>CM022756.1:16733800-17456300 GCA_012411365.1 Ameiurus melas
TAAAAATGAATAAAAAGTTCAAGAGTCTGCAGAACCGCGTCGCCGTGCTACTCTTCATATCTCTGTCCATAGGGGTTCAGCGGTCCGAGTCTGCGGTAAGTACCTCCAGGCTACATTGTTCTGTTGAGTAAATTACCGCTTATAATGAACTCGTAGCACAGATTTATTCACGCGCACTCTTTTTATTTTTACGCGAATGGCGCGCGAGTAGAGTCCGACGCACGCGCGTCTCGGCTGAAAGTTTATAAATAGAGCTTATTTTATAAAATGGATGCATTGTTTTTTTTTGTTTTTTTTTCATTAAATTAGTTATAACAGAACGTATAGCCACGTGTAGTATTGTATTTATGTTATGCAAACTAGTAGTATTGGGATGTTATTGCACGGGGAAGTGAGTAAGACTCTGGGTTCGGGGGTTTGCTGCACGGGGCAATGCAGCGCATCCTATGTTCCGCAGCTCGGTCCTGCTCCTGCACGGGTGCGACATGCGCAAACACGCCGAGTCTCTGAGTTCTGCTGAAAACACAGGTCCAGATCTGAGTCGACTTTGCGGGAAGAGATTTGCAAAATCCATAACATAATGGTGTTAGTGTTTGGATTTGGAAAATAGTAATAATAAATAAATAAATAAATAAATAAAACAACATTACGGCTTTCCTGGCACATAAATAAATACACAAATACATATAAAAAAAAAACCCGAGTGTATTAATGTATTTAGAAAGTTTTGGTTTGTTGAGAGCTTTAAACCTGTAGCTGCGTCAGTTATGGCCACCAGATGATTGCAACAGTTATCATTTTCATTTCTGATTGAATATGATGTCTGATTAAACCTTCCTCACCCTGACACAATGACTCGAAATGAAAACGCATGCACACAAATAACGTTCTACTGATAGTTTCCTGAAAATTGGCACGTACGAACAAGTTATTTTAATTTAATTACTAATCTAAGATCAGGTGGTGGATCTTTTACTCAGAGATTGAGATTATTAATGATCACCTGGGTATAGAATGGTCAGACTAGCCAAGACAACTGACAGGAGAGATTGTCATGATCTGTGAGATGCATGTCATGATGAGAATGGATTTGCATTTAGTGGTTCTGTGGACATGACTTCCATGCCTAAAGCTTCCAGTAGGAACTGTAATGTGCTGATCTGGGATGCATGTGTCCACTCTTATCATTCATAGACCGCAGGAATATACTGGATCTCCTTTAAGGAATCCAAGAGCTCTTTCTCTGAATCATGTGGTTCCGCCCCATTTCATCAGGGAGGAATCAGGTAAGGCATGAGCAGAGGCATATAGATCTGTCTCTGCCCCCTTTACCCGACAGGTTGGTGCATTGAAGGAACATTACATACAGCATTCCATATTGTGTTTGCAACCATTTCAGTTCTACAGGCCTTTAGGCAATATGTACTGTATAGTCAGTGTGTGTATGTTTGAGTGATGCCAGTGAGTGCCATAAGGAAGACCAGGTATTCATGCTAGGAGCTACTCAAGTGTGTGTGCAGCTCCAACAGGCCCCTCTGTTTGATAAAGGCATGTAAGTGGATCAGGAGTTTTGAGTATTCAACTATAAAGTGCACTTATGTCTGGATATCACAGACACAGATCCAGCATTTAAAGCGAAAGTAAGACTGTAGTAATAAGTGTTCTGGGGAAAGACAAGGACTTAGAAGGACATTGTTTATTAAATGAAATTGGTCATTGTAAATGAGTAAATATTTTGTTGCTAAGAGTGAATTTTGTCTGTTCAGGAAAAGTATTAAGTAAGGGCAACCGAAGCTGCAAATGATGGTTGTCTTGTCATTAATTAAGCTGCGGTCTTTTCTCAGTGGTTAGCGGAAATGATTTCAGAGAGGTGTTTCAAAGTAAACCACGGGCTGCATGTCCTGTGTCAGCTACAGAGATAAATTCTCGACATCTCAACATTCGTGACCATTGAGAACCTACAGGGAACCTACAGCCCCCCCCCCTTTTTTTTTGGAATGCCAGAGCCTTTTAACTCAGTCCAGCGTGGAATGTGCACTTATGATTCCTGTCCACTGTCTCGGCGAAACAATGCCATCTAGTGGACCCTTTGTCCATCATCACATGACCTGGAATTTCACTTGTGATAAAGTTCAGAGGGAAAAAGGCCTCTTATTTTAGGGCAAGTTTGGGCAGGAGTAAGCATCGTTGAACTCAGTCAGTTTGTTTCACTGGGTTTCTATTGATTCTTAAGGCTTGAGTTATATAAAGCCTGTTGTTTGAGGTACGTTCATTTGGAAATGTGGTTTAGCTCTCTGTTGATGGAAATTGTTGCTTGCCAAGGTGAAGATGTTCTGCTGTAATGCACATCATGAGGGTCTCCTTTGAACCTGTTGCACATGAGGAAATCTGTAACCACCTTTCTTGTGTGTGTGTGTGTGTGCGTGTGTGTGTCTGTGTGTGTGCGCGGCACACTAGGCTTCATGCATAACTGACTCCTTTGTTTCATATTAACCATAGCTTATTTGATGTAAAGTATATTTTTATTCCTTTTTATTCCATTCTCTGCTAAATTATTTATTTCTGTGATGCAAATAGCATAAAAATAGCAAAAATAAAGGGAACACATAAACAGCACAATGTAACTCCAAGTGTCCAACTCCCTTTATTTGTTTGAGCAGTATATATACATATGTACACACGTGTGTACCTGAGTGGAGTTTGCTGTTTATCTGTGTGTTTGTGTAAGAGGGCACCGTCACTTGTAGGACTACAATAAAAAGCCAGACCAGGAAGAATGAGTCCCCGCCAGTAGCTATCTGCCTTCCCAGCCAAAACATCCATTCAAGCAAGAGATGTGCAGCCAGACAGGAGTGATGACAAGAGCAGGATGGGTGCCGTTGCCCTCTTTCATTTTCTGTATATGTTCATCTTCAGTAATTGCTTTATCCAGGTCAGGGTCACGGTGGATCTTGGGAACATTGGACATGAGGTGGGGACACACCCTGTATGGGACACTAGTTCATTACAGGGCACCTGGAGGCAAGTATAATCCCGTAAATTCCATCTCAGCAAACAGGACTAAGATCACACTGTTTTTTTTCACAGCCATCCATGCGGGGAATATCTTCTCATCTTTCCTGATGGGAAGTTCTGATGTCTCTCACATCTGAGTTTTGATGTCTCTCACTTTTCTGAGTTGAGTTGGGTTCAGCTTTCTGAATAGAAATCATGCTAGTGAGGATCAGTTCTTCGGTCTTAGAAATCTCAGCCATGACATTACATCTCATTACATGTCACTTGTTCCACTTAAGCCCCATCTCAGGTGGGATGTGTGTGGGTGTGTGTTTGTGTAACAGTATGCACTGAGAAACAAACTGTGAATCTAGAAAAGGGGCATTCACTGTTCCTATGTGAACACTGGGCACAAGGCAGGAATACCCCCTGGATGGGATGCCACTCTACTGTGGAGCATCACATAAACCCATTCACATCTAGGGGTAATTTAGAGTAGTATACACATACCACCATGTTTTGGGAAGGTGAGGTGAAACAGGAGAACTCACAAGAAACCCATGCAGACAGGAGTGAACCTCAGAACCCTGAGCTGTGAGGCTGGAATGGTTATCTACTGCCCCGCTATGCCACACTATATAACCAACAATAATTCAAGAATTTTCTTTCTTTCCTGGCAATTCCCACCCATCCGCCAGCTCTCACTTTTTACACAACAGCTATCAGCTGCTGAGGGTTTATTCTGTCTCTTCCTCAGATACACATAAAGCCAGCCAACTACAACTTTCCGAACAGCTGCTTATGCTGCATATAGTTCAGTGTAACACTCTCAGAGGAAAGCGCTATTTGCCCTCATCCACATATATAAACTCTGCAACATACATAAACAATGTACATATTGACACAACCAATTGGCTGGTGTCACAATGATTGACAGGGCAGGGAGAGTATGCCATCCTTCCTAGAGTGAGGCTTTCTGCCATGTGGGAGCCTCCTTTTCGTTATTTTACTTTGTTCTTACAATTCCTCCCAGACATATGAAACTAACCAGCACATCTTCTGCTCATAAGGAGGAAAGTGCTAATGGCTTTCTTTTTCATACGAGTTCACAGATGCTCACGATTAGCTTGTGTAGTACAAGTACGGCGGAAGGCGGACGTGAAGCTGAGGAAGAGTTTATCGCTAAACGTGGAGCTACCTCTACAATCTGGAACTGGTTTGGTTATAGAAAATCAGTTTTATTTTTAGATCAGTGTTTGTGTTTCTGAGGCTCTCAAGACTGCATACAACGATTACTTGTAACCAGAAACAATGGAGCATGGTACTATATTTATATCGTCACTGACTACGTTTACATGGACAACAATAATCCACTCTTAATCTAATTAAGACCATAATTTGATTAAGAAACTACCATGTAAACAGCAACTTTAATCTAATTAAGGTCATAATCTAATTAAGCTCTAATCGAATTAAGACAGGTGGATTACTCCTGTTTTAATCGTATTATGGACGTGTATTACAGACATGTAAACACATTATGAACGTCGTGCGAGCGTTTTCACCGCATTTTGCGACAGGACACAATCACACACGGCAGTTTTACGTTTTACGGCAAACAAGAGAGTTCGGCTGCGTCCCAAACTGCATACTTTCCTACTATAGCCCTGTGGTGGGGAAAAATACATATATCTCTGCTACTATGCAGTAGGTAAGTATGAGATTTGAGACACACCCCACGGCTTCAAGCAGTCGTCTATTTGAAAGTACAGCATGACTAATAATTAACTGCACTTAAAGCGTTCGTAAAAAAAAATTAAACAAAAATACCCAAAATTGTATACGGTACCATAATGAAGACGAACTGTATGTTGAAACGTGAAAATCTGGAGGCACGTCGGACGGCATGGCGCAGTGACGTAATGACCCGGGCTCTTAATCTAATTATGAACTATAACATGTAAAACGGGAACATGACAGGAGTATTCTAAAAGCGACTCATGTAAACACCTTAATCACATTATTACCTTACTTAGATTAAGGTTAATAATTAGATTATTGCTGTCCATGTAAACGTAGTGACTGTTATCATTATCGCGATAAATGCCAGAAAATATCGTGATATAGTTTTAAGTCCGTATCGCCCATCCCTGAGTGAAACTTATAGATGCTCAAATAATTCGCCTGCTTAATGTATGCTAAGATTAGCATTGTTTCAACAGTTAAAATTTTGCCAAAATATAAATTCTAATCCTCCACGATAACTGATATGGAACTTCTCATAACTGATTGTATTATGGTATTACCAGTACCGTAACAGAATAAGTTCATCAAATAAGTTTATCACCTGGCACGAATGTGTATGAATTCAGTACAGTATAATGCTGTGTTTTTTTTGTGTGTGTGTGTGTGTGTGTGTGTGAGAGAGTTCCTACAGTGTGGTGTGAATGGCCTGCAAATGCCACTTAAGGTTAGCAGGTGCACAGTGAACTTTTATAGCCCTTGAGTGTTTAGGTAACTAATTACTTCAGTATTCCTCTCTCACGTCCTCACTAACTCTCTCCCTCCAACATGTACACGCACATTGCGATCCATTTGTTTTTCCTAGGTTTGGATTGGATGTAAGCTGACAATCTGGGAGTGTGTGACTGGAGGTTTGTTCCCCCACACATACTGTTTGATCTGCGCACTTAAGAAGTCATCAAACTATGTGTGTGGAATGTGAGTGGATGAATCAGAGAGACGCTTACACTATCATTATTTGAAGGAGTACTTTTAAATGTGTATTGACTTTGTGATTTCTTTTTTTTTCCCTGTATGAGTGCATTTTTTTTTTTACCTAACCCTAACCCTATCTCCTGATCTCAGTCTGAGGAATGTTCTGGACCCACTCCTGTAGCATCTGGGTACAGAATAAAGAGAGCGAGAGAGAGAACAGTTTATCTATTTCTCCAGACTGTTTTTTTTATCATCTCCCTTATTTGTTCCGCAAGATCTGTTGCTGTACATCGTACATGGAGATCATACACTTCTCCTCATGTCTGATGCTGTACAAAAGGTTAAACAAAGGCTGAAATGGCTCCTCGCGCATAAACATTGAGCTGTTGCCTTTTCCATCCATTTTTAAGTTTGCTTAACTCCTGTAAAAAGACATAATAACATAATAACTCCTGTAAAAAGCCATAATAACTGCAGCAAGACTCAAGACAGACACGGCATAAACACTGGATAAACAAGCCTGTCTATGCACAGGTTGATTTTTGTTTACTGGTTTATTATGTACTAGCCACAGGCTCTAGAAAGCCTTAAGATGGAAAAATGCACCTTTTTATCTGAGGCAGATCTGAGGCAGTGTTATCTTGTTAATAGATCCATATGAATTACTCCAGATGCAGTCAACTTGAGCTCTAGCTGTATTCTTGCTTTTACACTGCTCATGAGTTACCGAGTGATAGCTGAACATGAGGTGAAATTTATGCCTGATGGATCTGCACTAGTGCAAGGGGTCCCAGGGTCAAAATGATGTAACCACAGTCATTACAGCTGACGTTCAGATACATGTCTGTGCATCTTATTATAGCCAAATATCGGGTGTTGGGTTTATGAACTATGGCCAAAAGCCCATGGATGCCTGACCATAGCATCCACATACGGTTCTTCCCCAAACTGTTGCGACAAAGTTGGACACACACAATTTTATAGGACGTCTTTACTGTATATGCTGTAGAAGTACAATTTCCCTTCACTGTAACAAAGAGAACCAAACCTATTCCAGCATGACAGTGTACCTGTGCACAAAATGAGGTCCATAAAGACATGATTTGCCAAGGTTGGAGTGGAAGAATGTGAGTGTCGTGCACAGACCCCTGACCTCAACCCCACTGAACACCTTTCGGATGAACTGGAATGCCAACTGCATACCAGGCCTCTTTACCCGACATCAGTGCCTTATCTCTATAATGCACTTGTGGCTGAATGAGCACAAATCCCCACAGCCTTGCCTGAAAATCTAGTGGGAAACCTTCCCAGAAGAGTGGGGGTTATTATAACATCTGGAATGGGATGTTCAAAAACCACATATGGGTGTGATGGTCAGGTGGCAAACTTTCAGCCATATAGAGAGGCCTGAGGAAAGAAAGAGAAAGAGAGAGATTAAAAAAAAAATTATATCTATGAAATGTTTGCAAAAATAAACAGTTGCAATAACGATATCAATGACGATATAAATATAGTAACATGCACCATTGTTTATGGCTACAAGTGATCTTGAGAGCCTCAGAAACACAAACATTGATCTAAAAAATAAAACCGATTTTCTCCTCGTTTAGCGGTAAACTCCTCCTCAGCTTCACGTCCCCCTTCCGCCATACACATTTCCACTCTGCATGTGAGCTGTGAATGGGTCACAGACCGCCGCACACAGAAATACGTCATCAACTAGGCTTCTATCAACGTCATCAACTAGGATAATTGATATTATCACGGGAACACTAATTCTTATTATGGAGAGAATTTCTACCGGTATATCGCAAACGATAAGATATCGCCCTTCCCTTGTTTGTAGATGCCATCTGTATCTGTGTCTCAGAGCGGAGGCTGAGCTGGCTGCTTGTGAGAGCAGCTCGTTATGACGAGACGCTCCCGCACATTCCTGATGGATGTGATAGTGATGCTGTTGTCTTTTGCTGAATCATGCTTTTGAGAAGGATGGCGTGGCTCACTGGTCTGGGTCAGGCCACCTACATGATCTCATCAGTCTTTCAGGTGGTGGCATTTTATTACATTTATAATACACAATAGGTTGGACTGAATTTTTTAGATTTTTCACTTGCATTTTCCTCTTTTAGATTTATAATGGATACGGTCAGCAGTAGCAGGATTACAGATTTACTTACTTACTTACTTACTTACAGCACTAAGACTCAACCTCAGACTAAAGAGCAGACCAAAGCCCATAAAACTGTCAGCGGAATGTTGCCATATGTCCAGTGCATGTAGATTTACATAGCTGGTCTCACACTGCTTCCAGGGTGTCCCTGCCTTGTCCCTCGAGTTCCCTGGGATACGCTTCCGACTCCCCTGCAACCCTGTGTAGGATAAGCAGTATGGAAAATGGATGGATGGATGGATAGATGGATAGCTAGTCTCACTGATCTCTGTATAAGTGGCAGTATAAGAAAGAAAGTTTTTAGTGTTTTTATATACTCTATAATTGATATTCAAGAAAGTGTGATCTACATTCATATTGACGGAGCGGCATCCCAGAACCAGGCTCTTATGCACTGTAACTGACAGGGGAGAACGAGGGATGGCAAGCCACAGTTGAATTAATGTATTAATGACAGAAGTGGTGTTTGGCCTTGATCTAGATGTCTGTTTCTGCACGCGGAGAGACAACACTGTTTTGGCGGAGCTGCAGGAACAGACAAGACATCTCTCTAAAAGATGTGATATCTCTCTCTCTTACACACACACTCTCTCTTTCTCTCTCTCTCTCTCTCTCTCTCTCTCTCTCTCTCTCTCTTTCTCCATCTCAACACTTCTCTCTGTCTCTCCTTTGAGCTGTTGCTTTCCTCTTTTCCCTCTTACTTTCCCGATCCATTCATAGTTGAGGATTATTTTCTCTGACAAACACGTTATTGCATATTTTTAGTATTATCTATTATGTTTGTTTGTTACACAGAAGTGCATTCTGTGCAAATATACTAATCTCAACCGGACCGCGCTCCGAATTCAGATGCTCAGCGTCTATGAGACATTACTGCCGCACGGCAAGAGCAGCACATATCACAATACATCACACCGCCAAACAGTGTTTTACACACACATTATAATATCTGTTTTCCGTTGTCTGGATGTCTAGGCTGATTTAAGTCCAGGTAGTAATTACTTATTCCAGTAGGGATATGTGGTTTGATGCTTCTAAACATCACTGAATCAAACTGCAGATGGATTGGCTGTATGATATGTTCTATTAGAATCATTATCGTAGTACTGTCCTTTGTAATAGGCTATAATCATAGAAATGAATATTGTGTAGTTACTCTGAAAAGATTTTCAGTGTAAGCTTTATACATCTAGACCAACAGAATGTTTGCTTAATAAGGGATTCTCGGAAGGATTGGTGTTTTCTTTCAGAATCATTCTCTCTTATCTTCAGTTGAGTCATGCGGTAATGACATCCTCATCAGGCATATCCAGGTGTTGTTAAAGTGCCCTCTTTCAGTAGCCATTTCACACTTGTCTTGATCTTCTCTTGCTGCTTTTATTTCACTCTCTTGCTTGTCTTTATACAGTATCTCTCCCAATCCTAATGTTTTCGTCTATAACCTGTTGCAAGCCCCTCGTTTCTTAAAGTTTTGTCCCCATCTTTCTATCTTTTTTTCCTTACTTGCTGGTTTTAACTGAGCATCAGACTGAAAATTATATTACGCCTTTGTCCTTTTATTAAACTCAACATTCAATCGAGTCAAAAGCTAAACTACCAAAAAAAAGCCAGAATAACCGAAAAGTGACTATTATTTTTTTTTATACCAATTTTAGACAACAATATTGGTTAACGACATGTTGGTACTTCCATGCTTTCTTACTTTCTTTGTAGGAAAGTAAGTTTATCTGCCGTTCACTGTATTTTGGCGTTTTCTATCCCTGCTTTCCTTTCCTTATTTCTATCATCTGCTTCTGTTATCCTAGTAGCTGACAATGCTGATCATGCCAATCCATCTCTCCTCAGCAGAGCAAGTAAATGTCTACTCTGTTGTCTGTAAATGGTGGAAACAGTCCACATGTGTCTTGTCCTGTATACTGGATCTACCATGTGGCAGAAGGTGATCCTAAATGATTATCTATACTTTCAGAAGGCTAATCCAAGCAAGCCTTGCATCATTTGTCAGCTGCTGTGAAGTATTCAGTCTTTCATGCTATTCTGCAGCTTCATCTTAGAATTTATGGCAAATCACAGAAGTCCAGCTGAGTGTCCTTCATGTCAAGAATCTCACAGTACTCTCATATATGAGGTATTCCAGTGCCGAGCCTCCTTTTGTCCTGGTACAACAAATTAATTTTCCCACGTGGCCTAAAAAAACAAGACAAAAGCCATGACATAATATTATCACTGATGTTCAGGGAAAAAAAATCTAGAAGAAGAACAATCTATATTTATATTGTCTTAGTCTAATGTGTATTTTCATCTTTCGGCAAAAGCGACATGTACAGTATTGGTTATTCTGTATGCTTAAGTATGCTTAATTGAAAAGCATAAATAAGAGCCTAAATGAAATAACTCGATGTTCACAAGAGGTCTCTGAGCAACTGTGTTTAATGCTCAGGCATTGCTATGCAAGGCTTCTTTAAAGTGCAGTAAGTGCTGGATTGGCCTGCAGGTTTCTACATGCACAGGAGACAAAATCTGATCTGTAGCTCACAATGCAGTCATACCCTTTAAAGACTGATCCAAAGCCAGCTTTCATTCAGAAACATGATCCTTCTGCAGAACAGGAAGTGTTCTAAACATATGCCAATCGAGACCAAATGTTATGTTATCAATTTTAATCGCCCTTCACACAGCAGATGTGTACAAATATATAGAATATGTTGCTCCTTGTTTTAATCATCACTGTACATGTTTAACGTTCTCTCTAAATATTATTCCAATCCAGATGTTTCCTTCCGACCTCACACATGGGAAGCATGTCCAAACTCAAACATAGTCTTCCTGAAGATTTGAAGTGTAAACATGTTTGTGGTTTGTGCATGCCTTTATTTCAGTAATAGTGTTATTCCATAAATCTATGCCTAAAGACAGTACATTTGCCTGCATTACTCCATCCATCCATCCATCCAACTTCTTCGGGCACAAGGCGGGGTACACCCTGGACAGGGTGCCAGTCTATCGCAGGGCACAATCACATACACACTCACATACCCATTCATACACTACGGACACTTTAGACCCGCCAATCAGCCTACCATGCATGTCTTTGGACTGGGGGAGGAAACCGGAGAACCCGGAGGTCTGCATAACTCTTTATAAGCAAATGATGATAGGAGAATGTAAAATTCACTCTGTGATAAAATCGCCAAGTATGATTTACTTAATAAATACTTCTCTGAGAAATACAGTAGCCACTATAACAAGTTCATTGAATTGACCTCCTCATTTATTTCGTTTATGAGGTGTTTGAAAGGCGAATGAGATATGAAGAAAAAGCTCAAACATGCCAGTGGTGGAACATATTTGTATGGACTATTCGGTAGTAAAGAGGTTCAGGTGGTTCACATCAATTTCTTCTGAGGCATGTACAGCTGCACTGCTGTGAATAATCCTTTCCTCTCTTGTACCACAGTTTGTAATGTCTGTTTGAGGTTAGTTTATATCCGAATTTCCCCTGTTGGAGAACAGGACGGCACGCTGCCGGGTTTGCAGTTGACATTATGATTTCTGTCCAGTCTCCGCCCCTGTATCATCATTGCTTGTTTCTCTTATGTGCCATCATTGTTCTCAGCTGTTTCGTCTTTCACCCCTGATTACGTTTGTGATTTAAACCTCTCGTGTGTCTATGTCCTTCGCAAAATATTGAGTGTTATCACCATACCAAGCTTTTGTTATATTGTTCTTGTGTCTGGTTTGGATCTTGTTTCTAGTTTTTCATTCCGTGCTTTGCCTTGCCTACTTCATGCCCGTTGGGCATTCACTTGAACCTCATCCTGTTATGACCACACCTGTGTTTCACGATTTGGATTTGTCTGCTTATCTCTCTTATAAT
This sequence comes from Ameiurus melas, assembly GCA_012411365.1. NCBI lineage: Eukaryota > Metazoa > Chordata > Actinopteri > Siluriformes > Ictaluridae > Ameiurus > Ameiurus melas. The sequence goes on from CM022756.1 coordinate 16,745,560, forward strand.
AAAGCTCTTCACTGCAACTGCATTCATCCTAACCCTCATTACCTGACCGTTTATAACATAAGCCACAAAGAAGTAGTTCTAGGGTCTTGGCTGTATAGCTAGAATCTGTCAGGTAACCATAGAGGAAACTGTGAGAATTGTGCATGACTAAATGGCTGGAATGCCCTCAGATAATTTATCCAACAACTGAAGAGTATGTATGTTTGTTATTAATCTTTTATTAAGCCATTTTTACTAATTATTATTATTTATTTATTTTTGCTATGGTCTTATCTGAGTATCACTGTTCTTAAGGTGGTATTGGTGTCCAGGTCTGTATTTTGGTACTGTAGGCTGCCCTGTCTTAGATATGCTCAGTGTGCATGTTCTGTCCGAACACAGACATTCAAGTGATCAGAATAAGGATAAAGCAATAAAATGCCAGTAAGACATTTTCTTTCTGCATTGTGCAGATATGCATTAAAGTGTTTTCTGTCAGTACTCTGTGGCCATTTTAAAGTCAAGTCAGGTCAGGGCTTTATTGTCATTTCGATCATACAGTATAGAGCTAGTACAGTACACAGTGAAACTGAAAAAACTTTCATCCATGCCCATGTTTTTACACAGATCAACATAAATCTACACATGAGTTTGCACTAATACAATTTAATCTTGTCATTCAGATGTACAATTTTTACTTTTCTTATAATTTCTTGTTTGTTCATCTTCAGCACCTTCTTGTATTCTTTCTCCTCTGGATTCTGTAATTTGTTTTATTTTATTCCGCTCATCTGCTTTTGCTATTAGAGCACATAACTAGGGATTTCCCTTACTTCGAAAAAACCGTGTGTGTGTGTGTGTGTGTGTGTGTGTGTGTGTGTGTGTGTGTGTGTGTGTGGGTATAGGATTGGGTAGAGGCATTGCTGAACATGCTGATCCCTCTCTCCCCGGAGATGTAAATGTTTATTCCATTAACCTGTAAACAGTGGACCGCCTACCTACTTCTCAACTGCTTTGCCTGCTGTGATGGAATTTTGTTCATTGTGTACTTTCCTGATTTTATTCCGTGCAGTTTCCTATACTGAGTCATATTCATATTTAAACAGTTATTTGTCAGGAAAAAGGATTGACATGGCTTTTTTTTCACCAAGCCTCTGAAATGCAGTTATAGCTTTTACCTCTAAATGTCAGTATTATTTACGGGACATCAAGGTGGTTTCACTTTCCTTTCATGGCAGCAGTGTGCATATTTCACGTTACTTTATCTCTCAGTGTTTTGGTTGTGTGAGAGGGTTATTGTCTCTTACTGACTGACATGGATTCCCATGAATAAAATTATGTTAAATGTTCAAATTATTGTTATAGTGATTCAAGCAATTATTAATTGATTTAAATTTAAAACACTGCCGTATTACGATCTAAAATCGTTAAGAATTAACAAATAAACATAAATGAATTTATATATATATATATATATATATATATAATGTTTTGGTATACACATGTTTATTACCTTTAAGTGCATTGGAACAGCACACAAAAGCAGAAGAAAAAAGGCAAATTTGACATCATTTTACACATAACTCAAAAATAAGGTCGGACAAAATTGTTGGCACCCTCAACTTAATATTTGGTTGCACACCCTTTGGAGAAAATAACTGAAACCAATCGCTTCCTATAACCATCAACAAGCTTCCTACACCTCTCAACTGGAATTTTGGACCACTCTTCTTTTGAAAACTGCTCCAGGTCTCTCAGATTTGAAGGGTGCCTTCTCGCAACAGCAATTTTGAGATCTCTCCATAGGTGTTCTATGGGATTTAGATCCGGACTCATTGATGGCCACTTCAGAATTCTCCAGCGCTTTGTCTCCAACCATTTCTGGGTGCTTTTTGAGGTATGTTTTCTTGTCATTGTCCTGCTGAAACACCCATGACCTCTGACGCAGACCCAGCTTTCTGACACTAGGGCCTACATTATGGGCCAAAATCTTTTGATAGTCTCCAGATTTCATGATTCCTTGCACACAGTCAATGCACCCAGTGCCAGAGGCAGCAAAACAACCCCAAAACATCCTTGAACCTCCACCACGTTTGACTGTAGGTACTGTGTTCTTTTCTTTGTAGGCCTCTTTCCGTTTTCTGTAAACAGTAGAATGCCAAAAAGCTCTACCTTAGTCTCATCTGTCCACAAAACATTCTCCCAGAAGGATTGAGACTTACTCAGGTACATTTTTGCAAACTGCATTCTGGCTTTTTTATGCCTCTGTGTCAGAAGTGGAGTTCTCCTCGGTCTCCTGCCATAGCGCTTCTTCTCATTCAGATGACGACGTATGGTTTGAGCTGACACAGATGCACCCTGAGTCTGCAGGACAGCCTGAATTTGCGTGGAAGTTGACTAAGGTTGTTTATCCACCATTCGAACTATCCTGTGTTGCATTCTTTCATAAATTTTTCTCTTCCGTCCACGTCCAGGGAGATTTGCCACTGTTCCATGGGTTATAAACTTCCTGATTATATTGCGCACAGTGGACAAAGGAACTTTAAGATCTCTGGAGATTGACTTGTAACCTTGAGATTGTTGATATTTTTCCACAATTTTGCTTCTTAAGTCCTCAGACAATTCTCGGCTCTTCTTTCTCTTCTCCATGCTTGGTGTGGCACACACAGGCACACAACACAAAGGTTGAGCCAACGTTTATACACTCTAACTGGCTTCAGTTTTGATTTCTATATCACCAGGACCTGTTACTTGCCACAGGTGAGTTTAAATGAACATCACATGCTTGAAATGAAATTATTTATGAGTTTTGTGTAAATTTATGTCAAATTTGCCTTTTTCTTCTGTTTTTTTGTGCTGTTCCAATGGACTTAAAGGTAATAAACATGTGTATACCAAAACATTTGACATTGCAACACTTTTCTGGGAGAAATGGTGCATTTTCTGGAAAAGTTCCAGGGGTGGCAATAATTTCATCCATGACTGTATGTATGTATGTGTGTGGGTGTATATATATATATATATATATATACACAGGACTTTGGTGTGCCACTTGTTTAATACAATCACATGGTTCATTTTGTACCATTTTGTTTTGTCTCTTCCACTAATAGAGAATAAATTGTAATAGAACATAAGTAAATGATGTTTTCTTGGCAGTGCACATAAATCATATCGTGTCCTGCGTGTCTTAGCCTTTATTCATTTACTTTGGTCCAGGAACTTAGGAGGCCAACAGTAGAAAACAGTTTGTTGAAGAGATTTGTGGCTAGTTTGTAGTTTGCTAAAGAGTTCTACTTAGAAGCCTCTACAGTAGGTAAACATACAGTTGTAGATTATGATAATGGTGATAAGTCTTTATTGATCACATATACATATGCACAGTGAAGCTCTATTCTTCCCATATCCCAGCATGTCAGGAAGCTGGGGTCAGCCATGATTCAGCGCCCCTGGAGCAGAGTCCAACAGTCGCAGCTTGGCAGTGCTGGGGCTTGAACCGCTGACCTTCTGATCAGTAACCCAGAGCCTTAATCTCCCAGTGCCCCAGACTTGTTATGAGGGAGAAACCCAAAGCTTAAGTTTGAATGTAATTCCCAAGATTATGCGTTATATAAAGTCTAATAATACTCACTGTACGGTTGCCGCACTACAAGTATAGACTGCTGGTTTGTACATTGTAATATATTTACTGTGTGTGTGTGTGTGTATTGAGTTATTCCACACGTGGGTCTTGGCCATGTTAGGGGTGAAATGATTTAATGGAGTCGATCTCTGTGGAGTATAGAGCACACTGCAGCTTCTTTTTCTCGTCAGATCCCACTGTAGACTTCTACACTGATGCGAAATGGAAAACACTCCTGTGTGTGCTTTATACTGGAGATGCACAAACATACTGTTTGATGATAATTATTTCCGTACTCAAACCCAGAGTTTTTATTGTTTATCTTGAAGGTTCAAAAACCTTTCTCTTTTTTTTGGAGAAATTGTTAAAAAAAAATTAATTAAAAAAATTATTTGGCCAAATGAATGCAAGCCAAAGACAATCATTTACCACTTGTGTTTTTTTTTTTTTTACATTGTGCAGTTGAAGATCTAAAGTATCTCTTCCTCTCTCTTTCTTCCTCACTCTCACTCTGTCTCATTTCATGATTTCTCATTAACCAAGGCCTGTGGGAGACCTTTAAACCAAACAGGCTGAGAAAGATGCCGATGGAGAGAGCGAGTTAGATTAGTGGAAAAAAAGGAAGCTAGATGGGAATGTGAGAGCGACTGAGAGAGTGAGAGGAGTGTCACTGACCTTGACTGTAGAGCTTCTCTTTTGGTCAACAAGGCTTGCCAACTGGACTAGAATGAGAATTGGACAGTCCTCTCATACCTTGAGTACGAACACACACACACAGATGGCAGGTCACTATCAGGCAGTGGTGAGAGAGTTTAGATTTCCCGTGGGATGTGTGTTTAGAAAAACACAGATGTCTGGCTTGGTTTCACCTGCAATCGAGTAACTGCCTCATATTTACAGCATTCCAGCATCATCAGCATGAAGTCTATATACATTGCTTACGTACATTTCGGTTGTGTTTGTCTTTTGGAATGTTGTGTTGAATTAATGTGGAGTGTTCTTGCGACTGTTATTACTTTGGTTTAGATTGTCTTGATTTGTTCTTTATTGCTATGTTGATGTTTTTCCCATGTGTCCACGTACATTGATTGAGAGATACTTACGTGAGATAACTCGAGGAAAACTTGCTCAGATGGATCTAGAAACATACCGTTTGTAGAAAATGAACACCTCAAAGATATTAGGTAAAGGGTGACCGAGATACGGGGTCACTGGTGCACGTTTCACTCCAGGCTTGACTCTCCAGGAACAGAAATGAAAGGGAATTGTGGGAGCCAGAAGGTTTCACTCCAGTGGAGAGGGTGTTTTCAGGGTCATCACTTCTCAACAGTAAAGGGAGAATATTTAGGACGTTGTGTTTCTTCCTTATTTGTACAGACCTTGAAGCCATAAAATGTCACGTAAGGATGAAAACGCTGAGGCAGCAGTGTACAAAAACAAAGCTTGGGGTAGGAAAACACCTGAGCTGTTTAGGCTGGGAAAAGGACGTAAGCTGTGTGAGGGTTTTTTTTTATCTTGAAGCACAGAACCCAGTACTGAGAGACAGTGAGCTTTAGTTTTATATTAATGAAAAATAAAAGAGGGATGATGGGAATGTTTAGCCTCCCTCGCTGCTGCTATCTTATCCTTTGATCTCACTGATTCTTTTTAGTTTTTGATATCAATATTGATCTGGCAATTTTTTTAAGCAGCTCTCTCTTTACTCGACATTCTGCTGCTTCCTATCAACTAGCTAGTTCTCCAGTGAAGGATAACACGTCTTTCCTCCAAGACACAAAATCTTTACAAAATGCTTCTCGCACAGTGTCACAGGACAGCTGCTCACTCTTGGAGGAGATAAATAAATGCCATGGTGTATGTATACACTCTTAGGCAAAAATCCCAAGCCCAAAATGCCAAAATATGAAGCATTTAATGGTCTTAACCACAACTTCTTGGTTATTAAATTAGCGAGAATTAAATAAATGCTCACCTTTACTTTTGCGCCAGTGAACTGTTTGGGGAAAAGCTAGAAACTGGGAAATTCACTTATGTATCTTCTTGTACGCAAAGGTAAAAGGGAAAAGCTATCCCATACTAAGTTACTTGATCTATTGGTTTAATTCTTGCTAATTTCCTGATCGATAATTTGTTGTTAAGACATTTAAATGCTTAATATTTTGGGTTTGGTCCATTTTCTTGCTCAGGAATGTGTCTATATAATAGTACAATATATTATCCATCAATCCATTTTCTGTACTGCTTATCCTACAGGGTCATGGGGAACCTGGAGTCTATCCCAGGGGGCAGGGGACACCCTGGACAGGCACATTGCAGAGCACAATCACATATACACACTTTGGACATGCCAACCATGCATGTATCTGTACTTGAGGGAGGAAAACCCTGAAGCACATGCAAACTTCGCACACATAGGGCATCAGGAATCGAACCCTCAACCCTCCACTTACCCCAACCTCCAACATTCCTCCTCTGATTCCCATTTTGTGCCACAGCACTGCTGTTTCTGACAGCAGCAAAGCCGGTCTATAGTTTTGCCAGTTTATGCACTAGCAGAGTGTTGGTGGAAAAGTAGTGATTGTCACACCTACTTATTAACTTATTTTATACTTTGAACTTAATTCTGTCTCTTTGCATCACTGTATGAATGATTAAAGAGCATTTGTATGCTGGAACTTGGCTGTATGTGTGAAAGAATAAAGGTAAAGGTGTATAATCAGGCCTGATGAATTTCAGTCTTGCCTCTCTAATCACACATGCGCACACACACATACAGACACAGAGCAAAGTGCTCAAGTAACCCACTTGACATCAAGGCCATGATCAGATCAAGGTTATAAGATAGAGAATGATTATTCAATTGCATTGTGTGTGTGTGTGTGTGTGTGTGTGTGTGTGTGTGTGTGTGTGTGTGTGGAGAGAGAGAGAGAGAGAGAGACAGATGCTTTGTGCCCTGGCTATCAGAGGGTTATCAAAGAATGCTTTCTCCATGCTAAACTGGTCAGCCTGGCTTATATTCTTGCCACCTGCTCCACTGTCTGCTGCACTTGTTGGCCGCCTGTTTTCTCTAGACATGTAAGCCTCTAGCCATTTCACAGCAAGGTTGTATGTGTGTAAGAGTATGTGTATTTGTGGATCAGAGGATTAGTGGCCAACTGATGCAGCATAATCTGAGGGCCAAAGAATGCTGGGAGCAGACAGAAGCCATCAGCAGCAGACCACAGCTAATGTGCGTTTGAGTAAACACAGACACACATACACACAGACACACATACACGCTTTGCGGGACCCAAAATCTGCAACATTCTGATGTACCACTAGGTGGCTCTCTGCTTTTTTCTGACTGTGATGAGCGGGTGTTGAACAGAACAGTTCGTTTATGAGCTGTTGATCCTTTGTGCATGTTCAGTGCCGTTAGAATGCTGAATGACCAAGCAGATTTCTTGTCAGGGCAGTGATTGGCTGACCTGATGATGACAGTGTACAGAGGGTTTAATAATTGGCAGAGCAGGATTTAGACAAATAGACAGATTAAAACATCAAGTGGAGTGTTTTCCTTAGTGTCAGGAAAGAGAACAATAATGTCTGGAGCTGTGTAGACTGAGCAGTGATCTGTAGAACAGAAGAGCTGTCATGATCATCTCTTCATCCACTAGATGTTTAATTACATCAGGAGCTGAGGCAGGGAGCTCCTAGCCTGCTGTTTCTCTCTTTGTGTGTATATGGGTGTATGTGTGGTGGGTGGTCATTTAGTATCTCTTTGGTGCTCTTCAACTTATACAGGTGATTTTGAAACTGTTAACTCTTCTGAGAACCTCTCATGTTACATATGACCTCATGTATGATCACGTGATTTGGTTTGAACCTGTCACATCTGATACAGTGGGGGAAATAAGTATTGAACATGTCAACATTTCTTTCAGTAAATATATTTCCAATGAGGCTATTCACATGAAATTTTCACCAGACATCAGTATTAACTCAAGAAATCCACAAATATGAATAATTCACAACAATAAAATCCATATATAAAGTTATGTGTAATAAAGAGGAATGACACAGGAAAAAAGTATTGAACACACTAACTGAAATGTATTGAAAACTTAGTGGAGAAGCCTTTGTATGTAATGACAGCTTCAAGACACTTCCTGGATGAAGAAATTAATCAGCCGGAGTATTCAGGTGTGATTTTGGCCCGTTCTTCTAAACATATTGTCTTTAAATCTTGTTCAGTTGGATTCAAGTCAGGTGATTGACTGGGTCATTCTAACACTTTGATTTGTTTTCCTCTGAAACCAGTTGAAAGTTTCCTTTGCTGTATGCTTTGGATCGTTCTCTTGCTGGAAGATCTACCCATGTATTCACACTGTGAATACATTCAATGCAACATATGATGTGTGATACAAACATCCAGGTTCATAGACATAGTTAATGCTACAGAAGCAAAAGTCCAGGGGGTGGAACTGGATCTTATGCAACTTTTCCTATAAGTTTAACCCTAATTTTAACACCTAACCCTAAGCACGCAACACTGCGCAACATAAACAACACATTAAGTCTGAACAAGTCACAAACATATGTAGTCTGAAATGCTTTGTGAGGTTTCTCTTCCACATGTTTATTTTGTCTAGACCCCAACTAGGTACAAAGAATGGAATCAAGTCTGACTCCAGCCCATGGATGTTTTGTTCTGCAGTAAGGGGCATTTAGGGTTCATAGGAAAACAGCATTGTATAAATTATCTTGTCCCACATTCATTTAATTTGTGTCCAGATGCAACAGTTTTACAGTCCGTAAAGGATTTCACAGAGTTCTTTTGTTATTGCTGCGGCCAAAAATGCTTGATTTTGCTGCGGCTTTTTTTTTAAAATTGTGAACTTGCAGAGTTGTTTTTGTGCTTTTTTTATTGTACAAAACGACTTGAATTGGTGAAATTGCAGTTGCACAAAATTGTTTTTCGTGGTCATTCGCAGTGATGTTTGTTGGTAAATGAGACCTTTTAACAGTACTCATGTTCGAATCACATGAATCGACGAGAGATTTGGCTGAACGAGTGTTGTGATGACGTCACTGCCCGACTTTGCCCACATCTACGGAAAATCTGCGAAACATTGCAAGCTCCTCCGAATAGTGCGGAGTTTGCTTGATTTTGTGTTCATTTCTGCAATCGTAAAATCCTGGAGGGACTGGTTTTTATCACAGTGGAGACGTGTAAAATGCTTTTATTCCAGATGTCACCAAGAGAATATCACACCATCTGAATAGGGCTTAGGAGTGTAAATATTAACTGCACATCTTTAGGATTAATGTATGGTCTGGAATTGAACTACATGGTTTGAACTACATGTTCTGTGACACGTCTGTCGGGTTTCTTTTACATTTTACATTTAGATTTATTCATTTGGCAGGAGCCTTTATTCAAAGCAAATTCCAAGTGAAGCAGAATATAGTCCAATCACTACTCTGTCTAAGTGTAGTGAGAGCCATTAGAGCAGATAAGTGGTCAAAGTAAAAAAAAATAAAAATGAGTCTAATGCTTGTATCAGTTTGCTTTTGGAATTGGAGACAAATATGATTTCACTTGAAAATAATGAACAACCTGAATAGAAATAGTGAAATTTTAATTCCAGGACCATGCAGATGTCATCATTAACATCTACACTCTATGTCATTCAGAGAATAAGAGTGGTGTGTTTTCTGGTCTCTCATTCGGCATACACGTTAGATGTGCATATTATTTTTTTACATTTATTAAACAAATTCAATCCAATTCTTTCCTCTCTGTTTGTCTGTCTTTTAATATATTTCAAGATCTCTCTTGTGTACATAGACACAGAGACATTCGTGAGATATGAGAGAGTGTGTTTTTGACTTTAGAGCTGTTCATGAGTTGTGTGAACTGTCCAACTCCTACGTGAACCCACTGTTCCAGACCATTCAGTCTAGCAAATTGAAAACACACCAACACACTCGCAGACTCGAGACGGTGTCATCTGAGGATGTAGGAGGATGCTGTTTTGTGGATGGGTTTTAAATGATCATAATCAGAAACAGCTTTATTGGCCAAGCGTGCTCACACACACAAGTCATTTGTTTCTGGTTTACAGGTGCCTCCGGGTTCTTGCATGCAGTGAGACATACAGTATAAAGAAAAAATATAATAGTATAAAATATTACAAAATATATTAAAAAGTACACATTATTTAGCATACATAGTCTTGAGCCCATACTGAGATTTTGTCACTGTTTTATAATAGTATAGTAGGTTTTGTTGTTTACTGGAATTATACTTCTCGAGCTAAGCAGTCAAATACTGCCATCTGTATGCCTTATTTAACTACGATGCGTCACACCGCCACTTTCATTGTACTGACTCATTACTGCTCTGTCCCTCAAACGGCATTCCTTTAAGATTGCTATCCCGATCATTACTGCACTGACACTTCATACTTTATACTCAATTTCAATCTAGTCACAGCTTTGGACCTTAACGGTTACTACACTGTCTTATTGTCATGTTAAATGTTCTTTGTGTTTGGAGTATTTATGTTCTACTGCACCTCTGTGTACTCATCCCCCACTGTTTCACATACTCCCATCCCTGTATGCTATGCTTCATATTCCTATTGCACTTTATTTACATCCTACACGTATCTTGTACCTTGGATCCAGGATTAACCTTATATCATCTCACTGTGTACTGCACACTGTTTATGGCTGTGACGATAGGAAAGATCTACTTGAGTACTTGACTTCACTTGACATGAGATGGACTGGAGTTGGTGACAACATATGGATAATACCACAATTGAAGCATATATTTTATTAGCTTGCTATAAATATAAAAATCGGCACTTTGTGCTGCCGTCTTTTGGTCATCATGTTATGAAAACCATAATTCTGGTGCATCAAATTCTGTAGCTTTTGTACCCCAAGGCAAATGAAAGTGCTTCACAATGACAGAGATTTAATGAAGTAAAATAAATGTCTTAAAAGTACAATAAATATTTACTCAAGGTTGGGCTTTTGTTACAGAATAGCTCACAGCTGATTAGGGAAAAAGATTTCATTGATCTCTGCATGTCATTTGCAAATTTAAATAAGATTCTGTTCATGATAATCTCTAGCACCAAGGTTCTTAAGGTGTGTGACATAGTTATTTTTAGTAGTAGTAGTAGTAGTAGTAGTGGTAGTGGTAGTGGCGGTGGTGCTATAAGTAGTATTTATTTATTTATTAATTTTAATGTTTTGATGGAGATCTCAATCAACATACAGTAATGGGTTTAACATACAGTAAAGGCCAGTAGCTTAAAACAAATAATCAAGATCTAACTGCAATTTTAATAAAACTAGAAAGAGTTTGTTATTTTCCCCATTTTCCCCAATCTGCATTTTAACGTAGTGTAACTGGTGGATGAAGAGCTAAATGGCACCAGTATAAATAAATATAAAGGTCCTATTTTCCTTTTTTTGCTTAACATTTGATTATAATCTCTTCTCTCTCTCTCTCTCTCTCTCAGGCATGCCATGGTTGTGGAACTGGATCAAAGTGTGACTGCAGTGGTGTGAAAGGAGCAAAGGTGAGTGACAACATGATGAATTAGTACTCAGTTTGTTGTGCTTTAATTAAATAAATGCAGTCCAAGTCATTTGCCACAATGAACCATAAGTGCCAATAACCATCTGCAAATTAAAATGTATGGCTAGACCACAACCACATCCAGATATAGTAATGATTGAACTTATGTAATCTTCAGGTGTGTACTGGTAGCTATATGACAACAACACCATGCCTTTATAGAGAAAGACGTTTCAAGAGTCACACTATGTGGCAGGTTATATTGGTGTGCTAACAGATTGCCAGCAAAAACGTTTACCTTAGTTTAAATTTACTTCTTTATGTCTGCATAAATGAATTATTTAACACTTTAAAAGGAGTGAAAATATGTAATTACATTGCAGTATTCTACAGTTACAAAGACTCGGTACAAACCTTTAACATGAAATATGCAAGAAATATGTTGCGTTCTGTCATTGTTATTAAAAACATTTAACAAAAGAAATCTGGCAGTTATGTCAAATCAAATATGCAGTAAATGATAAGTGAAGCCTTGGAGTATAAACTTTGTTTTCTGCTCTGTATATTACATGCAAGTGAGCTATCTATTATCTGATACAAGTCAGACATCAGGAATTATTTTTGCTGATTACCATCATGGTTTATTGAGAGAACAGTACTTAGTGCACAGCTGTAACAGATGTTACGGGTAAAGAAAAACTGTAACTTTAACAGCTTTGTGTAATTACTAAAAGAAACTTGGGACCACTTTCTGGAAATGTGGATAAAACGTTAATAAAAAAGAGCAATAAACAAAAACGTAGCATTAAAAATGCGATTATAATTCACTTGGTCATTACAATAAAACTTTATTATTAATTACTATTCAGTTCATTTCTTTTTCACTGTTGCTTTAACTCATTTTTAAATAATTATTGAAATGTATGAAATGATTTACTTGTTATTTATTAGAGATGGCTTGATAGCAGTTTTTCTTTTCTGATACCCATTCTGAAACCTTGAATATCAGCTGATATCGGTTAAAAAAAAACCCACTAAAGCATTAAAATATTTTTATTTTCATTTTCCTAAATTTTAATACAGAACTTGACCGGTAACCAGTGAAGAGAAGCAAGCACAGGTGTAACGCGCTTACGTTTTTTTAGTGCAAGTCAGTAATCTGGCTGCCACATTTCGTACCAATTGCAAACGATCAATAGTTGTTCTAGGCAAACCCAGGTAGAGTGAATTACAACAGTCCAACCTAGTTGTAGTAAAAATACAGGAGAAATACATAGCTAAAAACACAACTTACACAAAACCACAGCTTTCACATAAAAATCATCTAAATTTTAAATATAATACAGTATAAATATAATAAAAGTCATACGCACAAAAAATACAACCAAGAATCATTATATGTAAACATTTACAGTTCCAAAAGAAATCTTTTCCAAATCTTTTTTTTTTCTCCATGTGGTACAGGGTCTGATCAAATTCATTACTTTTTTCTTCGTGTCCACCTTGGTTGTTGTCGTTGGTACTGGCCTGATACTGTACCCTCCAGTGTTTCAGTGCCATCTCAGTATTTGTCTGTTGCTTTATTAGCTTGATCCAGAAATGTGCACTCTTACTTGATTAATTAATTGATTATTTATTTGCCATATGATTAATTGATGCATGACACGATCAAGTTCAACACTATCATTTCACGTTGTTTAACATTTTCCATTCATGCCATTGTATTTTGCATAAGCAGGTTCTGGCAGTCACCTGTGTGTAAACATCGTCATTATGGCTCTTTACAAAAACGTCCTCGGGGCCTGAAAGAGCTAAGCTCATATCCGTTCTCTGTACCCTGCAGCCACGGGGTGTGGAGCAGTTGAGTTAATCTTTGAGATGCTGCCAATACAGTGTTTTCTTTTCGAGGTGTTTTTTTTAGTGCCGCTATAGTGTGAGGTTTACTGTGTGTGTGGCTTTCTAGTGTCTCGACATGACTGCTTTCATGTCTGGACTTTCCCCTTTTTCTTTTTACAAGCAGTCTGATTTTTCCCCCATCCCCTTATAATAATAAGCATCTATCCATTCTTAGAAAACACGACCTTTACAAGGTGTAATTTATCATACAGTAGATATTTATGTCCTTTTTGAACTTGACAATATTTTTCAGCCTTTGTTGTTTTGTGATAAGTGGGTTGCTAGGTCACTGGTACAGAATAATAGCCTCTTATGTATTATATAATGTTCTGTAATTTCATATAACCTCCTAGCATGGCACAGGATGGCAAAATACAAGCCTGGGCAACACAGACATCTGCCATCATGATCTTTAAAGCGATAATCTTTCATTTCTAGTGAGGCACTACTGCTGTCCTGTGTATGTGTGTTGGCAGGGTGATAGAGGATTCCCAGGTCAGTCAGGTCATCACGGTGTACCAGGATTCCCTGGACCAGAAGGGCCAATTGGATCTCGTGGAGAGAAGGTCAGGGGTCAACTCGACATGACTGTGAAATTGAATCAATTACGTGTTATGTTACTATCCCTTAAAATGCATTCACATTGCAGCAGAACAAAGAAATTAAAAATTATAAATTAAAATGTTAAACCAGTGTAGTTATTGTGGAGGTTCTGTTCTACTCTGCTGCCTCCTATCTTTTTCATCTTGCGCTGCACTGATTCATCATGGCTGAGGATGAGCACTGTTCACATGCACATCTCCTGCTTTAGGCTAATCTCACTCATGCAAAACACTGAGTTTGCCTGCAATGTAAATGTACCATTATTCATTTAGAAAAAATATCAATTTTGTTCCGTGAAATGTACGATTCTATTTTTATCCGCATTTTCCCCCCAGGGTGATGATGGACCTCCAGGACCAGCTGGACCTAAAGGAATAAGAGTGAGACTGCTTAGACAATGATTCTCCTCAAAGTCAAAACTAGTTCTTCTGCTCATATAAGCTAACGGTGTCTTTCTTACAGGGACCTCCTGGACTTCCAGGATTTGCAGGGACACCAGGAATTCCAGTAAGTACTCCTGATGTGATTAATAGTAAAAAAAAAAAAAAAAAAGCATGAGAATAAAACAGCAACAATACAATTCAAAGAGACTTTAAAAGACAGAGAGTGAAAGTTAAAAGAGGCAAAATAAAGAGGCAAACAGCACAACAAAACCATAAGGAAAACGCAAACCGTCATTAAAACATATATTTTCAAATGAAGATTAAGTAGCTTTAACTGTCTTCTTTTCCTTTTTTTTTTTACTTTCAACACTTATTGTTCTTAGCAGTGCCTTCCATAACTGAAGAGTCGTATAAGAAAAGAGTCTTTTACCCATGGTTTTAAGTTCACATTAATGCGGGGGTTACAGGTAAGCTTAGTTCGCAGAGGCTTCCAAAAGAGTCAGTGTGTAAGAAAATGAATATATGGGAAATGATAATGGCTGTGAGCTCAGACCATGCGTAACGCTTTATCTCCAAGTCTGTACTCACTGTGCTCACATTGATGTCTATGCTCATTCACCTCATGTGAGTGAGCAACAAAGCAACAGGCAGCCAGTCATTTCTCACAGGGGTGCATAAGCGATAAGCACCATGGCAACAAGGAAACAATTTCCACTTTTTGTGCACATTAAAGAAACCTAGAAAAGGAAAACAGGTTTACAGACACAGCATGACAATACCCAGGACAATCGACAACTGTGTGTAATTTAATGTTAAACACATCACTTTGCACACATACAACAGAGACTAATCCACAAGAGACAATCTGGGAACAACATCAGCAACTTGACATTTTTTGTGTAACCTGCTCATATAATTATATAGATTCTGGAGAAGTCAGAAACCATTTCAGCACTAATTAATAAATAATTTGATATGTACAGTACATAACATCTGATTGCTGTGTAGGTTCTGTCCTGTCAGTAGCAGCAGTTCTGACTATGTGTGTCCTCCTTTTTTGATTGACAGGGTCTTCCAGGATCGGACGGGCCTCCAGGTCCAAAAGGAATTGCAGGCTGTAACGGAACAAAGGTGTGTATCAGGAACACCAATAGAATGGTTCTGATAAATGCTAATGCTTTAGATTTTAGATGGAAACTGCTTTAGTCAGTAAACACTGATAATTGATTGAAGGTCAGGGTTGGGGTTAATTTGATGTTGTAAGATGAAATAATGATGCTCTGTGATTGTATAGTTGGGAAATAGTTTGGTTTATGCCTCCAAATCCAGAAAAAAAACCTTTAAGATCCGCAGTTTTGTGGATTAAAAGTGTCACCTCCCATTTCCACTATTATCGAACATGTCACACATGGCCTAAGCAGATCTAATAAATTGGCAAAGCTAGAAATGAATAATTTGAGATACAACTAATGAGAATTTTGTGCAGTATTTGAGATACTGCTGATTTAGATAGCGGTTTTGTACTATAGCACTATTGTGGATATGTTGCTATATGTTTCTTTTTGTCCTGGAAAACTAAATTCACAACGTAGCCATATTTCCGTATGCTAGAGTTAGCTGAACCAAATGATGTATGATGATGTAGTTGTTGTAGCATCATGAATTAAGTACAGTAGTGATCATAGATGTAGTATCATTATTTTACAAATTTTACAAAATCCAGTTTGGGCATGTGTTGAATACACATAGGGTAGACAGTCAGATCAGTCTGAATGGATGTATAATGAATAGGAGCTTATGTTTATTTGTGGTGCATTTGATTATAGGGTGAAAAAGGATTTCCAGGAAATCCAGGTTTCCCAGGTTTAGATGGTTCACCGGTAAGTGCTCTCTCCTCACTCTGGACTTGAATAGTGGACATTATCTTAAACCACTTTGATCTGACATTCCTGATTTTCTTTTTATTTATTTGTGTCTCCATCCTAGGGACAACGTGGTGACCCAGGACAGAAGGCAAGTTTTCCTCTGAACAACTACGTACAGCATAGCTACACCAGACCTTTTTAATATGACTTTATTTATTTTTGTTTGTCTGATTGGGTAAATTCAGCAATGTTGTTTGGTCTGGTCTGGTCTGGTCATTTCTGAAGTTTCTCAAATTTAACAAGGCATTTTAAGGACATATGTACAAACATATATGGATACATGCATACATATATGGATGATCAATATAAAATATTCAACATTTAAATACATTTAGGTTTAGGTGAGACTAGTTGGACTTGGACTGGAATATACATACATTTTGTATCTCTCTTTGCCCTGGCAGGGAGAGCCTGGTGAAGTCATCTCTATGGAAATACCAGGAACACCTGGAGGTCCAGGAAGCATCGGTCTGCCAGGCCCCAGAGTACGTCAATTTCCACATGTCAATCTATCAGGCTATTTCTGCTGCATTAATGTGAAGATTGAGGCTCTGTTTAAATTTCATGAAATCTTGCTCTATAGATATAGATTAAAGTGATTTGTGTAAATACTTTAGCATAAGTTAGCATAATTGATTTGTAGCTTGTGAACTCCAGCAAGCATCTTGTAACAGACCCACTTATGTGTATGTTTGTGTAGGGAGATCTTGGACCACCCGGGTTGCCAGGTCCTAGTGGCCCTCAGGGTCCAAGAGGTTACAATGTATGTTGTTATTTTTCTAACTACTGACTGTATCATGTTTACTCTCTAACTGTGCATATTGTAAACGTAATGCTTATATAATGTATTTGTTTATTTATTTGTTTATTTATTTCAATTCAGGGGCCACCAGGTCCCCCTGGTCCACAAGGGCCAAAGGTAAGGTGTTTTTTAATGCTAAGCCATAGCAGTGTGTGTAATTCAAGCATGCTGCTGGTCCAAAAAGCTGGTTCAGAATTTTAAAACAATGTATAAGCTTTGTCAAATAAAAGATTTTCTGCCTGACTGTTTTTACATAGGGAAATATGGGGTTGAACTTCCAAGGGCCTAAAGGAGATAAGGTATGGCAGTCACTAGCACATAAAGTGAAAAATACAGCATTGATGTAAATCTAAACAAATTCCGATAGGTTCCGATAAGCACTTTTTTTTTGTCTTACTGTGTGTGTGTGTGTGTGTGTGTGTGTAGGGTGAAACTGGCTTGCAGGGGCCTCCTGGGCCTCCAGGGCAAGTCGACCAGTTAATAGGTGAAACAGACGGAGTGGTTCATCGAGGAGAGAAGGTACAGTAATGCTGATCTCCACTTTATTGTCATATCCTGCTCAACAGAGCTGTTACCTGAAGTATGTAACCAGTAGTATTGCCATGACGTTCAGACAGAACCACGCATGGTTTTATTAAAAATTGAAGCCGACAACTACAAAGCAGGTAGTTATTGTAAAGAGCATCCAGAAGGTCAGGCAACAAGTAAATGGACCAACACAAGGTGAGGCTTAACAGGGAATTAACTAGAGATATTATGCTGGGTACTGGAACACTGAAGCATGTGTGGAGAAAGTAGTGAACTTTAAGATGACGCTCCATATTGATACGTATATTGTTTTCCTGTAATAATGTTATCAACAATGGCTTGAAGCTTTGTTTAGGGTTTGAATCGAGTTGGCAGACTGTTTCTGACCATGTACAAGCATATTCACTCTCCAAGCCCCATTCACTAACCATTTAAGCACAATAAACTTCTGTAGTTGTAATCTTACAGACATAATTACATTAGCAACACATACAAGCAACACAATTTAGGTGAAAATTATAACACAATATGCTCTGTCAGCATATATCTGCCCACATATATTATTTAGCCATCATGTCTAGGCTACAGTAAAAATAGTAACACTCTCAGTAAAAACAGTAACACATTCCTTCTTTGATATGGCTTACATCAGTTTAATTTTGATCTAAAACGGTACACAGGCCTATATCTTTTGGACCACTAGAGGCATAGAGAGCAAAACAAGCATACAATGAGACAGGCTCAGTAACATTAAAACCTGGATTCAATGGATGCGTGTGAGTCTGATTTATTTCAGACGGTGTTGAAAAATGCAAACAGGAATTCATAATTCGAAGTCTGGTAACTGGGAAGAGGGAAAAGCTTGCAGAGTGTTTTGTGACTGGGTGTCAGGTAACATGGAGTTTGTTAGAGGATGATGGAATCTTAATAATACATACAGGATGCTTCCTGTATGTAGAACTCTAATTGATGCCTCCTTGATTCCCTGATCCCACTTTGTTCTGCCGGTGACCCAGAAATTGATAGATAGTCCACCATCCTTAAGGATGTAAAGGTTAGGAGGAGTGAACAGCTACAACTTTGATAACCTGACAGCAGTGTGTGTGTGTGTGTGTGTGTGTGTGTGTTTCTGTGTACTTAGCCTCAGAAAATCATACAGAAAATCGATTGGGTTTCCTTGAAATTTTCCTTTATTGAATGAAAATATTGTCTGAAAATATTTAATGTAGCCCTCCACTGCATATAGGGGCGGCTGTGGCGCAGTTGGTAGAGTGGGTTGTCCACTAATCATAGGGTTGGTGGTTCGATTCCTGGCCCGGGTGACTCCACATGCTGAAGTGTCCTTGGGCAAGACACTGAACCCCAAGTTGCTCCCGATGGCAAGCTAGCGCCTTGCATGGCAGCTCTGCTACCATTGGTGTGTGTGAATGGGTGAATGAGACACAGTGTAAAGCTATATAAGTGCACATTTACCATTTATCATTTACCATTTAGGGCATTACGTGTATTATTTTAGACCACTAGATGGTACCACAGTAACTATTCACATCATCCACTAGGTGGCATTAATAACGCTTTTGTAGTTTGTTTTGATTGTTTCATTTAGTTTTATTATACACTATTCATTTATCATGCAGTGATAAGCTAATATAAAGTAGTAACATTTAAACTGGAAGAGAGTAGAATACTGAAATCATGAATGAGTTGGTAAGTCATGTACTAATTTAGACATATTTATACAACCCCAATTCCAAAAAAGTTGAAACAGTATGGAAAATACAAAAAAACAAAAAGAGTCATTTGAAAATTCATTTCACACTGTACTATATTGAAAACATATTCCTTAACACATTTGATGTTTTATTTTGTGAATTTAATTTATTTTTCAAAATATACACTCATTTCAAATCTGAGGACTGCAACACATTCCAAAGAATTTGGGACAGTCGACTGTTTACCACTGTGTAACATCACCTTTTTTTAATAACACTTATTAAGCGGTTGGGAACTGAAGACACCAGTTGGTTAAGTTTAGCAAGCAGAATTTTCCCCATTCATACATTATGCATTTCTTCATGCTGCAAAATTGTACAGGGTCTCGTTGCATTATCTTGCACTTCATAATGCGCCACACATCCTCAATGGGAGACAGGACAGGACTGCTGCAGGCCATTTTCGCACCCGCACTCTCTGCGTACACAGCCATGCGCTTGTAATTCGGGTAGAATGTGGTCTGGCGTTGTCCTGCTCTGGATGGCAGTATGTGTTACTCCAAAATGTGTACATATATTTCTGCATTAATGATGCCCTCACAGATGTGAAAGTTACCCATGCCATGGGCACTGACACACCCCTACACCATAACAGACGCTGGCTTTTGGACCTGACGCTGATAACAGCTTGGATGGTCCTTTTCTTCTTTGGCCCAGAGAGCACAACAGCTGTTTTGTTCAAAAACGATTTGAAATGTTGATTTGGTGAACCACAAAACACGATTCCACTGTGCTACTAAGAGAAGTCAGCAGCGCTTCTGGACAGTGTTGATGTATGGCTTCTGCTTTGCATAGTAAAACCTTAACTTACATCTGTGGATGCAGCGGCGAATGGTGTTGACTGAAAGGTTTACCAAAGTATTCCCGAGCCCATGTCAGGATCTCCATTACAGACTCATGATGGTATTTAAGATAGTGATGTCTGAGGAATCAGAGATCACACACCACAGAAGTGGTTTTCGGCCTTGCATCTTTTAATTATATTGTGCACTGTAGAAGGTGAAATTACCAAAATCCTACTGATTTCTCTGTGGGGAATGTTGTTCTTTGAGTGTTGGATTATTCACTGACGCATCTGTTGACTAATTGTTGCGCTTCGACCCATCCTTGCTCTTGATAGACTAGGCCTTTTTTGGAGGCTCCTTATATACTATGATTAGACCTCAACTGTTTCACCTCACCTTCTTATTTCAACTTGTCACATCGCTATTAGTCCTAAATTGCCCCTGTCCAAACTTTTTTGGAACGTGTTGCATGCATCAATTTCAAAATAAACGTTTACCTTCAAAACACTATGCAGTCTATTAAGTTAAAACATCCTTGTCTTTATACATTTTTTGTTTAAATACAGGTCGAAGTACATACAAATCACTCCACTTTGTTTTTATTAGCATTTCCATACTGTCCGAACTTTTTCGGAATTGGGGTTGTATTTGTCACATATACAAGTTAATGTTAAGTCTGTTCCCCATTTTATTTTAGGGTGACCCTGGACCACCTGGACCACCTGGATATCCTGGCCCTCCTGGATTACCTGTATGTATTTAAACTTCTGCTATATCAACACGATTACATTACATATATGCGTAGGTTGTGTGTACAGGTCTACCTCTTACAACATCACTTAACTGTCACTAGTGCTCATCTCTTTTTTGGTCCTTTTGATAAATTACATAGTTACACAGTGGCGCACTGTGTATGGATCTCTCTAGATTATGCAAAATCTCTAATAGGACTGCTTCTGATTAACAGGGCCCATCCGACGTGAAGGGAGAGAAGGGAGAGCCAGGAGAACCTGGAAAGAGGGTGAGGGTTGAATCACACTCACTGAGAGAAAGACCGTACAATCATATTAACAGCAGGAGAACCGTGTAACTTATGCTTGTTAATCCTTGTAGGGTAAACCTGGTAAAGATGGGGACCCTGGCCCTCCTGGACTTCAGGTGAGATTTCTGTGTACATATGTACACCATGATGGGGAATACACTGTGTACATGATTGTTTAATACCTGTTTGGTCTGCCTCTCTCTCTCTCTCTCTCAGGGTGTCATGGGATCCCCTGGTGATCCCGGTTTTCCAGGAAGAAATGGAGAAAGAGTAAGATTCCATAAATTGCCTACCATTTGTATCTCTTAATGTTGGCTAAGAAGTTTAAAGATTCTCACGTGAGATGAGGTCCTGCTTGTCACATTACAGTGTCTCTCTATTGAGAAGATTGCGACTGTAGAGTAATTAACCTCTCGTTCTCTTGTAGGGTGAGAAAGGTGAGCGAGGACTACCTGGACCTCCAGGCGTGGTATGTCATATAATGTTTGTAATGTTATTTTTTCCCCAGTGTTCTATTTGTCATGGAAAATACAACAGATCTCATCTAATTAATTATTAATTCAGGTGACACAACCATCGCGCAACCAAGTAGGACCTAAAGGAGATCCTGGGCTTCCTGGAGCCCCTGGGATGAAAGGCGAGCCAGGGCTACATGGTATGGCTTGTTGGATTGCATTACAAATGTGCTTGTTGCTTTAAGGCTCTACAATTACATTCACTGGTATTTTTTAAATTCATACAAAGTTTGAGACATAACAGTTCCTCAGAGCTTTCTAAATGGGTTCTGGTATCTTTTGTAAGGAAAAACAAGGACTTTTTAAAATGTAGCAAAAAGTCAGACTCTTTAGTAGTAACAAAGTTTCCAAAACCTCTGAAATTTCACCCATATGAAAATATTTGACATCCTTTTTTTGACTGAGGTCGACACCATTTGCTTTACCTGTGTCCACCAGTTTTGTGATTGTCATGCATAGCATACAAAATGGTATTTAAAAGCAACACCAGAAAAAAATATACTGCAAATAAATAGGTTTTAGTAAATGCAGCATTATAATAAGCATTATTCATTACCAGCATAAACAAGCTGACACTGTTGGGTCCTTTAGTAAGACTGTCAAAGGCTCAGCTGTATTCTGTTTATATTGCAAGTCACATTAGATAGAAGTGTCACCCAAATAAGTAAAAAAGGATGACTTGAGAATATCTCTGTGATGTACAGAAATATATGATTGTAAATCATTTTAATGAGTCTTTACCTGTTCCCAGGTATCCAAGGACCACCAGGTCAGCCAGGCCTGCCAGGTGAGGGCACTCAATATGTAGAAAATACATCTCTGTCAGTTGCAAAAAGAATGAAATATCTTAAGCAACTGTACTATTTAGTTATTGTTGACTTTAACATATTGTAATAGGTACTGCATGAATCTGTGAATACGCGTGTGTTCATAAATGTTGTATTATATATTAGGAATCGGAAGTCAAGGCCTACCTGGCCCCCCTGGTTATCAAGGAGAGCGAGGACAGAAGGGAGATCAAGGATCGCCTGGAGCTTCTCTTCCAGGTTCTCCTGGTAGACCTGGACCACCAGGTTTCCAAGGCCCTCCAGGACCGCCAGGACCTCCAGGAATATCAAACGGTTTTGAAAACTGCCTCCCAGGGCCTCCTGGTCTTCCAGGCCTGAATGGAGAAACTGGTTTCCCAGGAGAGATAGGCCAGAAAGGCAGGACCCTACTTAATATTAATAAAGAAAAGAAAAAATGCTTGCTGAACACTTTATGCAAACTTTAGATGAGTTTTAGTTCATGTGCCTTTTGTTTTGCAGGTGAAAAGGGGGACACGTGTGTGAATTGTATCTCAAGTGGCAACCTCATCCCAGGACTACAGGGTCCACCAGGACCCCCAGGACCCCCAGGTAAGAACCTTGTTATCTGCTTTGTTTGAAATACAACATGAATTTTGTTTAAGTGCAACAAACCTTACTTTTTTTAGTGCCTTAAATTTGGATATTAGCAGCATTAGCAGCATTGTGAGTCACTATTACATTTTATAATAAAGTAATGTACTTTAAAGTAAAGTGGCTGAATTTCTTCAGCTAAAAAATCTGGTTTTGGCTAAAATTGGGTTTTTCTGCTTATAACATGTTTTGATACATCAGTGAAACATAAATATACTGTATTTTGACAAAATGATGAGTTTCTGCAGGAATCATATTAGGTAGATAAGCAGGACATTTTTCATGGACATATTTATTCATTTTCTGTTTTTATTTATTTACAAGTTAAATTAATGAAATAAACACATAGCAATTGCTTTTAGACAACCAGTGTGTTTGGTGTATTTGAGTGTAATTTGAGTGTAAATGGGATTTTCTCTTTTGTCCCCTTTTTGGGGTGGAGGGGGGGCGCTAATTTTAAAATGCTTCAACTTGAGATGCGTACTAAAGGTAAACATATTTCAGTTCAAGAAAACAGTGTTAAAGGGGTTTTGTTCTGCAGGTATACTGTACATATATATTTTAATACAAATTTTAGTTAGCTGGTGTTTTTCTTTAAGTGAGTTTGGTGCTAAGTTTGATGTTTTGGCATCTCTTATCACAGGCAATCCTGGGCTCCCTGGTTTTAAAGGAGACAGAGGATCCCCAGGCAGCCCTGGTTTAATGGGGCCACCAGTAAGTGTCTTCAATTCATATTTTAAAAGTGTCCAAAAGAGCTGGGACAGATTATAAACCCTTCCATAACATCTTCTAGGGTTTACAAGGACAGCAAGGTTTACCTGGAACACCCGGACAGAAGGGTGACCCTGGTGATGCAGTTGGCCTTGACGGTATGAAGGGAGACAAGGGAGACACAGGATTCCCTGGCCCTCCAGGTCTGCCTGGCCGGGATGGAGCACCTGGTCGAAATGGACTTCCTGGAGCGCCTGGTCCCAAAGGCGCACCTGTGAGTATCTGTTGTAACAGATTGTTACAATGTTTTTAGTGCAAATTCAACAGATAGTAGTGAGCATTAAAGGTTCATAAAGCTGTTTCTTTTTTTTTTTTTATAAATATTTTTATTGGGAGAGATGGCACATTGGAGAAATAAACAAACAGACTTTAGTACACTGAGACCCAAGCTTAAGAGGAGAAGAGAGAGAAAAAAAAAGGCACAGAAATTTGTGTCGTCTCAGTGACTAAACAAAATGGGAGCCAACCCCCCTTTTTTTTTTTTTACCCTTTGTACAAATTAGAACACATGCATACGTCCAAACTCATCAAATAGAAACAAAGAGAAAAGTAATAAAAATAGATAATTAAAAAAAAAAAAAAAATGACGGAGAAGAGAAAAGAAAAAATAAATAAGAAATAAGAGAAAAAAAAATAAAATAAATAAATAAATAAAAAATTTAAGGGGATAAACAAAATAGATAAACTAATCAAAATAAACGGGGGGAATTCTCTCAATCTGAAGGCAAAGATGGCAAAGATTTGAAGAAAGTTAAGAAAGGCTGCCACTTTCTGTGAAACTTGCCAGAATCGGGTCCCCGAGAGTACCTAATCTTTTCCAACTTTAGAAGAGACATGACATCCCTAAGCCACTGAGTGCTGGAGGGAGGCTTCGTGGATTTCCAATGGAAAAGAAGGCGCCGTCTTGCTAATAAGGAAGTGAACGCCAAGAGATCTAATTGGGTTGAATTGTACCTGTCATAATCCTCCGGATACCCAAATATGGCAATATGGGGATAGGGTTGAACAGTAATGGACAGTATTTCTGAGATGCTATCAAAATAATTTTGCCAAAAGGAGAATAACAATGGGCAAGAGTAGAACATGTGAGTGAGATTGCAGGGAGAGGCGTGACATTTATCACAGCGGTCAATGACAGTGGGATAAATCTGTGACAGACGTGTTTTGGAGAAATGAATCCTGTGTAACACCTTAAACTGT
This sequence comes from Ameiurus melas, assembly GCA_012411365.1. Lineage (NCBI taxonomy): Eukaryota > Metazoa > Chordata > Actinopteri > Siluriformes > Ictaluridae > Ameiurus > Ameiurus melas. The sequence goes on from CM022756.1 coordinate 16,770,401, forward strand.
ATCAAAGAAAGACGAGCACAAATTGTGCTCTTGTGGATCTTGCTAAGGGCACCGTCCCACCAGTCTTCATGTAGTGTCAACCCCAATTCGCCCTCCCAAGCAACCTTGATTTTAATGATAGGTGAGCTGTCGTAGGATAAAAGTTTATTGTAAATTCCTGAAATACGAGATTTCTGAAGAGGATCAGACAAGAGAAAATCATCCCACAGTTGGCTTAGGGGTAAGGAGGGAAAGGTAGGAAACAGCGATTTTGCACAGTGTCTAACTTGGAAATAACGAAAAAGATGTGACGGTGGAAGCTGAAATTCGCTCGACAAATCTGCAAAACTACGAAAAGCCCCATCCTTATAGAGATCTTTGAAAGTTTTGAGACCTTTGTCATGCCAGATAGCAAATGTGGGGTCTGATATTGCTGGTTGAAATGAGTGATTTTTCAGTAATGGAGTTAAGGGAGATGCGGAGATGAATTTGAAATTCTTCCTGAACTGGTACCAAATTTTTAGAGCCGCACGAACCACAGGGTTGTCTGTAAAGCCAGAGAAGTTGGTAGAAGTGGAAGAGGTAAGCAGAGCCATTGGAGAGGACGAGCCGCATGAATGTACCTCTAATGTACACCATGGGGAATGCGCTGGTCTCAACCAAAATAAGATTTTATGAATATGTGATGCCCAGTAATACAACTGAAAATTTGGAAGAGAGAGGCCAGCATTGAGCTTACATCTCTGAAGCATTGACTTACTTATTCTGGGTGTCTTACCACACCACAAAAAGCTAGAAATGTCCTGATCTATAGTCTTAAAAAATCGCTTTGATAAGAATAGAGGGAGACATTGGAACAAAAATAGGAACTTAGGCAGGATATTCATTTTTACCGTGTTAATCCTTCCTATCAGCGACAGAGGTAAAGACCTCCATCGCTGAAAGTCAGTTTTGATTTTAGACATCAATGGGGAGAAGTTAGCAGAGTAAAGTGAAGTTAGAGAGCTGGTTATGTTAATTCCTAAATACTTAAAGCCAGAGGGGCTCATTCTGAAGGGAATATCAGATTGAGTCATTTGTAATGCCAAAGTATTAACCGGGTAGCACTCACTCTTGTAAACGTTAACTTTATAACCTGAAAACGAGCCAAATCTTTGGAGAAAGGACAGAATTCCAGGTAGAGAGTGACATGGGTTGGAAACATACAGTAATAAATCATCTGCATAAAGAGAAAGTTTAAATTTCATGCCCAACCGAGATATCCCAGTGAAAGAGGAGGAGGACCTCAGATAAATTGACAAGGGCAACGCAAACAGTAAAGGAGATAAGGGACAACCTTGTCGAGTGCCACAGGATAAAGTAAAATAAGTTGACTGGATACCATTAGTGGAGATACTAGCTTGCGGGGATGTATACAGAAGGCGTATCCAAGAAATAAATGTGTCACCCAATCCAAATTTGTGCAATACTGTAAGCAGGTAGTCCCATTCAACTCTGTCGAACGCTTTTTCAGCATCGACTGAGATTACCACTTCGGGGGAAGTAGTAGAGCATTTGGAGTAGATAATGTTCAAAAGGGTGCGGACGTTGTAAAATAACTGACGCCCTTTTATAAATCCAGTTTGTTCATAAAGCTGTTTCTAAGTGTGTGTTAGATTTCCATGTATCTCAGGAATCTTAGATTATGCCTTATGCCTGTCAGATCGTCCATCATGCCTTCCAGCTAGTTTTACCATTAACTTTTAGAAAGTGTGGTTTACCGTGGAGCGTTCAGGCTTGCACATCTAAAATGAACACACACTGACTTCTTGCATGCTCATAAAGACATCCCACTTTATTCATGCAAACCAAGAAGTAACACATGATAAAAATAAAACACACAGCTCATAGTCAAAATACAAAATAAGTCAATACATAATAATATGATCAAGGATAGCAGTTGATCAGCTTATTCAAAGAGGTCATTAAATGAATACAAGGTAATTAAATGATTACATTCATCATAGGTATTTGATAGCAGATCATAATATAAGAGAGTACATGACAAAAGAGAATTTCCTTTCAGTGTGTCAGTTGTGATTGTAAATCGTATAGAGAACAGATGTCAGTGCACAACTGAAGTTTGCATTATCTACTGATTTTATGTAGTGTCTTGGACAGTCTTAAGTTTTTAGATTTAAGTTTTAATTTTTTTTTTCAAGAAACTGCTGTAAATTAATCTTACAACTGAGATAGCTTTCCAACCCAAAAAATAATTAATATGTATCTTAAATGTATCTTTGCACTCATGTCCATAAATTTTAACGGGACAGTACATGCATGTGTCTAATTGTTTTTGATATTGGTCACTGGATGGACTAGAGAGCTTTTGTTGTACTTAAGAAATTGTTGCTGTGCTTGTTCCTGCAAGGGTTCCCTAATGCTTAAAGGTGAACGTGGCCCTCCTGGAGAGCCTGGTCTCCAGGGTCCTCCTGGAGACAGGGGCCTTACTGGTACCCCTGGATTTGGCCCACAGGGACCTTCAGGAGAGAAAGGTTTCCAGGGTGTGTCAGGAAGGCAAGGACTTCCTGGACCTCCAGGTGAGATCACATACAAGGCACAGTCAATAAGGTGGATTTGACCATCAAAAAGTTGAACTTGTCTCAAGTACATAATCTTACTTTTAAACCTTGATGTCAATCTGGTAGGTCAGAAAGGTGAACCAGGTCAGACTGTCTCTGAGAAAGGGGCACCTGGACCCAGTGGACGTGATGGAGATCCTGGTGAACCAGGAAATCCAGGTAAATAGGTGGAAATTTCACTGTCATTGAACAGGTGAACCTTTGAACCAATTCAGTATTTTCTTTTAAATAAAATTATATTTGGAAATTTAATATAATTTAGCATTCAAAATTGAATAATGCACATCTAAAGAGTGGGCTGTTGACTGTGCAGTTATGGAGTACATTATCCTTTAATAATTTTGTTGTAAAAGTTTATTATTAAATATCTATTATTAAATAGGACTGTACTGCAACTGCACTGTACAGCTCACCAAACTGTAATCTGGTTCTGGATTTTAAGTTTCAAATAAAATGTAAATGTAATTGTTGTTGTTGTTGTTGTTTTTTAATATACGCATTTACCATGCCGGTATTATAGGATCATTACTGAAATTGAATTAATATATTGCCTACAGGTAGAGAATATAGTTCAAAATCTTTTTACAACTTTAAGAAAAATATCACAAACAAATATACTTTCAATGATGTAACAGAGTTTGGCTATCTGTGTTAATGAGATTCAATCTTCTACCTGTACAGGTAACCCAGGCCAACCTGGCTCCCCAGGTTTCCCAGGATTACCTGGCCAAAAAGGAGAACTTGGTCTCCCGGGTATAGGCTTGCCAGGCCCACCAGGTCCTAAAGGTAAATCCTAAAAGCCCAGAAAACTACTGCTGTAAAGTCAGTTAGGATGCATCTTACCTAGAAAAGTGCAAACACATAACAAATGATAACTTCAGTGTTAACGTTACTGACCACATTTCCCAGGATTCCCAGGTACTGCGGGAAATCCCGGCAGCCCTGGCAGGCCTGGACCTCCTGGTGTGGATGGACTGCCTGGTACACCTGGCTTCCGTGGACCCAAGGTGAAATGGACAGAAAAATCTCTCAACAGTGAAGCAAAATGTTTACATTTAGGGATGTACGTTTTAGAAGCAGTTCTAGTTGCTAAGAGGACTGTAATAATGAATTAGTTAATAACAACGCTCTAAGTTGATCCTGCAACCCTACTTTTAGAGAGAATTGATTTTTAGAGAACATTCTAAAAATAGTAACGAGTTCATATATGTGTGTACCCACAGGGCGAACCTGGTTATGGTATCCCTGGCCCCCAGGGGCCCCCAGGTTTGCCTGGCAGTAAGGGTTTTCCCGGGCAAAAAGGTGATCCTGGATTCCCTGGAAATCCGGGTGCACCTGGCCGACCTGGTATCGATGGTCCCCCTGGCTATAAAGGTACAGTCCTAAACAGTCTACCAGTTATTCCAGTTGCAGTAGCATCAGCTTTATGCTTGTCTTTTAGTATGTAATCATTTAAATAGAGTAAGACACAGCTCACTTTTTTCACAGGTGATTCTGGTCTTTCTGGTTCTCCGGGTGCACCTGGGCCTCAAGGGCTCCCTGGTTTTGGTTTACCTGGTCTACCTGGACCACCGGGACTTCCAGGACCTATGGGCAATCCTGGTAAGCGTCCTGAGGTTTGAGACTTGGACAACCTTTATACATAGAGTGTGATATATTTTGATTAATTTATGAGCAGCTGTTGGTATCTGCGTTTGTGAAAATGTTGAATTGCCTGTACAGGTTCCCCTGGCTTGAATGGTGAGAAAGGAGACCCTGGTTCGCCTGGACTGGATATTCCAGGCTTTCCTGGTGACCCAGGTCGCCCTGGATTGTCTGGACCACCTGGTCCTCCTGGCCTTCCTGGGAACCCTGGTAACCCTGGCCAAGATGGACTACCTGGATTTCCTGGTAATATAAAACCATGCTATATGGAAAACATGTGGATACCCACTTTTTCTATAACACTAAACACTTCTTTTCTGTCACCCACCTACAACTGTAGGTCAAAAGGGAGAAATGGGCGTGATGGGTGCTCCAGGATCTTCTGGTAATCCTGGTAACCCTGGTGTTCCAGGATTTCCTGGACCAAAAGGTATGCCTTATTTGACTGACAGCCAATAAAAGCCATACTCCTGTTGTTGGTTCAGATCTTAATTGTCTGCCCTGTAGGTGATAATGGTCAGCCAGGTCGGCCAGGAAACCAAGGTTTGATGGGAACGAAGGGAAATAAAGGTGAACCAGGTCTAAGAGGGCCAGCTGGTATCACCGATACTTCCACAGTAAAAGGAACAAAGGGAGAACCAGGACTTCAAGGCAAGTGTCTCTTGCTAATATAATTGGAAGAAAAGATTGATGCACTGCAAAACAAAGGGATATCCTAAAACTGCATTATAATCTCTTAGTTATCCTGACATCTGAAATTATGTTAGTATTTATCTACTGACAGAAGACATCTGTATCTTATGCAGGAATAAGTGGAGTTCCAGGACCGAAAGGTATTCCTGGACTTCCAGGAGATCCAGGTATCCCCGGACAGGATGGACGCCCTGGGCAACCTGGACCTCCAGGTAATTTAAGCACTTTATTACTTTTGCACTGTATGAGCCCAGATTAGTGTATAGATGTTTAAGGAAATAACTGCCTTTTAGGTCCCAAGGGAGATTCTGGAATTCCAGGAACACCAGGATCCCCTGGTCCTCCAGGACTGAAAGGCACCATGGGCGAGATGGGATTGCCTGGTATGGTTTAATGAAGCATAATTAAAAGCTTTTTACTTCAATGTTATTGACATAGGGAATCCAGAATAATTTAGTATATTTTGTTATAGGCCCTCCTGGAGTTAAAGGAAGCCTAGGCCAACCTGGGCGACCTGGACAGCCTGGATCTTCAGGAGCACCAGGGTTCCCAGGACCAAAAGGTGACCCTGGAACGCCAGGATTTGGGCAACCAGGAGCTCAAGGACCCAAGGTAAAAATAATGGAGTATATTAATGGAGTGTCCAAGCAATTACACAGTTTCAAATTTGCTGGATAGATTGAGACATATAAATAGTGATTAAGATTAGCAGAGGGGCTTTAACTGGCTCTTGTTGAACAGGGTGAACCCGGCTCTCCTGGTATCCCCGGATCTGCAGGGACAAAAGGTCAACAGGGCCTCCCAGGAAGTCCAGGGATACCTGGGAGCCCTGGCGCAAAGGGTGATCTTGGCCTCCCAGGATTCCAAGGTACAGTTCTACCAAATTAAATTCCATCTAATCCTGTTAATAGTCAAACAGTTTCAAAAGATTTGTGTACTGAAATTATTTTTATTAATTGTCTTTTGATCCTTTTTTCTCTACTTCAAATAAGATGATTGCTGAAGCATATAGTACTGTATATGTATGGTTTGCATTTTTTTGCTGCAGATTAATTTCCTTGCATTTTAGAAAGATTACACTGTTATTTGTTAAATATTTTGCATGAATGTAAAAGTTTGTCAAACTTTTTTGACAAACAGATTCCACAGAACAAGACTTGCACAATATACATTTGTTTTGCAAAGTACCTGCATATTTCCAGAATTTAATCATCAGAGCCGTGATAAAGAAGTTTAAGATATAGCTATGATTTGTGCTAACATTGTACATAAAAAAATAGGTGGACTAGTATTTATTTTTAAACTTTGTTAAACCTTTGTAAAATGGTATTGTAGACTAAATTAATTGTTATATCTTACCATTTATACATGAATTATTGGTAGCTTTTCACCTAAAACAAAGGCACTAATATCTTACAAATGATCTCATTCTGTGTGGTGGGAGCTGTAACCTTCAATACCTGCCTTCTTTGGCTGTATACCTGCAGTATTCTCAAATATTGACCTGATATATCAGTCAGACAATTTTTTGCTTGACCACTGTGTAGTACTTCATGAAAAATTGGAATGCTCTTGTTGGCATTAGGTGCACCTGGTGCTACTGGTCCTAAGGGTCTGGATGGAGTCCCAGGTGCCCCTGGACTAGCAGGAGCACCTGGAAGGCCAGGAAGCCCTGGCACACCTGGTTTGTCAGGTGCACCTGGAGACAAGGGTCAACCTGGTCGTGATGGTATTCCTGGACCAGCAGGACTGAAAGGAGAGCCAGGTAAGTGTGGTTGAGTGCTAATGCATGTATTCTGTTTAACACATGCTTGGTTAAATAGCTAATACACAAACGATATTTGGGATATACAGCAGTGGATGCATTGTCTAAGGTATTTCTTTGTATTTTATTCGCATAGGTATACCAGGTTATGGACTCCCAGGTCCTCCCGGCAATCCTGGGATGCCAGGTAAAATATTTCTCACACACATACGTTTTATATTTTATAAATTATGTGTGTGTGTGTATGTATTTGTGTGTGTGTATATATATACACATACATACATACATACATACATACATACATACATACATATATATATATTTCAAGATTTAAATGAATCGAGTGGTATATTCTGTACCAAATTAAAACTCCTTTACCATATAATGTAGGTCAAAAAGGAGACTCTGGCTTTCCTGGCCAGCCTGGCAACCCTGGTTTCCCTGGAACAAAGGGTGATATAGGACCCTCTGGTACAATAGGTAGCCCTGGTCTTCAAGGGCCCCCTGGTCCTCCGGGTCAGTCCATTCAAGGGCCTAAAGGCATCCAGGGTCCTCCTGGACCACCAGGAAGAGGAGGTAAGTTGGCCCTTCTTATCTCATACACATCATAGTGGCTGACCCTGTTCCATGAGATTTTAAATTTAGCCCTAACTTAATAAACCTGGTTATATTAAGATATTTCTAGTTTGACAATTTCACAGCCATCCATGACAGGGAGTCCAAGAAAGCAAAACTAGCTGTGCTCTCATGGTAGGAGGGACGGGCATTACTCTCTCCAATTTCAATCAGAGACACACTAGCCAATCCTGGACATCTGTGAACTCATGTATTTGGAAATGACAGTTAGCTTCGTCCTTCGTGTCTGCAGTTGCTCTGTGATACATCATGAACAACAGTTTGAAAGATGTGCTGGCTAGCTTCACAAATTTCAGAGGAGGCACGAGCTAGTTTTTATCCGCCCCACTTGATGGATGTAATGTTACGTGGGAGGTAGCTAGTGGGAGGAAATTGTCAAACTAACCAAATTGGAAGAAAGTGGGATTAAAAAAATTATGCTCCTGAAAAGCTTAATGAACCAGGCCTGGTGTTTTAGATTAGATATATCACAGAATATCAGATCTTCAGGAACAGGGTCATGTTTCTGATTGGTCAGAACTACTGTCTGACTCTAGCAGTGATACACTTGAGATCATTTAAATATCAGCTCTGTTTAAACACTGACTAGATACAGACAGTAGAGAGGCCGTCTTATATGTGTTTACTCGTGATTGATTTGCATGGATGTTGCACAAATCATCACAAGTCTCAATATTATATTGCACAAAACTAATAGGGAGCACAAAGTTATTGAGCACTACACCAGTACACAGTGCCTGACTCACCTCAGGGCATGCCTACATGCACTTCCTTTTATTATTAGTGTATGTCAGAAACGTTTCTAGGAGGTAGGGGTTTGCACGCTCCAATCAACGTGTTCCACCGAGACTCAATCAGGTCCCGACCAGCATGGATCCATCCGTTCTTCTTCTGTTTATCTGTTCATCCATCCATTCTTCCTCATGTGTCTCCACTCCCTTACCCCACTTTATCCTGACGAACGAAAGCTCTTTTCCTCTCTCCACAGTGTTCTCTCTGTCTGGTGTAATGCTGAATTCAGTGATTCAAAAAGAGGATGATCAGTAGTGTAATGCTGAGTGTTTCCGTTTACGTGCGTGTCTTCACCTGCATGGGAAAATGTTAATGTTTATGTCATGTAAAGCCATTACAGAACTGTCCGATATGGGCTTCCCCAGTCAGAATGATCTAATATAAAGTTGTCCGAAATGTTAAGTAAATAAATAAATAATCTGTAAGGAATATTAATAATGTTCCATTAAAATTTCTAGAACCCTAATAGTTTGGGTTTCTGTCTTCTAGAGAATAAAAAAAAACTGAATTTATTAGAGTACCTGTAAATAAAATCTCAATTAGTAGACATTTTTTATATATATATATATAATATAAAATATGAAGGGCCCAGTTTTGGCAGTTGTCTGTTCGGTTAAATCTATGCCCAGATGCATTGTGGGTTTGACCTGTATTTCCTGTTTCCTGTGGTGTGGCTCCACCTTTTCCTGATGACGCTTGCTGACAGGCCCCGAAGGTCAGGTTTTCCTCACTCCAGAACTGATCTAGAATGGAGGATAAAAAAAAAAAAAGAAATCTTGTCAGAATTAATTGTACATTGTTATTTGATTTATTTATATAGATAAATTGATATTTGATTTATTTCTTGAATTTTTAATAATAAGTTATCAGTATAGCAATTGATATTATGCCAAGATTGTTTGTTCTTAGATCTTTAAAGTCTGGGGCCTCATTTATAAAACAATTGTAAGGTCATATTTTATCTTAAATTCCATGGATTTGTTCCCTATGTTAAACCTCATGCACAAATCAGGGTCTATAAAACCTGAAATTGACTTGAAACAGTCTGAAAAGTATTGTGTACAAACTTAATGCTAGTGCATGCTAGTGCATGTCACCCTGTGAGGGGCTTGTAGCCATGTGGGTGTTACATAATTGTGAGTCTGAATGAATTTATAAAATTCCACAGAAAAGATAAATAGGCAAATTATGTGTTTTTTAAGGTTGATTAGACTTTTATTTTTGGCCAACAAAGTTTCAGTTGCAAAAAAAATGTTTTGCTTCAGTTTTGAACCTTATATGCCATTTTAAAACACAGGATATATGTGTTTGTGTGTATGTATTCATGTGTGCATGGTTTTAAGATGCTTTGTGATTATTAAGCATGCCACGATCACGAAACATTTAAGATGAATGATTCTTTTAGCAATTTCAACTCCACATTTAGGATTCTTTTACATACATTTTTATAAATCAGGCCCTTCACTTATTACTTAGCTACTTATCTTATAGTCCAGACCTTCAGTGAAACTTATCGTAAAGGTGTATATTTATAAGATGTGGAAATCTTGGAATTCAGGGGGTTAATTAATTTGTAACTATGTTTAATTGACAGTTTGCAGATATTGAGTTGAGATGAGAAATGTTGAGATGAGTAGCAGTATATACAACAATAATTATATTGGCAGTGTTTTTCAAGGTTCATATGTGAGGCATAGTAGAAAAAGTCTTGTACTGAAGATCCATGTGTGATTATTAGGCTTGTTACGGTCTCACAGTTTCACAGTTAGTCATAATATACGATGTGATTTTCAAATCACCCCCAAAATTTGCAGAATATTAAAAATTAGCCTCAAAAGGTAAATAAATCATCTAAAACTATTATTTAAGGATAATGACCGTGTAATGTGTTAAATTCATGTTAAATGTTAATTATTTAAATGTTTTTTAATACCGTCATGTAGTGAAACTGTGAGATTGTTATCATATTGTGAAAATATGAAACGATCATCACTGCTGATTATAGCTGTGTGAGTGCTTTGTGTGCTTACTTAAAATAATTTGGTGTTTTAAAGCCTTTCTTTTTCAGTTTGTGACAAAGCTTACTCCATGAGATAAAATCTTTCTGTTTCTACTGTAATTGTGCTGCTATGTTAACGTTTGCTCTTGTTTTTAATCTGCATTTTCCATCGCCTCTCTCTCCCTCTGGGATTTTGGGGACCTGTTGAACTTTGAACTCCTCAATATAGGTCCTCCAGGTTAGCCTCATTGGTTTGATGCCCACCTGAACCGTTTTCTGCGCACCTTTTTTTTTTTGTCATTAATAAGCCTTTTAGCATGTTATAGAATGGGGTGGGATGAGGGATGGGATTTTTCTCTCAAGGACAAAAATTATGAAGCAAGTAGAAACACATTCCATACATCCAATGATATTTGTTAATATACATTAGTGCATGTATTGGGACAGTAGATTTTCAGGTAAATAGATGGTGTTAAAAAAGAGCACAAAAAAGACAGTTGTCAAAGATCATTGACATCTTATCTTATTGATATTATAAAGGATCTCCTGGCCCAGAGGGGCCCCGTGGACCCCCAGGTTCTGGAGGAGTGAAGGGTGAGAAAGGCTACCCTGGAAACCCTGGATCACCCGGATTTCCTGGACAGAAGGGAGACACTGGACCACCAGGTTTTTTGGTGAGTCACATGGACATCAATTAAAGGATACTGGAATAATGCTGTAGCAACTGTTGACAAAAGTTATGCTTTAGTGACCATCAACAGTTCAGAAAACTTTTTTTTGTTGAGAATATTGTTAGTCTATTGTCTATATTGTCAATATATTCTATATTGTCTATACAGAATATTGTCTATTGTCAGTATTTAACACTGGTTGCTCAATTGTTACAATAGATTATTTGAATGATAGTTTTTGTTATTTGAATAGATTATTTGAATAGATTTTTCTCTCCCTATTGTTCCTTGATAATAATAATAATAATAATAATAATAATAATAATAATTCCTTAGATTTATATACCGCTTTTCTGGACACTCATAGTGCTTTACATTGTATGGGGGAAATCTCCTCAAAACACCACCAGTGTGTAGCATCCACCTGGATGATGTGACAGCAGCCATAGTGCGCCAGAACGCCCACTACACACCAGCTATTGGCTTGTTAAATATATCATGCTTTTCATATATATTTTTGAAACAAAACACTGTTGTTTTTATGACCCTTTCTTAGTAAATCTTAGTTTGTTAACTCACGTTCTGATAAGTTTGGTTTATTTCTAATGCTAATTGAAACTGAGATTACACAAGTGACGTGTCTTTCCGGGAAAGGGTCCTCCTGGATCTCCTGGAACTGTCGGACTAAAAGGAGACACGGGCCTTCCGGGTGTTAACGGATTCCCAGGTCAGTTTAACCTAAAAGTTTCCACAACAATCCCCCATCAGTTCATTTATTGGCTTAAATAATTCGCTATGTCTGCTCACTTCAGGACTTAAAGGTCAACCTGGCAATCCTGGGGGTCCTGGCCTGCCTGGTGAACCCGGGGATTCTGGTCCTCCAGGTGAGTGAATGTTCTTCCGGAATTCGTTTTCATTTCTTCCTGAATTTATATTAATTTTTTCACTATTATTCATGCTACTCAGGTGCTCCTGGTGATCCAGGTCAAGCACCGGCCCCAATTGTGGTAAAGGGTGCACAGGGGCCTCCTGGTCCTCCTGGACCCCCAGGATCCCGAGGGCTACCAGGAGAGGCAGGACTGGAGGGGCTTCCAGGTAAGAGATTCTAACATCAGTAGGGAGATATCTGTACTAGTAAACCTCATCACCAGTTTGTTGAACATTACTCAATCCTTTGTTTTGCAACAAATTACAATAGATGGATTTTTATTGTACAAAACTTTGGCAACCACTGTGTGATAGATCTGACATTTTTATTTGTTGTATTTACAGTTTATCTGCTACTTACATCTGTACTGATCTCCCTTTGTGCATCATAAGTACTAACTGTAAAACTGTTAAAGTGTGGAGCTGATGTCATATCTTTTGTAGGTGGGCCTGGTAGTCCTGGTGACCCAGGTCCTGATGGACCTCCAGGATTCGGTGGTCCATCTGGAAGGAAAGGAGACCAAGGACCATCTGGGCAGCCAGGTAAGTGCTTTCACCAACCCATATGCTGGTATTATGAATCAGTGACCTGACTGTAATTATGTTCAGTAGTAAAGATGGACAGCTGGTCTTTTAACATCATGTTTGCATCTTTATATCATACACCAGTGTTCATAAACTGTTGACACAGTATCAAGGTAATAAGGGTGAAATGGTTTTCATCTGAAATCTGCAGTTGTACATTCCACACCCTGCGCCATCACACATCTGGCGGGAACTGTGTTTTGTTTCCTAATGTAAAGAACACTGCCAAATTACAATTATTAGACTGTATTAATGTTATAATGACACTCATGAAATATTGTTCTGGAAAGTTAAACTATATAACTATTTACTTAATACTTTGACCACACGTAAATTTGAACTCATCATTCACTTAATGCCTCAGGTCATCGGGGTTTACCTGGCCCTCCTGGTCCAGATGGGCTTCCAGGTCCTCCAGGTCCTCCAGGTCTGTCGTCAGCAGCTCATGGCTTCCTGATTACGCGACACAGTCAGTCTACAGATGTACCTATATGCCCATCTGGCACCTCTCTCATCTACAATGGTTATTCTCTGCTTTACGTGCAGGGAAACGAGAGGGCACATGGCCAGGACCTGGGTGAGAGCACTGAAAAATCAACCAATCACTCATATCCTACTCACAAAGACATATAATCTCCATTAATTTTTTGTTTTATAGTCTTCCGTACTTGTTCATTTCTTTTCATGTTCTCTAATATTGTACAGTGTTATGCTGAAATATGAGCTCACATCTTACTTGCTATCCCCCGCTCTGATGTAGGTACGGCTGGAAGTTGTCTACGTCGTTTCAGCACCATGCCTTTTATGTTCTGCAACATCAACAACGTGTGCAACTTTGCTTCCCGGAATGACTACTCCTATTGGTTGTCTACTCCTGAACCCATGCCCATGAGCATGGCTCCTATCCAGGGAGAAAACATCAAACCCTACATAAGCAGGTCAGAGTCAAACACATCAAACCCTTCATCATCATCAGGTCAGAGTCAGACACATCAAACCCTTCATCATCATCATCAGGTCAGAGTCAGACGCATCAAAACCTATATTATCATCAGGTCAGAGTCAGACACATCAAACCCTACATCATCAGGTCAGAGTCAGACACATCAAACCCTTCATCATCAACAGTTTGAAAAGATGCGCTGGCTAGCTTCATAGCTGGCATGACATTTTCTCCTAGGATCTCCTGATTTTTAAACATTTTTAATCTTTAATTATGTTGTTTATTTGGTGTAATAAAATAGCATAACATGCTTTAATGTTCAAAAAATGCGATATTTGCATATAATGCATTATTGCAGTACCTCTATTCCCAGGCTGCCTAAAACACTTCGATTTCCTTAAAGCCCCTCCTTATGAAAAGCCCTGAGTGCTCTGATTGTCCAGTTGACCCATTGTGTTGTGATTGGCCAAAAGCTTTGCGTGTGTTGGAAATGCAATGCCCCTTAGTTTTAGCTTTCTTTAGCCTTAGTATCCAAGGCTTCTAAAGCAATTCTAAGCAACATGTCGGTTTTACCATATCGGTTGTAGTCAGATTCAGAAAATACAGATGATCAAGCGGAAGCATCTTTGGAAACACAAATTGAGCAGAACATTTCACGGTAGTAAGTTTTTATTCTGTAACTCTCTTACTTTTCAGAAATTATGTAAATTCCGACCCCGCCGGCGGGACTAACTATGCGTTACACAGCTTATGTGTGTACAGCTAATGCAGTATATATTTGGAAAGCTAGCATTCTTGTAATTTTTGATTGATATAAACTGTTTCAAGATATAATCACTACAGCAGATACAATCAACATCTCTGTCAGACCACCAACATACAAACAAACATTAACCACTGAGGCACAAAACTCCACATTTGGACAGTTAATAGCAGATATTTCATAAAATAATCGAACACAATTATAGGTTCTGATTCAGAAGCACAAGATTGTTCGAGCTAAGTGGGAATAGCCCCACTTTTCAGGACTAGCCTTTGTGTAGCTTACCTTGTACTCACCCAGGTTCAGGAAGCGGTCCTCTGTAAAATGTGCTGTGCACAAGCAAACATTCGTGTTGTACTGTTCAGGAACGGTGTTATAAATAAACAGTAACCACTGATTCCTAATTTGGTCTGTTTTTGGAAGGCCAAATAAAGGGGTTTTGCTTTCACACCGAAACACACAATATCTCCACGACATGGTGACTAAATTCACTGAAGCCTCGTCTTCTTTCTTTGTGGCTGCCTTTGGGCGGGATTATGCTGATAGTGTACTCCGTGACGGAGAAATTATGGAAGTAAATCTGGGTTTCGAACAGGGTGTTTTGGGTATGTTTGTAGCAGTGCTCGTGGTTAGATGGAATGAATCACTTTGGGGGAAAATATGAGTTTGGGGATTTTGCAGAGTTTATACATGCACTATACTCCCAAACAGAAGGAAAACATGAAAAATCATGCTATGACCCCTTTAAACCCTGAATCATTATCAGGTCAGATTAAGACACATAAAACCAACATTTTCAGATCAGAAACATACAAACAAAGATACAGAGTGAACTCCTTTACTTACAGTGAGGTATGATGTTTTTCAGCACAGTTATGTTGGGGGGAAATAGTTGCCCAGAAGTGGATGGATTCCTTTTTTTCCTCTTCTAGCAACTGTCATATTTTCTCCATTACAATGAGATTTCCTTTGCCGCTCTTATCTTACTCCATGTTTTCTCAAAACTTCTGAAGCTCCAATAGAGTAAATATAATACGTTTCACACTGTGTGTAGATGTGCTGTGTGTGAAGCCCCAGCTATGGTGATAGCGGTGCACAGCCAGACCATCCAACTTCCATCATGTCCACAGTACTGGGAGCCGCTGTGGATTGGCTATTCCTTCATGATGGTAATTACATTCCATTTCTGGGAACATAACACAAACAAGAATAACTCATAAGGTGGTGATGTTGACATGATAGCATGGCAGAATTTTTTTTGAACTTTCATGACCATCATCGTAGGTCATCAACCAAGAGAACAGATTGGCTTAGCATTAATATGGATTTTTGTTAACACATGATTTGATTTTGCTTCTAGATTTAATATTGATGTTTTAGTGTTTGAATGTGGCTGATGTAACTTGATGTAACATATATTGTTCTGTTTTTTTTTTCATATCATTTTGTGGATGATCACCAGGACTAGATTTATGTTTAGTGGTCACAAGTACATTGTTTGTTTTGTTATGTTGTAGATAAAATAGTTTAGTCAGTTGTATTTATATAGCATTTGGGTAAAGTAGCCTGACACTATAGATTTACATGTACATTAAAAGCATATATCCACTACAGGTCCTTAAAGCCTGAACCTGACTCCGGAAAATACTGTTGTGCCTGTGTGTTAGGGGGTCTCTGCAGGTGGTAATTCAAGCTCAATTTTGGACAAAGGTGGCTTTAAAAATAGCACTTGTTGCTTTGCTCCACTTACATCAGCACAGGATTTTTCATTTCTGAACATGAAAAAAGCAACTGGGCCAGAGCAGAGCATTTTTTAATAAACCCAAACATATGAGCAAATCCCCAGCTTTCGGCAAGAAATAAATAATGTAAAATAGACTCATTATTATATCACGTGTGTACTCTAGACGTGCCGCTTACATATATGTACAGTTTTAACACAAACAGACTAATTGTTCTCTCCTTATGGCAGCACACTAGCGCAGGTGCAGAGGGCTCTGGTCAGGCTCTGGCCTCGCCTGGCTCCTGTCTGGAGGAGTTTCGTTCATCTCCATTCATCGAGTGCCACGGCCGCGGAACCTGCAACTACTACGGCAACTCCTATAGCTTCTGGCTGGCCACCGTCGAACAGTCTGAAATGTTCAGGTAAACAACTGCCTTCGAAATTCTTTATGCAAACCGAAGGGTGACAGCCTGTGCTAATTAACAGGGGTCTTTAATAGCAATCAGCAATCATGCATCTGCACAATTCAGTGCATGGAATGTGATTTACATTGGGGTTTTTTTGTACATGAGAATGTAAGCTCATACTCTATGCTCACACTGAACATCGTTTCAACATGTATGTGCTAATGATTTTAGTTCACCTGTATGTGCTAATGATTTTAGAATTGCAATATCCAATGTCATCCAGCCATTGTCTGAAGTCAAGGATTGGTTTTCATGTTGTCTCAATATTGAGACAATGGAATGCATGCTTGACTCCTCCCTGTTCTCTCATCTCAGGAAGCCACAGTCTGAGACGCTGAAAGCAGGGAATCTCCAGACACGTGTGAGTCGCTGCATTGTGTGTATGAAGAGGACGTAACATAGCATTGCTGACTCCAACATGACCCCTTATCAGGGGTGATCACCACAGCGACTGCAACAATTAAAACCGAGAACAAGTGGATTTCTAGCGGTGCATTTTCTTCAAGTTCAACTCTATGGTGCTACTGTGCAACACAGCAAAAAAACTGAAAAAATTACTAGTCTTTACTTTTTCAAAGAAGTACCTCATACAGAGACATAATCAACAAAGGTGCCATGATGGATCAAAAAAGTGCATTTTCCCCTCCTATTTTTTTCTCTTAAAAACGTTTTTTTTTCCTCATAGAATTGTGTTTGGTATTCAAGCAACACATTTTTAGAGAGAAGTTTTGGCAAAGTACTGAAATTCTCTCCATGTTACCAAATCGGCACTTTGAACATCAATGAGAAAAATGCACTGAATAGTTACGTTAGTTGAGACTGCATTTTTTTTTTCCCATCACTCTTTTCTTTCTCCCACTTCTTGGTGGTACTAACTCTGCTGTATCCAAGAATCTATAACTACAAGCCTTTTGTCTGTTTTGTAAGTAATAAAATGTGTATATTGTGTAAAACACCTTTTTAGTCTAAAACCTTAAACGGTACTTTATAATGAATTTTTTCCAACTCTTTGGCACATGTTTGTTCACTCACTCCATCAATCACTCATTCATAATCTCACTTTTTGTTACACAATATTTGTACAAAGTAAACTTTCTTTTAATGAAACAGTATTTTATATATAAATATGATATATATATATATATATATATATATATATATATATATATATATATATATATATATATATTATAGACACATTAGCTTGAACTGGCTGTGTAGCTTATCATACAGTGTAATTTCCTCATCATGCAGTGCATTTACAAACTACTGAGTAAGAGTGGACTTGATTTTTCAGAGCACCCCTCCCCCACACCAGGCACTCAGTGAAATACACATCACTTTAATCTGATCATTTGTTCATTCACCTTCTGTAACTGCTTTAGCATATTCAGGATCGTAGTTAATCTGGAGCCTATCGGAGGGAACACTAGGTGCGAGGTGGGAATATATCCTGGATGGGTCTTTATTTTTCTGCATTTCCTGTGTTCGGTATATATGTTTTTAATTCCACTTAAATTACTACAGTGAAATGACTTTGGAATCATCCAGATATTAGTATTTGTTTATCTGTGCTTATATGACAGTATGGTTTATATTACATTACACATGCAATAGTATTCAAGGGCCATTGATTCTTTTCTTTTTCTTTTGAACTTAACTCATGAGGTGCAAGAATGTGTATTTTAATTTTTTTTTTATCCAGAAATAAATAAGACTGAATTAAAGAAAATCTAATGTTCACAGATATTCGTGTCAGCATATTCAACAAATTTATGTCAACAGGTTTATGCAGTGTTCAGTGTGCCTTGTTTAAAAAAGAAAGAAAGAAAAAAGTCTGAAGTATGCAAAAGAGCATTGCCAATAAAGTTTTTATGTATTGTAACTGTTCGTTGCCAGTGCTGCATTTTGATTCGAGGTTTCTTTTACATGTACAGCAGTGATTGAATATTTGTGAACCCTTTAGAAATTGCCACATTTCTGCATAAATATGACCTAAAACATCATTAGATTTTCACAGAAAATGCTAAAAGTAGATAAAGAGAAACCAATAAAACATGAGACAAAAAATATTATATTTGTTAATTTATTTATTATTAACCTGTGAGAGCAGCCTGTAGTTGCTTAGAACTTACCCCGGGTTCCTTTGTGACCTCACGGACTATTACACGTCTTGCTCTTGGAGTGTTCTTTGTTGGTCGAACACTCCTGGAGAGAGTAACAATGGTCTTAAATTTCCTCCATTTGTATCAGTCTGTCTGACTGTGGATTGGTGGAGTCCAAACTCTTTAGAAATGGTTTTGTAACCTTTTCCAGCCTGTTGCGCTTCAACAACTATTTTCGGAGGTCCTCTTTTTTGTTCATGCCATAATGCAATTCCACAAACATGTGTTGTGAAGATCAGATTTTGATAGATCCCTGTTCTTTAAATAAAACAGGACGCTCACTCACTCACACCTGATTGTCATCCCATTGACTGAAATCGCCTTACTCTAATTTCACTTTCAAAAGAACTGCTAATCCTAGAGGTTCACATACTTTTGCTGGTCACAGATATGTAATATTGGATCGTTTTCCTCAATAAATGAATGAGCAAGTGTAAAATTTGTCTCATTTGTTTAATTGGCTTCTCTTTGTCTAGTTTTAGGACTTGAGTGTGAAAATCCGATAATGTTTTAGGTCATATTTATGCAGAAAATTCTACAGGTTTCACAAACTTTCAAGCACCACTGTATCTTTTTGACATAAAGGCATTTAAACTCAAGAGCCACTAGAGGGAGTAACGCATCGGCTTTAGTTTTGACGTTGATCAGGCTTGACCTTTAACCTTGACTCTGATTTAGGGCCCTGCCAATAGACATTTGTGTCTAAGACAGCGTTGTGTCCTTCTTTGTGGAAATTGGTTTTGCTCATACTTATAGCTGTGTGAATACCAGGATATGAGTTACCGCAAGCATAAGTACTAGTGTAAATGATAGCTTTACACACAAATAGACAGTTCACATTGCATTGTTAAAGTGCACAGGATTAGAAGCTCTGGAAGGGCAAAATAAGCATACGCCTAGAATTTGTTCTCTTTCTTGCTTACATGAACATTTTTATTTGCCCTGTGAAGTTAGCCTGCTAAGCTACTGAAACTATCTTGATTCAGGGAATCCCTCACTTAGAAAATAAGTTTCTTCAGACGGTTCTGTGGATGGTTAATGCTTCTAGCTATATAAATAGATTCTGTCAGGATGCTGTTTATCTTGACAGCTTGATTCTCAATCCTGGTTCTGACCTCCTAACCCTCTTGATTTAACTCATCGGCTGGTTTACATGCCTCAGCTAGGTGGAAGTGGATTTGTTGGAACAAGAAAAACACTGAAATACAGAGAATGGGGTACGTCGCTTTAGCTTGTGAAGATCGTCTTCATTCACATAAAAAATGCTCAAGGAACAGCTGGCTGAGGATCTGCTGGATGATTCGAATGAGAGTCATTTTAATTATTTATTCCTCAGAATTTCACAACCTCAGGACTTAATGAAGGGCCAAATTACGCTGGAGATCCAATAACCTCTGTTGTAACCAAGTTACCAGGTTACGCACGGTGAAGAGAGTGGATCAAATGAAAATGATCCTAACCCTACAAAAGACACATTCTTCAACCACTATTTAAGAGAGCTCCACATGATTCGTAGAAGATTATAGTTATATCTAGCACTGACTAAAAGAACACATCGAAGGCCTGTTTTCCTCATTGCGATAATGAGAAGGAAATCATTCCAACTAACAGAGAAAAAAAAAACACCACAGATTTACATAAATAAATAAAAAACATTAGAGTAACATTAGAGTAACCCTCATTTCAAACTTGAGCAAGTTTTGGTTTAATTTCCTTAGACGATCTTGTTTTGCCAACCTGGCAGCCTCTGCAGCCGTGGGTCAAGCGTAATAGTAGTTGCGGTGTTTGACTATTCACAGGCAGAGATCGCATCTCCTCGACTTGATTGACATGGACAGTTGTAGGGGATGGCCGAGAGGTGTAGCAGGTGTACTGGGAATTAGGCAGAGAGCGTTATATGAATATGAATATGAAGCTTCCAAGACATGTTTGGGGTGTGTAGAAAAAACAAGTATTCACTTTTTTCACTGTTAATTGCCAATAAACCACATCATTAGGCATAGTTAAAGTTGGTAAAACATGGATTTACCAGAATCATCCACTCCTAAACCTCCTGAATGTGTTACGTCAGGCCACTCAGCACCCATCAGTGGCACTGCTGACTGAGGCGCTCATGATTAAACTTTAGCTTTAGGTCAAGCATGTTTGGGCATCAAGATGAGGATGGAATGGTGTGTCTAGGTTTTTTCCACCTTGACCTCTTCATTTGATAGCTGTGTTTCCAGGGATTGAGCCATACAGGAGGATATTAATTCATAACCTTTTCCATAATGAGTTCCTTAAGCGTACACAGCCTGCAGGCAAATGCCCATTTGGATTGTTTTGAAACTCAAGTCCACTACGAGAAATACTACATTCCTCGAGAGGAGCCTAACTAATTACCCTGCAGCCATATGTGAAATGAAAGCCAGCTATCACATGCTACTGCTGGTCTGAAGGCCTGCACAGGGGCTTACGCACACATACACACTTTTTTTTTCCTTGCCTAAAGTGGACAACTCGCGTATTAATGACACAGAAGATCTGTCAACAAGGAGTGGTTCACCCCATTTGCTATCTGATGACGCAGATCAGGTCCAAAGTAATCTGATGAGGGCTTGCAATTTTTAGAGTTTTTTAAGCATGGATGCTCAGCAGGTCGCACCATGCTGCCGACAGGGCTTTAATTAGGTTATGATTATAGAAAGAGGATATTCAGTCTGGCTTGTTCTTCAATCACTTCACTTCATTTCTGTCATGGTGAGGAACAAGTTCAAAAGGAGATTTGAAACTTGACCAAATGTCACTGACAAGAAGCTGGCTATTACTACGACATCTACATTCACATTTCCGTACAGTGCAACAGTTATGTTAGAAGAAATGGAAGTTTGTACCCATAACAAGCTACCGAGAGCTTACCTTTAACTCAGAAGCACAGCTTTAGCACCTCTGCTTTGGGAAGAAGAGGCATGCTTAAGACTTGTAGGAGCAGTTAGAGGGAAGAGCTGGATGATCAGCACACTGACGTCTGCAGCACATTGTGGAAATAATTACTGTTCTCATGAGGCTTAATGCATGTACACACACACACACACACACACACCACTTAAAGTCATGACAAATATACACAGAGCTTCTGAGAATGGTGCTGACCTCAATTTAAAAGTTTATCTACATTATGGTCAACACTCAGGCTGCTTACTGTCCAGGAAATTGAGTGGCCACACACAGGTGGTGGAATTACACTCAGTGTTCCCTCTAATCTTTTTCTTGCTGACTAAAAGAAAGAAACTTTTAAGTAGAACTACCCCATGTGGTAGGTAAAGGATGAAAATGTGTTTTGTTATAGGGAAATAATCCATAACAGGGTGGTGATGCAGCCTGATGTGAAGTGGGTGTTGAATATTTTATAGAGCATGTCCTCGAAGTGTTTTATTCATCCTATGCCACAGAACAAACATGTTTAGGAGATTAGGATGTAAGCATGTTTGCCTTGCACGTCTGGGGGTTAGGGGTTCGATTCCCACCTCCACCCTGTGTGCATGCTCTCCACGTGCTTTAGGGGGTTTCCTCCCCCAGTCCAAAGACATGCACTGTAAGCTAATTGGTATCACTAAATTGTCCGTAGTGTGTGAATGGGTGTGTGATTGTGACCTGAGCTGGACTGGTACCTAGTCCCCTAGGATAGGCTCCCGGCTCTCCGCAAGCCTGTGTCGGATAAACGGTAAATGGATGGATGGATGGGTGATGAATGTTACACATTTTAACTTTTTAGCTACAATTAATGCCATGGAATGTTTGCGAGACAAGTTAGTTTGTGATATCATTTATGCTATAACAGCTAATGGGGCGCACGGTGGCTTAATGGTTAGCAGGTTTGCCTCACACCTCCAGGGTCCGGGTTTGATTCCCATCGTGGACCTGTGTGTGAGGAGTCTGCATGTTCTCCCCGTGTTGGTGCTGCGGGGGTTTCCTCCGGGTACTCCGGTTTCCTCCCCCTGTACAAAGACATGCATGGTAGGCTGATTGGCATGTCCAAAGTGTCCGTAGTGTATGAATGAGTGTGTATGTGATTGTGCCCTGCGATGGACTGGCACCCTGTCCAGGGTGTACCCCACCTTGTGCCCGATGCCCCATGGGACAGGCTCCAGGTTCCCCCGTGACCCTGAACAGGAATAAGCGGTAGAAGATGGATGGATGGATCGATAACAGCTAATCCATCACCAGCCTTTTTTTTTTCCTGTCTTGAAGTGAAAAGAAAAAAAAGCCATGTTCCATCAAAACCAGGAAAGTGTAAAGTCCTCAATCCTGTGCTGAAAAACATACTGACTGTGATAAAGGGGGACATCTCCCATAAATAGTCAATGTCTCCTCACAGAAAACAATGATATCTTGCTCTTTGGTAAATAACAGCAGCACCCCCCAGTTCATTTATTAGGCTTAGATTACATGAAGCGTCCATCATACAATCCCCTGTGAATTTGCTGTTACTATAGAAACTGTACTGTATTAAAAACGAGTGCATTAATATTAACCTGTAATTTGCCTGGCCGCCAACACTACTGTCAGAGCTGATGTTATAGAAAACAAATCAACACATTCTGACCAATCAGACTTGAGAAGTGAGAATGTATTTACTAGAAAATGTCAAGCAAATGAACAGTACAAATCGATTAAGTGGTAAACAGCATTTACCACAACACCACAGAACCTACACAGGTTCAGTACAGGTGGTCTATATGCGGGATTCACACATGCAGCTTCCTGATGTTGAATGTTTTTAACCAGGGAACCACAGCGTCTTTTTAAAACCTGCATTATATTATTGTATAGTGCAGTTTCTTCTCTAGATATATTAATATGGCCTCTTGACTTTTATTTATTTTTTTGCTGCTGCTGCAAAGTGTTAATTCATCTGCTGCTGTTACTGAACAACTCGAAATGTCTATTGAGCAGGAGGTCAAGCAAAAGGAAAACCTGCTGATTGGTTGCTCTGCTGGTGGACTTCACTCGTTGTGTAGGTTATTTACTCCTAAAATGGACCTTAGCCTCGTGGCTTTGAGGCATGCAAACAAACAAACAAACACACACAAAATAGGTAGCGCCAAAATGATTGTAGGTCATGAGACATACTTAAATGGAAAAGCGTGAATCACTTATGGCACTTTTCCTGACATTTCAAACAGAGAACTGCTTCCCATCGATCACATCCTCCTCATAACCCCTCATCATTATCCACAATCAAGTACACTGAGTACAGTGACAAGCTCATGAGCATATCTGATAACCTCAAATGATCAAAAACGGTTATCAAATAAAGGTGTATAATCTGGTTTTCATTCTTACGACATGAAAAATACATGAAACAAACACTCAGTTTTAGAACATGAACTAATTAATTAAAAATAAATTTTATATATATATATACATATATACATATGTGTATACATGTGTGTGTGTATATATATATATATATATATGTGTGTGTCTGTGTGTATCCATCCATCCATCTTCAACCGCTTATTCCTGCTTCAGGGTCGCGGGGAACCTGGAGCCTATCCCAGGAAGCATCGGGCACAAGGCGGGGTACACCCTGGACAGGGTGCCAGTCCATCGCAGGGCACAATCACATACATACTCACACACCCATTCATACACTACGGACAATTTACCAAGCTGCCAATCAGCCTACCATGCATGTCTTTGGACTGGGGGAGGAAACCGGAGTACCCGGAGGAAACCCCCGCAACACGGGGAGAACATGCAAACTCCGCACACACATCGAATCGAACCCCGGACCCTGGAGGTGTGAGGCGAACGTGCTAACCACTAAGCCACCGTGCGCCCTCTGTGTATATGTGTGTATATGTATGTATATATATGTGTGTGTGTGTGTGTGAGTGTGTATATGTATATGTATATGTGTGTGTGTGTGTGTGTGTGTGTGTGTGTAAATAAATAAATAAATAAATAATAAAAAAAAAAATGCATTGTGCTGCTGCCACATCATTAGCTTACTGGATAACTGCAAAAATGAGCAAGTGGACGGTGAGTGTATGTGGACACCTGAACATAACACTCGTATGTTCTTTTTGAACATCTCATTCCATATTTAATTCCCCTTTACTGTTAGTATAAACTCCACAAATTGAATTCAGTTCAGCTTCTACCCCCCTAGAGTAGAAATCCTAGTCTTAACCCTAACACACACACACACACACACACACACAGTAAGAACACAAAATAGAGTCTGCAGAGCCACATGTTACATTACCACATTTTTATTGCAATAGCTCTATTCAAAGCAAAATGTCTGATAAATATAAACACTATGTAACGCTCCAAAATCTGTGACCACTCTCCTTTTTCCAACCAGAGAAAAAAGACGGGGGTTGGGGTGAGGGGGTTGAACATGAAATAAAACAACAGTATGTACAGTGGACACAGCCATGAATGGTTGTTAATATATGTTTTTTTCTTTTTCATTCTTCCCTTTCAGACTCTATGAGCAAAAATAAGGAATAAAATAAAACGCAGGAGGTTTTAAACCTCTAGATCTGAACGCAACTCTGCCAGCAAAAGCATTCAAATTTCATTAACCAAAAGCAGATCCCAGGACAGCTTTGTCATTACGCCCAAATGTTTCCCTCTTTTTTTCCTTTTTTAAAAAAAATCCTTTTTTAAAACACAGCAGCTAAATAAAAATACAACTGTAACAAAATACATTTTACAAAACTGCAAAAATGCCTCATCACTCTGGAGGAAAAGCAAGACTTTCCCCAAACTTTGAGATTCAGAAAAATATCCAAACTCCATACAATTCCAAGGAGATCAAAACTTTACACTAGATCCTAAACAAAAGAAAACTTAAAATGAACTTGCAAATTAACGATGCATCACTGTGCATCTGTGTATATTGTCATTCGGCATTTGAAACACTGGCTATTTGGATTTAAATTTCTCAACCAATAAAAACAAACAAAAAAAAAAACCAACCCTGAAATTGCGACACAGTACAACAAAATATTCGGTCAAACAAACAGAAACAAACAGCAGCTTTTGCCGGATCTTTTCCAACGTACCCAACATTGTTTTGAGGCAGAAGGATTGCCGAAGTAGCTCTTTCAGTCATAAATGTCTGTGTAACACAGATTACTGTACCTAAAAACGGAACTGAAGAATTCGAAAGCAGTGTTCAAGCCACATTTCTATTACGCTTCTTTTTATCTTACAAAAATGAAGAGCTAGTTTAAACATGCCCTCTTTTCTTTGAATGACAGTCCGTCGCCGTGGCCTGTGCTTCCTAAGACACGAATCTGATACAAAATACGGGGAAGAGAGGAAAGATCCCTTGACCAGAAGGGAGTGAAATATCGAAGGACTTGAGTTTTAAGAGGTTACATTCACATTTTGAACTTTCAGTACCAACAATTTTACATCATACCATGAAAATATCTCTTTTTCTCGTTTTGATTTTCAGTACAAGCGTCAAATGAAATGTTTCACATTTGGTTTGTTTATATCAAATGTACCGAAATAAGGGCATGATGACGACATGATCTCTTGTACCCAACAAGCCAAAACATCGCAATCTCAAGCTGGAGATAAAGATAAAGTACCATGTATGTCTTATTTTGTCTCACACCTGCTCTCTATAGGTTTCTTTCATAAAAAAGGTTGACGCAGACTACAATAAATTACGACAGTAAGGCAAAGACTGAGCTTGAATCCTGTGCCGCAATGTTTCACTGGAGCACTCACTCAAAGCATGTGTACAATACTGAGAAGACAAAAACGATAAACTGCTGGCTAATAAAATAAAATAAAAAATATCAGCTATTCTCTCAGACGGCTTAATGTTTCTATTCGTATTCTGTCTTTGGGTGTGTTCATAAGAACAGCGTACCGATTAGAGCTTTGTGTACTAATGCTGGGGCAATTTCACTTGAACATGACCGTGCCTAGTTGCTGTTAAGATCATAATTAGTGTGAGCCTCCTTTAGTTGGGAGCTTCCTTGTACGAGGAACTCGCACGAGTTACTTTCAGTCATGTCAGTTATAGTAACGCTATCCGTGACCCTACGCTGGACCTGTGAGTGCTCCAAGACTGCAGCAGATCTCATCTGGCATTTTGTTTAGTCCCAGAATAGACACTTCCTTTTTTTTTTTTTCCCCCACCCGGCTCCTCCCCTTCTGTCAATCCTGCATATTTGGTAGTGAGGAGAAGAGGCAGTGTGCTCCCTACCAAGGAAGAGGGGAAAGGGGGAGTGGAGGACTGCGAGAGTACAGTTGGTCTCGGTCACATACGAAGAATTTACAGCACGTCGCACCTGGGGCCCAGCGTAGGGTCGACACAGCTTAATAGCACGTCATAGAGTGCATTACAGCCAGCGGGATTATGGGATTTGCACAGATAGCTTGCGTGGAGGACTTCTTTTTAAGCAAAACACGCATGTTGTGGGAAGAACACTTGTAAACGTACAGAAGCAGTAAAGCTCAATTGTAAAAGGTTTCTCACAGGTGAACCCCTGAACGACGCGTACCTGTGCGTACAGTGTGTCTGCCCAGCAAAAAAACCTAATAATAATAATAATAATAATAATAATAATAATGACAATAATAATACTAAAACTCGTAAGAAATGCACCTGAAATCTGAAAACGAACGCATTTTAATCGGTAAACGCCGTGTACCTATGTAGATGAGACTGCTGACAACAGTATTAGGATCTCTGCATGTCAGTGAGCAAATCCCTTTTATGAACAATTAAAAAGCAAAACATTAAAATAACAATCAAAATATTAAAGCGCTGACTTCAAACAACACCAACCCAAAAGATAATGCGCTCCTAAAGAGGCGGATTTAAAGCAAGGACATGACGAGAAAAGAAAACAAAAGTGGAGGTCCCTGGGGTCGTTCCTGCAGGGTGTGCGACGGGCCGAAAGTGGCTCGATGGCTCCTCCGTTCTCCGAAAAGCAGCCACGTTGCTCATCTTTACTCTAGATCCAAAAGGGAAAAAAAGACAAAAAGAGAGAGAAGAGCAGGGTTTAGTGCAGGAACATTAGGGTCATTAGAGTGTGTTTGTAGCATATTCGGGTTTATCACAGTATGAGAATGTGTACTTTGGTAGCAATACTGTCTTTAGTATCACAATCTTTGATAGATTTATTATTATTACTATTTTAAAAGATAACTAAAAAACACTCATTACGAAACACCTCAAGGTTTATTGGAGGAAATACACTACACGCACCATCCACTTTATTAGGAACACCTGTACATCTGCTCATTTAAGCAGTAATTTAAATCAACCAGTCAGGTGGCAGCAGCACAATGCATAAAATCATGCAGATACAGGTCAAGAGTTTCACTGAATGTTCACACCCAACATCAGAATGTGGAAAAGTGCAATCTCTAGGACTTGGTTGTTGGTGACAGGTGGGCTGGTTTGATATTTCAGAAACGGCTAATCTCCTGGTAATTTCACACACAACAGTCTCTAAAATTTACACTGAATGGTGGAGAAAAAAAAAAAGCATCCTGTAAACAGAAGGTCTACAGGCTGAAACACTTTGAAACACTGGAGAAAGACCAGACTGGTCTGAGCTGACAGGAAATCTATCGTAATTCAAATAAGCACTCTATACAACCGTGGTGAGCAGAAAAGCAGCTCAGCATGCACAACACAATAAACACTGAGGTGGATGAGCTACAACAGCAGAAGACCACAACAGGTTCCACTCCTGTAAGTCAAGAACAGGAATCTGATGTCTTCATGGGTACAGGCTCGCCAAAACTGAGCAGCTGATGACGGTGATAAGAAATATAGTAAATAAAAACACCGCACAATGTATACCAAGTGCGACACACTCAAGCATTCTAGGTGGATGCCAGAAAGCAGAAGAAGCGTTGATGGCATAAATTAATCCTTGAAATGCCTTGTTGATAATAAATATCAGAGGAGAATAGCCAGACTGTTTCAAGCATACACGACAGTTTAAGGTAACTCAAATAGCAGCTCTTTACAACCGTTGTGAGCAGAAAAGCATCTCGCAATGCACAACACATTGAACCTTGAGGTGGACAGGCTACAACAGCAGACCCACTATGGGTGCCACTCCTGTCAGCTAAGAACAGAAATCTGGGGCTACAGTGTGCACAGGCTCGCTGAAACTGGATCGCTGAAGAGTGGAAAAAGACCTAGGGACGTTTTTCCAATCTTGAACTGAGCAGAAAACCTGTGCTCAAACCAGTCTGTCAATTTTCCTTCGGAAAATCCTCTTATCAACGGGCTCACGGAACTGCTGCTCACAGTTTGTTTTTTGTTTTCGCCTTTGATAAACCCATCAGCTCAGCAGTTTCTGAAATACTCAAAAGAGCCAGTCTGGCATCAACAACCATGCCATGGTCAAAGTCACTGACATCAGATTCCTCCCCATTCTGATACTTGATACAAACATTAACTAAAGCTCTTGATCTGTAGCTGTATGATTTTATACATTGCGCTGCGCCCACATGAATGGCTAATTGCAGAATTACATGAACGAACCAGGAGAAACAAGTGTTCCTGTTAAAGTGACCAGTTAGTGTATATTTTATATCGGTCATAAGTTAATGAAGCCGATTATTTTAGCACAGTTACAAATCCTGTACAGTTCTCGTAGCCTAGCATCACAGTGGTTTATGGGATCAGCTTGTGAGTGCACTTTTCAGTGGACTTTCAGTCAAACATGACAGAAACCGACTGACCAATTTGTTCAGACTCAGTGAGCAAGTTAAGTGATGACATTCGAGTCAGCGAGTTCATCAAGAACCTTTGCCATGGATATTGGAAGAGGCACATTCACTGGTCGGTTTCCAGTTTCCTGTTCCTTGGAAACAACAATGACATTCAGTTCACTGACTCGAGTCAGTTGTGTCATTTATGGCTTCCACCGGTCCTGTGTGCATTTTTGGCTGTTTTGATTTTGCTTCTCGAGACCTCTAGTGATGGGAATGATCACGCTTCTCAGTAAGTCAGATCATTTGGTTCAGGTAAAAGATAAAAGCCAATTTGTTCAGCTCCCAAAGAGCTGACATTTCTTTTTCAAAACCAGACAAAGTTTGAAGTATTTTAACCAGTGATTCTTCTTCTTTGCCTAACTATGGCTGATATTGTCTGATGAAATCTTACTCGACTTTCTAATGAACATAAGTGCTACTTTGCCTTGTATTTGATAAAATCATTATAAAAGCATTATATAAAATCAGTAAGGCACTACAAATGTACATTACCAAATACTGTATGCATTCTTGTATTATGTCTGCTGTATCAGTGCTTCATTAAAAAGATTCCTTTCCACCTACACATTTAAACCTGATTACTGATATCTTCCCCAAAACGCTTGAATAGTATACGTCTTAAGCAAGCAGTGCAGCAGTGTGACGCGCACACACAGAGCTGAGGGTTAAATGCGTGCTTCACCATTCACATTAATGAACAGATCGGATGTTGAAAAGAGCTTTCTGTGGAAGCATTTTGATTAAATTACACTGCAAGAGTAACTGCATTGCCTAGCAGCTCATATAATGGAGTCAATTTCGATGTTCGCCCGAGAGTCGACTCAAATGAAATCACTATCATGGCTCAGCACACGGGAGCCACCAGGCAAAGACGAATGTACACACAGCATTAAAAAGAAAGCCAAGTCAATTCAAGTACTTAGAGCAGTGCTCGTCATTCTTTATGAAATAAAAATGTTAAGTGTGTTAGGAATTCCTAAAGCAAAATCACAAACGCTGTGTCGAAGCCATGTAAGTTCAGATGGACTTATGAACTGGCCGACCGATTCGTTTCAAAGAATCACTTCACACACGTGATTCATATGACAGGCCAGACATGAGCCTCAAAAGGCAAGCCCGACTGGCAACATGCAGATGAAGCAGAAAAAGGTGCGGAGAGCAGAATGAGATATTTGCATTGTGTACAGGTGTCACTAAAGTGCATTCATTCAGAATGTGAGGTTATGATATTCTCAGTGTTAAACAGTATGCGAAAAAAAAAGCAACACAGGCAAGGAAATAGTTAGACATATCTGTAAAGTAAAAAAAAAAAAAAAACTCAAAACATTAAACTCTCAACAGAATGCTTACATAAAGGTATTAAAGGTTCAACAATTTAAGCTCATTTTAGCATTGAAAACGCAGCAGGCATTTATTTATTTTTTAATAATGAAACAGAACTGCTGCTCTCATTTCATCCAATTTCACCCGACTCAACCCCTCCCTCGCTTTCCCAGCTAGGCAGTGGGGTCACGTGCTAGCCTGGTTTGACCCCAGAGTGAACAATCGATGCTTTTGATAAAAGGTTTTGTCTGACCAAACAAAGGCAACAAGGACACAATGCGAGTGATTTTTTGAGCGCTCAGGCCCGTGACGGCCTGGAGCAGGAGAAATGCTGCTAGTGCACTGTGCGAGTGATGATCAGCTTCACTGATGCACTACAGGGCCATGAGTTCCTCCGGGCACACGGCCCGACAATCAGGAAAACAACATGACCAATTTTATGTAAGGAGCGGCTAACATGACAGGCATGGCCTAGTGAACCTGACCTGTTCTGAGAGTTTTGTCATTTATGCCAGTAACACAATGTTATTATTGAGTATGCGCTTCAATGCCAGCATGCTTTATAACAGGAAGGATGGAGGTGCCAGAAATGGTTATGCAAATGTACTGCATAAATTAGTCAACACACAATAATACTATCATGGACACTATAAACATATCACTATATTAAATTTGAGTGGTCATATGAATAGACAGCATACCAGTACACTTTACAAAGACAACTACTGCTCAAAACTTAGAGGCAGTCTCATAGTCTGAACACTAGAAACCATGATGCATGAGGACACTAAAGGGACGTCCAACTGTGATGACAGCTACTGGTACAGGTAGTTTCATACAGCATTACCAAAATATTTAAGTGCACAATGAAAGCAATCATTCTGAAACCGTGAAGTGTAACACGAGTCCATGGTTAATGGGAAGAAACTCAAGAGATCTTTGTGGTCCGAGTCACTCACTCTATGTTATGATGCAACCACTGCAGCAGCGTAACCAAAACCCAATCCCACATCCTCATAAACCATTTTAAAAGTGGAAAATAGGGTGTGTGGAGCGGGGATGGGAAAGGGGGGGGGTTATCTGAGCTCCTGGCTGATGTCCTACGTCACCACTCAGATGCTAAAACCTGCCTTTCAGTGTGTCACTGCATAGCTCCAACAAACCTGACAAGTTTAGCATAGTGCAATATCCACAATAGCCTGGAACAGTGACCACACTCCTGCCACACAGGCTCCACATCAGAACCTATTTTAAGAAGGTACTTTTCCACCAAAAAGTACTGGGGTTGCCCCTGTCCCCATTGACACCATCCCACTATCCCTGTCCCAAGATAAAGGTCAGACAGACCTCATTTAAAGATATGCTCAAAGGGTGGAGTGTCAATAAAATAAAATAAAAATTCACCAGAACAGAGCTTTTATTATCCAATGGGGGTTGGGGGGGTTGAATCAGAAATAATGTACACAAAATGTTATTGTGTCCAATTCATCCCTTTTAATCCTATAGCAGGATGATGGGTGTAGTCCTCTAAATCTCAAGTGACTAAGATCACACCCGGTCAAGAGAGAAAGCTCGATGCTTTAGTGCAACACAATTAACTCCAGTAACACACTCGACTGTCTGAACTGAAGGTCTCTCACACTGATCCATCGTCTTCTCTCCAGCTCTTACCACCTTCCCTAATAGGTCTCGATTTCCAGTATTCACAACCTCGCTAGAGTATAAATATGCAACCTTATATCTAAGATAAGCCTGGGGTGGAACCACACATTTAATAAAGATCACATTTTAACTGCGATATCGAGCTTAGCTAAAGTTCTTTTTCAATCATTTTCCTTCTCTGTTTCCCTGATGGCCATTATGAACGCTAATAGATAATGGAGTTTCATTTACTCCAGTGTATTAGTTCATGAGCTCTTGGTTCACATGTTTTAACTTGAACAGTATGGGTTGTACCTATATTGTGGTGACTTATTCATCTCTATACTTGATGACTTACTTTGATTCAAAGATTTAGAAATGAAGAGGAATACAGGCAAGTAATGCTAGAAAATCACTGAGGCAGAGTGATAAACAGTAGGCAGCTGCTCAGCCTGGGCTCTGTAGTGTCAGAGCAGGCAAAGCTGCTGGGATTTAAAACACTTACGGAAAAGAATTAACTGAACTGACTGCGTAACTTACAACTAGCCCACATTGACTGTGCTAATTTCCTCCCAGAATATGACGTGGTGCCGGTGTGCCACAGACAGGTGACCGCTTATCGTGTCCCGCTTGGACCTCTGTCTACATGGCCACTTGCAAATTTTCACTGCTTGGGGGGGGGGGAGGTCGGGGGGTTCACTAACAGTGCTGGTGTGGTTACGTCAAGAGCAAAAGCATGATTAGATTACAATGACCAATCATTATAACACATCCTCCTCTTCTGTGAGAAGAAGTCAAATCCTGTTGACTCAAAGCTTGCTTAAAATGAAAGTCCGAGGGAAGTCGTTGAGGCATGTATTTTTGTCGAACGCTTCATGCCCAGAGTTCCTGTGACAGGCTCCAGACCAGGATAAAGCAGTTACTGAAAGTGAGTGAGCCTAGTCAGAAAAAGAGGGCTTTGAATTAAACTTCTGTATAATTTGTCCTGTGAACTATGACATGAACTTTTCGTTAACATTTTATTTGAACACTTCACAACACATTCATGAAATTCTGAAAGGCTTATTTAAAAAAAACACACACACACAAGATGACATGCAGCTTTGTCTTGGAAAACAAGCACCATCAGTTATCATTATGAGCTGTTTAATTTATACTGCATTATTGTTTTTTTTTTTTTTAATCCATACCTTGTAAGTTATTAGCATGTATTTTGATTTTAAATAAAGGATTTTCTGTTCTTTTCTCACTACAGGCAAACATGTTGAAATTCTTGCCCATGGTAGTCACACACATGCCAGAGATCATGTAGAAAGAGATGAGGGTAGAATGTTTTAGTACATTCTTTAACACAGGAAAAATTGGTCCTGATTCGAACATGTTCAGAAACATAAGGATAGTGGTGGTTTGACGGTTAAGGTTCTGGGTTAATGACCGGAAGGTCAGGGGTTCAAGCCCCAGTACTCATCAAGGCTGACTGCACTCTGACCCCAACCTCCATGCAGGGATATGCAATCA
Source organism: Ameiurus melas (assembly GCA_012411365.1). NCBI lineage: Eukaryota > Metazoa > Chordata > Actinopteri > Siluriformes > Ictaluridae > Ameiurus > Ameiurus melas. Next base: position 16,804,017 of record CM022756.1, read on the forward strand.
CTGTGCTGTAATGTATATATGACTCATTATCATTAGTACATAATATAATGTAGATGTAATGTATATAGCTTAGTTAAAATATAACTTGATCCTAATGACAAACTACCTCCATCACATACCCTGACACAACAGCAAAGAGTGTGTACCTGACACTTATACGTATTTCTAATGCACTGCTCTTTTAGAAAGGAAAAAAAAAAAAGAAAAAAAAAGGGGGGTTACTAAGTACAAACCGTGACATGAATGCACCGAATGAATTTTAAATAAATAATTTAAACTTTTGTGAAAGAGTGTGTGTGCACGCATACACGTGCACCTGCATATGCATAACACCCACAAGCACAGCATGCAATGTTCTGGACCAAGGTGTTCCTGTCACTTCTTAAACCTAATTTGGGGCCTTACAAGTGAAAAACACTGCCATTGAGTACACACACACACACACACACACACACACACACACACACACACACAGCCTAGTTTATCTTGCTGGTTTAAGTGTGCACTTCAGTATGCCTTTTGGTAGCGCCTTTTGACAGATCTGTGAGGTATGGCATGCACACTCGTGTGCGTGTGTGTGTGTGTGTAATGAGTAGACCTCAACGGTAACTGATTCACTAATCACTACACACAAACATGGGGTCAAGGTTTGTTTAAGGAGGGGTGTGCATGCATGTAAAGGCAGTAGGTCAAAGTTTCAGTGTGTGACTAAAAAACACCATTAAACTTGAGCAATGACAAACAAAAGTCTAGAATCCATTACAGACCCTGCTATGTTCCTCAACCACTTCTCGAGGAATGCAAGAACACTTAATGCATCAGTAAATTCCAGGTTAGCATACTTTTGGGACTTCACAGACACTGGTGGGGAAAGAAGGGGGGAGAAAAAACCCACAAGGAATCTCCACACTCCACGTCTATTGGTCAGCCAACCAAAGCGTGGCTGCGTGGGTGGACGCCTTGCTGGAAATGCAGTTAGAGAAACGTAACGTCACATGAGACTGACATGTTTTCAGCCCGAAAGTGCTGACAGGAGCATTGCACAAACTGTAACTCGATGGGTAAATCAGTGTCCGAAGGTGAAGAAGTAAAATCCTTGGTAGCAGTTTTAGTCATGTAGGTCAGAGGTACATTGTGTGATGTACAGAAGAGTCATGGAGCTTCTGCGCAAAATGTAGCTCCAGTAAATCTTCTACAAGTTACCTAAATAAACAAAATGGCTTGACTTTACCTGTTTATTAACCTGGAATTGCCAAAAACAGATGCACAACCTGTCGTGCCACCTGCCAAGTCAAACCCAGGCTTCTATTGTTGCACAGATCAGTACCCTGGAAGTTCCAGGCATTCCCAAATTACTTGCGTTTGTTTAATATGGCTCATGCCTCATGGGGCATTCATACCCGAACACAAATAGGATTGTTAATGCCAGATGTCTCACATTTAACAGCACGGTCAATACACCTTCCTCCTTGATCTGGGCCCCTGGCCCTCTCAGTGCCCTGTCATGGTGCCTTGCACAACCCCAAACAAGCACATAAGCTCGCTGTCAAAAACCCCTGAGTTGCTCGAAAAATCTGCCTTGGGTAGATCACCAGAGACAAAAATAGCTTGATTCTATCCTTTTTCACCACCGTAAAAAGAAGCCTCCACTCCAGAGTGAACACACTGACCTTTCCTGTTTACCTCGGGCTTTTTGAAAAGCCATGTCTGTGAGCCAGCAGTGAAAAGCACGGTGTAGTGATTGAGGCACATTCCTGTGTAGCTATGTGCTTGCTAATTTACATTCCAACACCACAAAGAAGGCACATCTCCAAAACCCAGATGAGCTGTCACACTGCCATTGCCAAAAACACTGCAGCGGTGGCCAAATGCCACAAAAACACAACAAAGTACGAGGAGAATCAGACATGTGGTCAGGGCATGCCTGATAACACGATGGGTTTCATTTGAGTGGTTAACAATCCATATGCTAGGACGTGCCTAAAGGAGCTTATGCTATCCAGGTGTAAGCACAACATGACCGTAAGCACAACTGTAGCAGTTCTCGGTACTTAGGTGTTTCCTGTAAAAACGTGTGCCACAACATGCTAGACCAATTAGACGACATCAAAGAAAATCAGAGTAGTCGTCAGCAAAACATGTGCATGCATGCTCTACAAACAGACCCCACACCTGGTGAGGGGGTGCGACAGGAAGGGGGAAGAGAGAACAGCTGAACTTTAACGGATCACAGAGAGTTCAAGGTTTATGTACTTATTGACAGTTCATGATTTTCACCCCTAGACCTAACACACACACACACACACACACACACACACACACACACACACACAGAGAGAGAGAGAGAGAGACAGACACACCCTTCTACCTTCACACTCTCACAGGTGCTGCCTCTCCCTGTCTTTTCCTCTTTCCCTCATTCTCTCATCTCTACCTCAACTATATGATAAACAAATGAGTCAGCCAGGGCTTGCTGAGAACACTGACTCACTCTCCCCTCATTTTATTTCTCTCTCCCTCTCTCTCACACACACACACACAATATTTTTCTACCAAGCACCAAACTGACTAAGGAAGATCTAGACACAAGTGGGATAGAAAGACGAATAAAATTAGGAAAAGACAAGTAAAACTACAGAGGACAACAGCATTGGCAGAGAGTTTTGTGTGACCACAATATGAGCATGTTAGAAAGAATTCTTTGTTCAATATAATACTGCCCTCAATAACAAACTCTACATCGATTTCTGTCCATGCAACAAATATTTGGAGCTCAAAGAAAGATCCACGCAGCTACTGAAACAGACCCTGCTGTGTCATCTCCAGCAAGTGGAAAGAGGTCTCCATAACGAACACAAACACGTTCTCTAGACATCACACGCTACAACACAGGGCCTTTGACCTTTCACATTCAATATCTTAATAACTTAACAGGCCTTCAAGCTTTACTGCAGCTCTTTACTACATATATGTTTACTAGACTTTCCCGTGCAGTTACGGTTACGCAGTAGCCTCACACTAATGGATAAACAGCAGCAGGAGTAAGAGGCTCTGCCTCCACACAAACACACACATCTCCCAAGGGAGCAGGTTTAAAATGAGGTTATATGACTGATGTGCTTACCGCAATAGCTAGAGCACAACTTATGGAATATTAATAAAAGACCCATAGACCTAATGCGCTGTGGTTTAAAAAACATGCAACAGGTGGAAAAAGGTGATGCAAACAACCCCCGGAAAAATAAATGACTAAATGTGTGCACAATGAAAACAAGGCCTACAAGGTTACATGCTCACCTTTAGAAGTTGCAGTGATCCGCTCAGATTTAATGAAATCTATGCTGGCGTAGTCCCCGTTTTCTGGGAGGAGCACGCCAGAGGCCAACATTTGGGGTTCTGCGCTGGCACTCTCAGTCCCTTCGTCGTCTCTCAGATCCAGGGCAATGTAGTTGAGGCCATTTTGGTGTTCCACAGTCCTTCTGGTTCTCACAGAAGAGGCACTTGCTTCAGATCGGTCTGAGGAGAGGCCTGGTGCTTCCTCGTGGTCACCTGCTGCTTTGTTCTCCACACACATCCATGTGCTGTCGAAGGATGATGAGCTCTGCCACATATTATCCCCCACCTGAGGAACAGTGCTAGGCATTGAGGCACTGTTGTCCAGGCCATTCGCTCCTGTCACTTCCGTAGATGTGTTGAAAGTCTCGGAGCTGTGTCTCCGCCTGCCCTGGGGGTCTGCACGGATGACCTTTGGCTCAACAGGTGTGCTAGAGCTTGGATACCTCTGCTCACAAACACTAAGGTGCTCCAGCATGGTTGTGGGGCTTTTACGCTCCTCACGTCGACCACTGCTCATCTCTGTGTAGTCATCTGACTGTCCCAATGTGACACCACCACTGGTACGAATGTAAGTAGGGGGGTTCCAAGGAGCTACCAGTGACGAACGTGAGGACTGACTTTTGGGTGGAAGGCCATCCACCTCCACACTCATGTAATCCTGGGGAAGGGGAGAGTGCCGGTCCTGCCGGTGGGTACTTTGGCTGGTGAGAGTGTCCTCTGTAGTGAGCGCGTATGTGGCCTCAATGTTAATGTACTCTCCAGGACTGGAGGGACATTCCACCGTCTCACGTGCCTGTAAAGACCCATGAAAATTGCGTTGGCTAAGGGGGAGGCGGTTTGGACGTGCACAATGGCAATCCATATCGCTACAGCCATTATGCTCAGGTGTGGTGCTCGGAGAGACATAGACAGGTTTGGCAGGTGAACTCATGGGAACGTATTCATCATGCTCACGCCGATGTTTTGCTGGGGTTTTGTATGAACGTGGTAGGGAGAAATATGAGCTGTGGGATTTGGGTATCTCAGGAGCGCTCAGTGTGTAGTAAGTATCATTAGAGAATTTTCGTCTGCCTGCCATGGGCCTGCTCTGAGACATATCCATGTATTCTCCATTTTCAGGATGCTCATTACCTCTCTGAATAAGGCCCCTGCCACTAATGTGAGGGCTGGCTGGCGTTGGGGTGTCTGCTCCCCCATTCCCACTTGGGAGCATCATCATATAGCCTTGTGAGTCCATGTGCTGAGAGGGAGGTGAGGCCACGCTCTGAATGTGTGGGGAGGCACAGAAAAGAGGACTGGGTTGCATAGGCATATAATCTGGGTCTCGTGCCGAGGGCACCACACCAGCCATCATGGGCATGTATCCATCATCTTTAAGAGAGTCAGCAGCACGTAATGCAGGGGGGTTGTCCTGGCTGTGTTCGGAGCTGGAGCTGTAATCAGAACGAAGTGATGAAGAGATGGAAGCAAGCTGGCCATTGCTGCCCAGAAAGCTTCCCTCAGCTACAGCCTCGTCCAGCGAGAAGTTGGTCTGGGTCATCTTCTGGTAAACAGCTACTCCACCTGCACTCCCAGCTCCCACCTGTCTGGAAAAGGAAGGAGTGCGCCTCCTAAATGACCGTGAATCTTCATCAGCAGTTTCATCACGGGAAGCCTCCCCGGCACTCCCACTGAACATGTCTCGGCTCCAGCCCATAGCCATGTAGTCACTGAGACAGTGCTCCTCCCGGATGGGTGGTGTGTTGCTCAGTGAGTCAGGTGTGTTACTGCGTACTCTGAAGTAGCGAAAGTCTCCAGGACTGGAGCCGTATTCATCAGAGGAGTTGAAGCCTCCATCACTGGGAGAACCACAGATGGAAGCGCTGGAAGGCCGAGTGTTGGTGTCGGTGACAGACCCATGGCCGCTGCTACTGGACATACTGACGGGACTAGTGGTGGAGGGGAAATGAGACACTGGAAGTGAGGCAGACCGTGCATGGTAGGTGGCACCTGGCGGGGCTCGTACATATCGGCTCCCCGTCCCACCACTGCTCTCCTGTCTACCCAAATTGGCACGTGCTGTATTGAGGTGGATCAGGCTGCCTGTGACTGACCGAAACGGACGGTTCATGGTGCCCTCGCCTTCACTAGAGGTACGAAACCTGTATCCACTCGCACCACTGCTCTTACTGCTAGGTGGCGTGCCAACCACAGACTCAGCCCGAGATCGCCTCTGCAGTCCTGTCTGGCTGGGTGGCAGGTTTCCCAGGTGGCGACGTGTGGTCATGAAAGCCATAGGGTTCGAGCCTGACGACTGACTTTTACTCCTCGGCCTGAACTCGGCGTAGGCCTTCAGAGCCTTCATGGTATCTAAAATGGTCTCGTGCATACTCTGAGCCACTACGGAATCGTCCACCTGCATCCACAACTCGCCAGGACCGATTGAAGAGGAACGCCCAACCTCTATAAAGAAGAAGCTCTCCGAGTGGCCACAGCGTCTGATGTTCATCAGCTGCAAGTTTACACACGGCGTATCGGAATTCAGTTTGACTAGGTGGATGGTTTTAGAAGAGAGGCACAGTCTGTACACACCCGTGAGGTTCTTAGTCTGCCCCAGGCCCTTAGGTTTCACGTTTACCTGCCAGACCTCTTTGAAGACGGTGCCTGGCGTTACTGTACCGTAGCCGTCGTCGAGCTCGTCGGCCTCCGTGTGGCCTTTTTTGCCTTCACTCATCAGGTCGCTGAGCGCTACGTACCAGTCCTCTTGCTCTTGCTCATTTTCGGCCACAATCGCAAAGTACTCGTCCTTGGTATAGAGAGCTATGAGGTGCTTGTTCTTTGAATCCGCCCTTTTGTTGACAGTGAAACACTGGTAGAGATAAATCACGCGTTTGGGAGGAGAAGCGCTCGCAGCAGCACCGGTACCAGTAGCACCGGTAGACGAGGCGGCGGCAGAGCGAAGGCAGCTACGGAACTTCTTCTCACTGTCATAGTACTCCAGTCGGCTCGGTCCTGAACGGCTCGCCGAGCGTAAGACGAAAAACCTCTTATGGCCGTGTTTCTGCTTTCGCAGGTAACCGCACTTCCGAATGTCGTCCAGCCCGTCTGCAGACGCGGCGCCGGTGTTAACCGATGAGGTAGGCTGTGTGTGCGAGTCCTCATGTGCTGGTTTAAGAGAAGACAGGAGGCTTTTTCGCGCCGGAGACTGTTGATAGTTTTCGGGATCAAAATGTTGTTGTTGTTGTTGGTGGTGGTGGTCCTGCGGTTGATGATGTGTGTTTGGCAGCGCAGCCTGCTGGTGTTGATGGAAGCGCGCGCCCGCGCCGCCGCCGTTCAGCGGGGAAGAAGAAGGGGGATCCCCGCCGGAGGGGCCGCCGTTTGAAACTTGTTTAGCTCCGACAGTCCGCTGCTGCGCCTCCAGCATCAGCATGGTGGCGTTGCCTTCTGGATAATTCGCAAGGTTTGCCATTTGGTTAGTAAACGTTAGGTCAAGTTTATCTTCGCCTTGGTGTTGCGCTATGAGACCCCATTCTTGTTTGGGGAGAGGGAGGGAGGGATGGATGGATTGAAGGAAGGAAGGGAGGGAGGGGAAGGGGGGGTCGTGCTCTCCAATTTATTCCTCCCGATGATGCGCTCCGCTGAGCCGCCTCAGGAAACCGCAGCCAACGCGACAAGAATTCAAGCCAAGCCACTGCAACATGACCATATTACGCGTGTCTATTATCGCTGTATCCAGTCTGCTTCTCACTCCCTCTGTACACACATCTCTATGGACCGCGGCACAAACAACACGTGACTTCTGCGTCATCCAGCTATAGGCGGGAGCACGTTGTGTTTGCCGTGTAATAATTGGCCCACGTGAAGGACCCTGCAGCTATCCTGAACCAATCGTGACGCAGAACGTGCGTGCGTCGTCAATACATCCAACCAATGACTGTGCTGCGAGTTGCTTTCCGGAGAGGGAAAAAAAAAGTGCGTTCTGGAAATGAATGACAGCGCTGTTGTCCAATAGGACGAGTCTCACTGAAACGTCCTTTTCTTCTGTTATTAGTGAGACGGGCATTCAAAATTCACAGGCAGGCTGCAACAAGTTGTCGGGTTTCCTCCTTGCTAAGCGCCTAACCGTGTTCATTCACTCTGAGTGGCATTAAACAAGGAATCAAAGCTTTGAAATAAATACATAAATAAGTACATACTGACTTAGAGCATCGGTCAAAATAGCTGCGGTTCATAGTAAGATCGCATCTCAGCTGGCACAGTTATGATCGGTTACTAACGGTATTCGTCCTCATGAAGGCGCTGTCTGTTGTGTAAGCTAACGTTATAAATAGTCTTGTGCTAGGTGTGCTTTATAGCACAGACTCGATATAAAATAGAAGTAGTTAAAGCCAGCTGTCACATTCGCACACTCGCGGAAAGTGTTGTTTTAATGTGCTGCCCTGGGGGCTGGATTCACACACCGTGGGAAACGGGAGTTTAAAGTCGCTCTGCCGGTTGGTCAGTCTCAGGGGTGTTAGCTGGACTTAAAAAAAAAAAAAAAAAACACGCTTCTAAATAGACTGTTCACATGCAATTTTTTCTCTCTCTTGCATGTGAGGGCTAACTGCTTTTTAAACGAATTCACTATTCCCTTTATAGAGAGTGACATGTGAGTCCACTATACTGGGAAGAAGAGATGTTATTGTTATTGTGTATTAAAACAGCAACGTTCATGAACTCTCTGTTCATCTGTCACGTTTATTCCATTAGTTGATAATAAAGAGAACTAAAGCAACTGCTTGTCATGTGTACCTACTATTGGGCTTGTTTATTCGATTTAATAAATGTATTGTCTTGGAAAATAAAAACACTGCTGCCTGTCACATTTATTTTTATTTGTTTATTAAAGTAAAATGTGGTTTCCTGTCAGTGTCCTGAAACTGAATCCTGAGGTAAACCTGCAGTAACATCTACCACATCTGGCTGGTTCTGAGAGAAGAAAAATACAGATTTCAGAAAGAATAATAACTTTTAGGCGTGCTTTGTTCGCTCAAAGATGCCACCTATCGGTAAGAAGACATTACACAAAATACATCCAGCTGTTAACTGAATAACTGATGACCAGATCCTTCCAACTCCTGCAACTCCTGTAAGAAACAAATTCAGCTATATACAGTATATTTCCCCATCCGTCCTTAACTTAATTAAAACGTGGTGAATACATTCTCTTTTTTTATATGTATGTGTATACTATACTGTGAATGCATTACCTAATACATGTGAACAATCCACCAAAGTATCATTTGATGTGTAAAGTTGGTCATTTAAAAGTTAAATCGCAAACTAAGTGGCTAAAAATAAATACTGTGCCAATCAATCAATAATCTGTATAATTTTTCTTCGAAATATCTTGATACAGATGTATTTTAACGAATAAAAAGTTACAAGTTAAATTTGCCGTCCGCCATGTTTATTTTTCGTCTCGCATTGGATTATGGGAAATAATGCATTGGTGAGTGTACATCGGATGTACACTTGAAATCAGAGTGCATTGTGGGTATAAATGAGTGAACCAATGTAGGGAATGAAGTTGCTCACTCAGAATTCACACTATAGGGAGTGGTTTCAGACAGCATAGGCTAGTTTGGTATGGCTAGCCAAGGGGAGGTATAACTAAACAATCAGTGTATGGGTTTAGCTGCTACTGTACAATGCAGAGTGTGTTATCCGTCCTTATGCTCTGCTCATATCATGTTCATGTAACTCATATAGGCATATACAGTGGTGTGAAAAAGTGTTTGCCCCCTTCCTCATTTCCTGTTCCTTTGCATGTTTGTCACACTTAAGTGTTTCGGAACGTCAAACCAATTTAAACAATAGTCAAGGACAACACAAGTAAACACAAAATGCAATTTGTAAATGAAGGTGTTTATTATTAAAGGTGAAAAAAATCCAAACCATCATGGCCCTGTGTGAAAAAGTGATTGCCCCCCTTGTTAAAACATACTATAACTGTGGTTGTCCACACCTGAGTTCAATTTCTTTAGCCACACCCAGGCCTGATTATTGCCACACCTGTTCACAATCAAGGCATCACTTAAATAGGAGCTGCTTGACACAGTAAGGTCCACCAGAAGATCCTTAAAAGCTACACATCATGCCGAGACCCAAAGAAATTCAGGAACAATTGAGAAAGAAAGTAATTGAGATCTATCAGTCTGGAAAGGGTTATAAAGCCATTTCCAAAGCTTTGGGAATCCAGCGAACCACAGTGAGAGCCATTATCCACAAATGGCGAAGACATGGAACAGTTGTGAACTTTCCCAGGAGTGGCCGGCCGCCCAAAATTACCCCAAGAGCGCAGCGACGACTCATCCAAGAGGTCACAAAAGACCCCACAACAACGTCCAAAGAACTGCAGGCCTCACTTGCCTCAGTTAAGGTCAGCGTTCATGCCTCCACCATCAGGAAAAGACTGGGCAAAAATGGCCTGCATGGCAGAGTTCCAAGGAGAAAACCACTGCTGAGCAAAAAGAACATCAAAGCTCATCTCAATTTCTCCACAACACATCTTGATGATCCCCAAGACTTTTGGGACAACATTCTGTGGACCGATGAGACAAAAGTGGAACTCTTTGGAAGGTGTGTGTCCAAGTATATCTGGCGTAGAAGGAACACTGCATTTCATAAAAAGAACATTATACCAACAGTAAAATATGGTGGTGGTAGAGTGTTGGTCTGGGGCTGTTTTGCTGCTTCAGGACCTGGAAGACTTGCCGTGATAAAAGGAACTATGAATTCTGCTGTCTACCAAGAGATCCTGAAGGAGAATGTCCGACCATCTGTTCGTGTACTCAAGCTGAAACGAACTTGGGTTCTGCAGCAGGACAATGATCCTAAACACACCAGCAAGTCCACCACCGAATGGCTGAAGAAAAACAAAATGAAGACTTTGGAGTGGCCTAGCCAAAGTCCTGACCTGAATCCTATTGAGATGTTGTGGTATGACCTTAAAAAGGCCGTTCATGCTCGAAAACCCTCTAATGTAACTGAATTAGGACAATTCTGCAAAGATGAGTGGGCCAAAATTCCTCCAGGACGCTGTAAAAGCCTCATTGCACGTTATCGCAAACGCTTGGTTGCAGTTGTTGCTGCTAAGGGGTGGCCCAACCAGTTATTAGGTTTAGGGGCAATCACTTTTTCACACAGGGCCATGATGGTTTGGATTTTTTTCACCTTTAATAATAAACACCTTCATTTACAAATTGCATTTTGTGTTTACTTGTGTTGTCCTTGACTATTGTTTAAATTGGTTTGATGTTCCGAAACACTTAAGTGTGACAAACATGCAAAGGAACAGGAAATGAGGAAGGGGGCAAACACTTTTTCACACCACTGTACACACACTGAGTTTTTCTGCTCAGCATCAGAGGATGTTAGTGTTTCAATTTTAACCCTTTTACTGGTCATTTTTAAACCATTTATTTCACGCACACTAACTGACCGTGTGAGCTAGCATTTGGCAGAATTGAGAGCTGTCAGCCAATAAGACACGAGTATTTCCCCGTGTTTTCCAGTAAAGCCTGTCTGATTGGTCTCGCCTCATACAAAATTAAAACACTGCTGTCTTGTTTTACTGATGTTCAGTTACGTAGTGACAAACAGCTCCAAGTGGTGCATTTGTAAGTTGAAAAATTTTAAGCTCCTCTGAATAATGCGGAGTTTGCTTGATTTTGGACGGACTGACTGACTATTTGACCTGCAATAGTGGTCAGTGATCTGCAAACTGATACACAAAAGTACCCAGAATGTTATTACAGGTGTGTGAGTGTAAGGAGGCCAGAGAGAGGTCTACTGCAGGTCTCCAGAGATTTAAAATGCAGTTTCTTCTTGCTTGAGGCATATACAGGAATCCAGTAGCTAGTATTATTGAGACACAACTGTATTTAACTTTTCATACTGTGTGATAACATCTGGTTAACTCACAGGCTCGAGATATCAATCAGACTGCAATTACATTAAGATCTATACACCTGTTGGAATTTTGGAGCAGCAATTTACATTGTAGTCATTTCAGTTTTAATAAGAAGGGAATTTGATGAGCGTGGTAGTATAGCAGGTAGCACTGCTGCCTCACAGCTCCAGGATCAATGAAAAACATGCCAGTAGATGGACTGGCTATGCTAAATTGCCCTTAGGTGTGAATAAGTGGGTGAATGTGCATGTGTATATAATTGGGTGTTGGAAAAATAACTGAGGCAAATGGTACGGAGAATCAGGCAGATATTAAAGGAAGCAGGGTAAATTTACTCTTTTTTTTTAAAGTGTGAAAATACTGTACACTATATAGCCAAAGGTTTGTGGACACTAAACACCTTTGTGTTGGATAAACTGTAAGGCCGACTGCACCCCAGGCCTCCTCAACCAATATCAGTGCCTGACCTCACTAATGCTCTTGTGGTTGAATGAGCACAAATCCTCACAGCCATGCTCCAACATATACTGAAAATACTTCACAGAGGAGTGGAGGTTACACCAATGGGGGACTACATCTGGAATGGGGTGTTCAAAAAGCACACATAGATGTGATGTTCAGGTGTCCACAAACCTTTGGTCATATATTGTATTTTTGGATTGATGAAGTTGACTAATTCCACAGTCAACCACACAAGACTACAGTTCCCTCCACTAATATTGGCACCCTTGGTAAATATGAGCAAAGACGGCTGTGAAAAATTGTCTTTATTGTTTACCCTTTTGATCTTTTTGTTAAAAATGGATATGAAACAACTGCAAACACAACACAGGTTTATAAAAAAAAATCTTTGTTAAATATAGGTATGCAACAATTATTGGCACTCTTTTAGTCAATACTTTGTGCTACCTCTCTTTTCCAAGATAACAGCTCTGAGACTTCTCCTATAATGCCTGATGATGTTGGAGAATACATGGCAAGGGATCTGAGGATATTCCTCCATACAGAATCTCTCCAGATCCTTAAAATTTTGAGCTCCACTCAAAATTTGGATTCTCCTCTTCAGTTCACCCCACAGGTTTTTTATGGGTTTCAAATCAGGGGACTGGGATGGCCATGGCAGGACATCAGTAAACCATTTTTCTGTCCTGCCGGAAGAACCAACCCATTTGAAGCTTTCTGGCAGAGGCAGTCAGGTTTTCATTTAATATCTGTTGATATTTGATAGAGTCCATGATGCCATGTATCATAACAAAATATCCAGGTCCTCTGACAGAAAAACAGCCCCAAAACATTAAAGAGTCACCACCATATTTAACCGTGGGCATGAGGTACTTTTCCATATGGCTACCTTTCTGTGTGCACCAAAACCACCTCTGGTATTTATTGACAAAAACTCTATTTTATAATGGGAAACGTCTGAGTCTGGAGTCCGTGGAAAAACCTCCCAGATGCTGTAGATCCACGCCTCATGCCTAGTGTACCCATCATGCACTGCTGCCCTGACCATGATAAAGTGGTTACTGAACCCTAGAAGTACAGGACAAACTGTACTCAAGCAAGGTATTCCCACAATGGAAACACATGGCATGCTTGTACTGTACTCGGTGTACTGCCCAATAGGCCTAGGGTTCATAAGCAGTGCCAGACTGAGTGCGAGGCAGTCCATAACTTACTGTGATACCTATCCCAGACTGAACGATAATATCTTGGTAAGGAAGACACAAATTTTTTTTTATAACTTTCTCAACACCCATGATGTTTGCTACACATGTATTTAGTGTTCCATTTTATTTATTTATTTATTTATACATATGTTTCCCATTTTTGAACACATCAGATGTATCTGATGTGTGTTTTGTGAGCCCGACGATGATTCACATTCAGGGTTGGAAATATTTCTGTAATTGTAATTTGATATTTGAAAGGAAATTCTCTTTTATCATGTACTATCTTATATTATGAACTGCTATTAAATACCTATGATGGATGTAATCATTTAATTACCTTGTATTCATTTAATTACTTCTTTAAATAAGGTGATCAACTGCTATCCTTGATTATAGCTATATACTTGAAATACACATGTATTTCCGTGTCAACATGACACAGGACTTATTTTGTATTATGACTATGTGCTGTGTGTTTTGTTTCAATCTGTCTGACACCTGGACCAGTAGAAACTGTCCACGCACTGCTGTTATCAGTGTATAAATACTCTTGGTTTGCATGAATGAAGTGGGATGTCTTTATGAACATGCAAGATGTCAGTGTGCGTTCAGGCCTGAACACTCCATGGTAAACCACACTTTCTAAAAATTAATAGAAGTTAATGGAAAACAGGCTGGACGGCATGATGGACGATCTGACAGTCATAATCTGAGATTCCTGAGATACGTGAAATCTAACAATATTTAAATATTATTTGGGCATATTTATTTATACTTTACTTGAGCATTACTTTAAATATACATATAGCATATACTTTACTTGAGCATTACTAAAATGTAATATTTGTACTCTTAATTACATTGCGAATTAAAAAAACATACTTTTTTACTCATTAGATTTTTATTTAGTACTCATTACAAATAACAAAGCTTCTCTAGATAATGACTGTACACTATATACCAGTCGAATGGGATCAGTTTAGTGTCCAATCATTTCAGTTATGGCTATCTGTGCGTGTCTGGAAATAGATAAGCTGCAGTGTGGAACTTGAGGATGATGAATGCCCCTGGCCCTATCACATTTAAATGTTTTAATATGCTGGAGTTAACAAAGAAGTAAAACGAGACATCACGTTTGCCTCCCTAGAAGGCATGAACTCCATCTAACATGAAAAAGCATGTTATGGTAAGTTTCACTAATGTAAACTGGCTATATTTATCAAAATTAGCCTGGTTCTTGGCTATTGCTAGGTTAGCATCTATTCCAGTGGTTAACATAATTGGCTGTCAAATTCCAGCTAATGGTAAATATTGGTTATTTATAGGATATTTTGCTTCTGATGAATTCATTAGCAAACTACGTAGCATTACTTGTGCATATAGCATTACTGATGCATATTACTCGTACACTACATGCATACAGCCAGCAAACTTACAAAGATTGGCGTGATGTGACGACAGTTGCTTTAAAACAAAAATAAACTTGAAAACATTTTAAACAATTAATTTAATTAATTTTATTGAGTAATCTATACTTTCAAATAATTTCTCTGTACTTTTTCCTCCCCTTATCACAGGAATTGGGGTATCAAGAAGTGTTATGTGAAAATAATCAATACTAACAGACATTACATTCACAGAATGTAGTAAGTAAATTTGGTAGCAAACAAGGTATATTGATTAGTCCAATTTATATTCTAAATGAAATTGTAAACTTCAGGAAAGCTACACTAAGGCACGGATATGTACCACACTTCTTAGTGATGACACAGTTGCTCCTTCGAGTGGTGGATGGTGTGAATTACCTCAATATCACAATTTCCTCAATTTCACTAACAAAAAATATATATATATATAAATAAAAAAATCAGAACCTATTTAATTTACTTTATTTTATTACATGATAGATATTTAATTATTTTTTTTGCAGCCTTCAGCTGCATAACGTCACGTCCTTTTAAGAGTAATTTCTCTTTTTATCCTGTGGAAAACTTTTTTAAAATGTAAAAACGTCACCCACGTCATGCTTGGCCAATTTATAATTTTTTATAACAGTGGTCTATTATACAATAAGCATGGGCTGAAAAATAGGGAATGTCACACTTTTTGACTGGCTAATATGAAAAAGGAAGCTTTTAACTACTATCAGCCTAGAAACCATGTTATACCCTGCAGTGAATTTTGTGGAATAGGAGTAAGTTTCAAATATGTCACTTATATTTCTTTTAGTGTAGGAAAAAAAATTCCTCCTTTCTGTGTAAGTGTTCAGTGTAAGCATGAAGACTATCTTCACTCTTCATACTGAAATTGCAGTACTGCTGGCAAATACCTGTCTATGTCAAAGAAAAGAAATAAAACTCTTTCATCCTCATTTCATTTCAAATATCTCCTAAGAGAAGGTGGAGAACAAACATGACTGCTCTTGAGATGTGAACATGATATTACTCACATTTTAGCTGTGTAGTTTTGACTTATTAATACTCTCTAATAACAATGCCCCCATTTGTCATATGATACTTACACAGATAATCATTTACAGAAACATGTTCAGGAGCATGTTATAATCTACATCCAGGATAACAGAGAGGCTTTAGAATTGTGTAATCTGGTTAAGGGTGACCTTGTCACTCTGTGCAATGAAGAGCTGTTTGGCCTAATCCACACAACATCTAGGTCACCATCTGCTGCGTTTACATCTCTGACCACAAAATGGCGTTGTTTCAGTGTAAGTCAGTGTTGTACAGTCAGGTTTTTTGCCTTGTTTAAAACTAATTAACACATTTCTGTTTAAATAAAAGTCAGATTTATCGATAACTGTAAATGTTTTATTAATGCTGACATCAATGCCCCCCCCTTTGGATCAAAGTGTGTTGTGGCTAAAACAAGAGTTCTTTAAAAAGTTAGTAGGATCTGTTTCTGACGCACCTGATCCATCTGACTGACCAAGCCTTTCAGTGGATGTTGGATGATGTGATCAGCACTAGGAAAGTCTGAAGAGTTGAGAACGCCTTGCTTAAAATATGGCCTAAATACATGTGTACCAACTCCAACAGAGATCAGTTCCAACCCACATCTTAACCCATATCTCATGCACCTGATCATCTGCTTAGTTGGATCAGGTGTAGCAGATTATGGCTTGAATTAAACACTGCAGGATTGCAGATCTTCTAGAGGAGGTGGTTAGTGTCCTCAATATATGAACTCAATATTACATCTGAATTTCATGCTAAACCCATGTGGAATCATCCACTGATGTCATGACAGAGACAGAAATACAAAGATTGTGTCTTGTCTTCAATAATCATACTTGTGATTTATATATATATATATATATATATATATATATATATATATATATATATATATATATATGAATGAACAAATCAAACAAAAGCAATTAATATAATTCAACACAACTTCTTCAACACAAACTGAAAATGCGACTTATAATTATTTCTCAAGTTTCAGAATTATTCAACCTCTTCATGGTAGGCATCATTAGTACTTAGTAGAGCACCCTTTTGCTGTTATGACCTTCTGCTGCAAATGAGATGCATAGCTTCTGGCAACATTCCTGAGGAATCTTAGATCATTCCTCATGAGCAATGGCCTGCAGTTCAGTAATATTCTTGGGTTTGCGTGCTGCAGCTGCCTTCTTCAAATCCCACCAGAGATATTCTATAAGCTTCAAGTCAGGTAACTGTGATGGCCCTGTAGAATCTTCCAGGACTTCTTCTGTAACCGAGTCTTGGTGGAATTTGAGGTATGATTGGGATCATTGTCCTGTTGGAAGGTCCAATGATGCCCAAGCTTTAGTTTCCTCACAGACAGCATGATGTTTTCTCCTAGGATTTCCTGATACTTCAATGAATCCATCTTACCTTCCACACGCTGCAGGTTTCCAGTGCCAGAGGATGCAAAGCAGCCCCAGAGCATCACCTAATCTCCACAATGCTTCACTGTGGACAAAGTGTTCTTTCTTCATTCTTCTTCCTCCAGGCATACCACTGATCCATGCTGAAATGTTCCGGTTTTGTTTCATCGCTCCACAGAGCAGAATCCCAAAACTTTTGTGCCTTATTTATATTATTTTGAGCCAATTTTTCTTGTGCTTTTGGGTCTGTAGTGGTGTACATCTTGGAGTTCTGGCATGGAAACCTTCAGCGTTTGTTCTGCACTTTACTATCCTCACTGAAACCTCAGTGCCTGTTGCCACCAAGTCTTGCTGTAGGTCTTTTGCTGTCACTCGAGGGTTTTTCACAACCTGCCTTCTCACAAATCTGGTTGCAGCCGTTGATATCTTCCTTTTTCTGCCCCATCCAGGTATTTCATTTATTTTCTGCCCCTAGCCAGTTCAACTATTTCATGTATTCCAGCTCAAGCACACCTGGTAGAACTAATGAAACCCTTGATTAGTAGCATCAGGTGTGCTCGAGACAACACCTGTTTGGCATATTTCTGCTGTTGTGAGGGATTCTATTCAGGGGGTTGAATAATTTTGAAACCGGAGAAATCATTATAAATGATAGAATTTGGGGAAACCACTTGAAGCATTCATTGAGTTGAACTATTTCAATTGCTTTTGTTTGATTTGTTCATTGCAAACAGCTGAAAGTCTGTAAATTTTGACAATAATATATATATATATATATATATATATATATATATATATATATATATATATATATATATATATATATATATATATATATATATATATATATATATATATATATATATATATATATATATATATATATATATATATATATATATACATATATATATATATATATATATATATATATATATATATATATATATATATATATATATATATATATATGTGTGTGTATATATATACACATATATACACACACACACACACACACACACACACACAGCTAAAAAAAAAAACCCAAGACCAGATACTGTACATTTGACATGTTTACATCACTGACACTGTACAATTAAAGTCAATACAGTGCTTAAAGTTTTGTGCTTTAATGACATCCATGGGAGTCCATGCTAAACATACCCCTTATTAAGATATGTTTGTCTGAACAAAATTTCAGCAATAGTTCTAAGATCTATTCTAACACCATGTCAGTACATCAGTCTAGTAGATATGGACACTATATGTAGTTTCATTCAGCTCTAATTATTCCATGAATCATTTAATATAGTTTCTTTTTATGCACCAAGTTTCTGCTCCTTATTTCCTGGCAAGGACGAAAAAAGAAGTTTGGAAGTTTTCTCCTCAGGCGTGAAGGATAGTTCTTTCCTATAAATGATAGGAACTAGAGTTTGAAATTTGTATGTAAATAGAAAGCACACAGGTCTTTTATCCCATCATCCAATCTCTTACCCCCACTTCTCTGTCTCTCTGTCGATGTCTCTGTCTATCTCTCAGCTGCTGATCCAATCCTCCTCTTGCTGAGCAATGGATTCCCAGTGGGTAATTTTAGTTCCTTATGTGACTCTGGCTTGTGACACAAAGCTGTTTTATATACAGAATAGGCCTATAATCTCTCAGGAGGGGGTTCAAGATGTAGAGACAGTGCTGGAATATTCCACTCTGCAGCTGACTTCCTGGTAGGTTCGTGTTATATGTGTCATATAAAGTTCATTCAGTCCCAAAATGAGAAGCCATTGTGAAAGTCTCTGAAATGTACATGATGACATATTGTCTCAAACTTGATCAGGAGCCATAAATAATAAAGCAGAAGTCCTGATATTAGAGACACACCAACCCAATTACAGGCAGTAGTAAATATCCAGAGCTCAAACCACTTTGACCAGCTCAAGAGAGAAATAGAAGAAGGCTGAAATATGGTTTCATTTGTTAACTGCATGAAGTTCTTGTGTCAAGTGCACAGGACAAAAGAGCACAGGTGAAAGGTTGTCAGTGATGGTGTATCATGATGTTGCCTTCATCAGCCAGAGTAACCTGAGCCACCTGACGCACAGCAGAGATCTTCTTCACCGCCTTCTGAAGCATCAACTTAAAGTCCTTATTATCATGCCTGAAAAACACCACACAATACAGAGTGTACATCAGCCTAATCACATAAATACTTTCTTAAACACCTGCATTACCTGTAGATGCAATGTTATTTAGGCCTACATTAAGACATTCATAAATTGAACCCTAGGAGGACATATAGAACATAACAGACAACACAAATAGACACATCTGCATGCCAAACATAGCCAGGCATCCGGTTTTCAAAAGCCGGCCACATTCACAGCTATCCATACCAGAAAAGTGCAATGCCATCTGAAAGGAGAGAGCATGTAGAACTGCTATATTTGTCTGCAGAAATCATGCATCTTCCAAGGCCAAAAACAGAGGGGTTAACATCTCCCAGATTATCACATTTTATAACGATTTATTTCACTTTGGTTACAGTCTTTGTACTGAGGTGGGGAAGATCTTCATTAATATCCTTGAAGGAGTTTCAGCACCAGCTTCGGAACCAAACAGTTTTGTAAGGTATTCAGTACAGACACACACACATACACACATAATGATGGCTAGTAACTGGCAGATTACAGCTTGAGAAACATAACTTGAAAGTAGAAGAACTGAGTTAATTCATAGTTGGAGAATGTAGTTCAAATATTATGGCACAGATGTGCTAATTGTGTCCCATGTCTCCCATCCCAGACACCACATTCAGTAATGTTATACATTCTCCATGCATAACATTACCTCAGTTATTCTTCTTTGCAAGCTCTTTCTCCGCTTTCCGCCTCTTGTATGCAGCTATTTCCTCCATCTGCAAGCCATGTGCCATTAGCCTGCAAAATATATTGGAAAGGATGAACAAGAAAGACACACACAGATACACTGCCAGGTCACAGACCATGGGATGGCCCAGTCTTACCCCGACTTTAGTTCAGGTGGGACAGGGAGTGGTTTGGTGAATCCGTCTCTCCCAATGAGCCAGTAAGTCTCTTCCATGCCTTTGCCCTGTGGAAGAGTGCAGATCGGAGTTTCAGTGTGGAAGTAGTGAACAACTGGAAAGCAGCAAGAAACAGGGCACAGGAATGCCAGGATGCCAGTCTCGATTCAGCCACATAAAATAAAGATGTGTCTCTTTTCAGAAGGTAGAAAATGAAAAAAAAAACTGATTTGAGAACCAACAGCTCAGGAACAAACTGGGGACCATTGAGCTGTGAGGTGGCAATTCTCCCTGCTGCACCACAGTGTCACCACTATTTGCATAGTTTCATAGTACAAAAGACTAACTAGTATATAATATTATTCGTTTTCCACATAGTTTTCTCAAACAAGAAAGTCACTCATTAGAGTAGAGTAAATGTTTATATTGCTGCATCTCTGTGTAAAGTGGCCTTGGGTCTTACCTTGAGTTCAAGCCTGCCTCTCAACTGGACTTTATATCCTGCGTTCAGTGCCATCAGTATTTTAACTGTGCTGGAATGGACATGAATTCTATATGCTGTCGATATGAACCGAGAGCACTAATCAGTTACAGTACATACATGGTCAAAACCTAAAGAGAAAACCTCAAACTGATTCAAATACATATGAGTTTGATGTCTTTTAACTCACGCATCCCTGTGGACTCCATTCTAGAAGCCGTGTTCACGGTGTCTCCAAACAGACAGTACCTGGGCATAATCAATCCCACAACTCCAGCTACACACGGACCTACACAAGGACATGCATGTGTAAACCAACAACTATGTATTATCTCAGTGATCAGAATTACTACTGAAAGATCACTTCAAAGTGCAAGTAAAACAAACACAAAAAAAGTTGTCTGACCTGTGTGAAGTCCTATTCGGATTCGGACCGGTACATCAGGCATGTGTCTCATTTTAAATGTCCCTACACCACTGAGGATATCCAGAGCCATGTTGGCAATCTCAGCTGAGTGGCGGTTCCCGTTGGGCACAGGCAAACCTGATGCCACCATGTAGGCATCACCTATTGTCTCAACCTTGACAGGGGAGAGAGAGTGGCATACTAAAGTAAGTTTTATATTATAGGTTTTAAATCTATCCTGCTTCAGTTTCAGTTTACATAATAAAATAATTGGACGTGGAACATATGGCTAAAGTAACAGCACTGATAAAAATGAACACAATTATCTCCATTCACATTAAAACCACGTAGTTATTGTGTGAGACCTCATTGATATTAATACACATCAGGCCCCAACCCAGGAGGTGTGAGGAAAACGTGCTAACCAATAAGCCACTGTGTCCCCCTCAAGGAATATCAGCTTTAAAAGAAAAATTATGCATAGTTTTGCCCAAGCACTGAAAGAAGACACACTGATGACATTCTAGCAGGAATCTACAAAACAACATTACATGTGAAAGACACAGGAAATACCTTTAACAATCCCTCTAATCTGCAAACATTGATCCCACTGATTGACATCTCACTTCTAGTGTTTGAGCCCCTAGACCAGGAAATGGAGTGACTCTACACGACCTGACATATGCTCATACAAATACAGTAAATGAAATATCTGACTCAGTCTCTGGCCAAATAGCAGTCAGAATGATACCTTATACACATCATGGTTGCTGATGATTGCATCAAAGAGTGTGTAGAGGTCGTTAAGAAGGTCCACCACCTCGATCGGCTCGCTGTTGGCTGAAATTGTAGTGAAGCCAACAATGTCACTGAAGTAAACAGTGACACTGTCAAAGTACTCCGGTTTCACTGTGCTTCCCAACTTCAGAGCCTCAGCCACTGACCTGGAGCAGAGGAACCGCATTAAAACAACAGACACTAACAGTCTACTATATTCCATCTTTATGTGTATAATACTCACGGTGGAAGCATCTGTGTGAGCAGTTTCTCAGTCTTCTGTTTCTCAACTTCCAGCTCCTCCGTCCTTTCCCTGATCAATTCTTCCAGGTTAGAGGAGTATTGTTCCAGCATCCTCAGCATGGAGTCTATGATGTTAGTCTTCTTCCCTTTATTTATGTTCTTGAACTGAGGAAAGGGAGAGATAGCGGTGAGGCTCACACAGAGAAGAACTGCTTTCTAAAGGTTATTCTTGAAAATAAATAAATGAATATGTTATATGTAAAATGTGGATTGTATTTGTTGTGTAGTTTTCCATATATAATATTGTAACATGTAGTCTAAATTATTTGATACTCTTATAATCTCACAAAATATCAAATGCTTTGATTTAAAATCATTTGAAATTAAGGCCCCATCCATATGTATACAGAAATATTATTAAAAAAAAAGCAATGTTATAAAAGTCTTTCTAAAACACCCTCAAAGGTAGAAAACGTTTTAAACTGTTTTTGTGTGGATGAGAAAGACCTGCTCATGCCTGTTACCATTTTGTGCTAGAAATTCTTTGACAATGTGTTTTATGAAGTGCACCCTTATGCAATACTTCCAGTGCTTCATCAGACCACACATTTGAATCCTTGGGATTTGTTTTAGAACCTTTGCTGGTGTTGATTTTTTCCCAGACATTTTGCCTTCTCTACACATGCTCTTAACTTTATTCTTGAAGTGTTTGACATAACAATTTATGATATGCTATTACCAATCAGCTGGCATGTAAAATATTTTTTTTGCATTTTTGTGATGGTAATATTTTTAAAAACCCAGTTCTTATTGATGGGAAGTTTTTTTCCCCATATACATGTGGGTGGGACCTAAAGCTTTTCAGGTAAAAAGAAACATTCTTTTATAGAAAATTTCCTATATAGAGCTCCCCCCCAAGAAAAGTGGAAAAATGAAAAGATGGATCACCTTATCAAAGATCTCATCAAATGTTGGTCTTCTCTCAGGCTGCTCATTCCAGCACTGCTTCATAAGCTGGATGCATTCAAGGGGAGCATGGTCTGGAGATACAGTGGGTCTGCACAATGGTGGAGGCTTCTTCACCTTCTGAACAATTTCTGTTATGATTAAAAAGTTTTCAAATATGGAGGCTTGAATACTCAAGTGAGAAGGCCACTTGTTTTATTGAACTAATCAGGTATTACAATATATTTTAATATAAGTTTGACATTAGATGTAACCGACCCTGAGCAGATTGCTCTAACATGCAAAAAGGCGGCCCTCGCACCACCACTTCCTGCATGATAATGGAGAAGCTGTAAATATCCCCTGCCAGACTGCCTTTCAGCCCTGGAAAGGAACTTCTCAAGATCTCAGGAGCTGTCCACAGCAGCTCTGTGGAGTGTCCAGATATCAGCACATGCAAATATAACAAATGTAAGCACGGTAGATTGGGACATAGAGAAGCATGAGCAAGTCCAGGCAAGAGAAAAACCTCAACAATTCTCAAGAGGTGGGCAAACAAAAAACAACCCACCAGGAATCATATGGACGCTACAGAAAACCAGTATCTGCATCCCTTAAGATAGATAGATAAAAGAGCTCACGATTTACACATGCACTCACCGTATGGTTGTGGCTCTACATACAGAAACCTCTGGGACTCCAACACTTCATTGTAGCCATAGTCAGTCACCTTGAGCACAAAGCGTCCATCAACCAGACAGTTTCTGGACTTCAACCTTCCGTGACATACATTCCTATGGTGGAGGTATTTCATTCCCTGCATGCCAAGAACATTTGCACACAAAAAAGTCATTTATAACCTGCTTTATTTATTAGTTTAATGCAAATACACCTCTGTCAAGACAATATATTTCATATCGAATCGACCAAGTTCTTCTCTGATGGAGCTTTTGGTCTTTCTCCCAAACATCAGTCATTTCACGTCGGATAGAGAGTACTACCTTAATGAGGTCCATCAGGAGGGAAGACTTAAACATCCAGTCCAGTTTGACATCGTCATTATGCAGCAGATCTTCCAGGCTGCCACGGGAACAGTACTCCGTCACTATAGCAAAGACCCCACAGTCATGAAAGAAACCCAAGAAAGGGTTAACGTTCTCATGCCTCATGTCTTTCATCTGCAGATGAAGATGTAAATGCTGTATGAATCACTTTACATGCAAAGAGGATATAAATGAGAGAAGGCATGTTAAAGGAGGGTTTAAATTGTTTACAATAGCTAACAAGCATTAATCTTTACCAAAGTTAGATTTTCAACCTATTCAAACAACAGAGCTTTACATGGACCAAACAATAATTAGGTTCTTATAGTTTTGAGACAAAATGCATTCATTTTCCACAACCACCATAACTACACTATATGGCCACTATATGGCCATTTGTGGACACCTGACCATCACATTCATACCGTATATAGTTCTTCCCCAAACTGTTGCCACAATGTCGGAAGCAAGCAATTGTACAGAAATCTTTGTATGCATTAACTTGCATTTTCCTGTAGTCTAACAAAGAGGCCTAAACCTTCCAGCATGACAGTGCCCTTGGGAACATAGCATGATCCATGACGACATTGTTTGCCAAGGCAGGTGTGGAGGAACTCTACTGGCCTGCACAGTGCTCTGACCTCAACCCCACTGAAAACCTTTGGGCCTTCTGATTGCATGCCAGGCCTTCTTTATTTTGCCTTTGTTTATTTATTCATTTTCACATGATTCATTTACATGTGATTCATTTACGTATGATTCATTTTCATGTATTTCATATTCATGCATGTTTCATTTACATGTAATTAATTTTCATGTGATTTATTTACATTTTCATTTGATTCATATTCATGCATATTCATGTATTTAATTTACATGTAATTCATTATTATGTGACTCATATTCATACGTGATTCATTTGCATGTGATTCATTTACATGTAATTAATTTTCATGTGATTCATTTACATATGATACATTTTCATGTGATTCATGTTCATGCATGAGATTCATATTCATGTATTTAATTTACATATAATTCATTTTCATGTGTTTCATATTCATGTGTTTCATTTACCTTTTCTCCCCTCCCTTCCCCAAATATTTCATTGAGAAAAAATAATAATAATAACAATAATAATAATAATTATTATCACCATCATTATTATTAATCAATGAATGAAGGAATGAATGAATTAATTAAAAAAATTAAATTAAATAAAAAAATAAAAAAGCCCCCACGGCTCATCATGGCTACTCAATAGCTGTTGCTGGTTATATAAAAATTATAAAACCCAAAAACTAAAGTAAAAATAAGAATATAAATAGCCAACTGGAGCTGAAGAGGGACACACACCCAAAGTCTCCATAAAAAAAGGAGACAGCAGTGTAAAAAAAAATTCCAGTATGAAAAAAGTCCCCTGCTGACTTCAAATCTACTAAATAGTCTGCGCACTTTAACAAATATAATGTCCATATCTTTTAAAGACTTATACCTAATAATATTACACAGTGTAGCATATTAAAATAAAATACAAGAGAATAACAAGATGATAATAAAATAGAAATTAGAATAAATAATATTAGAATAAAGAATAGAGAATAAATTAGAATAAAGAATAAAGAATAAATTAGAATAAAGAATATTATCAGAGAAAATAAATAAATAAATAATAATAAATAAAATAATAAAATAAATACTAAATAAACAAATAAATAAATAAATAGGGAACACTACACTGTGTAGGTGATGCAGTTCACCCCGGTTTTAAGAGTTTAACGTATTCTGCTGCTTCCTCTGCTGAAATAAAGTCCTTCTGGACACCGTTATATGTAATGCAATCGAGCTGGATAAGAAGTACTAACGCTCGAACTTGACGTAACGCGACCCGGGCCCGGGCTGCTGCCAGGCCTTCTTGTTTGACATCAGCACCCAATCTCACAAATTCTCTTATGCCTGTATTGGCATAAAATACCCACAGACACGATCCAAAATTAGTGAAATCCTGCTCAGAAGAGTGGAGACTATTATAGCCGCAAAGATGGGGCCACCTCCATATCAATGCCCATTGTTTTGAAATGCTGTATTTGAGAAGTACAAAGGGGTGTGATGATCCAGAGTCCACATATTTTTGGCCATATAGGGTAGGTTTCTTTACTGCCCAATGGGCAAATGTTTATGTACTTTGGTTAAAAGATATTCAGAACCAAATGATAGATGTTTGGATGTCAAATTGATAGCAGTTAGCTGAATAACAAATAGTATATCAAACTAAATCAAAACCAAAAGTACCTAGTTCCATTTTGAGATGAACTCTTTAAAAGGCTTGAGTAAAACACATAAGCAAATGTGCGGTTGTTTGTATTCAACAAAAAGGCATTTCACTGTCCTCATGCAGTCACAGACTGACTTACAATACATTCAAAGATGGAGACACTTTCCTCCTACACGCAGTAATTTACTAGTTACTTAACCTAACAGGAAAGCTGGAAAGATATGATCAAGTTAATTTATTGTTATGGTTTGAATTCATGGGTGTTTATGTGTGTACATAGAGAGGTTTTGAAAAAGTGCACTTGGTAATGACTAATGCTTGATAACAATTGTTTAAAAAAATAGTGTAAGGTTTGAACTTTGAAATGGAAAAATGTAGCTGTGACTCACCAGTTCAAACACGTCAGTGGTGCTTGGGTTGATACTTCGAAAGTTTCCATGGGGAAGTCTTTTTAACCAAGCCCAATCTCCCTGCAAAACAAGAGGTGGGATTAAAAAACGAACAGTTTTTAAGTTCTTCAATCTTCTGTTAAGATTTCTGAAGTATTCACTGAATATGTTATACCTCATAGATGGCGACATTTGAATTCTCATAGGTGGCTGGAGATTGACTAGAGAATGGAGAGTTGTGGCTGCGCTCTGAGATGCTTTTTCTTGCATCGCTGGTCTTGCTTTCCTCCAAACTCATCTTCTGGTTTTGGGAAGGTTTGTCAGTAATTAGTGAGTAATCATAATTGTTTGTGTTTGCATAAAAACCCGGAAAAATTACCTTGTTACTCAGTGATGGGTTGATGAAGGTGACATCAGCCAAGGTCAGTAGGATTTTGTTTGGGCCCCGGACTAATTGAATCTGATTGAGTCGTCGCCTAGGAGACATGATATTAAGAAAAATGTGAATGCTGATTCAGCAATAATCTACATTATGTGTTCATCAACTCACATTTATATTTCTTATACTACTTTAGACTACGTTATAGATCAAAAAAGAGCTATATGACAGCATGATTTTACCTTATAAAATAAACGGATGCAACAAAAGAGAAGATTAGTAGAAAGACACAGCCGAAAAAAATAATCAGATGGAAAGGATCCACACCTGTTGAAAGATGGAAATAATTTTTGGACCAAGACATAGCCATAGATCTAAACATCACTGGGTAAAGGATATGAATGCCTGTGTGTGTGTGTGTGTGTGTGTGTGTGTGTGCCCTCCCACCTCCACCACAGATGATTCCTTGTGTGAACCAGCAGCTTGAGTCAGTCTTAGGTGGTCCCGATCCGGGAAAGTGAATAGACTGACCAAGGAAGTGTACCATGTCCGTCTCCATCTCTATGCGGTAGCAAGGCCTCAGTTCCCATGATAAGCCATCTGTATCCAGCACTACATAATCCAGTAGACTCAAGCCTGAATGGCTTGTGCGGATGGGGTGACTGAAACCCTTGAATGTCAGGTTATGTGCATGCTTGGCAAGATTATCACCAGACATCCACTGTCCTGATGCTCTCAAACTCTGCATGGCATGGGCTATGAACATGATGGAGGAATAGATTGTACCAAACAGAGGGGACACCTGTAGGATTAAAGATGGTTAATATGTCTGAAACGTATATCAGTCATTCATGCAATTTAATTGTCTTAGCAATAAGCTGAAGGCTATAGCATTGTAGCATAATCTTGAAGATGTTTTGCCTACCCAAGGGTTCTACACAACTAGGGCAGTAGTGGCTCAGTGGTTAAAACTGGCAGGAAGATATTGTTTGAATCTTGAGCAAGGCACTTAACTGTACAAGGGACTTATTACATCTGGTTCGGCCATTCAGTTGTCCCTGACTATAATCATAAATATGCCAAAGAAATCTTTCCTGTCTTTTCTACCAGCCTGTTGCACTCACAATAATCACCATGTAGTGCTTCATTAAGCTGGTCGTGAAACACATAAAGGGCAGTCTATCCCCATTTCAGTTTACCTATCACCAAAACCATCTGACAGAGGATGCTAAATAATCTTGCTTTTGGCTCAAATTGCATCATTAAGATTGCTGATGATACTACAGTAGTGAGACTCAACAGCAACAGTGACAAGTCAGCAGAGGAGGGGGAGTGGTTTCCAGACTAGTGAGGAACAAATATCTATCTGTTGATGTTGACAAAAGAGATAATTGTTGACTTCAGGATCCTGGTGATCACTCTACACTGCACATCAAGGGCATGACAATGGAGAGACTTAAAAGCTCCTCCACTTCCTTGGCATGCACAACATGGATAACCTCACCTGGACTCTCAATACCACCAATAGTGTCCACATAATCTATACCACTTTCTACATGGGAACAATATAGCGTCCAGTTTAACTGTGTGGTACTGGCACTGCACTAATTGTGAGAACATTTGAGTAGATCATTGGAGTCTCTCTTCCCACTAGCAATACCTCTTACCACAAGCACTGCATCCACAAGGCCACCAGCATAGTGGATAACCCCTCCCACCCAATTCTTCATCCTCCTCCTGTCTGGCAAAAGGCACTAGAGTATACGTGCCACTATCAGACTTCTGAAGGAGTCAGACTACTAAACACACTGCTGTGACCCCCCCACCCCGAACATCCACTTGAACTAATCAAGACCTTTCCAACACATCCCTTTAATTATCACTGCTCACCAGCAGTATTTTGTGTTTCAGTGTATACAACTTATATTTAAAAATGCCTTTTTATATTTATACCAGATGACAGAGATGATTAAATCTACCAGATGCTAAACCAATTCCTTTATATAAATATCAATATAAACACAAATACTTTGCAAATGACCCCAACAAATCTCATTGTTCACTCACCTGGTGGGGTTTAATGTTCTTAGGAATCTCTCCGCTTGTCTGTGCCTCAGTGTAAGCTTGATAAAATGACTGCTGTTCTGGAGACTCCACAGTGATGGTAAGCACAGCGTCATAAGCGTGCTGCAGCTTGCTATTGTTGGGAAGGATGTATTGAGAAAGGTTCTGGTAGGGCAAGCTGTACAGGAGAGTGTCATAGGGCACAAATACCATAGAGCCATCTGTCATTCGCATATCATGGGCCATCTCAAGGAGCATCTGCTGATCTTTACCCCCTATTAAGATTGAGTGCATACAAAGGACCACCACTAGAGTGGGAAAGAAAGAAAGATAAAATTAATTATAGAGACCTGGCAAGAGAAGACAATGACATGCATTATTACTGTAAATTTGTACCAGTGGAACTTTTAACTCACAGCGTAGGTTTTCTATTCTCTTGACCTTAGCTAGAGTCTTGCGTATGCTGGCTACATCCTTGCCAATAGATGCCACTATGCCAACAGGCATACCATGGCTCCGCAAAGCATTGGCTACCTTGCTTGCAGTCTCTACCCAGATGTCATTATCTGAAGAAACGATACCTACACGAGCCCAGCGGAAGTGCCGCATAAGATGCATCAACACAATTGTGGGCAGGGGCATAGTGTGGAAAAAAGTGGGGTGGCTGTCTCTGGCATCTAGCTCGTGACCTATACATGACCAGGAGAACACAGTTTTGTTCCAGCTTTTCCCCAGCAGTGATGCTGTGTCACAGTAACCTGGGTTGACCGGCCCAACAAAGGCAGATGCCTGCACATAGTAGCCAAGGAAGTGGGAGAGAGCCCGTGATGTCTCACAGTCCTCCTCCAGGATGACATAATCAAAAGTAACCCCAGGATAGAGGGATGGGTCCTGGTTGATACGACTTACAGCTAGTCGTGCTGCTGCACTGGGATAAGATTTGGCAAAGAGTAGGTCACAGGACCATGGCCCGACCACCCCTACTCGGAAGATAGCAGCAGCGGTGGACACAGGATAAAGGAGGCACAACAGGATTACAGAGGCCCAGAAGTGCCAAGTGGAACAGGAGGAGAGATGGCCATACTGATGGGGGTAAGATGAACATTGATCACTGGTTTGGAGTCCTCGGCTGGCCCATTCTGTTGGTAAATTATAGAAGGCACAAAACTGCCGTCGCATCTCAGGGCTACCGCTCAGGAACGTTGGTGTGCTCTGGAGCCCACTATGTGTCACATCAGAGGTGTCATCGTTGGAGTGTACCCATAGTTCTGTGTCAAGAGAAAATAAAAAAAATTGCATGCTGAGGTATAGAGCAGCTCGAAATGTTAGCTAGAAATGTACTGTAAAAACCTATCCAGATCCATGTTATGGTAAGTAATAGAGGTATTAAAGATAAGAATCGGATCAGTACAATCCTTTTAAGTGTACACTATGTCCTATAACTACATACTGCTCTGAGACATTACAATCATTCATTGGCAAATGACATTGAAGGAGGAAGCTATTTCAGGGTTTAGGTGGCATACAATGAGGCCCATCTGTCTTTTCAGCATTTGTTTTATTTATTTAATTCCAATTCCAAAATGATCAAAATGAACCCAATCCATGCAATGATTTACAAATCTCATAAACCCATATGTTATTCACAATAGAACATAGAAAAATATCAAATGTTCAAACTGAGGAAAAGTACCATTTATCCAAGGAAAAAACAAGGTAATTTTGAATTTGATGGCCAGAACACGTCTCAAATACGTTGTGACCGGGACAACAAAAGGCTGGAAAAGTAAGTGTTATTAAAAAGAAACAGCTGGAGGTTACTTGGAAAACAGCAGTAATGGTGGGAAAAAAGGGGGTTTGAAAAAGGGAGGGGCTCAAAAAAAAAAAAGGAAAGGAGCACACCCACAAAAACTAAAAAAAATTAGAAAAAAAAAAAAAAAAAAAAAAAAAAAAAAAAAAAAAAAAAAAAAAAGAGGGGGAGAAGGGAAAAAAAAAAAAGAAAAAAAAAAAAAAATTAAAATTATATGCCGTGATGAATCTCTGCTGCCCCCCCTAAAACACACAGAATTGTATGTGGTCAGATACATCAAAATTAGAAATTCTTTTTGGAAACCATGGACGCCGCATCCTCTAAACTAAAGAGGACTAAAGAGGAGAGGGACCATCCGGCTTTTTATCAGTACTCAGTTCAAAATCCTGCAACTCCATTGTGCCTATGGATGGGCAGCTTGCACATCTGGAAAGGCACCATTAATGCAGAAAGGTATTTGCAGGTTTTAGAGCAACATAGATTCCATCCAGAATCCAGCCCATCTTTATTTGATAATGATAATGAGTCTTTATTGGTCACATATACATACAATTGTTTTCTTCGCATATCCCAGCATGTCAGGAAGTTGGGGTCAGAGTCAGCCAAGACACAGTGCCCCTGGAGCAGTGAGAGTTAAGGGCATTGCTCAAAGACCCAACAGTGGCAGCACTGCAGAACTCTGCATCTCTAAGATACACTTTTTTTTATACCCAGTCATGTTACTGACCTGTTGCCAATTAACCTAATTAGTTGCAAAATGTTCCTCCAGTTGTTTCTTTTTAGTCAGACTTATTTTCCAGCCTTTCATTGCCCTGTCCCAACTTTTTGGAGACATATTGTGGCCATCAAATTCAAAATTACCCTATTTTTTTCTCTCTCCATAAAATAGTACATTTCCTCAGTTTAAACATTTTATATTTTTCTAGATTTTATTGGGAATATGGGTTTATGAGATTTGCAAATCATTGCATTCTGGTTTTATTCACATTTACACAGCATCCCAACTTTTTTGGAATTGGGGTTGTAGTATCTGAACCACTGCTCATATAACTAATTGTAAGACTGCATAAAACTACAGTAGGATTATCCAATTATGTCTTCTGAGTTTATTCTAATCCTTTTTATCAATACCAAATATCTAATCCCACTTACTAATACCAAAGATACATTTCCACAATTCTGGCACATTAAACCTGATAATTAAAATATGTGCTGTTTCTTAATAGATCTGGGTATACATCTATGCACCAATCACTATTTTCAAAGTCTGTAGGTTGCTAACAAAAATTTACTATCTTGGGTTGCTCACTGCAATTCAATTACCATAGATCGTTTAAATGTTATTATCAATTCATACAATAGCACGCACTTTAACATAGATATACAAATAGTGTTTACTTACCAATTCTATTTGATAAAGCAAATTCGGACGATCATTTTCATAGTGCCTTATCCTCAACCATGAAGCATAAAACTGCAGGCCACCAACATTTCACATTAATTAAAATCCAAGAGAAACTGTCTTGGTGTAGTTTTTCTGTCATTATGAATCAAAATATGAACTACAGGAACCGAAAGCTATATCAGCCATTGGTGCTGCAGAGGCCCTAACGGGGCTCCAGCCAGCATTAGGTTACATTTCTAATCCTCTCCAAGTCTCCTCTTCCTGAAGTGACGGCATAGCCGACCTCCAGTGAGTGACCTGAAGATTATATCAATCCAATTTTGAGCCAAGTGATTTCTTTCTTTTTATTATTTATCTCAGCTTACTCCCTAATCCACACATAATGTAGTTTGAAATGGCATTATCCTCTAAATGGTCATGATAAACATTTAATGTTCATTCAAAGAGTGTTAATGTGAGACAAATCTTATAGACATCAAAACAATTTTATAACAAATATAATAGGTTATGTATTATGCAGTATCAGAAATGTTATTGAGTGACTTAATGGAGCAATGAGTGGGTGGTCTTGCACTGGAATAGTCTTGCAGTTGAGTTGATCTTCCAGATGATCCTATTAGTATCTATTATTGCAATTGTTTTGGAAACATGTTAAGTGTACTCCCTGAGGAGCATGTGAAATCACCAACTTAAGGCAGAACCAGATGGCCTACTAGCATGAGTGCCTACAACCTCAGTGTCCTTATAAAGTTAGAGGAGGCAGACAGAGACACACAGACATATTAGCTGCGGAATATGAACAGAGCTGGTGCACAAACAATGTTTGTCGGATTACAGGTTGTACCACTGTAAGTGATAGCCATCTGGTCAAACACTTCATTAGATCAGTGGATTTCAAACTTTTACAGAGTGAGGCCCACTTTGTGTAGGGTGCATCCTTTTGTGGCCCCTAGAGTCGTCAAATTTTGACAGTTTGGTTTTTTCACACTAGGCTCTTCTGTAGTATCTTTCTACATCCTCTATGTAAAAACATATACATTTTAAACAGTCTTAGGTTTTATCAGTGTATGACTAACAGTACACTAGTATATCAACAGATGTCTCTGTTTGGTGTGTGTGTGTCGTGTATAATTTATTTAATTTAATAATATTTCTCATTTATATGTACATTAAAGTGTAAAGTTTCACAATACCAACTTACATGCAGGTAAAACATTTTTTTTTATGTTCTACGTGCCCCCCCAACCCCAGCACCATCTGATGGCCACAACCCCCAGTTTGAAAACCACTGCATTAGATAACCACTCATGATTGTCTGTAAATGCACAAGAGCCATTCAAATTCAACAAGATCAACAACGGCCTGTCAAAGTAACACAAGCATTTCCTGAGACAGCACAAATGCCTTGAGAGTAATATCAACATCTACAGGCATCACAAATACAGTAAGTCAAGGCAAATGAACAGTAAGTATGCTACACACACAAAAATAATAATAAC
Source organism: Ameiurus melas (assembly GCA_012411365.1). NCBI lineage: Eukaryota > Metazoa > Chordata > Actinopteri > Siluriformes > Ictaluridae > Ameiurus > Ameiurus melas. The sequence goes on from CM022756.1 coordinate 16,837,580, forward strand.
TAAATAACCCACCAAACATCCAGTTACCATTCATAAGCAAATGTTTGGAAGTATTCTGCATAATAGCAATTAGATTTTCAGTTATAGATTAAGCCTGGTCTTTTCATAAAATAAATCGAGCCACCTGATATTTGGATGAAAAATTTACATTGGCACATTACTAGCCATGTGTTTTGCTTTAAAATTCCTGATGAATGTGAACATGTTGTTCTGGGATTTAAAAGCTGCTGCTTTTTTAAGGTTAATGTGGTTTATCCATCATTTCATGGCAGCAGGTGAATATCAGATCAAAGTTTTAGGACAGCCGGAATTCATAAAATTCCATGTTATACACTACTGAGTGTTTTCAGATCTCCTTGCAATGCCTTGATATACAGAATGGAGGCAGTAGAATACAGATTTGCACTGCATGAACTCTGATAGTTTTGGGCGGTCCACAAGGATTCAAATTAAAAATGATGCCAAGTTCATGCTGAGGTTCAAGAATTCAGAACATAAAAATATGAAAACTGTCACATTTTTTAAATTATTATTTTCATTTCCATCCACTGATCTGATTTGTCGACCCAGGAACTTTAGCCTTGATATCTGCTTTCTCTTTATCACACCCATCCGAAAGCCTGAATAAATGCTTTCCCTAACTAAATATTTTCTTATGCTCTTAGTGACCAGTGAGAATTCTTGAAATATGTCATTGTTCAGCAAAACATTATGCTTGTGTCACATAGCTGTTTTTTTTTCTATTGGAAAAGTAAAAAATAATAATAATAATAATAATTAAAAAATAATAAGAAATCAGCAATGCTTCAGTATTTCCATGTCTTCCATGGTGAGTAGGATATACAGAAAAATTGACTTAACTGATACATGATACAAATGAAGTCATCTCCTTATCTCTTTAAGTTTCTCAGCACTTCCCTTTCTCTGTCCTAATTCAACTACAAATTCACCCTGATGTGGAAAAACATGAAAAACTTGACCCTTTTCCCTGTAGTAAATTACTGCCATCACCACAACACCCAATGACCATATTGGGTAAGAATCTTAAAAAAGATCTGCTTCTGATTCAGATTTGTTTTAAAGTGTGAAGGTTTCCCTATCATTCAAGGTTCCAAGTAAAACCATTTTAGGACGCAAAGAACTTTTAAGTGTGCTTTTGTATATCTGTAGGATATGTGTAGCATCTGTTATAGGCATATGGGCAAATCAAGACCAGAAGTACAGTTTTATTCTTGCCAACAGATGAAAGGAAAAAATGGATCTGTGAAAAACTGAACATTATTTAATGATGGGATACTATCCACAAGGTAGGAGTCCTGTCCAAAATGGGATAGGATGGACATAATTCTCAGGCATCATGTTCTCTAGAGTCATTCATGTTCTGTGGTACAGTATAATAGCATACTATTAGGATAAATGGAGGAAGGCAATTATTTAGTCTGTAACCAGTGTGAGTAAAGTGTTTTTTCTCATAAATATAGAAGTAACATCATGCTGTTAATCATCCAGGGGGAATTCTGTGGCTATCACAGCATGGTTCTATAGAAGCTATAAAATGTACTTTAAGTAAAAGTGGCATTCCAGCACACATTGCACTGCACGTCAGGCTCAAAAGTTTGGCAGTGTTACAAAAACGTTTATTTAAATGCTGATGAAGTGTGCAGGACATCTTATTTTATGTGACAGTCAGCTTGAAAAATCGAATGCATTCTCTGGACCTCATCAATGACACTTTTAGTCAGATGACTAGGATAACATAGTAAATACATACACATGTATGGCTGCAAACGAATTTAGATCGTTCTGTAAGGGCTGTTGAGATTAGACTAACAGATCAGTTCTGAATGAAAGAAGGGTTTAAGTAAGAAATAAATATGTAATACATAAATAAATAAATAAACAAACAAACTAATACATGGAGAAAAAGAATGAAGGAGGAAAGAAAGGAAAGAAGGAAGCAAATGTATAATGCATAAATAAAAACATGTGGAAGGAAGGAAGAAAGGGAGGATGGAAGAAAGTAAAGATAGATAGATAGATAGATAGATAGATAGATAGATAGATAGATAGATAGATAGATAGATAGATAGATAGAAACAAACAAACAAACAAATAAATAGATAGGGAAAATGGAAGGAAAGTGGGTATTGAAGTAGGAAAGGAGAAATTAAATACAAAAAGAAATACATAATTAAGTAAACGAGATCAAAATGTACACACTGAAAGGTTATTTTGGCAGAACTTCAGGAACTTCTGACCCAACTCAGTAAATTACATCGCAAATACCTGTCACTTATGTCTGAGCAGTTCTTGAAATCATAACAGCTATTAATCAAATTAAGACTTCAAGTGATCCAAGTCAACAGCTAACAGAAATATTATGCCATTCATCAAAAATTAAAATAAGTGGTGAAACATCCTAAACCAGTGGAGACTGGAATTATTATTCTAGCCATTATTCTGTGGCAGGACTTGCATGATCTTTGCTATACCAGATAAAACCAAAGTCAAACAGTGGGAACTTCAGATGCTCTCTGTTGCCATGTACATTGTGTGGCTAAAGAATAACCGTTTCACCAATATTCCCAAATACATACAGAGAGGGACAACTGGCTGTTCTCTTTTTCTGTCCAGTTGCATGTGTGTGAAAACCCCGTTGTGGGGACAATTGGTTGCTCCCATGAGGAAAACTGCTTTTTAATAAAATAAAATAAAAAACTGCAGGCAAAAACCTAAATGAGCCCAAATTTTCCCTTTTGGATAGTGAGGTTAAGGATAAGGTTTGATTTAGGTGTAGGTTTAGCCATATCTATCTGCATTAATAATTATGTCCTCACAAGCATAGTAAGACAAACAAATGTGTGTGTGTGTGTGCGTGTGCGTGTGCGTGTGTGTAGGCACATGTGTCTTCCTATGTTTGTAGTTTAATCTCCTGCATATCGGTGTCCATCATGTTTCAGAGACGTTTAGTGCTGTTCTTGGAACAAATGCAAAGATCTGGAATACATCAAAAAGAAAGAGTAACGACAGCTTTCAGAGAACCTGAAACAGAAACAGTATAGGCCACAGATTCTAAACATGAAACAAACTCAGGCAGGCTACACAATGTCATTCCAGCATGGCCGTCAGTCAACTTGCCCAGCTCTGGAGACTGCATGCATCATAAATCTAGTTTAGTTCTGTCTAAATTCTTCATGCCTGATTGTAAAACACCCTGAGCCTAAAACAAGCAGAAAAGTAATGATTTCCTTCGTAAACAATGAGCTACAGCATGTGTTAGAAGATGATCATTAGCCATGCATGTATGTCACCGCTTAATGTCTCAGACTTCATTGGAACGTAGCCCGAGGACCTTTCGTGTCATTCCAGTCAAATTCTGACCCTCAACATTCACTCTTTCTTTCCTTCTGTGTTTCTTAATTTTCTCCTTCCCTCTCACTTTCTTTCTCAGTTCAGTTTTTCTCTCTCCCACTTCCTCTTTAGCTCTGCCCTCTCCACTGGGAGGTGTTTGCTCAAGTTTCCTGACTTGGCGATAACACAGTGGGAGAGAAAATGTCCTGGAACTGTTCCTTCCCCGCAGCTGTTTTTTCACAAGTTGAGTGCTGAGTAGTCACATCTCCCAGACGAGCATTTCCACATTAAACATGAGTTCAAAAACAAAGACCCGGAACCCTTTGACTCTCCCACTCTGCGTGACGATAACCACAGTGAGCTTCTCTGCATGTCTCAGTAGCTCTTGATAGCAAGCTCTATCAGAGCACAGGAAGTCATTACCATGATGTTAAGAGACATCCATCTTGTTGGAAGAACGCATGTTGGAGCAATTAACACTGTTAATACTACCAAAATGTAGTTGTAAATCTTATATATAGATATCTATCTATATATCTATATATAAAAATAACTGAACTGAATGCTATAAATTATTTTCTGATAATTTATATCTTATATCTATATATAAGATTTACAACTCATGTGGTTTAATTGAGCCATTTGCTTAGATCCTATACCCATTGATGAAAGGAAGATCATGTCTGCATCATAGGTCCTCCTTAAATCTAAATAAGGGCATGTTCTTTTGGGAAATTAATCAACAATGGGGAAATGTGATGCTCCCCGATACAAAGTGCCAACCCAAAGATGATTATTTTATTACAACAGTACATACTACTACACAGCATTTTGCCAACAGTTACATTTGATTTATTAATTAAAGAACGACAGTTTATAATAATTCTACTTAATTTTGTTGAATGTCTGTGAAACATTCTTTTAGTTTCTGTTAGCTCTTTCATTATTTCTATAAACAGTCGTTCCCTTACTCGCCTGTGTTTCTCGAAGGCAACAAAACAGTTTGGCATTTTGCAGAGAAACCACAAAGCACATCCATCCTGGAGACTTTCCTCTAGCAGGAAATCTTACTGACTGTTACAAAGGGCAAACACCTGAGAAACTGTACATGTGTCTCTATGTTAAATATCTATATCTCTATGTTAATATAGATTTTCAAAAATCTACATTTTGTAAATTATATGGCACTTCCACCATCATTTACATTCCCTGTGAATTAACAGTTACTATAAAAACAATGACATTAAGATGGGATGGCCGTATTAATATAAACCTGTGATTTGAATTAGAGCCGGCACTACTTTCAGAGCTGCCATTATAGAAATAATCAACACCTTCTCCCCAATTAGAAACGACAGTTCAACAGTGCTGTGGTATGATATGGGAAACACAATACCTCTTTGTAAAAATAAAACGAGAAATGTAACACTTAATAAAGCCTTTAATAGTAAAACGTCATTTTAGACAAATGTCATTTTTAAGGATCTGCAGAAGCCCTGAACATCGGTGCAAATACTAATTTCATAAATATTAGTTTAAGACAAAGGTGAAAATGTGAATGTGCTCTTCAGTGACGTGTACAACAGGTAGAAACAGAGTTCACTGGAACTCAAACTGCAGTGCACAAAGTTCAACTCATCTGTTCATTGTCAAGCTCAATCTGCGGAAAATGAAACTTACCGTTGTTGCAGACAATGATTACGTATGTTTCATAGAATACACACGGTGTAAACCAGAATCAGCCAAAACTTTGAAAATAAAAACGAAGCCTTTCTTTTTTTCAGATAAGTGCCAGTAGACAGCCCACAGAGAAAGAAACACGAAACGCATGGGCAGGAAAAACATAATATCTTTAAAATGTGGAAATGATTACAGAATCCTTTATATCCCTATTTTGTTTATATACAGGCCTACATATAATGTGAGCAAGAAAAAAAAAAAGACCTATAATTGGGAAAGAATGCATGTGCAATGCCTGCGTGTTTCCAATTATGCAAATGAATTTAGTAATAAGGAAAAGAAATTAAAATCCAAAATGTATCAAAATGTCAATTTTACTTACACATTTTCCTTGTTTACATCAGATATCAGACAGAAAAATTTGACACACTGCAATGAAATCTGCTTCGTATCAGGACAAGAAAAATCAAAGGTCAGTGGTCAAAGGAACAGGATTGGGGTTTCAAATGCTGTTTGCAGTGAATTACCATGACATTCCAGAGTTTCCTTTACCGGAAAGCAGCTTCAAGTTGTAATCCCCCTTACAAGTTGGGAAAGATAAATAAAGGAATGAGTGAATGAAATATAAAACATTCACCCATCCTCTGCTTTGGCTTCACACAGCCACAAGTGGGTCAAAGGTCATGAGAACCACCAGATACTTCCTATATATGGATATCAGGGAATCTTAGGAATAACTTTATAACCAAAAATATTGCTCTACATTATGGGCAGTAATTCCAAATACAAAATAATATTTTCCATCTAAGGGTTTTTAAGAGCTCTACTTGTCTAAAAGCGGACTATACTATACAGCAATAATAAAAAACCAAGGCCAGGCCATTTTCTTAGCCAATCAAATTCATCACACTTGATCACTGTATTTTTGATGAATGATAAAACATCTGTAACAAAGTAACGGGCTAAAATCCCAAATTGTCATAAAAATGATATAACAAACTTTGTAACTTTATTTATCATGAATATATTATTATGATACATCAATAATGATATATCATAACATATCATTCTACATAGTAGTGTTCTTCCAGAGAAAGGTTGCCTTTGTATGAAAATCAACATGTTTATTGCTCCCTTAGTCAATACTGCAGTGTAAAATAAAGTTGACACTAATGGGTCTGTGAATCAATCACTGGCGCTACATTATCATCACACTGCAGTTGTCGATTTTCCTCTAGAAGAGAGCACTTGCCGGAATCTTCTCTTCAGCTCTTGCATGTTGGGACTCTTTGGCCGAGCAAGGTGCAGTCCTCCCCTCCTCTTCTCTCCATTCACCCCTCCCAGTCCCCGGCTCACCTCCTGGCACAAGTGCAAGAATGCTGCCTGCACACCCTCATGGTTCTCCCGGGCTGAAGCCTCAAAATAGTGTCCTCCGAGCTCGGATGCGAGAGCCTGGCCCTCATCTGTAGGTACCTGGCGCGCCCGCAGCAGGTCGCTCTTGTTGCCTACTAGGATGATGGGGATGTTGCCACTTGGATGGATGCGGCGCACATGCTCATAGAGTGGCTGAATGGTCCGGTAGCTGTGCATGTCCGTGATGGAAAAGACCAGCACGTAGCCGTCTGCCCAGTAGATGGAGCGGTTAATCTGTTCCTGGCAGTACAGACCCTCTGCATTATCCTGAGAAAGAAATACAGAAAAAATACATAAAGGAAAGTAAAAGTATGACTTTGAGTCATACTATTACTAAGCTGCAGCAGTAAAGAAAAACGTTACATTCTGGAGGAACGCTTTGTTTTAATGATTGCACAAGTTTGTGTATCCACGTCTGTTTGTGTTTCAACATCGCATTTGTGCCTCAACACAGCAAGTCAAAAAAACCAAAAGTATGCCAAGACAAGCAAACCAAACTGACTACACTGCTAGAAAAAGCTGTCCAATGTCAGGATTGACGCGTCCTGCAGCACTGGGTCTGGCTGAGGCCATATACTGATATGTGCTGAAAAATGAGGCAATACAACTGAGGAAAAAGCATTAAGAAGGGAGTCTGGAGCAGGAACTGTGATCGGAGCTGAAAAACACTCTCCCCCTACTCACTATAATGACCCTCTGACTCAGAACGCCCTCTTTATCTTGACTCCCACATTCTTAGCCTGCAGGCAAAATCTTTGAGCTAAAATTACCCCCCCAAGGTTCATCAGAAGCCTGCTGAGATCCCGGAAATAAGGACTGCCTGACCTACAGGACACCCAGATAAGATATGGAGCAAGACAGGAAGCAGACCTTCACGATGCATTGAATTACCTGTAATGAGACACAGGGAGTGTCCTGCACTTGTAGAGAAACCTGCTCCCCATCAAGATTGATTTTTCTTGAATACAAGGCCCCTAGAGAAATTTATTCAGAAGGTTTTTCTTGTTATGGTTGCATGGTTTTTGAGATATGTATGTTATAAATGAGTGTACGTTTGAATGTGTGTTTGAGACTGGGTGTTACCTGTGTTGGCTTCGTAATCACCGATAAACCTCTTGGTCAAAAATCGTACTATTAAGGCTGCAAATTTTCATTGAAAAAAAAAACAACAAAACAAAACAAAAAAAGAACATTTTTTAATTCACATGTAACATGGTCAAATAATTAACCACAAGCATGAATATAAACATATGTGTGTCGCCCCCTGGAGGACAACTTCTCCTCAATCCAGAAACTTTCAATTCACTTTCAACTTTCACATTAAAGTTTTCTGTTGAAGCTCTGTGCTGTCTTGGATACAAGGATTTTAACACACACTACACAAAGGTTATGATAAGAGATGCTGATGCATATCAAATCCCTCAAGAGCAACCATTTGATTGCCAGCAGTTGGATCATCTTTCAAAGGTTTGAGATACTGTATAATAACGGGGAGGTATAAAAGGTCTATTGTTACCTGTTTTCCCGACGTTGCTAGCTCCAAGAACGACTATTTTCACATTTTTATTAGGCACACAGTCCAGGCCTGGGTACTCCGGTATGGGGACTAGCAGAAAGTTGCCAGAGCCGGTGCTCATTGTTCTCGGCTGCTCGGGAAGACGCATTTAGAGACGCGGCGACTTCATCCGAGTGCCCGCGAATTGATGGCAGATCCTAGATTTTCCCAACAGCCCTCTCCCAAGTGTCCAAACTCTCCAGACTCTCTCTCATCATGTGAGCGCGGATGACTGTGCACGCATGAAGGAAATGATCTGGACAAATCCTCTGAATGAGCAACAGTCCAGGAGCACTCCGGACACTCTTACTCCGGCGGGGCTGTTTCTCAACTGCTCAAGCCCGTGGAGAAGGAGACCACGATCCTGCGATCCCGGGCAGAAAGTGGTGCGTCTCCTCGTGCAGCGGGGAGCTGGTGGTGTCTGTGGATCCCGCTGCGGTTAAAGCGGCTCCACGAGAGAGCAGAGCTGAGCAGAGCCGAGAGCTGAGAGAGGGGCGCAGGGCCGGATGACACCCATGACAAAGCACGCAACTCTGAAACACTGCGCTCTGACACATCCGGAACTCAGAAACATCCGGACTGGACTCCAGGGAAAGGAAAGGAAAGGAAAGCAAACGGTTTTTATTGATAGGCGCAATCGATATGTTGCTCGAATAGTCCGAATATACTCGTAATATACATGTACTAGGCTAGAATTCATTTTACAGTTTAAAAACAATAACAACAACAGTGAAAACAGTCATGCTATTGAACTCATTGTAGTACAAATTAGGCTAATAGAGAGTACAAAAATTCAATTCGATTCAAATTTGGCTTGTGTAGCGCTTTAAACAATGGACATTGTCTCGAAGCAGCTATAAACGCAGGATTCAGATTTGAAGTGTAATAAGTCCCTATTGAGCAAGCTAGTGGCAAGGAACAACTCCCTAAGATGTTAAAAGGAAGAAACCTTGAGAGGAACCAGACTCAGAATGGGAACCCATCCTCATCTGGGTAACAATGGATAGTGTGAATGTAAAGGGATGTTCATTGTGGTTTTTATATGAAGTCTGTTTTGTTGAACTGATCCACTGTTCACTAAAAATAACCAGACAAGCATAAATATCCCTCCAAAACAAACAAACAAACAAAAAACCTACTGCTGCTGCTTATACTACCAGCACCACCATATCATCATCATCATCATCATCATCATCATCATCATCGTCATTCCGTGTAGCTATCCATTTTCCGTACACAGGGTCTCGGTAGAGACGTGGGACACCCTGGACGGGGTGACAACCCATCACAGGACACAATCACGCACTACAGACGATTTGGAAACGCCAATCAGCACACAAAGCATGTCTTTGGACTGGTGGAGGAAACTGGAGTATCCAGAGGAAACCTCCGAAACACAAGGAACCTGGAGCCTGGAGGAAAAACCTGGAGCCTATCCCAGGAGGCATAAAACATGCTACACCCTGGACTTTCAACATACTTTCACACACCCATTCATACACTACGGAGGCTTTGGACATACCAATCAGCCTATCGTGCATTTCTTTGGACCAGATGAGGAAACTGGAGAACCCGGAGGAAACCCCGAAAGCACATTAAGAACATGCAAACTCCACACACACAGGGCGGAGGCGGGATCTGGACCCGCAACCCCGTAGGTGCGAGGCAAACCTGCTAAGCCATCATCATCATCATTATTATTATTATTATTATTATACATTTCCATCAATTAATTATTTGATTTTGAACGTCATTTTAACCTAACCATCGTAATTATTTTTTTTTTAATTGTGGTGGTGTTTTTTTTCTCCTGTTCCCCAGTCAGCTCCAGCTCTATGAGAGTCGGTCACATGCTTCCTTGTTAGAGTGGATACTCTCTCTGAGCTGCGTCTCGTGTGTACTGCGCATGCGTGAAGATGTCGCGCATGCGCGCTGCACACCGGACAGGGACACAGCAGCTCTTGCAGTGACAGGCAGACACTCTTCGTTCCGGGTCCAGCTGCTGGACAGGCGAAAGCGTTTCCCCCGGAGATCCAGCCTTTTGTGGCTGTCACGCTTTTACAGCTGGGGTTTGGGCCAGTATGGCGGCAGACGGATGGAAATACTGATGACAGTCCGAAAGATCGCCTCGATATGTACGATGGTGGGTTTTCTTTCTTTCTTTTCCTCTCCGAGGTTTCTCGGTAGCCGAGAGCGCGCGCTCTGTGTTGTGTGTGTGTGTGGCCGGTGTTTTGGTTCAGCTAACAGCACAGGAAGGTAAACAGCTAGCACGCAGAGAGCCCGTCTCATCCTCGCGCACAGTGTCTGCTGTAAGTTTGCCGAGCACGCGACTCGTCGTCATTACTGACACAGCGCGAGACTCGAATTCCTCTGAAGGGGAGCGTTGTTGAGAAACGTATTTCGCTATCTGGTGCCTTAAACAAACTCTAAATAAATCAGCGAGTTAAATAAGCAAGCTAGTTAGCAGGCTACGGCTCGAGCCCCTGAGTTGTTAGCACGGTGGAGCCGGCCTGTGTCCGTGCATGATTCAGCCAGGGCGTCTCCATGACCAGCTTTAACCTGTAGTACACTGTCTTTCAACAACAACAACAACAACAACATCTAGTTCTGAAATTAGAAAGATGCGTTTAGGAACACAGTATTTCATTACGTTTGAAATGGTTAATTGATTCCTCTGTGTGTGTGTGTGTTCGTGTGTTCCTAACTTCACATACAGATATTGCACTATAACACAAAGCAGTTAGCTCGTGCTGGGATTTCATTGACGTGAAATACCTAACATGGTAAACGTCATAGCTAGCATCAGCCCACACGGCAGAATTCAGAGTGAGTCATCCTGTTCCAGTTCTGTTGTCGTCGTCGTTGTTGTTGTGCTCCAGCTCTGTTGTTGTTGTTGTTTCTGTATGGGATTGGAGACAGCAGCGATCCCCCCCCCTTCCCCAAGTGTTTTCCCCTCCTCACCTAAGTGGTCCTTCACACTTTTTCCTCTGTATGTTTATTGATAAAATAATCCTTGTGTGTATATATATACACACATATGTGTGTGTGTGAGTGTGTGCTGTCTGTCCTATCATCCAAGGTCGTACTGTACATTTTTAGAAACAAAGCTACCAAATTGTACTTTTCCTCGTCACTGGCTTGGCATAGCGTCAGTTAAGGCACACAATTTGGACCTTCTGGATTGTAAACGCTAATGAAAGGTACACCGCATGCATGCAGCTTCCCGTGTAAAATGTAAAGATATACCCTTGATGATGATAAACCAGGGAAAGTAGAATTGTTTATTTTTGTAGTATTGACACCAATGATGAATTAACTCTCGCGATTAGTACTAATTAGACCGTGATTGTCGTGACTTATCTCGACCTGAAATGCTGCACTGGTTTTAGATCCACTTTTTTTTTTTATTTATTATTTTTTTTAACTGATGTGTTTTGTGCTACGAACACGTACCACGTCGACTGACACAATTCGAGATGATTCACATAGAAGCTTATAGAGACACGGATCGGTTGTCAATAACGGTTGAGGATCGGGTATCAGCCGATACGTAGAGCCATGATATTGGTATAAGTCCAAAATGGTAAGAGTAGGAATGGTGCGTCATTATAATAGGCTTTGTAATCAGCACAATCCGCTGCACTGACATCACTTCTGGACTCCATGTGTGTCACACAGGTTATACACCCTCAGGCTATACTTAAGCTTTGTGTTGTACAATAGATTCCTTTTAGACCTAAAGTACAGTGAAATATATCCACCTCCTGAGCTGCTGTGCTGCTTGCAGGTGTTCTGATAGTGTTTAACATATGTTTCCCAGTGGATTTGCATCCTGTTCATGTCAAGCTTTTCTCTCAGCAGGATGTTCCTTTTCATTTAACCACGACAGTCTTGTCAGGCAGTAACTTACAAGAGCGAGGGTGTGAGAAGAGCCTGAGATTATAACCCTTGTGGCTGTGTTTTTCAGGGCGCCAATGCCTCAGCTTTGGAGAAGGAGATTGGACCAGAACAGTTCCCTGTAAATGAACACTATTTTGGTCTGGTTAATGTAAGTGATCAGCTTTTTTTCTCTCTTTTTTTTGCATCACTGTGTAGATTAACCATAAAACTTTGATAAATATATCACTGAGATATGCAAATCTGGGGTTGGTCTATGTACTATATTAGTCACTTAAAAAAAAAAAAACGACCTTTAACTCTTGTTCTTATCTCAACACCTAGCAGCTAATCTGGTTGTTAAAGTGTCCTGCTTTAAAAGTAATAACAGGTTATGATTAATATTTACTTACTGAATGAAAGTGTGCTCAAGCCCTTATATTCAGCTAACCAGCTTTTATCTGATGTTGTATTTTTAAAAAATCACTTCTTCATCTCCCTGGCCTCTCCTCTCGCTTCCTGTTTTTTTTTTCCTCTTTCCTTTTTCTTTTTTCAGTTTGGCAACACCTGCTACTGTAACTCAGTGCTGCAGGCTCTGTATTTCTGCCGACCGTTCCGGGAGAAAGTGCTGGCCTACAAGGTGCAGCCACGGCGCAAAGAGAGCCTGCTGACCTGCCTGGCAGATCTGTTCAACAGCATCGCTACTCAGAAGAAGAAAGTGGGAGTCATCCCTCCTAAGAAGTTCATCTCACGGCTGAGGAGGAAGAAACGTTATGTATTAATGTTTTTTGTTCATGATTATTAACCAAAAAAAAAAATTTATAAAAAAATTTCCCCCCCTGCCCCCCCTTATTTTTTTTTTTTTTTTTTTTTTTCCCACAAGACATTTTTTTTTATTGAAACCTGAGGTATTTCTGTCTCTCCATTTACAGTCCATGTGACCAAAACTTTCAAGCTCATAAAGGCATCGTAAAAATAATTCATGCTACTCCGGTGGTTTAATCCTAATTTTATGTAGCGATACAAATGCTTTGTCTGCGCAAAAAGAACAAAAATGATGTCTCTTCCTTGACAAAAACATGCAAGTTCTCCTTTATGGTGAAATCTGCAGACATCTTTGTTACAAAGATTCTATGTGTTCTATGTGACTCAGTTTGTGTACTCTCTTCCTCTGCTGTAAACAGTGCAGACCTTTTTTTTTTTTTTTTTTGGTCAAGAAAGAGACTTAATTAAAAAATGTTTTGCACACACAAAGCATTGGTATCACTTCTTATCCCCAGGAGTCACATGGATTACTTTTACAATGCCTTCATAAACTTTTGGGGGCTTGCACTGTAGATGGAGGGACAGAAATCTCCCAGGTTTCATTAAAACGTCTTCATTTGTGTTCTGAAGATGAATGGACATCTTATGGGTTTGGAACAACATGAAGGTGAGTAACTGATGACAAAATTTTCTTTTTTGGGTGAACTACCCCTTTAAGAGTGACATTCCTGTCTAGATCAAGTGTTTAGCCCTCCGCATGAAGCTGATGTAGTGGAGGGTTGAAGCCACTAATAACAAACCAACTGATTTAAAGTTAATCTGAACTATTTTTTTCCAGTGAACATTCAAAAACTCGAACTGGCCTAAAAAACCCAATAGAGGTTCTAATTCATTGTCTACCAACCAGCATTGCGTTCAGCATAGAAGAAATGTTCTCATCAACATGGTTCCTTGTTACTGTCTTACCAGCTGTTTGGCTAATCAAATGGTTTATGCTGCCGTTGTTAATATTTCTGACCAAAAGGCTCAGTGGTGGCTCATCGATAATGGCAGGAGGTCAAATCCACACCGTGATGAAATTAAAATGTCTCACTAGATTAAAAATACGAAGAAATGCAAATAACATTGAAGGGACTTTTGTAGATGTCCTAAAATGAGTCAGTACCCAGTATAGTTGAAAAATATTTGCCATGCTGCTTTAATGCCCTTAAATAATCACTGTCGTGTTTTAACAAATTAAACTGCAGGCTGAGATATCAAGATACACAGTGTTGTCTATACTGGCACAAATACAACTAATTAACCAGCCTATTCTACCTTTTTATTAAATAATTTTAACAGTACTCTATAAAGGTTAAAGGACATTGGAAAGTACAGTTTGCTTGCATGTCATATAAATTCTGCCACACTGCATTCCTCTCATTCCGTGACACTTTGTTGTGTTTGAATTAACGCATCACTCTGCCATATATTTGTTTCCTGTATTAGAGTTGTTCGACAACTACATGCAGCAAGATGCTCATGAGTTCCTCAACTACCTGCTCAACACCATCGCCGACCTGCTGCAGGAGGAAAAGAGCCAGGAGCGGCAGCAGAACGGCAAGGTGGTACAGAATGGAGGAGGAGGAGGAAGTGGGAACGGGAGCGGGAGCAACACAGGAGAGGCAGAATCAGCCGAGAAGAACCAGCAGACGTGGGTGCACGATATCTTCCAGGGCACGCTGACCAACGAGACACGCTGCCTCAACTGTGAAGCGGTGAGCTGAATAGAACGATGTATTTTCTTAGCATGTTTTGTTGAGTTTTTATTACCCATCATTTTGATCGAACAGTTTTAGCATTTCATAGTGCACTTAGGGCAGCCCCTGCTTCCTGAGCAACATAGTAGAAGACTTTAAAGAGGATTCAATAGCTGAAGCTTAAAATGTTTCGTTATAGATATGGAAGTCATCCATGCTTGGGTAAAAACATTTCATTTCATATCCCTTGTATTACATCTTACGACTAGAGGCTGATGATGGCTGGATAGTCCAACAAATCTGTACAGTTCATAAACGGCCATTTAGCATAGGATTATGGAATATGTTGATGGTTACTTTAATTTTCACCCCTCAGGTAAGCAGTAAAGACGAGGACTTCCTGGATCTCTCTGTGGATGTGGAGCAGAACACATCCATCACGCACTGTCTCAGGTAAACCCAACCACCTAGACAGAGGTGCATCAGCTTAGCAACTTGAGAATAACGCATCCAGTATTACTTGTTACAATCCTTCATACAGAAAGCACTTTAATGCTATGCACAGCATTCTCTGTTGGCTAGCTCAGAGGTTCCCAAACTTTTCCAGGGCAAGGCCCCCCAAATGGCATTAACATTTAACTGAGGCCCCCCTTTTGCAAGATGTCTTTAAAACACATTAAAAATACAGACTTCTGAATATATCCCATTACATTGCTTCAGGAACTGATTGTGTGCCTGTGAGGTTCTCTGAAAGTGAGAATTTATTTTTCACACCAGATTGTTTAGGCCCCCCGGACGCCCCCTGGTGGCCCCCACTTTGAAAAACCACTGCGCTAGCTAGCAAACGTTAGCTTTTAGCAATCCCACAGACACAACCAGAACATACCACAACAGGTTTATGTTTTCTCTCGTGGCCACATTTTTGGGGTGCTACCTAGGCAATGAAAAGCTGTTAATTTTCAAGCCATGGGCAGGAAGAAACCCCCTGTTAACCGGTCGCTGGTTTCCTTCCTATGATGTCATCCATCTTAGCTGCTGTCGGCTTAAGTTCAACTCCCTGATGTGTGAGAGCGTTAAAGGCAACAGAGAGTGAAACAAACCAAAGACTCATTTGTGACCAGAATGACAACCTCTACTACAAAAAAATAAAACAGTGCGTTGATGTCTTTACAAATGTATTCCCATACGAATAAAATGTACACCATCCCAATACGACGAATCTTATAGTTTATTCAAAGAATTACTTTGAGTAAATGGAATGGCGTAAACGTCGTGATTTACTACCCATCTCTGAACCTGGCATTAAACACACAACTTGGGTATGCACATCCACCTCAGCGGTATAGCAATAAGATTATTAATAAATAACAGCAGTAATAATATTGCTCTATATTAATGCCATTATACACTTTTCTCTGTCTCTGTATATCGTGACTGCTTTTAGAAATGTTGCTGTTCACTGTGAAAATCTTATTTCTGTGCCAATCCTCCATTTCTTGATTTTATTTTTATTTATTTTTTTATCTTTTTTGTGTGTAAATGTTTAATATCTCAGACATTATAGTTTTAAGAATGTGGCTCTACTGTTTTGTTGCCACTTCAAAAATGCAAAAAATCTTAGTACTGTTCCATATTGTGTTCACAAAAGCGAAGATGTTTCATGTATTGCAGTATTGTATTTTTGGCATATTATCCACCTTGTACTGTCTTGGCTCATGACTGTCACCGTGTTTACATGAGAATAAAGAGCTGTCAGTGGGTTTTAAGCACTGCGCATTACTGATGTAATAGGTGTGAAATGTCGCTCTGTGCAGGGGCTTCAGTAACACGGAGACGTTATGCAGTGAATACAAGTACTACTGCGAGCAGTGTCTGAGTAAGCAGGAGGCACAGAAAAGGTAAGGTGGACTTTTTGATCTGGATACAGATGCACTCTTTTATAGGTTTCCATACTCAGCAGTAGCTGTGCTGCTGCTGGACACAGCAACCATGTAAATCCCATTAGGCTTGCGTGGCATACGTTGTGCCTCAGCACTCAAATCGGCTAAAACGCAACACCGGATTTCTGTGAGAAGAGCTCACTTCAGTTTTCTTTCTCTTCAGGATGCGTGTGAAGAAATTACCCATGATCCTCGCCTTGCACCTAAAGCGCTTTAAGTATATGGACCAGCTGCATCGCTACACCAAACTGTCCTACCGTGTGGTCTTCCCACTGGAGCTGCGGCTCTTCAATACCTCCGGTGACGCCACCAACCCGGACCGTCTCTATGACCTTGTGGCTGTGGTGGTGCACTGTGGGAGGTAGGAACTTATTCAAGAGGAACTTATCCGTGAGATCAGTGTGCTTTGTAGAATTATGGCTTTGCTCATACAATCGGACTGCTTTCAGATTAGTTAATGTCCTTGTTCTGTTTCAGTGGTCCAAATCGTGGTCATTACATCACTATAGTGAAAAGTCATGGCTTCTGGTTGCTGTTTGATGACGATATTGTCGAGGTAAGACTGAATGCAAGTTATTTCCTTTTTGTGCTGTAGAAGTCTATTTTCTACTCGTTCTGTGAATTGAAAAGAGGATGTGGTAGGTGAGCATTAAACATGACTTTCTTTAAAACAAATGGTGGTGGTTTCTGTTCAACATCTTTAATCGGTGGAAATCTTATTACATCTGAAGTGAGTGCGTACACTTGTGTAATTATTGTGAGGATGTAGTTAAATGTTTGAACAATGGGAAAGGACCCATAATTCTCAGCATCATGTGGTGAGGATTGATTGGTTTTAGCGTCGCTTAGCTATTGGTCTGGACTATTGTGTTCTGAACTAAATATCACCCTGCAGTTCTCACCTGGTTTCCCATTGATGCTAGGTAGGGTTGAGCGTGGCCAGTACGTGGATGGGAGACTTTCTGGGGAAAACTAAGGTTGCTGCTGGAAGTGGTTTTAGTGAGGCCAGCAGGTGGTGCTCACCCTGTGGTCTGTGTGGGGCCTAATAACCCAGAATAGTGACAGGAACACTATACTGTAAAAACAGCGCAGTCTTTCAGATGAGACGTAAACTGAGGTCCTGACTCTCTGTGGACATTAAAAATCCCAGGCCACTTCTCCTAAAGAGTAGGGGTATAACCCCAGTGTCCTGGCAAAATTACCCCTGTGGTCCTTTATCTATCATGGCCCCCTAATAATCTCCATGCCTGAATTGACTACATCTCTCCACTAATAGCAGGTGAGTGGTGGGCGTTCCTTGCGCACTATGGCTGCCATCGTATCATCCGGGTGGCTGCTACACACCGGTGGTGGTTTGAGGAGATTTCCCCCATACAATGTAAAAGCGCTTTGAGTGTCTAGAAAAGCGCTATATAAATCTAAGGAATTATTTATTATTTCAGGCTCTTCCTGAGTTATTTGTAATTGAAGAATGATGGATTATAAGACTGAAATGTCTGCTTTCTTTTTGTCTTATTGCCTTTGCTCAGGTAACATAAATTGCATGTTGGCAGAAAAGTGTGTATCTCATGAAACGAAAAGCATCCAGTATGCAGGTGAACGGTATGAATTACAGAAGCACCATCTGTTATTTGTGTTCTTGTGACTACTCTGCACATTAATTGTTTAGTCTCCTGCTTTAGCAAATCCACAACAGCAAGGTAGACCAAACCGTAAACTGCGACAGGATTTCTTACAGCAAACCATGTTGCATGTGCATGGCTGTTTTGTCTTGTTGGGGAATGTCCTGTCTGGTCTGCAGATTGAGCCTTAAGCTATATGAATGAATCCAACAATGCAAACTGTTTTCAAACACAAGCTGTTCAAGCAGTATAAATGTTCAAGCAATGTCGAACACTAGCTGTGGTGAAGCACAGGAGTGGTCTGCTGTGAATGCAGGAGATGAAAATATTGTGCTGTTGAGGGTGAAGAGTCATTTGGCTGCTTAGTGCCGAAATCTTAATGGATTAGCGAGGCTCCAGAGTGCATTAGAAGAACAACACAGATTAGCTTTTTTTCCACCCACTGTGGGCCGTCTTTCCAACAGACCAAGAGCTGCAAGTTGATTTTCCACAGTGCACATGCCACCAGTCTGTCGGGATTCCTTGCAGATCCACTTTATTTCCGTGAGGCTAGCCTCATGCTGCTGGTAGACACTAGTCTGCCAGTTTCCACTCTTTTACTTCCTTTCATTAGTGCTTGATTTATGTTTTTGTTATGTCCTGAGACTGTCTTGATATCTATTTAACTCTTGACATCAATAAGTTTGAAAAGATGTTCACAGTGATGTTTCAGATTTGATCTCTCTCTCTCTCTCTCTCTCTCTCTCTCTCTCTCTCTCTCTCTCCCCCCCTCCCTCCCTGTGTGTGTTTAGAAAATAGATGCCCAGGCGATAGAAGAGTTCTATGGTCTGACGTCTGACATTTCCAAAAACTCAGAGTCAGGCTACATCCTCTTTTACCAGTTTAGAGACTGAGCCAGTGGCAGCGTGTGAATGGGTCCACTTTGGCTTTGTGAAAGTCAGGCTGAGGCCGAAGGCGGGGCTTGGGCTACGTATGCCCCTGCTTCAGACCATCTCAGCCGAGCCCTGAGTCATCCGTATGAGCCTTTGCACTGGAGCAGCCAGCAAACTGAAGACAGGAGCAGTTGATTTCCAGTGTGATGTGAGTGGCACAGTCGTCTCCATACAGGCGTAATGGAAATTTGGAGGTTTTCAATCATTAGTCACCCCACAGACACACACTCTCCATCAGTCATAAAGGGGGAAAAAAAACCTCTGATGGCATAAAGATGGGCACTAAGATTATGGTTTATGTGAAACCAGTGATATGAGGAGTTCTGATATTTTTTGGCATTAATTTTCTGCAGGACACTTTGTTTTATGCTCTGTCATGCAGGTGTGTAATGTAAAAGCTGATGTTATTATGGCGCAGAGCAGATTACGATAAATGGAATCACCTGTAAACATCTTGAAAAGATTGAAGACGCTCTCATTTACTAGACCTTCATATGCTGTGAAAACACAGCACGCTGTTTGCCTACTAGGTGTCTGGCTATTTATGATCATCTCTTATAACTAGAGTAGGCTTCTCGACATCATGTTATATGTGGCAATAATATGATGCACCTCTCGATGACATGGCTTGGCTGGATTAGAGTCATGTTATTTTACTATGTTTTTCTTTGGAAAGACGTAAGCAATCATTCACACAATGTTCTTTGAGACCTGTGGGTTGCCAGCATTGTGGAACAGAGAGGATTGTGGGTACGGCTCAGTGCCGGTACTGTGGTTTAGTAATAAGGTTGGTTTGAGTTTAGCTTTTGGGATTGAGCCATTGACATTGAGATGAGCGAATGCAGTGCTTTGATTGTCGTGGAGTGCACACTTGGTGGAACACACACTACGACAGTGTGCACTTTGTAGATTGTAATAATGTTTATTAACGGCACAATTGGATACAAAAGCATCACTTGATTATTATTTATCGCTATTGCTGAGTAATCCTGTGTTTGACGATTCATTTCAGCGAGAGAGTTTGTTTCACAACGGATCCAGACTCCGCTTTAAAAGACCTGGGTAATTCATGGCTTTGAATGATTAGCTAGAATCTTGTACTCATTATCTCCAAGCCACTGTTTTCTCCTACTCTTTGTACTCGGTAAATATTTAACTGGATGTCTTGTGGAGAAAAGAAGTGAAGCAAAGCAATGTAGGTCGTTTGTTATGGTGTGGCCAGAGACATGTTCCCAGAGCAGTCCAACCAAATGTTATTCTGAAAACGCAAAAGAGAAGAGTTATGGGTCGCCAGAACAGGCTAAAACTCCCCACAACCAGCCATGTCTGGATTTCACAAAAGCATTGAAGCGCAAAGAATGGCATGGTCATGTGACAATATGAGCAGTTTCTAATGCTCATGTGCAGTTGCAGTAATCCCAGTCTGAGATCATTGTAGCATAGATACAATTGGTAGATATTGGTTGTTGTGGACTGTTTTTTTTTTTTTTTTTTTCTTTCTTTTTTTTGCAGCTTTGCTAGTACACATGTCCAGTCACAGACATGAAGGGGGTGTCGGAGGCGAGTGCTGTCCCATACTGCTGGTTCCCAGCTGATTAATAGGCTCCATGAGCCGACTTGTGGCTTATAAACGCATCTGCAGGAACATGCACATACCAGACATTTTATTTAGAGTTGTTATCTGACAGAGAAAGGCACAAATGCCCTCATAACCTTGTAGCTTAATAGCACGTTTTAATTTACTTCCTCAGTCCTGTTTGTTCATCCAGACCTCTTCGTCTGCACATTAATATGAACTCAGTGTGTGTTTTCACTGAGATATGGGCTCCAGGAGAATTTCAATTAACACACTTAGTTTCTCATTGCTTCTCATTTCACTTTTTCCTTTTGGGCTTCTTATCTGTGAGGTTTTTAAACTGACTGTGCTGCTGACTGAATTCCACAAATCATGTAGAAATATGTATTACAGCTGTTATAAAGCTTGTATAAATGTTATAAATGGCTGGTAAGAACAAGAATATTGTGAATGATGATGCCACACTTTAAAGGAATATTCCAGTGTTTTTTTTTTTTTTGTTTTTGTTTTTTTTTGTTTGTTTTTTTAAACCCAGTGTGATTGCCACAGACAAGAACTCTGTCATGTTTCTCTAGTGAGAGATAAGTCAAAACATGTTTGTTTAATGAAACTCGTTTCTATTGGGAATCGAAGGGCAATTATTCCAGACGTTTTTGTTAATTTCTCACTTCTTGTCTGTAGTAAATGCATACGCACTGCATATGCATGGAGATTGGGGGAAAACACTGTGAAATGCCTTTAAGGCATGTACAATTATGTACGGTGAAGTAATGTGCAATGTATTTATAACATTTTATACTTCTTTTATAGCAGCTTTAATTGAACAATTAATGTTAAAACTGCGAGTGCAGTAACTGGATATTTTATATCTCCAGTTTAACTAAACAGAAGAATGGAACGAGGATGAAGCTGAAAGACTTTTTTTGGGGGGGGCTACTTCATAATTGATATAAAATTCTAGGTTTATATTTTCATATGTATGTTTTGCTAATTATTCTTTCATATGGAATGCCACTGGTGCCGTGGACTTGAACCCACATTGTTGCTACACAAATGTATGGTTTAGAAAAAAAAATTTCTGAAACGCTGTAAGCTGCGTCCCAATGATTGTTTTGTTTAATGACCCATCTAAGCACTGATCATTGTAAATGAATGTTGATTAGATTTTGCATTAAAAGCCAGTTTGTTAATGTTACTTGCAAGCCTGTGTAATGCATTACCGGAGCTCTGTGAGTCATGTGACCGCCCACCCCTTCCAAACCACTGCCTGTCAATGTTGCACTTTTGACAATGTACAGATTGTAAAGGGAAAAAAAAAAAGAAGGTTATAGACTGAAATATGAAATGTATGGACTAAATGAATGATGGTGTTGGTACCCAATAAAAGGAGAAAAAAAGACATCAACTACTTTTAGGTGTGAGTATTGTATTGGTGAATAAGCAACAGTTTGAAAAAAGTCCATTAGCCATGTTTGAATTGCTTATAAAGGATTATATTTATTGATATAGTGTCCAGTACAGTATGTTGTACCATCAGATGTTTTAACAGTTTTATTTTGTGTATAGATAAAGACAGTTTTTTTTATAGGATTATGCACTGTGGCTTGGGCTGTGTCCATACGTTCTCTTTTCGCCCATCAACAGACAGATTTTTAGGTAACGGTTGCCTCCTGGTGGTTCAGTGTGTGCTACTACGCCATCTGTGTTCATCTGTGCTGACCATGCCACTCCACTTGAACAAAATAATAATTCTCCCAAAGTAAAAAAGAAAGGGGGAAAAAAAAACTGTGAATGGTAGAAAAATACTTATATGATCTCTAAAAAAAGTTCACCTTGCCATTGTTTCCCGCTCAACTTTTTACACATTGAGTCTGGTCGCTGAAGAAGTTTAGGAGAGAAGGCCTTCTGGATCATCTGTAAGGAAACAATGCAACAGCATCTTTTTGGTCATCTGATTCATATATATATATTTTTTTTTATATATATAACAACAAACCAATCACTGGACAAAAATTAAGATAATACTTTTATTCGAAAGCATTGTGAATATCGGTACACAAATCTCAATCTCTGAAGGAGATAAAAGCAGCTGCCTTGGCCAGAAGACCACAGAGTTTCTGAAATGAGGAGGAAACTAGAAATGCACTGAAATGTAGCCATGGGATAATAAAAACGTTACTTTCAAAGTTAGAGCAGGAAAAAGTAAACTGCAAAGGCATACTGGTATTAGTTCCATTTCAACTCTGCAAATTATGTTTCTCAGATTAAATGCAATCCAAATGCACTCTTCCGTTAAACCTGTGAATATTCTATATATAAATATCTGCACTGATGTAGAGTCAGCTTTACCATTTCTCATGCTCAAATGGAATTTCTTCACAGCTTTGGTAGATTTACATACAGGTTCCATTAACATTTCATTTATAGTATTATTTCAGCATTATTGTAATACAAGTAATGTTATCAAAGCAATTAACATTTCATTCATGTGAAAATGTTAACATTTTTATTTGAATGGTCTGTGCTTATATAGCACATGTTAACCAGTTCTACAAAGCATTTGACACTTTTTCACATTCTCCCACTCTCACACACACACTTAAGGTGCTATACTGCCATCGGGAGCAACTTGGGGTTTGTCGTCTTACCCAGGGACACTTTGGCATGTGGAGGGGCTGGGGATCAAACCGCCAACCTGCAATTAGTGGACAACCTGCTCTACCACCTGGGCTACAGCTGCCTTCAATAAGCCCCCCTCCCCGCCCCCCATTCAACTGAAAGCATGCATTAATTAATATTTGTGGCAGTCTGGAAAAAACCCATCTGAATTCTGGCAGAAAAAAACAAACAGGTTTTTGGTTGAAATCTGGCTTTTCTGTCTATAAGCTGTTGGAACAGTATTGGAGTATTGGAACAACAAGGTCAATTCTTTTGTTTTTGCTATACACCGAAGGCTTCTGGGTTTGAGATCAACAGATTATCAGAATTTCAGCTTTCACTTCCTGATATTTACATCTAGATGTGTTAAACAACTTTGAACATGACACTTTTCATTTGAACCCACCCAGTTTCAAGTGACTAAAAATATTGGAAAAATGTCACTGATGGGTGTTTCTTGTTGCCCATTTGTGCCCTGTTAGATCACTTGTTTAAACAGTTAATAGCTCTGAATGTGCACTCTTGGTTTGAGCCCTGGGTTTTGCATGTTATAAAGGATTAACCAACATGAAGACCAGATAGCTGTCTTTGGGAGAAAATCAAGCCATTTTGAAGCTGTAAAAAGAGGGGAAATCAATCAGCCCCCTTCCACAAGCACTGGGTATAGCCAATACAACAATTTGTAATGTTCAGGGGAAAAAAAAGAAAAGACACCATTGGTGTCCTAACAACCAGACATGGAACAGGTCGACCAGGGAAAACAGCAGTAGTTGATGACAGAAACATTGTGAGAGCTATGAAGAAGAACTCAAAAACCATAGTCAGTGTCATCACCAACAAGTTCACACATGCAGGGCAGGGGAGAAGGTATCACAATCCACTGTTTGAAGAAGACTTCAAGTGCAGAAATGTAGAGACCAAACCACAAGATGCAAACCACTCATCAGCAGTAAGTTACAAAAGTTCTCTAACGAAGATTAACCTCTACCAAAGTGATGGAAAGGCCAAAGTGTGGAGAAAGAAATGATCTAAATTATCCAAAACACACAAACTCATCAATCAAGCATGGTGGAGGTAGAGTCATGGCTTGAGCTTGCATGGCTGCTTCTGGAACCGGCTCACTATTCTGTGTTGATGTAACTCATGATGGTAGCAGCAGAATTAATTCAGAAATCTGCAGAAACATTCTGTCTGCTAATTTATAGAGAAATGCATCCAATCTAATTGGGAGGAACTTTATCATGCAGCAAGACAATGACCCAAAACACACTGACAACTCAACAATTTCACCAGGAGAAAAAGTGGAAGGTTTTAGAGGCAATCACCAAACCTTAACCCAAATGTGCATGCATTTCACCTCCTGAAGAGGTGACTGAAGGGAGAAATCACCCCAAATCAAACAACAACTGAATGAAGCTAGAGCAAAGAAAAGCATCGCTAAAGAAGAACGCAACAGTTTGGTGATATCAGTGGGTCACCAGCTTGATGCAGTTATTGCAAGCAAGGGCTATGCAACTAAATATTAAGTGGTTATTTACTTTCATTTCCTTTCAGACACTCTGTTCCTATACTTTTGCTCACCTAAAAATGGGTTGGTGCCATGTTTTAAGTTTGGTTATCACATCTACATAAATATGAGGAAATGAAAGCTGAAATTGTGCTCTATCATCTCTATTGATCTCAAACCCAAATGACTTCGGTGTATAGCAAAAACAAAAGAATTGGCCTTGCTGTTCCAATACCTTAGGAGAGTAAAGGGTTTTCCCAGATCACACAAATGTATACCCTCCACGAGTAACAATAAGTTTATGTAAAAAAAAAAGGGCAGATTAAATTAGTTAAAAATGAACAGAACTCTACTATTCAGCCACACTGATAAAACCTCTGACAGTTAAAAATAACATATTAATGAAGCCATTCGTTTGTAAGTCGTTAGGTATTTACTCATTGGTTCATATTGGGCATTGCGGATTTCATTTAATTCATAGCTGCAACACAAACTGGTTAATACAGATGAAATAATTCACTTAACATTCGGATAAATTAATGCATGTGCTATAGGCTTTGTTAACACGTGCTTTAAATAATGGAACCTTAATGTAAAGTGTTGCTGCTTTGTTGCATATATTTATTTCTATATTTACATTTAAATGTATCATTAGCTAAATCTCAAATTATTAATAAACTAGGTCAGACTTCTTAGCCCAAAATGGTTGAGTCTGAGACGAGGGATTTGGGAATCGCAGTGTGAAAGCTGGGAGCCTTTATTAAAAGGTTGTGTGATATGAAATGGTCTTGGCACTTAAGGTTCCTTGAGAAACCAGCTCTTTGGGAGTTATTTCATTATGGACATTTAGAAAAAAAAATGTTCAAAGAATGAATGCTTGAATTCTTGTCTGTAAAATATACTCTCGTATGTGAATAATGAACAGCCTTTACTCTATACTATGTACTATATAATATATAATATACACTATACTATGTAGTATATACTCTAATGAGAACCTCTGCAGTAACAGCCCTTACGTAGCAAACATTGCAGTGAAATTCCTCTTTTTAGAGCTCTGTGGTCACATTCTTTTTGACAATTTCTACACGTAATCATTTCTTTTTAGGTTTATATATTTCTGGTAAACAGTGCCTTTATTTCTCTCCTGGAGTTTATAATATAGCCTTATTTGAACATGCACTGCATGGGAACTTTAAAAAAAGGGAGCAGGAGGATTAGCGAGGATTACAAAAATATATAAAATATCAACAAGGTATTCTATTATAAGGTGTGTTTCTGCATTAGGGGAGTATTTCAGTCTCTAGGAAGCAGGTGAAGGAGTCCTCATATGCTATGCACACTACATTAGCTCATATAGGGGTCATACTACAGTCTCTGAGCCCGACACCTTGCCAGTGAAAAAGTCCCAGAAGTTGCTTGGCTGCTTGCTGTCTTCTGAGGTGGAGGAGGTGTTGGAGCCCTGTCGTACCCATACACTCCTTTCTTTCAAGCTCTGGGGCTGGGAGGTGTCTTCCTGTGGCTGGAGACTGTACTGTAGACCCTCGACTGGATTGGGCCGCCCTTTGCCTCTCTGCAGCTCTCGCTCATCAAGTTGGAGCTGGGTGGAGGGCTGGACAAGACTCAACAGGTTGTGATGGGAATGGAACTGTCGCATCTTTGCTATGGACTTGGGTGGGGCGTCTGAAGAGCCTAAACCAATACACACACACACACACACAAACACAAGCACTTAATCTTTGTTCATTTTGGGTCAAAATTAGCATTAAATATATTTATTCTTGAAATTGGAATCAAACCAAAAACACTCTAACATGGAACTATATGTGCTTGACTCACTCTAATTATGATAATAAAACTATTAGAATGTTTAATGGGATTGGCTCCAGATCCACCACAACTCTAACCAGGATAGAGTGGTTACTGAAGATCAATAAATGAATGACAACTGAAGATAGCCAAACAAATGACAGCATTACAAAGCTGAAAATCGAGCATTTCCCATCAGCAGCCAGTAGAAATGGGAATAATCAGTCCCTCCAGGATTTTGCGATTGCAGAAATGAACGCAAAATCAAGCAAACTGCAATATTCCGAGGACCTTGCAAATTTTTCAAAATGACAGATTTGGGCTAAGGTGTCATGTGACGTCATCACAACATGCATTCAGCCAAAGCTCTCATCGATTCACATGCGTCAAACATGAGTGCAGCTAAACGGGCTCATTTACCCACAAACCTCAATGCGAAAATCCATGCAAGACATTGCCATTTGATCAGTTCAAGTAGATATCCACAAAAATCTAAATTTTGAAAAAAGCAGCAACAAAATCAGCATTTTTGGCCACAAATATCACACAAAAAAACTCCTGTACGAAATCCTGTATGAACTGTCCAGTTTAATCCTGGAGTAAACAGTGAGACTCACGTTTGCTGTTGGTGCTGAGACGTAATGCGTTGAAAAAAACCTCGCTACTCAGACTGCTTTCCCCAGCTGAGCCTATGAACAAGGGGGACACAGGCTCAATAGGTGACATATCATCACTGGACTGACCCACTGAGTCCAGAGACGTCTGAGTGTCCCTGCGTAGTCCCAGATCTGGCTCCACTGTCACACTGCTGCCACTGTCACATGGTAAGACAACAGTGTATTCAGATTATGAGCACAAAATATTACCAAAACATCATTTATTTACAAGATTCAATACATGAACTGTTTCAATTTTTCACAGGAAATTCAGATATGTCTTTAAAGAAATTGTCAGGAAAAAAAGATAAAAGTAAGAATTTTAGAGGATCAACAAAGAGCTTCATCCCTTCTTATTGCTTCACCTGAGTTTCCTGCGTAGCAGGTAGTCAATGACGTCTGGATCAGTCTGAATGAGACTCATAAGCACCTCCTGCTGGAGCTCTGCTGAAACCTAAAGCCAACCAACACATGAGAATACTGTCTAGGAATCAGTTTCTAACTTTATATGATTATTACGTCTAATATTACTGAGACAGGAGCAGGCTGCCACAACACTCATCTCTCTTTAGGAGTCTCTCGCTCTCACCGTGAAGAGATTTTTGTAATGCTGTATAAAGAGCAGGGTGACCGAGATGATGGCAGCACTGTCCTCGATGCCCATTGCCTCAGGTTTCAGGTCTTTATCTGATCCTTTCTCCCTCTGTAGGAGGTTTGGCCCGAAAATCACGGCCAGGTTACCGGCTGTCATCTTATTACCCAGCATCTGAACATTACACAAGTGAGAAGAGAGAAAGGATGGTGAAATGCACAGCAATGAAATGTAAAACTGCACTGATTTATTACTACTTTTACACTGTCTTGGGGTTTTATAGACATGGAAACAATGGGAAGTGTGATTCTTAACAAAAAGGCCAAAAAAAAGGTCTCAGTTTGTCGAACATATGGTTTCCTAAATCGTGTGATGTCACTTTCGGATAACACTGATTAACTGCTACAGATCTGTGTGAGCATTGCATCAACTTTGCAATGCATACAATTGCCTAAAAGCTATTGTAATGATGGTTGCAGAACTACAGAGATCAAGGTGTTGAAGAGCAGACAGAGCCTGTGTGAGAGAGAGAGAGAGAGAGAGTGCTACCTCTTGCTGGTCAGGGCCGACGGAGTCATGAGCGTGCTCCTGAACTGTGTGTAATAAACTCAGCAGCCTCAGCAGAGTGTCACAGTTACATGGAGGCAACAGGTACAAGAGCTGCTGCAGGTATGTCAACTGGTCAGCGCCCCACAAATCTGTAACATGTGCATGTATATGCAAAGTTTATATATGTAAACACATATAAGTGGGTGCAGATTCATATGTTTGCGTGTGTGTGTGTGTGTTCATACTGTTAGCATGCAGAAAGGCGCAGTAGAGCTCTCTGGGCAGCAGAGGATCAGGCATGTCCCTCAGGAACTCCTTTAATAGTGCTGCCACATCATGAACACTGTGTTCATCATCCAATACAACATCTGTTCCACTGTCAAAGTCCTCACGCAGCTAAGAACAACACATACAGACAACATACAAATGAATAATAAACCATACAGACCACCATATACAGTCATGTGAAAAAATAAGTACACCCCATAGAAATTGTTGGATTTTTTTGACATGTTTGGACAAGCAAACATTTGATCGTCTTTGAAACAGTGCCTCTTAATAAAGTTGATATACTTGAACTAAACCACAAGGAAATTGAGTTTTTTCAATCGTTTCTTCCACAGAAATAGATGTGATATTCTTCTGTGGAAAAAGTAAGTACATCCTTGGCCTCAGAAATAAGTTCTTGTAGGCGTTTTGCATAATTGTCCACCGGGCTTGCTGGAATTTTTTACCACTTTTCCATGCAATATTCTTTCAGGTACACAATATTTGAGGGTTTTCCTGCATGTACTACCCGTTTCAAATCGCCCCACAACATTTCAGTGGGATTCATCTCCAGGCTTTGACTTGGCCATTCCATAACCCTCCATGTCAGCCTTTTGAGCCATTCCTTGGTGGATTTGCTAGTGTGCTTAGTATCATTATCCTGCTGAAATGTCCACTTTCGATTCAACTTCAACTTTCAGGACAGATGGCCTTACATTATCTTCAAGCACTCTTTGATATGATGCAGAATTCGTAGTTGAATCACTGAATGCAAGCTGTCCAGTCCCTGAGGCAGCAAAGCAACCCCAAACCATAACATTTCCACCACCGTGCTTCACAGTTAGTATGAGGTGCTTCTCCTGAAAATCTGTATTTGGTCTGCACCAAACATGTCTGCTGTTACTGTGATCAAACATCTCTATATTTGATTCATCTGTCCAGAGAACATTAATCCAAATGGCCTGGACTTTGCCTATATGCTTATTGGCAGACTTGCAAAGGCGTTTTCGTGGCACGCCTCCCATGCAGATCAAATTTGTGTAATCTCTTTCTAATTGTAGAAGCATGCACTTTGACGCCAACAGTTGCAAGGCTTACTAGCAGATCCTGTGATGAAATTAATCTTTTTCTGAAGGACTTATAGAACTCTTTAGATCTTGGCATGATGACACTAAACACCTCAATGACAAAGGGAACACCAGACACTAGATAAATAAGGATATAAATAAGACAGGTTCTACCTGCACTCCCTAAGCGGCTTCTAATCACTGGCACCTGAGTCAAATTTTATGGATTTGAAGATGTAATAAATGTAGGGGTGTACTTACTTTTTCCATATGACTGATTTAAATTGTGAAAATGACTACAAAATGTCAGGTTTATGTGTCATTTGATAGAGTGTATCAACTTTATTAATAGGCATTGTTTCAAAGAGGATCAAATGTTCGTCCAAATATGTTAAAAAAAACCCCACAACAACAACAAATTCCATGGGGTGTACTTATTTTTTCACATGACTGTATACTATATATATATATATATATATATATATATATATATATATATATATATATATATATATATATATATATATATATATATATATATAAAATTATTATTCTATACCCTTCTGAGACCCTGACCCTTTTTTCTATTAGAATGAGCATATTTTAATAGAGATGACAAAGCACTTCTGTTAGTAAGACAAGAGTTTCTGTTAAATGCTTTAAATGCTTTAAATAAACACACATTTACTGTGGACTGCCTCTAAGGAAATACACCAAGGAAGTTACTACACACACTGAATATATAAAATACATTGTATATACAGTTCCCTCTACTAACATTGGCACCCTTGAAAAATAAGAGCAAAGAAAGCTATGAAAATTTGTCGTCATTGTTTAACCTTTTGATCTTTTGTTAAAAACTCACAAAAATACTCTGCTCTCATGAATATCAAACAAAACACGTGTTTCAATTCAGGGGACTGGGATGGCCATGGCAGAACCTTGATTTTGTGGTCAGTAAACCATTTTTGTGTTGATTTTGATGTATGTTTTGGATCATTTTAAGCTTTCTGGCAGAGACAGTCAGGTTTTCATTTAATATCTGTTGATATTTGATAGAGTCCATGATGCCATGTATCCTAACAAAATGTCCAGGTCCTCTGGCAAAAAAAGAGCCCCAAAACATTAAAGAGCCACCACCATATTTAACCGTGGGCATGAGGTACTTTTCCATATGGCTACCTCTCTGTGTGCACCAAAACGCCTCTGGTATTTATTGCCAAAAAGCTCTATTTTGGTTTCATCTGACCATAGAACCTGATCCCATTTGAAGTTCCAGTCATGTCTGGCAAACTGAAGACGCTTGAGTTTGTTTTTGGATGAGAGTAGATACTTTTGGTGATGTAGCTGATATCAGATTGTAGTTTTGGAGATTTTCTGACCCCAAGACGCAATTAACTTCTGCAATTCTCTAGCTGTGATCCTTGGAGATTTTTTGGCCATTCGACCCATCCTCTTCACAGTGCATTGTGACAATACACACACACACACACACACACACACAACGACCAATTCCAGGTTGATTCATAAAATTTCCAGTTGACTGGAACTTCTTAATTATTGCCCTGATGGTGGAAATGGGCTTTTTCAATGTTTGTTTTATTTTCTTATAGCCACTTCCCATTTTGTGAAGCTCAACAACCTTTTGTCGCACATCACAGCTATATTCCTTGGTCTTACCCATGAATGATTAAGGGAATTTGGCCTGTGTGTTACCTCATATTTATACCCCTGTGAAACAGGAAGTCATGGTTGAACAATGTCCTGTTCCTATTCATCCAGGTGTACTAAAAACAAACAAACAATGGGAATATACTTCAAATATACTTATATTTTTCTCATATGAATTCATAGGGGTTCCAATAATTCTTGCACACCTATATTTAACAAAGATATGTTTTTTGATAAACCTGTTTTTTGTTATCTGTCAGAGCTGAGTATTTTTGTGAATTTTTTTTCAACTAAAGATCAAAAGGTTAAACAATAAATACAATTTTTCACAGCCTTCTTTTCTCATATTTACCAAGGGTGCCAATATTAGTTGACGGCACTGTATAGATAAACTCCAAGTAATTATAAAACGAAGGAGGCTGCAGGCTTTAGCCTAAACTGACACTAGGGGGTAGTGTGAGCTGAGACTCACTTGGCGGACTCTCTTTTTGGAGCTTCCTACTCGGAAAATCCCCACCGTCTGCAACCCTGGAGAGCAAAGGAGAAATCAAAATGAAGAGCTTAGCAATATATCACTAGTTAATTACATCTAAAGATAAAAATTGGATATCTGAAGTTTAAAGTTGTAAAAATACACAGATAAGATCATTAGAAATCCCATTAAATAAGTTAAATGTGCAGTCAGCTACTGTATTTTACAGCAATTTTATTTGATTGATTTATTGATGATCCAAAGTGACAAATTAAACAGGATAACAGAGAAGTTTTGGGGTAAGGAGCTCACTCAAGGACCTTCAGTGGGAGTCGAGGTGGTGCAGAAATTTGTATCCCAAAGCCTTAACCACTGAACCACGAATGCCTGATATTGGTGGAAGTTGGCTGAAGTGAGCCAGAACTCAAAATTCAGACCAATTCAGCTTGTCCCTTTAATGTTCCCTCCAAAGCCGCATCCCCGAAATGTGTACTGCTTTGGGTAGAAAGTAGGCCTGGGCAATGGGGTGATATAATCAAATACTGATGATGACTGACAGGAGGTGCATGCATGATTGACACATGATGCATGGGGGGAAAGATTTCATAGAGATATTAATAATAGCCTACAAAAAAACTTTGGTTGGATTCTCCGGTTCTCCTCTTTCATTTGGTTTAAAACCAGTTACTGCCAAACGGCCGATATTGCCTTTCTTACAAACCGACCTAGCATCCTCCATGTTTACATCTGGGGAGATGTAAACATGGATGATAATCACAATATTTTAATACGGAAATATTGTGATAATTATTTTTTAGATATCATCCAGCTCTAATAGAAAGCCTGAATGCATGCACAGGAGGAGGACCTTTATGAATTGACAGGCAACATGATTAAAAGGCAACAGATTTGTTGATCCACAGCTTTTTGTTTTTGTTCCTATTTTCCAGAGACCCGAGATTTATCTTTAAGTAGCTATCTTATAACAGCGTCCAAATATGAGAATAACTTGCAAAATGTGTTCTAACTTTAAAGAGCACTGACCACACCTTTAAACAAGCCCTCAAGTCTGTTTATATAAGATAAAAATAACATAAATCGTTATTAATCCAGAGTGGGAAATTCCAGCGTTCCATCAGCAGGCAAGAGACATTATTGTCTAATATAAGAAAGACACTATAGCAGCAAAAGGGTATTACCACATGAGTTAAAATGATTTTTTTAAAAACCAAAAAAAAAAAACATTCAGATGTATAGAAGTGTATAAACTGTAGGGGGAAAATTATATATGTACAGTACATGAGTATGTATAAGGTTATAAATGTATGTGGAAAGTAACCTAGAATTTCAAACCAAAGTGCAGAAAATGTCATTGTGCAACATGGAACTGAATAAACTGTGCAGGGATGAACTACCAATTGGACTAAACACATGAGCTGAGGCCAGAATTGTACAGTTTGATGCTGGCTGAGAGAAAAGATTCACAAAAATGTTCCCTTCTGCAGAGGGGCAGAAGGAGCCAGCTGCTCAATATATGCTGTAGAACATTGATTTGGGTATGTAGTAGCTGTGTAGGTTCAGTCCTGATGACTGAGAGCCTGTCCCTATCCTTCAGTGCTCACCGTAAGTGTGTATGTGCTGACAGCAGCGCTCCATGACACGTGGCACCTGTCTGTAAATGGGGTTCAGGCTCAGCTTGGTCTGTGTGCGGCCCGCTGGCGTCTTCTTGATGTCCAATTCATTAGGATGAGAGAGCTGCAGTGCCTCCAGAAGCCTGGACTGACTTTCCACCAAGTCTGAGATGGAGTCCACGGACAATCCTCCCTGCAGATAGACAGCAAGGGAGAAATAAGAAGAAATTTGGAAGAGTTCATTTTGTTTTGACTTTTCCCGTGAAATTTAAAGGAATGCATAGAGGAAAAAAAACATGGCAATTGAGAGATAGATAGATAGATAAAGAGAGAGAGAGAGAGAGAGAGAGAGAGAGACGCACACACATGAAATTTCAGCTGATGTTATTCAACTGTTTCTCATTTGTGTGGTAAGAATGAGAAATGATATACAGAGTTAACGTAAAACAGAGTGCAATTCTCTCTACTGTTTAAGATTTGTTCAGCAGTTTATTATTGAGTCATTAAGTCAGATCCTTCATTCCCATTCTCAGTTTAATGTGTCAAATACTGAGCTACAGAGCAAGTACTGTTTCTTTTCTCTTCTCAGATGATCTTTTCAGAATCCGAATCAGACTCAGACCCAGAATTGTGCATTAGTGGCCAAGTGCACTATAGTGTATAATGAGAATTTGACTTGGTTGAATTTGACTCAAAATATAATGAAATAACAAAGACAAGTATAGATAACTCAGGTAACATTCGCTAACACCGAAAACACACATTTTCAAACACAGCGCACATTTTCTAT
The DNA here is from genome assembly GCA_012411365.1 of Ameiurus melas. Classification (NCBI taxonomy): domain Eukaryota; kingdom Metazoa; phylum Chordata; class Actinopteri; order Siluriformes; family Ictaluridae; genus Ameiurus; species Ameiurus melas. The sequence continues at coordinate 16,871,698 of CM022756.1, forward strand.
GCACAGAAGTGGTTACTATATAATCAATCACACTGCAAGTAATAAACACAAATATTGCACAAAGGGGAGAGCTGAAATGTTTTTTTGGGTTTGTTTTTTTTTGTTGTTGTTTTTTTTTGCAAAAAACAATTTTGACAGTGACACATTCATTCTATTTGTGAGTTCGTGTTAAAGTATTTTGTATTGTAAATTCATGTAGCAGCTTCACGGCCAAAAGATTTTCGCTCTATTTTTGCAGCACATAACAAAGTTATCACTCCATAAGTGGCTGTCTGAGTGAAAAGGCAATGGAAAATACATTAGCATGCAATTACTGCAAATCCTTTTTTAGTCACGAAAACGTGCATAGGCCGGAATGTAAACACATCTTCAGAAGGGCTCTTCAGTTATGGCATCAGCCATCCAGTAACTCATCATTGGTGCATCATTCTCTCCTTCCCACCTCTAGCTCACAGGGCTGGGCTCGTATAATTCAGCTCAGTGGAAAGGCAGATACGGATCTTGGACATTCACGCTGTGCAGAAGCCACCCAGATCAAAGCAGTCTCCAGTCCCACTGAGCCAGGGGCACCACACAGGAACTGGAGTTATTTTAACCACATAAAACTACCGAATATCCATTGCCTGCAGTTGTCACTCCACAGCAACACTGATTCGCAGTGATATATAATGGAATCGATAGATAGAATTTTATTTTGTTTTGAATCTGATCGGCTTTCATTTATTTTCTATAACATCAGCTCTGTCAGTAGTTATGTCTGCAAGGCAAGTCACAAGTTTATATGAATGCACTTGTTCTAATAAGTTCTTGTTTTTATAGGGACAGCTCATTCATAGGGAACTTTTCTGGCAGATGCTCCACATGAGCATATTTTTTTTCTGTGAGAAGAGGTTTATTCAGTGTATTTGGAAGAAGACTCCAGTGTTAGTACTCTGTAACAGTCAGAAGGAAAAGCTGTCAACTTTAGGTTCACTGACACGGCGAAGACTTTATGAGTTCGGACTCATAGTTCGGACTCTGCAGTTTGTCTGTAACGTGACAGTTTCTTGTCTTTTTAACTTTAATCCTGGTGAGGGAAAGACTGCTTATAACTGTCTTATTTCATACACAACATTTTCCACAACATAAAGCATAACTTTAACTGGAAAAAAGTATGATGTCATTCTTTAGTAAATAATAATAATAATAATAATAATAATAATAATAATAATAATAAAACTGTTGGCAAATTGCTAAAGTATAAAAGGATATAAGTGGCATACATTTTCAGGTAACGTTGCCACAGCCAGCCTTGTATTTGTCCTCAATAAGTTTCAGCACCAAAAGTTAATCAAAACTGCAGTTGGGGTCAGGATAACAATATCATAGGTTATGGTATGTGTTTTAGAAATAATACAAGTTAAATAGTGATTAGTGGTTCGATTAGTGGTCCATCGCTCACATTATTCGGATGTATTTCAACTGCTCCCCTGTGTGTTGTTCCTGAAAATATACATCTGCATTGAAAGCATTTCTGCAGTTCCCATGTGTATCTACACAAGAGATTAACTATTGGATCAACCTTCTCCTTCTTCTCATGAAAAGATGAAGACTCTCTAACACTATAAATAAACAAGACTTAACAAAGCAATCACTGGTAAGAGAAAACTTAAACAGCTTTAGCAGTTTAACCTCTGCACCAACCCCAACCCTCCAGCACTATGCATTACATTAGCCCAAATGCGACCGTTACAAAGAAAACAAGCATGCTTACACACAGGCATGCTCTTGTTTAAAAAAATAAAAAAATAAATAATAATAATAATTAATATATATATATATATATATATATAACTGATCTCAAACCCAGTCACACATAGTGTATGCTAAAGACCTTCATGTGCTGTCTCCTTTGCAAATTGCTTTTGTAGTCTGTTTATTTTATCTCAGCTTGTCTGCTGGATGCCAGTTGTCTAAAGTGCCTAAAACAGTGTTTTGAAAGCCTGTTCAGGTTTGAAGGGAGAGAAGTATTGTGACATTTCCTCGGTATTCCTCAATCCTGTTTCAGGCTTTAAGTTGTAGTCCACTGGTTCACTGTGATGGATGCAAACATTTCATATTTCCTTAATGCAGCTGAGTGAGCTGATTAGTAAATCATATAGAATGGCTTTATACTTACAAGTATAGTCTAGAAGATTAGTACATAGAAGTGGGTACATACTTGAAAGGTTTGTTCATTCAAGCACAGATCGTTCTATTCTTTATGGAGAATATGTTATTTAAGCATGATTCTGCATTCTGAGTGCTGCAGCTAATCACAGCCATGCTGCGATTGCGAGTGCGATATTGCATTAATACAACAGTCCTTTAAACAAGAAATTCGTAAGTGACATACAGTATGGATACAATAAGGGCAAAGGTTTTGTTTATATTTGCTTTGCTAATGGAAATTGATCCCAAAAAATTAAGCTCACTTTATAGCTTTATATAAAAGGTGCTTCCTGTGAAATTGACATCCCTTTCTTTCTATTCATTTTCATCTGTATTTTTTGTCAATAGTTATATTCATGACAAAAGTATTCTTTGCCATGGCCGCTGATGATGTCGCTAACTGTAACTGTTTTCAAATCAGAAAGTGCAATTTTATGTGATACGCACAGTCGAGTGCAGCGATACACACAGTGAAACGTCTCAATGTGGTTGTAGGAAATAGAGTAAGCATTCCTGGAACATCGAGTAAACATTCCTGGAAAATTATTATACTGGAACTAAATAACTGTATAAAAATGCACATGATGCTGGATTGTGTTCAGTGCAACCTCAACTGAGCTCACTGAGTGGACAGCGAGGAACCTTGGGGTGACTTTTGATGGCAGCTTGACCTTCATAGACCATATTGCAGCAACTGCATGATCATGTAGGTTCATTCTGTACAACATTAAGAAAATCATATCTTATCTCACTGAACAGGCTACACAGCTAATAGTCCAGACTCTTGTCATCTAAAAACTGGACTACTGCAATGCACTACTCTCGGGCCTCCCAGCCAGCTCCCTCAAACCCCTACAGATGATTCCGAATGCGGCAGCATGTCTCGTCTTCAACCAGCCCAAAAAAACCCATGTCACACCCCTCTTCATCTCCCTCCACTGGCTTCCTGTAGCTGCCCATATCAAATTCAAGGCTTTGATGCTCACGTACAAGACACTGTCTGGAACAGCACCCTCCTATCTCAACTCTCTCATTGAGGTTTACGTTCCCTCACGCAATCTGCAATCAATCAACGACCGAAGCTTAGTAGTTCCTACTCAGCGTGGCTCAAGATCCATTTCCAAAGCCTTCAAACTAACTGTCCCTCAGTAGTGGAATGAACTTCCAATCTCAATCCGGACCACAGAATCTGTCACTATCTTCAAAAAACAGCTAAAAACCCACCTCTTCTGTGAACACTTAACTAATCAATAAAACGCCAACCCCACATTATATATAAAGAAAAAAACTCAAAAATTACACTGCCTCATACACCTCTACTCTTCTCTAGAATGCAATTATAAATGTTGTACGGTAGCACTACTTGTACTGTTCTCCACTTGATATATCGATTTGCTTGTATTTCCTCATTTGTAAGTCGCTTTGGATAAAAGTGTCTGCTAAATGAATAAATGTAAATGTTTAGTATACTACATAATTTCTATTTTACATTAACACACATTTCATTTACAATTACAATTTTGAGACAGGGAAAGAAGTGATGCCACAAACAAACTCTCCAGCACCTTCACTGGAAGCCATCTTTTTTCGGTCCATTATCTGCCACAAGCCTCTCTTCTTCTGTTCCATAGTGCATGTTGGGACAAGTTACAAATAGTCCATCAATCCACACTTCCTTTTTATTTTTTATTTTTTTTACCAATATGCTACATACATTGTGTCGTTTGAATGTTCTACTGGTGCATTCAAATGGAACTGACGCTTTGAACATTGGCACACCGTGCCATAAAAGTGAGAGAATTGTTATTTATGCTGCAACTAATAAAACTCTGTAACCAAAAAAAAAAAAACAACAACAAAAAACACCCCCTTAACATGGAATTCCTGCTTGGGTAGTCTATTTTCAAATGAGGTTATAGCAGTATTTGCTTTAGCTTCATCAACACAGAGATGCATTAATTGGTAAAATTTGTACCACTGACTATACAATTCACTGTTTGGTCACGTAATAGCTAGCTTTTTTTCTCCGCTTTGTAACTCAAAATCACCCAGTTTGAAATTTACCTGGGTGTTTTTGAAAATAGTTTCAAGTGCCATCTTCCCACCTGAAGCTAACATTTCAGTTAGTACATATTTTATTTAAAAAATAAATAAATAAATAAATAAAACACACACACTTGTATACACTTGGAAATGAGACAAAATCATCAAGAACACCAACATTTCCCTCAGATGTGTTGGTAAATTGTTAAGAAAAACTATAGTGCTAATGAAATGACTCTATTTTCACATTTACCACTGACCACAAGCTCATATTTAATGGCCAGATATGGTGACTGTCATCCATTACTGAATGTGAGGGACAGTGGCTACATTGGTCACATAAGAAGTGCTTACTGAAATGAATACATCTCTGAGAATCTTCAGATTCAATAGGAAGCAATTCATTTCAGATCACTGTTCTATCCTCTTACCCGTCTGTGGCTGCGAGAGCTGTTGTCCAGGAATGTTGGTGAAAGCGGTTTGCTGTGGAGCTCCAGAAGCGATGAGGATGCATCGCTGGAGGTCGAGGCTGTGCTGACCAGGGGCCGGTTTCCATTCTGTTGCCGTTTTTCAGCACGGAAGTGCAGGACGCTGGCCTCCAACTCCAGACAATCCCGGCGGCTCTCCTTCAGCGCATCCTGCCGCTGTTTATAGGCCCGATCGTTAGCGATCGCCTGTGAGAGAGGAATCCCAAACGCTTTGGGGGCTGTTTCTAAGGGGAAAAGAGACAAAACAATTGTTAGATTTCAGTTGTTACATAAGTTGTAAGGTCATACATTCCTCTGTTTTATCAGGTTTCACCTAGATTTATTATGCCATATTATCATAATTATTATACTTTAATATCCACATCATTGTTTTGGAGAAATTCCATCTAGGGCTAATAAACAGAATTTCAGTGATCCTTGTATTTCAATATTATAAAACCATTTATTTGCATTCTGTCCTTGGCCCCAGCAGTAATTTGATTCAGTATTGTCTTATATATCTAATCTGAGATGGAATAAATGCTACTATAATAATTCAATCTGTAGCTGGATCACCTCCCAGATAAGACCATCTTATTAAATTCAAGAATATGAACAAACACATTTTTTGTGTGAAAAAACAAAACGTGCACTGGCAGCACTGTACCGTGCAAATATATAAATAATTCTTCTCAAGCTATCACTCATGAAGGCTTCATAGTATCCTTATTTATTCATATTTAGAGCAGTTTCTGTGCTCAAACTGACTGACAGGAAAAAGTGTATTTATAGTCCAAGCTCCTTCAACAGGAAGGGAGTTTGTGAAAGATTTAAAGCGCAATTTAGGCCAGAATGTGGCTTTGAAAAGTTGCACGGTTTTTTAAAGAGCTCATCTCAAAATGCTGATCACACACAATAATTCAATGGCTATGTGTTACAGTGACACAATATTGAAACACTCTAACAGAGTGAGGTGGAGGGTCAGAGGAAGTTAAAATGATGCCTGAGACAACAGCATAGAAATGCTGGCTGACTCACTGGCACATCATACTGGTGGAGTGCATCTCGCCTGTAGTGTTTCCAAACAGGAAAGTGGTTCATCCGTATCAGTCTCTGGGCTCAGAGATACTGCTCTGCTAGTCTTTGGTCCATCCCATCCAACCCACAATGCCCTTAATGAGCACAACAACGGATATGCTGCCCATACGTTCTGCTTCCTTATTAAGCCAGCACAGTGCACTCCATACTGAACTCGGAATGGAGTTGAACATACAAAAAATATGCTGAATTCATGTGAAGCAAAGAAAAGACACAGAAGATTGTATTGCAGGCAGATAACGGCTTTATTTTAATAAATTTAGCCTTTTGTCAATTTAATACCGCAAAAACAAACATTATAATATTATAGTTTGAAACTGTAATAATATAATATTATTACACCTTGTAGTTGACAGACACAAGAAATAAACATGATTGTATTACTTGTATTACGCTACAAATAGAGACCAAGCATAGACACTGAGAACTCTGTTTCCAAATCTGACAATCCTCTAATGACGGCATGAAGCACTTTTAGCCCATGCACGTCATGGAAACAACAAGTTTTTATGCAATCCTACTGTACGTCAATGTTTAACATGGTGTCATCTGTAGGTAAGCCTCTTAAATAAAATTTCAGCTTGCTGTAATTCTTTGCAAAGTTTTTCACAACAGAAAGTTTGGCACTGCGTCTGGATGCATGATAAAGCCATCTCCTGAATTAGTTGTGTACTATGTATGTTTTTTAGTTATTTATTTTTATTTACATTTAAGCCTCTGAAAGATCAGCAGCACTACTTGAGAGTAGGATTAAGTCAACTGTTGTGGTTGGCATGTCACCTGTCTCACGTGCCTGAGGCACAGCCTGAGCTCTCTCTTCTCTCTCTCTCTCTCTCTCTCTCTCTCTCTCTCTCTCTCTGACCTCTATCTCTTTTGCTCTCTGTCCATCTAAACTCATGTCTGAGGTATGAACTCACTTTGGCAGGTCAGCCTACGATGACCCACTTCTGGAGACCTGCCAGTAATCTGTAAGGATAGGAGGATTAAGTCTTCTTTTAAACACACTCTGTGCCTCCTCCTCAATCCAACTGCTCCTATCATTCCATCCAGCCTTCCCTTATTTTGTTGTCATCTAGCATGGGGAACTGAGGATGGTAGTCAAATAAGAAATGGCAGGTTGCCTGAGACATCAGCAGACAGATGCTGACAGACTCAGGCATCTAACATCTAACAGGATGTTAGGATCTCATCTCAAGGATATTTGAGACTCTCATGCTTTAAGGATAAAATAGAATCTCAGATCCTAGATCAGTAGCTGCTTCATCCTGGTCACAGTCTTGGTGGCTCTGGAGCCAATCCTGAGAACACTCGGCATGATCGCGAGGCAGGAATACATCCTGGATGGTATGCCAGTCCATCACAGAGCACCACGCACACACACATACACCTCTAGTTGTCGGTTCTGGCCTGTTTCAGTGGTTGGAGGAAACTGGAGAACCCAGGAGAAACCCAGGCAAACACAGGAAGAACCACAGAAAGGAACCCAAGCTCAGGGTCAAATTGTGGAGCTGTGAGTCAGCAACACTGCCTGCTTCACCACCGAGGTCGGCATAACCACTTTGTAGACAGGAACAAATTTAAGACAGCAAGAACTTACTCTCATCCAAGCCTTGGAGTGTGTTTTCATCACAACTTTAAACAAAAACACACTTAGAAGGATTTTAATGCTCTAGCCTTTAATGCTATACCTGGCCATGCATGAAGATTCAACAATTTCTTTCCAAGGATGCCTTTTTTTATTCCCTCATCTTCTCTTGTTCCAGGAAAATCTCCTGTCATATGACTTTAGGTTCTTTCAACTGTTCCTGAAGCAGCAGTTTGACATATGTATCTAAATTCACTCACGTCACTTCACTGCTGTGCCTCCTTTAGATTTAAAACCTTGATGCTTGACTACAAAACTAAAAATAGAGCAGCCACACACAACTTGATGGCAAGGGCTAAATCCAAAATTGTACTCCAATCCCTTTTCTCTTGTGGCTTAAAGACAGCAGGGAGACTGCTGAGACCATTGAGAATTTCCTCTGGACTTCTGGTTCTGGCAGTATCTTAGGTCATTAGTATAACTTCACTGTTAGGACTAAATGATGAGTGCATATTACATTTCTAGCTACATAACTAGCTACAGTAACCCACTCTCATATATATATACACACACACACACACACACACACACACACACACACACACACACACACACACACACATATATACTCATATATCAACTATACAGAAAACGTGTCCATAACACATGGCTGCACAGATTGTAGACGATAAACCCTCAGTGGCATAGAAAACCGTGCCAAATCTCAATGTTCTGCTGGCTCTAAAGCTGGATAAGTAGCATGTCTCAAAGGCCTACAGGAGATTTCCCAGGGGTTGTGCACATGTACAAATGCACATTATGCTCATAGCAGAACGGTCTCTTCTCATTTCTCCAACCTTATCAGAGGTTAAGAGAAAAAGAGACTGTAAAAAAAAAAAATTGCGGTTCTTTGTTGGGACGGGCATTTTTGATAGTTTATTTTCAAGAGAGATTTGGGAGTGATGAGATTAGGATGGAATGTGTGGTGTGATAGAAGACTGTTAGAGTCCATGTGCATACACTTAAAGTTTAATTCAACTGACTAATATTTCTCCTTCCCATGCAGTATGATGTGTGATGAAAAGTATAAATTGTGAAAGAAACTAATAGATTGAGTCAAACGTGTTTTGGTAGGTGCCAGATAAGTCTGATAAGAGAATAAACACTTCAATCACTCAAGAAAGACAGTGAAAAAAAAACACAAATACTTCTTTACCTCTTTCTTTCTTTTCCTTGGAAAAGGAATCAAATTTTCTTCTTAGTGACTTCCTCATCTTGCGAATCTCTGAATAGGAAACAAAGGAAACAAAGGAAACAGTATCACAAAATGGCATACAACACATTTTTTAGCACGTTACTAGTAAGCTTTACATATATCTGATCATACAACATATACAGTAACTACATATACATATACCTGATCATATGTAAGAATTGCATGCAATTTAATAATAAGACTTTACGCAGTGCTCATATATCTGTGGCATACATATGTTTGATGTATTAGAAAGCAACATAAAAACATATGACATTTGATACATAAAACAGTTTGGTTAGGAAATAATTTTTTTGAAATTTCAGAAATATGATTGGTACTAAGTTTCTTAAAACAAGACAAGAGTAAATTGGGCATAACTTAGATACTGTAGAAATTTGGTAAAATACTATTCTTTTACATTCTCCTAACAGCACCTGCAATATTCTGCCACTTCTATAAAAAAAATAAATAAATTTGTGAATGTGGAAAGCTGGTTAATCATTTAAAATGTTAAGCTACATTTAAATCTAAAACACAGTGTATATATATATATATATATATATATATATATATATATATATATATATATATATATATATATATATATATATATATATATATATATATATATATATATATATATATATATATATATATATATATATATATATATATATATACAGGTTTAAAAATTGCAGGTTTTTGTGATGTAAAAAATAAATAAAAGCAAGCTAAATCATGTCAGTAGCAATGAATAAAATTAAAGTTTCTATAAGACTTTATTGACATAATCTTGGTTTTATCCGACAGCTAAAAGCCATGGTCTGCAAAGAATTTACAAAGCGTGTATGGGATTTCATTGTCGAAAGTTAACGATCAAGAGAGGGGTACAAAAGAACTTCCAAAACTTTAGATGTGGCATGGAACACCTGGAAGGTGTTACAAGAACAGGACAGACATTGAACACCTGGAAGGTGTTACATTAACAAGAACAGGACATCCCTCCACAATCTAGAAGAAAATATATCATGGAGACTGCCAAGAGAACAAACGAAACATTAAAGGAGCTCCAGGAATATCTGGCAAGTACTGGTCAGTCAATACATGTGACAACAATCTCTTGTATTCTTCATATGTTTGGGTAGGGTGGCTAGATTGAAGAGCTTTCACAAAAAAATAAACCTTCAAGTCCATGTAAATCATGTGACAAAATGTGTTAAGGTCTGATGAGTCCAAGGTACTACTTTTGGGGCATAATTCGAAAAGATTTGTTTGGCACAAAAACAAGACAGTTTATCACCAAAACAACACCATGCCCATGGTCTTGGCAGCATTTTGTTAAGGGGCTACTTCTCTTTGGCTGGGACTGGAGCACTAGCCAGGATAGAGAGAATCATGGCTAGCTCCAAATAGCAAACTTTTCTGGCACAGTACCTGCAGGCCTCCGTTAGACAGTTGAAGAGGAGGAAACCAAAAGCACAAATGCAAGTCAATAAAGGAATCGCTAAAGAAGAAGGAGAAGAAGAAGAATGTTTTTGAATAGCCAAGATCTAATGTCTGTCTAAAATGGAAGTAGAATAACATTAAGAGGGCACAGGATATCCTCTCGGTATTTGATAGATCTGGAATATTTTTGCTAGGATGAGTGAAATGATATAGCCAAATCAGGATGTGGCAAGTTATTAGACTCTTAGCCCAGATAGACTGAGTGCTGTATTTCAAGCAAAAGATGCTTTGACAAAGTATTAGTTAAGGGGTGTGCAGACTTGAGCAACCAGGTTATTGTCAAATTTTTTTCCCACTTTCAAAATTTTACTTTAGATATTTTTTCCCCATTTCTATTTGTTTTTCACTTTTGTTTTTTGCTATACCACATTAAAGATGGAAAAAGACAACATGGTATTTGGAATCTGAAGTTAACCATTGGAGGAAACAAATTAAAATATTAGTTTCTTTAAACTTTCATGAAGTTTGTGAAAGTTTTGTGAAGGTCATGTGAAAAAAGAAGTGGAAATTTTGGGATTTTTTTTTTTTTACATATTTGTCAAAAAATGTAAAAAAATATTCTTATCATCATAACTATCCATCTTTTGTATATGTTCAGAAAGTAGAGTCTCATTTTCATCTTCTGATTTTACTTTACATGACAGTCTTGTCCCTGCAGACTGACCAAAATAGCTGTTCTTGATTGTTTGCAGATTTTTTTTTCAGACATTTCCATTTTTCCTGAGAGTGTGGTTCAAGCACAGGGTCCAAATGTGAAAGCTACTGCTGTGATGTGTCCAGAGGGAGAGGGAAGGAGAGAGAGAGAAAAAAGAGAGAGAGAGAGAGAGAGAGAGAGAGAGAGGATCTGACTCCACATTGGGGTTTCAAGCATCATGTGAAGAAGCTTTAGGTGGGGTCAAATTCCCATGACTACAGGAAATGAGCATTTATTTCCACAGCAATTCTCTCTCCCCCCTCCCTACACCCCAAGGCAGCATGGACTAATCTCCCATCAACACTCTGGTGAGAGAACAGAGAGGTGGGGGGGGTGTACTCTAAGGTATGTTAGAGAGTGAAAGCAAAGTATGGAAGCAATTCAGGCAGGAGCATGAAAGACCAAAACAAAGTCATATAAGGTATGACTTCAAAATGACCCGTACAACTTTTAAATAAGCCACCAAAATCTGCCAGCAACAGTCTCGTAGTGGTGGGAAGTCGGATGAATTTTCACTTGGGAAACAGAGCATTCTGTAAATATTCCCACAAAGCCCACTGGTCTCTTTTCGTAGGCGTCAACTGGAGTACACGATTAGAGCTTTTCATTGAGGATGAGTTCAAATGCAGCTCTGTGGAAGAATGGTTACATTCCACTGATCCGTATCGTGTGGATGAGCTCACATTGGCTTGGGTGCTTAGTTTTGATGTGGGACAGGCTGCAAAAAAGAAATCTCACACATGTCCTGAAAACCCCATACTAAACACCCACTCATAAAAAGTGAGACCTGCAATCAAACTGCTAATGAATGTAGGTCTTAGGAAATGTGAAGGAATGCAAGAGAGTGTGTGTGTTTTTCACAGAAAACTCTTAGTGCATGACAAACAGATGCATAACGTGACAAACAGATGCAAGTCAGACAAGATGTTTTAATGTCATTAATGCCGACCCGTAACATCCACATTACTTGTTTATATACAGTAAAAATAGACATGCCCCGAAATCTAAAGCCTTTTTCCTGAACCCGTTTTTTGTTTATCATCTTTCTCTCTTCATCTCTCACACTCACAGACAGCTTCTTTTCTCCCACCAACACTGAACCCAATAGATTTACCGTCCCTCTGGATTCTGATGAATCCTCGGTAGCATGGTGTTTACGGAGCTTTCTGCAAATTCCAGGCAACTCTTATCTTGAAATTACAACAATATTTAAGGCTCAGCCCAAATACTAGTTGAAAGATTCAGCTCCACAGATATAAAAAATTATTATTAAATTATTAAATTATTATATATATATATAAAAACAGAGAGGCTCAATGATAATCTGTGTATACTGTGTACAGTAGGGTGAGAGTGAATTTGGTGTGTACACACCTTTGGGAATGCTGATCTTGAAGTCCAGCTCTCTCTCCTCCAGGTGATAGAGGGCCACCTCCTGTAACCGGGCCCGCTCCAGTTCTGACAGGCTCTGAATGGCCACCGGTTGCAGCTTCACACTCTGCCCCAACATAGTGGCCCACATGTGGTCACCCTGAAAGACAGAGAAAGAAAGAGAGAGAAATGAAAAATGAAGGGGGGATAGAACAGCATAAAAGCATGTCAATGTACAAGAGAGGGAAGCTGAGGAACAATGAAAGAAAAGCTGTTTAGTTTTAATACCTTGCAAAACTTTTTTTTTTCCTTGGATGGATACAAAGGCCACAAAGATAACTCTCAACCCAACCATCAAGTCAATTAAAAATAAATAAATAAATAAATAAATAAAAACAGTCAAAGGAAGAATATTTCCATGCACAGAACATTCTCACAGTAAAATTCCATGTTCTAGAGAGAGTAAAAAAAAATGGCCTAGGTCCTTATGCTTTTCAGTCTAGACAGTCTCATCATTCACAAACAGTGTACTTCTCCTTAAAAGACAATGACACATAGCCAGAAGGTTCCTGCTTATCCAGAAAGTTCCTCAGCCCTACTGTGGGTTTGCAAAAACATCTATAAATATCTATGACACAAAAACGAACTTTAGTCTTGCCACATTTTCTATTCATTTTAATGCACATCACTCAACTACTTTTAAACAAATGGCATGTGTCGCCCACACATAGACCCCATGGCTGTATACATCCTGTGTGGAGTCAAGCGAAGGCTGTGTGAAGTGTGTTTAAATGTCTCGGTCACAGTCATCGGCTTCTTTTGCCACCACCACTAAGCATGACGTTTGCTGAGTATTACTTCATAAATAAAAGCAATGTTCAGCAATTCATTTATTCTGTATAATCTTACATTATGATACCAGAAGTGACACGTTTAGATTGCATATGTGACCTGTGTTACTGGCTACAAACACACACTAACTGTGTTAGGTAATCATTTAACTCATTTTCCAGATTCGGTTCTTTATTTTAAAGCTTACTATTCTTAAACACTACAAATATATTCAGTAACGATGGTTAAAATAATAGGAAATGTATGCCGTTACAAATAGTCAGGATTGTACTGTTTGTCTGGGCCAGCTGACAGCTCCTGGTGAGCTTTAGGTGTTCTGTTAGAAATGAAATAAAGGGATGATACAGGCAGAGTACACAGGGACCATCATAGCCGTGTTAAACTGACACAGGCTCAGAGAAACAGTAAGAGGCTGACAGGCACAGAGGAAAAATGTAGCCTCAATCCACTGGGATGAAAGTGATGACGAACATGGTAATGACCCTAACAGGAGCATCCTGCAGATCAGTCATGCTCCATGAGCTTTGGGGTGAAAGGGATCCTTTTGTCAATCCACATTTCACCATGAAAGAAAGATGCTCTGGAATATTCATTTAAATTATAAAAGGATGAAGCAAAAAAAAAAAAAGTTGTGTTATTTTGACATTTTTCCCCCCAAAGTATTTTATTATCTCCTGAGACTTTATTGTTTTCTCATTATATTTTGGATTCCAACTATGAGAGAACTTAGCTTTAGTTTTTCATTTGCGAATCATAAAATCCCTGGTAAAGGAATTTGCGATAATGGAAAACTAACAGCTTTCCTCTCTGCAGAGGGTAAAACCATAGTGGAATATATTGCAAAAGCTTTGCAGGATGATTAATATAAAAATTTAGAAGCAATATATATATATATAAAGGGCTTAATTTCAAAGGGCTTATTAAATGTCACATTTTTATTTTACTTAGGATGATTGAGATAACCTCATCTGAACTATTTAAAAGACTGAATTTTCAAATTGTGTTGCTATGGATGCCAACTGTGATCTGATAAACAAACACAAGCTTGATGGAGACAAATAGGATGTCCATTCGATCAGAAACTGCTGAGTATTACTCACTCTATTTTGGAGTATCGGCACGTCCGTTTCCCGCTATCCACTTGGGGGTCACTTTCCGCTACAGTCATCATCACACCACCTGCCTAGCTGTACGGGTTATAGGTCAGGGTTCAAAAGTTGTGTCCTTGCTGTTTTCTCTGCTGCGATATAGAATCAGTGAGTATGATCTGACCCAGTGTGGTGTCGTCTTTAATTCTAAGTTAACTGTTCATAGGGTAACTTTTGACCTCAAATATCTATTCAATTTCAGTTGCATCATTCTCCTTTGAGTAATGAAGCTGCTCTTAACCACTAATCATGACTATAGAAGAATATGGAAATGGACACAAACTATATGTGAAAACATGCCACTGGTTTTTATAGGCCTTCAGATACTCTGCGTAAACTATGCGATAATTGTGTACTAGAGTAATACTGTGTATCTTGATTCTGTACTCAAGGCTGCAATTAGCCAAATTGGTTGTTGTTAGTGTGATGAGAAAAAAACATTCCCCATTCTAGTACACAAAGACTGCATCAAAATAACATACAACTACTATGTTACTTTTTCTGCCTCTAAATGTCATAATGCAAACCATATGTTTGAATTGCATAAAAAGTCCTTTGAAAACTAGTCAACTGATATATTGATATACCGATATACTGTTTTTCGTAAGGCATACAGCCTCAAAACATGTTCCCTACATATCAATATTTCTCTGAATTCACTCCCACTATGCCCTGTATTAAGTTTAGATTCTTCATTAACCAGTTAATTGACCACACTTCAATTCAGACTCCAGACTTTCAGATTACTCAGAAGGCTCAGATTATTGTTCTGAATGTCAGATGTCACATGATCAGTTAACACCCTCTAGCATGCTGCTTTTAGAGGAACTGGATATGGCAGGATGGGCCACAGGGTTCAGGCGGGCTGTGGTTTCAATGCAAGCAGGACAATAGTACATTCCAGACAAAATTGGAGAACCGAATAGTCTAAAGCAGCATATGATGTTCTATAAGATATCGGATCATTAGTAAGAGCGCATTTGTCTTGTGCACAAAGGTGAGTAAGTGATTCCAGAGCTCAGGAAGCAAAGTATACAGCTTTTTGTCTTGGGGGGTCATGAACTCTTAACATGGCTAAACTGTGTAAGCTCTCTAATGCTACTAGCAACAGACAGATTGTTATACCATTGGCTGTACAGCAATCTAGCGTTTTAACATCATGTTCCTTCTAAAAGTTCATTCTAATCATTCAATCAGTCTGATTAAACGCTCACTAAATCCAGGAGGTTATATGATTAGCTTGTATAAGCCCAGAATGGGCAGTAAATGTAACCAAGAGACATTATGTACTCCCTGTAATTTAGTTAACGGGGAGTTTGTGCACTTTGTCTTACTTCAGATTCCTGTCACTGCCACTGAATGTTGAAATGTGAGGCAGGCCTGAACAACTCATCAGATGTCACTATGCCAGAATTCTGCCAAACAGCCAAAAAAGATGAAAACTTGGGTTGATTTTTTTCTACCTACAATTTTTTGGTACCCCAACTTAAGGAAACTATAAATATGTTACACTTTGAGCAAGTTGTTGGATAGTTACATTGTTGGATAGAAACAGATATACGTCTAATCATTTTAATACCAGTTGTCTAAATGTCAGTGATATTCATATACCACATTCTTGAAACTTCTGGCTGAGATACTTGCAAAAGAGAAAATATTTCAGTTCACTGTATTTTTCAGACATATATATATATATATATATATATATATATATATATATATATATATCATAGAAAATGTCCATTTTTACCATGTGAAGGGTTTTCCAATGCCACCACAAAAATAGAGAACGAACTTGAAACGCACCTCGTGATGAGGACATTTCAGTCTAAATACCTTTACACAAACGCTAACAGCTCCCAGATACCCTGTACAAATAACTCTCAAAAGTTTTGGCAAATATTTTATTTCTGAGTCCATATTTGTGGTATGCTTGATTAGCCAAAGCCAAAAAAGGCAAAAGAATAGGCAACTCAAGCTTAACGCAAACACATAAAACCTGATATTTAGAGAGTCCACACTGTAGTGCTTTGATTATACTTTGTCTGAAAACATCAAAATGCAACTAATGGGTTTTGTGTCATATACCCAGTGCTCAGAAAGCATCCCAGCTGGTCAGAATTAACGAGCTTGGACACAGATGACCCTAAACACGCACAACGAATCTGATGATTGCTAAAATAATATTTATTTGGCCATGCTGGGTTGAAACCTATCTTAGAGCAGAGCCAGAGCAGAGCAGCCATCATAAACTGGGATTTTCAATGAAAAATGTGCTGCTCAGTTACTCTCAGCTTTCCCAGAGTTGACAGGCCAGGCACAAGGGCTCTATTGAGATCTCTCGCTGAATTCAGCAGCATCTCCTTCACTCACTGGTCCTGTTTGATATTCACTATAGCAGTTAAACCACCACTGGAACTACAAAGACTTTCTTGAGAAGTGACCGAGAGTAGAGGCATCTATTTTTGAGCAATGCGGTTAAAAGAACTAATCAGTGAAACATTCAAATGGAAGGCAGATCATTTCTGGAATCATGCTTTTTTTTTCCATTTACAGGAGATGTATGTAGCCATGTTTAGGGTTATATAGAAGAAGCACAAGCGCACTGGATCCTTCAAGATTTTTTTAGGTACATCAAAGGATCTTCATTTAAAAAAAGGGACAATTACAAACCAACAGTGAATCTGAATTTTTTTTTTTCTTTAAACGTGCTTTAGAAAAAACATGTAAGAGTATGGAATGTGTTAAGAAAATAACAACCATACTATAGTCAAAGTAAATAAAGAAAATACTTATTAGTAAAATAATTGAACTATGATATAAAATATGTAATATCTAAATATGTAAGACTATGTAATGTAAGTAGACTAACATAAGGCACACTAGTACAGTCTTAATACAGTCTTGGTTAAAAGCGGGGTAAATATAGTTACCATAAATCACTGTAGTAAAATCATGGTAGTATCATTAGTTTGATAACCACCATTAGCTTAATTATCAATGTAAAATTATAAATATTCTGTTCTTATAGCTACAACATGAAAATTTATATGGGTTAATATAAATAAGTAAATAAATAAATAACACTGATCTAGCATCGCAGGTTTTTAAGTTAATTATTGAAAAAAAGGAAAAAGTGACAATTAATCTCTCATAAATAATCAATTTTTTCCTCTCTTGTGCTCTCTCTCTCACACACACACACACACACACTCACACAGAGAGAAACGTGACACATGTGGATAGATGTTATATAAAGTTAAACAGGATTTCCCAGCACACATATGGTATAGTAATGTAAAAGAATGGCTATAAACCTAAAGATCAAATGACACACACACACACACACATTTGCTTGAATTTCCTAATTTGTAGTCGCTTTGGATAAATGGAAATGTAAACGTAAATAATACCTTTACACAGCTACACACTCTTTAAACACACACTTGCACACAACTAAACATCACATACATGCACATCCATATGTACAATCATAACACAAACTTATACATCCAGGCATATACACACACAAGTTCCATTTCACGCTACCTGTAGGATATGAGCCAGACAGTGTGTGTTAGTGGGGCAGAAATTCTTCAGTCACTGCTCAGTGTGCAGCCAGGTAGTAACAGTCCAAATGGAGCATGAGTGACCAAAATCCACACAGCAGATAGAAACAGTGAGAAAGAGATAAAGTAAGAGGAAGAATGTGTGTGTGTGAGAGAGAGAGAGAGAGAGAGAGAGAGAGAGAGAGAAGAGAGAGAGAGGGTGAAAGAAAGAGGTCTGCTCTCTCCATCTGCTGCCTTCTCAAGTAAATCAGCGCGGGCCACGGGGCAGCCAAGTGCAAGCTCAAAGTAAACAGTGAACTAGAGGGAAGGAGGAGGAGAGATGTGGAGAAGAGGGGAGGAGATGAGAGAAGACGAGGGAATGGAGGAACCAGATCCACTGAAGGGCAGTGCAGCTTTAATAAGAACTTCTCAGGGGATCTGCTTCATTTGTTCTCTATACACAGTTGGGGATAACAACAAACATGAGAAATACAATATTTTATCAACTGGGTTGAACTGGGGAAAAAAGCCTAAAGTGTGGCAAGCTTGTACAACATCAGCTCTGACATGATGTGATATAGTAAGTCCTACCAATTGTCATTCTTCACTTAAAACTTAAGCAAGACACCTTAAAAATGTTAACAATAATCAGATGAGATATCCAGTTGCAGTACAAGCTCAAAACACAAACCAGTAATACATTAGTAGCATTAATACACTGAAAACGAAGCCATAACCAGAACCAATACCTTGGACACGCATCTAATTACAGTAACTATGATACACTATATGGTCAAAAGTGTATAGACACCTGACTATCACACCCATATGTGATTGTTGAACATCCCATTCCAAATTTTGTGGTTATAAATACCTCCACTCTTCTGGGACGACTTTCCACTAAGATTTGAAGTGTGTCTGTGGGTATTTGTGTTCTTTCAGCAACAAGAGGATTAATGAGGTCAGGCATTGATTCAAGTCAATTTATTTTTATTTGTACATATTGATGTTGGGTGAGGAGACTTGGGGAGCAGTCTGTGTTCAGTGGGGTTTAGGTCAGGGCTCAATTTGCATTCTTCCACTTCAACCTTGGAAAACTATATCGTCATGGAACTCACTTTATGCACATGGGCATCGTCAAATTGGAACAGGTTTGGGCATCTTAGTTCCAGTGAAGGGAAATTGTAATGCTACAGCATATAAAGACATTCTATACAACTGTGTGCTTCCATCTTTGTGGCAACAGTTTTCAGAAGAAACTCAATGCATATGGCTGTGATGGTCATGTGTCCACAAACTTTTGGCCATATAGTTTTCTTACAGTATGGAACACTTGCAGTAGTTTCTAGAACATGCCTGATGTTTGAAGGGCAATGGCAGCTCAATCCTTAGTTGACCTTTTTGCAGAAAGGAACCTAAACAGGCTCAGATTGACACTAGATAACTGCACACTCCACAAACTCAGAGTTCTCAGAGTTCTCCGTGCCTAATAACAACATTTCTGATTGAATGGGAATTAGGGAGGAAGAGTAACAAAGAAGCATGAAGATATTTTGCTTCAATATGCAATGAATTAATGCTACTGCAATGGATTTGAAGCCCTGTTATTTATTTTACATTGATTAAACAGCCAATGTGAATTTTAAGTAGGCTAATATATTGTTCATAATCTTTACTGATGAAGCTAGCTAATTAGGTCACTTGAGCTAAACGGAAGGGATTTCTGGGAGAGTAAAAAAAAAAAATCATAATTCATAATATATACTTTTACTGCTGAATATAGACTAGTGGGTAAAACAAGCTTATCAGTTATGATTGCTAAAGTAATATTCATAAATATTTTTCAAGGATGAATCTATCCAACTAGGTAACATAAGCTGACCTGACAGGATTTCTGAGAGGAGTTTTAGCTTATCTTATCTAAATGTTTATAATCTTCACAGCTAATGGCAGCTAGTAGGCTTTCATAAGCTAACTTGGAAGGATAATTTCAGAACACCACATTGAGTGCAATCATAAAAACTATACCTTTGTGTTTGCTTGAGTCCATATATCCGTCCATCCATCCATCAATCAATCTTCCATACCTTTTATCCTACACAGGGGAGCCTGGAGCCGATCCCAGGGGACTCGGGGCACAAGGACGGGGTCTCAAACCCTCACAGAGTACAATCACACACACATTCACAGAAAACGGACGATTTGGAAATGCGAATCAGTCTACAATGCATGTCTTTGGACTGGGGATGAAACCGGAGTACCCGGCAGAAACCCCCAAAATATGGGGAAGACATGCAAACTCTATTCACACAGGGCGAAGGCGGGAATCAAATCCCCAACCCCAGAGGTGCGAGACAAACCACTAAGCCAACATGCCCAGAGTCACTATATCAACTCAAGGATATGTCCATTTGTACCCATCAAAGACACACCTATTGGTCTGCAATCTGCAAAAGCGACTCCCTTGATCCCATCTCTCTCTTGTCTGTTCTGTGCTGTAATGACTGATGTACGTAATGAAACAAATCTCCATGTACAGTAATCTCAAATGTCCACTGCACTGTGGGTGTTGACTTAACACAGATGAACTCTTAGAGCAACACTGACCTCGTTCATTTACAACAAAGTACATAGAGTACAGAAGTATGCAAAAGTTTAAAACGCAAAACACAGTATGTGGGAAATGATTGCAACAGCTCATATTAACATTGGGCTAGAATATAAAAAGCCATAGTGAGTGAGAAACAATTGCTGCTCAAAAATTCCAGTGCAGGCTTCCTGTAGATATACAGATGGAAGTATGCTGTCAGCGCACACACCCTAGACACACACAATAACACAACAAACAAAAGCACCTTACAGACTCCTTTGTCTTTTCCACTGACAATATCTGTTGCTTCTTTCACATGAACAGAATCCCATAGGGGTTTAATTACAATGGAGCTATAAAAAATATTTGCAGTGTGTGGGCATGTTTTTACATCTTGGTGAAGACCAAATGTACCAACAAGTATAGTCATATCTCAAAGCTTTGACCTTGTGTTCCAAACAAGGAAAATTGATCACTTATATATTCATTTATTTGTTTGTTTATTAAAAAAAGGCAGAAGCTTACTGTTTTCTGATGTTAAAGTTAAGGTCTTGAAATGTTTTTATACTTTACGACAGGCTACTAACTAAAAATACTGTAAAATATCCAGGACACAATCAATGTACGTTTAAATTTAGTACAAAAAAACTAACTTATTTTACTATATAAAAAAAACCTCAAGGAACCCAATTTTTAAATAAGTATGTAAGTAAATATCAGTTGTGCTGCCATGAGACTGATACAACAGTGTTAATGAAATGCACTGACACAAGCTAGGAAGGATCAACTTTACAGGAAGCTGTCAAACTAAATGTAAAACTGAGCTAACTGAGAACATTATCAGAATGGTATGTAATGTATTCTACAGGATAGGCTGCAAGATTACAGAAATAACCGTCCTGCAATACTCACACCATTTAGCTACCCAGTTAGTTGGGAAAGAAATGACATTATGAAAATGTACATAATGATACCACCAAAATTTTTGCATGAAGGAATATTTATCAATGTTACCTGAAAAAAAAAGCTCTCAGAAGATCCAGAATTGTTAGCTGGGGAGTCTCGTGAGAAGTGTGAGGTATGAAATGTGATGTGGTTAGCACTTGCATAACCAAGACCTTTAAAGTCTTTCTTATCTCTGTCAGAGACCTGAACTTCAGACTCAAATAACGCCCTATCATTCTCTCTTAAAATATTCAAGCAGCCAGAAAATCCTTTAATGCTGAAGACCGACTTGAGCTTTCTTTCTCACTGGCTTCGAAAACACAATTTGGACCTGGTGCAATGATTACTCCAGTGAAGTGCATACTCAAACTGATGTATTCCATTAAAAAAAAAAATCAGATCAGTTTGTTATGGCCTTCAAAGACTTTGCCACACCCCCAAAAAGGGTGTTAAAAGAAAAGAACTGCAAGAAGAACCCTACAACAAGTGGATCCACGTGATCACATAAAACAAAAGGTGACCACCGTTTCAGTGGAGGGATACATTTTCCATGAATGTGTGAATGATTGCATCTGATTGCATCTGGGGCGGCTGTGGCTCATGTGGTAGAGCGGGTTGTCATAGGGTTGGCAGTTTGATTCCCGGCCCGGATGACTCCACATACCGAATTGTCCTTGGGCAAGACACTGAACCCCAAGTTGCTCCCAATGGCAAGTTAGTGCCTTGCATGGCAGCTCTGGTACCATTGGTGTGTGAGTGGGTGAATGAGACACCGTGTAAAGCGCTTTGGATAAAAGCGCTATATAAGTGCACCATTTACCATTTATCTGATCATATAAAGGAAGAAATACTACTCAGCTTCTTGTGTTTGACCCTTGACACCACATCTAAGTTCCTTTTATCCTGTTCTGGCCAAAATAGACTTGAATCAGAGGAATAGGTGACTCATACACACTAAATATTTCACAATAATGGAATGTAAGCAAAATATTCAGACAGCATTAAAATGTCTTTTTTTTATTTAATGTTTTTTTAGGCCACAGGCACAATTCAGGATGATCTATTACTACTTATAAAACCATATTGTTCATGTAAAAACCTAGAATGTTCAAGCAATCATGTTTATTAAGCTAAACATTTGTAATGGATATAAACGCCTATAAGCAAGAGCTACTAAAGGTGGTGTCAATTAGAGACTCGTGGCTAACAGGCAGACCTCTGTCTCTATTATGTTGGTCTTCCACTGTCTTTGATCACACCACATCACTCCATAGCAAGGAAAATGAGAGCAAGAAGCGTTCCACATGGACTTGGGCCAAACCTGGAATGTCATAACTTTCAGACAACAATAAGACTTATGGTATGTTCCAGAGGGTCTTCATCTTTAGGGAATTCTCGCCATCCATCATTGAGTCAGGAGGAGCTTTTGATGGTTTGGACTTAGACACAAGGCCTGGATTGTATTAGAGGAAATAAATCAATATGTCAACTCACACTGTGCCTTCATTCTGCAGTTCCATCAATCTATAAATACAGCCATTATCCTGAGTAAGAACCAGCTTGTGTTTAAACAATAATATTGTGGTTATGCAATAAACGCTGAAATTGTTCACAACATACAAAAAGAGGGCATATTTCACCAGCACCACGCCTATAACTCCAGACAAACTGTGCTGCCCTCTTCAGGGTAATATGAGCGAGTGACCAATGTGTAAGGCACCATCTATTTACAGTACAGTTTTTTCATAGAAATAATTAAACGAGGCATACAGTCTGTTTTTGTTTTTCATATTATCTAAAGAAAACTTAAGAATCTTTTTTTTTAAAAAGAAAGAAAGAAAGAAAGAAACAAACAAACAAAAGCAGTTATGTTCATTCACTCTTTAAACTCCGAGAACTCATCAGCAGGTCCAAACTCGCATTCCTTCCTCTTGTGATGACACACTGTTTCTGTAGTTACCGAATAGTTCATAGTAGGTACAAATTAACTTCCTTGATGATGAATACAATGGGAGTTGAAAGGATTAATGGATATGTGTCAAGGGATATGTGAGGATTCTACCATCAGAAAACAAGATACCATTCATGCAGTAATCCACACCACAATTAATCTGAACCAGTAAAATAACACAGATAATCCCACAATGTGCAACATAAACCACAGACCCAGGCTGATTAATAAAACCCTCTCATCATAAACACACACAACATCAGAAAGAACAATGGCCTTGGTGTACGCAGCACAACATCCTCATGTGAAAAGGAAGCTGTGATCATAAACAGAAAACATTTGGGTGATTGCATGATTGGTGTATATTCACAAATATATATACAATGTAAAATAAGGTTGAAAAAAATATTCTAAACACAGGTCAAATGTCCTTCACAACAACCTATAGTAGATGCATCCATTATAAATTTTAGTCTTAACTTTAGTAAGTAGTAAGTAAGTAAATGTTTATTTATATAACACATTAAATCACAGTAAAGCTGACCAAAGTGCTGAACAGAGTCAAAAAGTTCAATAGAAAACAGAATAAAACCAAATAGAGACAGAGAATACTAATAATTTTACATTCACATTTTCACTCCTATGTAATATTTGAAATATTCAAATAGTCATGTGTAATAGTCATGTGTTAAACAGGACTTTGCATAAGACAAATTTCCTGACAATCATAGGAGGAAGAAATTTTTTTTAAATGATTATTTTTTCATGAAATTATTTATATATATATATATATATATATATATATATATATATATATATATATATATATATATATAAACAGAAGTAAATAATTAGAAAGTTCTCATGTTATTAGCATGGATGCTGGTTAATGACATTTAGCATATTTGCTAATTTTATGCTAGAAAATTCACCCCTGTTCATCATTTCACAGCAAAATGTAGACATTGCAAGCAAAGTAACCTTGTAGAAAATGAGAGACTGTTGTAGTAAAATGCATGTTTCCTTAGATTTAATGTTGAATATAATGGTTTTTGATTGGGTAAATGGCACTGCACTTATGAAATCACCTATTTTGCAGTGTGTCTGCAGAACATGTGGGCTATGCAGTGAGTGAATGAATCTACTACTATTTTTCCTCTTATGAAGCACACAATATGCACACGCAGCTTATTACACCGAGCTCAATCAGTCTGGATTGAAAGGAAGCACACTAATGATTTATTTTTTATTTTTTCAAATGAACATCTGTTCTGCAAATCAAAACACGTATCCTTTTGCCAATAGATTCTACTGCATGCAGGGATATTGGCAAACAGCATGCATACAAAATACAAAATAAACAAAGCAAATGTTACATATCTATATATTTTTGTATGAAATGAAAAGCTGAAGTGCAATTAAACATAAACGCTGGATTTGACATTTAGCTCTGACTCATAGACACAGCTCTGAATATAGTATCATGTGGCTGTAATATAGTGCTAGATGACAACTGATTGCTGAGGTTTTGTCCATGTGGAACCTTGTTGAATAAAGTAACACAACTGAAATTTTGTCCAAAAATATCTAACATGAAAAAAAGCATTTATTCCTTAAACAATGATTTGATTTTAATTTTTTGTAGGATCCACCCGGATCAGCCATAACATTAAAACCACCTGCCTAATATTGTGTAGGTTCTCCGACATACAGGGTTGTTGGTAAACGAGATTTGGATTTGATGATGAACTCTAGTGCAGGATAAGCCACACTCTGGACTAGTCTGGACAGCCACACTCCTGTAGAAATGATCTGTAAGTCTCATAATCCAGCTCATTATCAACTCCACTGTCACAGAGGATAACTGTATGATATATATTTATTTTTTTTTATTTTTTTTTTTATTATTATTTTTTATTTATTTATTTATTTATTTTACATTTATTCCAATTTACATGTAGAATAAGCCAGTTTGGTCAAAATATGTTGGGCATGGACATTACATGTCAAAGTTTCTATCTAATATTAATAATCTAACAAATCTGATATTTGTCTGATATTTACAAGCCGATAAATGAGCTGAGACTGAGTTGCATTAGGCTTTGCAAAAAGAAGAGATGTGAATGTCTGCACAGGTGAATGTTACACAGGTGAATGTCTATGCAGGTAAATGTCTATGCAAGTGAATGTTTGTACAGGTGAATGTCAGTGCAGGTGAATGTTTGTACAGGTGAATGTCTATGCAGAGGTGAATGTCTATGCAGGTGAATGTTTGCACAGGTGAATGTTTGCACAGGTGAATGTCTATGCGGAGGTGAATGTCTATGCAGGTGAATGTTTGCACAGGTGAATGTTTGCACAGGTGAATGTCTATGCACAGGTGAATGTCTATGCGGAGGTGAATGTCTATGCACAGGTGAATGTCTATGCGGAGGTGAATGTCTATGCACAGGTTAATGTCTATGCGGAGGTGAATGTCTATGCACAGGTGAATGTCAGTGCAGGTGAATGTCTATGTGGAGGTGAATGTCTATGCACAGGTGAATGTTTGCACAGGTGAATGTTTGCACAGGTGAATGTCTATGCGGAGGTGAATGTCTATGCAGGTGAATGTTTGCACAGGTGAATGTTTGCACAGGTGAATGTTTGCACAGGTGAATGTCTATGCACAGGTGAATGTCTATGCGGAGGTGAATGTCTATGCACAGGTGAATGTCAGTGCAGGTGAATGTCTATGTGGAGGTGAATGTCTATGCACAGGTGAATGTTTGCACAGGTGAATGTTTGCACAGGTGAATGTCTATGCGGAGGTGAATGTCTATGCAGGTGAATGTTTGCACAGGTGAATGTTTGCACAGGTGAATGTTTGCACAGGTGAATGTCTATGCACAGGTGAATGTCTATGCGGAGGTGAATGTCTATGCACAGGTGAATGTCTATGCGGAGGTGAATGTCTATGCACAGGTGAATGTCTATGCGGAGGTGAATGTCTATGCACAGGTTAATGTCTATGCGGAGGTGAATGTCTATGCACAGGTGAATGTCAGTGCAGGTGAATGTCTATGTGGAGGCGAATGTCTATGCACAGGTGAATGTTTGCACAGGTGAATGTCTATGCACAGGTTAATGTCTATGCACAGGTTAATGTCTATGCAGGTGAATGTTTGCACAGGTGAATTGTCCACTTGTTATAAGAAACACATGGAAGGAGTTAATGTTCTTTCTTCTCCAACCCTCCCTAAAGAGAAACATTGTTTGTTTTCATTTTTCTCCATTTTCATTATATCATCACTCTGTTCCTCCAAACTTCCCTAGAGGTTGTGAAAAGGAAATACTATCTACCAAAACAGGCACAGGGATGCTATGATTCTCTAAACAGGACATTCCCCACCCATGTTTGTGGATTTTTTTATTTTTTTTTTGCTTCCTTTTTTCTGCTTGCCATTCATACGTGACCTCTCACAGGTCTCATGACAACACTGAAAAAAAAAATCTTGACTTGTTCTGATTCGCTGGTTCTTCCTTCCGCTGTGATTTAGGCCTATCTGCTCAAACAGCATCTGTCTAGACAAATCAATTTACAGAAGTTGCTGGGTGCTGAACATGCCTCCTACAAATACCTCATCCCCTAAGCTTCCAATATAAAATGAGAATGAATCCTCACACTCAATATTTTCAAGAGTTGGAAAAGTTTCAAATCTACCAGAACAGCTGAGAACATTGAGTTTTGTACCAATACTAGCATCTGCATTTGACATCTTTGAGTTGGAAAATAATCCAGCGGTCTTAAGCTTCCCTCTGCTAATTCCCCAAATCATGGTCAGAAACCGCCTGAGGTCTGATCATTTACATTCTTTAATGCAGCCTTTAATATAAAAGCAGGACCTCAGAAAAACTCACAAATCCCTGTGTTTGTATTAGTTCTAATTAAAATCATAGTTAAAGCTGTATTAGACAGTGCACTGAAGGGCTTTAATGTTCTCAAAACTCCACATAAGCTTGGCTCGGTTGAAGGGCAAAGAGAGAAAATTAGCATAATAAATCTGATGATATTTTAACATGCATTTACAGATATAGTAATGAAAACGGACCTGTTTTAGACTTGTGAAATATCAGTATCACCCTTGTGGGAGTTCAGAGGCAGAACATGATTTGATGAACTTTCTTATACAATAGAACTGCTGCATAATAGGTCAGAAGGTATGTTCTATAAGAGTAGCTCTGACAGTAGTGTCAGCTGTTAGAAAAGTCACAGGTTTATATTAATGCACTCAATCTGATACATTATTGTATCTAGAGTAACAGCTCATTTACTGGTACTTGTCTGATGGATGCTGAATATAAACTAAACCTAATAGAAAACAGATCATTTTATTTAAATAAACAAAAAGGTATAATCACTAATATAGTGCAGGTTTTTATTGAACGTTTTTGGAAGGAGTCTCCAGTGTCAGCGTTTTGTAAACAGTAGGTACGCTTTCCGCCATGAGAGAGAGAGTCTTCAGGATGGAGGGCTTTTCTGTTTCTCATGAAAAATTATATTTTTTTCACTTATAAACTTCATGAGAGAGAGAGCGGGTGAAGGAATGCCTATGAATAGCAGCTTTAAGGTACCGTAAAATATAACAGGAACTAAGTTGTCTCACAGATGTTCCACAACATTAAATATAACTGCAAACATATAAAACATAATTGACTCTTTTTTTAATTAATGATAAACATGATCATTGGCAAAAAGATGCAGTGTAAAAGAAATAAAACATATTGGGGCATGCAGTTATAGGAAAATAATCAACTTTCTGAGTGATACAACTGTGGCATGATTATGGTTCAGGTGGTAGAGTGGCTTGTCCACTAATCATAGGGTTGGCTGTTTGATTCCTGGCCCATGTGACTCCACGTGTCAAAGTGTCCTTAGGCAAGACACAACCCCAAATTGCTCCTGATCTAAAGCTATGATTCTATGTGAATGAGAACCAGTGTAAAGTGCTTTGAACAAGGTTAAAAAAGCGCTATATAAGTGCAGACCATTAATTCTTTACATACCCCATTGTTGAATATTTTCTTATAATAGTGCACTGTAAACTGTGTTATTATTTACCTATGATTTAATAGCTGTATTTTCTAAATGGGAATCAGTCATTTGATAAATAGAAAACAGAACATAGTACATTTGCTTGTTTTAATTAGAAATTTCCACTATGTTGTCAT
The DNA here is from genome assembly GCA_012411365.1 of Ameiurus melas. Classification (NCBI taxonomy): domain Eukaryota; kingdom Metazoa; phylum Chordata; class Actinopteri; order Siluriformes; family Ictaluridae; genus Ameiurus; species Ameiurus melas. The sequence continues at coordinate 16,900,155 of CM022756.1, forward strand.
TTAAATAAGGAATAAAAGCTTCACCGTGTACTTAGTCTAAGCCTTAAACACATCCAGGAAAGTTCTAAAGCGCCAACAAATAAGGACTCACAGATAGATAGATCCATTACTTTACCTCTTTTCACCAGAAGGCCCTTACCTAAAGTTTTTTTTATGTTATTTATTTAACAGCATATATGCGTATGCATATATGTGTATATATATATATATGTGTATATATATATATATATATATATATATATATTATATATATATATATATATATATATATATATATATATATATATATATATATATATATATATATATATATATATATATATATATATATATATATATATATATATATGTGTATATATATATATATGTGTGTTTTTGTTTTTGTTTTTTTTTATTTATTTTTTTGGTTTTTTGGGGGTTTTTTGCATGTAAACAGTTTTATGCACATGTCAACACATGTCTGAATTTCACAGTACAGTTTTCCAGATGATATCCTGATATGGCTGTGCAGTGACAGTGCCATAAAGCACTCAGTGAAAAAAGTAAGAATACAGCACATTAAAACCCACACATCTATGCTTTGAATTAATCACTTAATAAATTTAAGAGAAAAAAAATAGATATTGTTGATTTAAATAGTGAGTCATGCGCTGTGTTACTCGCCAAACAGGCGCAGTAGTTCAGACCTGAATCCTCCTTATGTAATTTGTATCCATTTAGGACATTTTGTTTCTTACATAAACTGTTTGTGCTCAATTAAAAGTTCAGAGGAAGCCAGCAGGATCCTGAATTCTTGAGGACACAACAGTATGATGAGCAAAATGGACGAACATAACAGACTTTACACCTGGCAATGCAAAATGCTTCCTTGGTGTTACAAAACAACCACAAATAAAGCTAATGGCAACAAATAAGACAACAGTCATACTTTCCCCTGTGACATGTGGTCTTAATTACATTGTGTTTTATCCAACATGTTGAGCAATACCCTCCGAAACCAGATGTTTGAACGACTTCCAATTGTCTTATTCCGATTGTTTTATTTCTATCTTAGGAGTCTGAGAGGCTTTTTAAGAACTATTCGAGTGGACTATATGTGACTGTGTAAGTGATGTAAATAATGGGACTGGAGCTAGGCAGACATGCCAGAACTTTGCATGCAGATGTTTGAAATTCTACAGCTGTGTACTTGTTCTTTTCTCAGGAATTCTCATCAAATCCGTTTTCGAAAAAAATCTTTAAAAAAAAAAATCGAGTACACTTACAAAACACAGAACCAGCGACTCATATTAATTCAATCACAAATTATGCACTTTTAATTGTACATAATGTCATGACTTAGTAACATTCATCAATGCCTCAAAACCTCAAGTCAGCTGCTGAATTTCAGTCCCAGAAACCGCATGTTTAATACCTTGCTTGTGTTTGGCTCAGTTACAAAAGGTTGACTTATCTCTGATCTCTAAACTGCATCCATTCTGTTCGTACTGACGTTAAAGCTTAAAGAGTTGATAATGAACCTGTCTCAGGATCAGCTACTACATAATGAGTCATGTGCCACTGTTATAAACTCATAGAAGTTGCAGTAATTGATTACACGTTGCAGTTTCTTAACAAGTGCTCGTATAACAATAAATTACTTATTTGTTCATTTTTGTTCTATTATTATTATTATTATTTTTTTGCTATGTCACTAATAGAAATCAGTACATCATTGAAAACCTTCATCTTATCTGAGTTTCTAAACAGGAATGTATAATTAATGATCAAATAAGAAACACGAAGCACCATTAAATTAGGTGTAATACTGTATGGTCCTACTAAAACCAAGGCTTGCCCAGACACGAGCGATAAAGACACGATAAAGACTGATAAGTTCTGGCTGTTATGAGTAGTGAAATGACATTAAACCACTGTATACTGCATACAGTAATAACTCACCACATAATAAAACTGCAGTTCCTGACGCACAGGCTCCTCAGGCTGCATCACTGTAGATGAGGCTCCATGAGATCCCAAAAATAAAACCATTCCACCTCAGCAGCAAAGACTGCCATCAAGCATTTAAACCACAGATGAAAATCCACTTTTCTTGCTTCTGTGCCCACCACCTGGAAGGGTCAGACTCAGACATCAAGCATGAGGTAGGACCCCAGGACTACAGACATGCCTGATCTAGGGACTACCAAGACTAGGAGTCCATCAGAACATCCTCCATGTGGCTGTGTATCTGTAAAGTGATAGCAGGCTTTCCTCTGCAGGGCGCTCTGTGCGCGTGTGTGTGTGTGCGCGTGTGTGTGTGTTCCACTTTGATAAAATATGGGCCTCTAACGTGCAGCAGTGCACTGTGCTTGTCAGAAACAGGAAACACTTGGCTGATGGCACAAGGCTCAGCTTGCTCTGAAGCAGAAGTCCTCAGCACATGGACCAACCAGGGATTCTTTCTCCATTCCCTCCCCTTTCCAAAGCATAACACAGACGGCTCTAAGGTTACAAACTAAGCTGAAAACACAGATTTGAGTTCGAGTAACTTCGAGAATAACTTCTTAATGCCATTTTGTGTTTGTTTCGTTCACCTTATCTGTGCAGTATTGTACATGAGCTATTATTTTTTTTTTTTTTTAGGAAAAATTAATCATTAGCAAAAAAAGTGTTGCTCTCTTGAAGTGGCAAAAACAACATATGGCATGTCATAGAGGCATGTAATCTAACAGAATCACACAATAAAAAAATGCTGGGGTGTTTGCTAAACATGTAATCTATTCACTACAAACAACAGAAAGTGATACTACTGTATCAATATGGGTCTCAATTTGCATATCTGCTTTAACCCCTAAACGTCCTGCTTATTCATTCATTCATTTTGATGAAATATTATTCAATAAATTCTATGGATCTCTGAAGGTGTGTAGTAATGGCAGTAACAATGTCTTTCCCCACTGACACCTCCTGGGAGTTAATTACGCTTTTCCTGACACTTTTCTGCGTGAGGCCATGCATCTGGGCTTCATTCTGTAGAGCAGAGATTCTTCAAATTGTTTGTGGCCTTGGTGATGCTCTTATGTAGATTCAGCCCACATGTATGCAACCCTATACTCCACAGGGCCAGAAACACACACACACACACACACACACACACACGTCTGTGTCAGGACCGTCCACTGGCATAATTATTAATACAGCTAATTCATGCTATGCCTACACCTAAATCTAACCCTAATCTTTCAGGTTAATTATTTATTAATTTGTTGTTGTTTTGTTTATTTATTTATTTATTTATTTAAAATAAAGGCTGTTTTTGCTGCCTACACTTGGCCCACACCAAGATATCCACAAGAGGGCAGTCCTGCCCTAGGGCAGTCCTAACTTTTCTGCCCAGGCGCTATTACATAAACTATGAAATTAATAATTTTCCACTCTTTAGTGTTTTGAAAGGGAAAAAAAAGTCAATATTCCGAATACAGTTTTAATCTGATACTCATGTCCAAATCAGTAACAAACATTTTTTTTTTTTTTTTTTTACAATAATACAAATCTTAAATTGAATAAAACATATCAGAACTATTTGAATAATTGGTAAATAACCTGCATCATCATATGTGTACATTGTCTTTCTGTCTCTAAATACCATTAACTAAAAATGAAGACTCCAAAAGAGTGTTTAAGCAAGAAAAATAATTTATTTATGTAACTTTTTGTAGCACATAGTCAAGACATAGCTGCTTGAAGAGCTCACAGCTACATATCCTTACTGCTGGAGAGGGAGGCTCATAATATTCAGAATTTTTATATACGTCTTTCCAATGATAAAATAACAAAAATAGAATTCCCCATACTTTCTTTCTTTCTTTTCCACCCAACTGTTTTTGTCCCAAGGACAAGGGGCAAAATAAAGCTTTTTCTTCAGAGAGTCAGCAAACTCTAAGCTGATCTTCAATAGCCTTAATAATCCTCTGTAATAGTCATCTCTGTGATAAAATTTGATAAAGTTGTATCGTAGAATTACATGTTATATACAGTGTATGTTTTCGAATTTGGCACTGGCTGAAAGTCATGTCGTGTGGAACGTTTTAGGCATAGAGGGGGACCGATTGATGCCTAAAACATTTTAAGTGCATGAGCGTCAATAGTTGCTGATCCTAAGCACAATGCTTTTAGGAAACTAGACCCTGTAGGCCCTTAATTTCTCAATGTTTACTGTGCTCTCACTTTGTTGGGGTGTTTTTGGGATTCATCTCTCCTCTGTGCACAAACATGAGCTCCTGTGGGTGTCATTAGACGAATGGGAAAGAGGCTACGATGGAGGGAGAAAGGAGGAAGAATATAGAAGCAATAATATGTTTTCACTGTAGGTTGTCACATAAAGAAATCTGTAATTCACATTCTGGTCTGTGTGGCAGAATGTACAGTCTACATTGTGTTTAGATTTCTGTGAAAACTCTCGGTGACTTAACATGCGGCTTCTAACAGTCTGTTTTATCCCCGTACATGCTTTACTCTTTGTTTATCTAAGCATTTTGACTTCCTCGCTCCCTCTCCACCTTCCTCTGGTAATTTTGATAATATTATTGACGAAGAATTGATGCAGCACAGAGTACACAAGAGTAATGATGACCGTTAGAGTAGTATTCATAAAAAGACTAAAAGAAACTCTGGATATTTCTACAGAAGTGCATTACCAAGGCATTTAAAAACACAGGCTTGACGCCAGAATACAAGGCAAACAAACACTGGTTGTCTTTTTTTTTCCATTCACTAAATACTGAAAACAAGCTTCACTCACTATTTTGATGTAATATTTCATATTCTTTGTTATATTTAGATGCTATCAGAATACCTGAAGGACTGATATAATAATAATAGTAATAATAATAATAAAAAAATTATTTAATCTTCATCCTCAGTGTTCAGGAGAGTCAGAACATATTTTTTCCCCAGGTGTGCTTCCCCTCCTGGACTGCAGAGGGTGCTCTGGCTCAATAGCACCAGGTTTCTTCTGATTGGGAGCCAGAGATGCACAGTCACATGTGGGAGAAAATATTTGAGAGGAATGGGAAAGAACAAGTAGTCTTTGTGGGAAATGCTTTGCTCACCAAATGATTCTGTCTTTCTGTCTCCAAACATCTGATGTTGAGACTTACACAGGTCTCAGTTTCTCGTGATAATCTCTGTCTATGTATAATACCATAGAAATAAATGTCTTTTTCTGCAGTGACATGGGCGATGACTATACAAAAAAAAAAACAACCCACAGATTACTAAAGTAAACTGTTGAAATTTGTTCCTTCTTCTTGACATTCATAGGCATTCACTGCTAATTTGCCCTAACTGGCAAAGAAGCAGCACATCCAGCCTCAATGCATAGTATGAAATGACCATATAGTGAATGACAAATACAACGTGGACATAGATAAAATGTTCAGGAACACATTGTAGCTGCAGCTTTAAATTTGGGTATGTGGTGATTATAGCAGTCTACAGCACCACATCTCCCAAAGGTCTGGTCAAAAGGATATGGAGGTGACAATAAGAAGTTCTTTTTTGTTTAACCATTCGTAGTCCTTGGCAGCTCCCTTCATTGGTTCCTTGCATGTTAAACATGCAGACTCTTCATTCGTTAGCCAGAACAAGAAACCCCTTGACAGGTTTTCCATACTAGACAACCAGGATCAAACACCCCATTAGGGGGATTTGAATCCTTCTGTCTATAGTCATTGAACATTTCTTTTTTCTTGCTTTCTTTGTTTTGTTTTGGTATTGTTCTCCTAATCTGCTCTGTGGTGGTTTTGGTTTTTCACTGTGTGTATGTGCTACACATACACACCACTACTACCGACTGGGTACCACTACTGGCAGTGAGGGAAGAACTATTATTTAGATTCCGATGAAGAATATTGCGTGAAGGTTGTCCATTTTGTGACTTTAATCCCGGTTTGTTGTAAACATGCTGGAAATAGGCAGTTTTCAAGAAAATCACAAAAAGTCTAAAGGTATACTTAAATATTGTATATTTAGTATTATTCTGGGTTATATAAATCCCAGGAGGCTAAACCGGGCCTTTTATGTGTTGTTTTTTTTTTTTTGGAAATAAACAAACTACTTTTGTAAGTGCTTTTTAAGGGAATCTGATTTGCATTTTCTATATAGAATTTTTCTCTTTCTGACTAGGACAATCATGCTTTTTGTGTGAACTCCATCCTAATCACAAAAGAAATATTGTTTTGTCTACAATTGCAATAATTCGGCATTTAAAAGGTGGGCATTGACAAATTGGCAGAGGAGTTAATATAACACATTCTCAGTGGTAAAATACAATGCTAACCCAACTATTTCCAAACCTCACATCAACACTGGGTTCCTTTCCTTTGATCTGGACAGCACTCCACAGCAACATGACAAAAAGGTGACACCCAGGGATCATAACAACTCACTTCAGATAGTGCAAGATCCTGGGACGTAAAACCATTTAGATGTGCAGTGGAGCACTAACTGAAAAACAGCCATTACATTTGGTTGTCTATAAGTGGAATCACTGGTCTGGTAGAGCCATTTTTGATGGGTCGGTTCCAGCAGCATCCAGATCAGACTGAGAAAACTCAGTGACACGGCGAGCCAAAGGGTTTGTGCTCTTCAGCAGTTCCATGGCAGAGACCCGCGTTCCACTACTTGACTTGCTGCCCTTCTTCTGGAGAAGAGCCATAAAGTTCTCATTCCGAGAGTGTGACCTTGGAGTGCTGCCAAGTGTCAGTGTTCGAATGTCACTGCTGCTGCTTTTCACAGGTGACACAAGGCTCTGACGACTGCCAAAAGCTGGCTCCTTACGGCCAAGGACTTTCCGCTTTGATCTGGGTAAAAAAAAAAAACATTGTTAGATTTTTTTTTTTTTTTTTCAAAGGTACAATTTTTTTTGTATTATTAAGGTAGAGCAGCTTTGTTATTAATGTTCGTTACAGTTGGTTGCAGTTGATCAGTCAACAGGCAATAACTATAATGAACCAGTGTTTGTGAGACCTGTGTATGATGGTGAAAAGGTCTTCAGTTGTATGGGTGGTAGATGTGTGGACAAGCACATCATCATCTGTTTCTTCAGTGATGTGCAGTTCTGTCTTATCCTTGACAGAGCTGTTTTCCTCCAGTGGAGCTTCTGTGAGCACATTTTTACAGAGACACACTTACTTGAGACACATTACTCTCTATAGTGTATGTATATTAAAATACACAAGCTCGATCAATTATATGCTATATACAGGTGCATCTCAGAAAATTAGAATATCGTGGAAAAGTTTTTATTTTCCATAATTTAATTACAAAAGAGGAACCTTCATATATTCTAGAGTCATTACACATAAAGTGAAATATTTCAAGTCTTTCTTTTGTTTTCATTTTGATGATTACAGCTTACAGGTCATGGAAATCAAAAATCCAGTATCTCAAAATATTAGAATAAAGAATTTCTAAAGCAGAAATGTCGACCTGAGAAAAGCCCTAATCAGATAATTAACTCAAAACACCTGCAAAGATTTCCTGAGCACAGAATCCAAGTTGCTTGAAGTCCAGTGTGAAGTTTCCATAATCAGTGATGATTTGAGGTGCCATCTCACCTGCTGGTGTTGTTCCACTGAGTTTTCTCAAGTCGAGAGTCAATGCAGTGTCTACCAGGAGATTTTAAAGCACTTCATGCTTCCATCTGCTGACAAGCTTCATGGAGATGCTGATTTCCTTTTCCAGCAGGACTTGGCACTTGCCCACAGTGCCACAACTACCAGTAACTGGTTTGCTGACCATGGTGTTACTGCGCTTGATTGTCCAGCTGACTCACCTGACCTGAACCCCATAGAGAATCTACCAGAGACACCAAACCCAACAATACAGATGAGCTGAAGGCCGCATTCAAAGCAACTTGGGCTTCCAGAACACCTCAGCAGTGCCACAGGCTCACTGATGCAGTAATTCATGGTAAAGGATTAAAGCCCCGACCAAGTATTGAGTGCATAAATTAATATACTTTTCAGAAGGTCGACATTTCTTTATTCTAATATTTTGCGCTGTAAGCCGTAATCATCAAGATTAAAACAAAAAAGCCTTGAAATATTTCACTTTATGTGTATTGAATATAGAATATATGAAAGTTCCGCATTTTGAATTCAATTGCGGGGAAAAACAAACTTTTTCATGATATTCTAATTTTTTGAGATGCACCTGTATATGTTATGTTATAATTACTCTTAATTGTTATTGCTACCTAAATCATAGCATATGTTTTAAAAATGTAACATACCTGTCATTATTTCTGCAGTGAATTCCTTTATGTCAATATCTTGAATAGATCCAATATCCGTAGTGGTGCCATCCTCTGGTATATCATGGTTTTCTGCATTTACAAGAACTTCCAGATGGCTTTGATTTTCATGTTGTGTATTGGTCTCACACCTAACTGGAATCTCTTGGTTAGTGGATGTTTCTTGGTCATCTTCGTTATAAGACGCCTCCTCAGCTTCAAAAGGTGATGGGCCTAGTGGTGACTGAGAACCACTGTCAAGTAAGAGGCTTTGCTTTTCTGCAGTGCCATTGCTTGGTGCCTGGACAGTAGGGGAAGGTAAGAGAAGAACATTTGGCTTTTTGGGTACTGGTGGTGGTACCTTGGCTTTCTTCTTGTCCAAGTCAGCTATGCAGGAAATGGGACTTTGACTACGAAGAGTCTTGCCTATGTCCTCTTTCTCTGGACTGCTAGGAAAGGTAAAATCCTCCTCAATTGGTATCCCATGTTCTAGGTCAAGCTCCGGTAGAGGGGGTGGATGTCTTGGCACCTGCTCTTGAGGTGTAACTGCAGATGGACTGATTGATGATTGGGACGGCCTCTTAGGTTTAGGTTTCCTGACCACCATGTAGATGTTGGCTACAGGCATTGGTCGGTCTATTGGGGAGGCTGGTGGAGATTCCTGAGTATGGGGTGATGATGAGGGAGACTTGAGCATTAAGTTCATGGGTCGTTTGGGGAGTGGTGGCTTTACTGCAACTGGTGGCTTGGGAGGTTTAGAGCTATATGGGGTGGTAGGAGGGCTAATATCACGTCCTTGTTCCTCCTCTATGATGTCAGAGGAGCCATCAGGACTGTCCTCAAGTTCTGAGCGGCTTACTGAACGGAGTCTGATATTTCGCAGATCTGTTGTGGTAACCATGGGCTGTGATGACTGACTTAATTTTCCTGGTTTGCTGGTGGTAGATGTGTCTGAGTGTCTCCGGCTAGCTTTAGGTTTGGGTTTGACAGACGACAAATCTACTGTGGAATTCACAGGTAACTCAAAAGAGAGGCGAGACTGAGATTTGTCTTTTGGTGAGGTGGCTGGAAGTGATGACTTCCTCTCTGGGATCTTAGGGCGCATTTTACACCCTGTTGGGGTGAGTCCAGTGATGACAGAGTTTGTAATAGTTGGGGTGGGAGTCTCAGACTGGCTAGAGTATCCACTTGAGGGAGACATAAGGCATGGAGGCTTGAATGGAGAGACCTTAGTCTCCGCTTCAATGGAAAGTGGGGAAGGGGAAGTAGCGCGAGAGGTTGATGGTGAATTCAGAGATTCTGAGCTTCCACGTACTTTAATGCATTCAATTACTGTTGTACCTGTAGCGGTGCTGGAGCCTGATAATGAACGATAAGGGTCAATGTTGGACTTCCACTCACTGAGCTGCCAGTGAGGGGGAAAGGCTAGGTCAACTTCTCTGTCAAGGGGCTGAGATGTATCAGAGGCTGTCTCCAAACTGCTGTGTGTCTCCTCATCTGGTTTAGATGCCATAAGAAACTCGGACCGGAATGAATCCTGGAAATTATTATCTCGTGGTATGAAGAGGCTCTTAGGCCTACCATCTTTGATATGTCCTTCACCATGGTGTGGGCCTATCCCACCAATTGCTGACAAGTTCTTTACTAGAGACACGCTGCGTACTGGAGGTGGTGGCTTCTTTTTGGGCTTCTTCAGTGAGATGCTTCGTGAACGTGACCTCAGTCTACTCACTGGGAAGAAGTCAGACCCTGCTGCTACAGACACATTGTCAGTGCTGGTGTTGTCCTCAGAGCTGTTGCTAGGGTACAGCAAAGCATAGCTCTCACCTTCTCTGACTGTTGGTACTGTCTCCCCTGGACAGCACATGTTGTCTGATGAGCAGAGAGATCCAGAATCTGTTGGTGTTGAAAGGGAGCGTTCACGAAACTTGAAAGCATTGGCTCGCATTGATCTCTTCTCTTGCTCACACTTGTTGAGGTCATTACCTGTAGCTGGGCTGGATGTTGCACCCTCTGTCTCCTTTCTTTTTCCTTTAATTGCATTTTCATGTGTGACTGCATATGTCCTGTGCCCAGAATGTTCTGAGATGAAAGTGAATGAGCTAGAGTGTGATACAGTGCTCATGGACATGGCAGAGCTGCTCTGGGAAGGGCACATGAGGCCACCTCCACCAGAGTCTAATGTTCCAGGTTTGGACAAAGGCTGCTTGGCAACAGGGTTTGGGGTCAGGGCATAGTTGTAGGAGTCATTCCAGGAGGGAGAAAAAGTGGAACCCTTTGGGCCATTCCAGGAAGAGCTGGGGCACATAAGAGTAGCATGGTCCATCATGCCTGTGGGGGCTTTGGGGGACGGGGGGACACTGTGCTCTCTGTCACTCTGTGTTTTCCGTAAGGGTATGTGCTGCTCGCCTGTATTCTCTGTGGTGGGTTCCAGAGACCTCGGCTGGGAAGAGTCAGGAGAACAAGCACCTTGTATCAGATCAACAGCAAGAATCTTGCCATCACCTAAGAGAGAGATAACACAGACTGAACTTAGAAACCAAGAGCACAAACATATTTACCATAATTCTAGAAGCATGCAATTTTTTTGTACTGAATAATGTGTGAAAGCCCATACGTTCTTCCACTGAGGCCAAAAAAGCATACATACATACAGTAGTAGCAAGAAAGCACACATTGTGGCCCATTGACCTGGCTGTTTTTGTTTATTTCCTCTTGCTCTCAGTCCCTATCAGAACTTCCTAACTTCCTATTGGTCACCTTGGCAGTGCAGCGTGACATCAGGGCCTGCGATCACACTCCTTGGGCGGCGGATGGTCTTTGGGTTAACCGCCTTTTCAGTTCTAAAGGGGGCCTGGAGTTCGCTGGCGTGCTTATCAAAGCTCTGGCCTGAGGCAAGACATGAGATACCACTTCTCAATCTGAGTGACAGACCTTTGTCAAAATATATGTATGTAAAGTATATAAATGATCAAATAATTTGTTTCTGAGGCACACTATGCCTTTAAGTATAAATGGCCACCTGACCAAACAGATCAGAGTTAAATCCTTTAGATGATTTTAGACAAATAGTAGGCTGAGTCGTATTTTAGTCTAGATGTACATCTACTTTATAAAACTGACATATTCTAGACACGTACCTTCTAGAAATGTCAATTAAAAATATCTGATTTGATTGGTTCACAGCATTAAGTACTATATCCACCGAGCAGTATGGCCAGCATGAGATGAAGAATTACTTGTGACTTGTTGGTAACTAGTTGATATTTGGGGAAATGGAATAAGACACTAGACATGTAGACAGCAAAGGTGTCTGAGTGAATGGTTCTGATAAAAGGGCTGATATTCATGGACTGGTTAAACAACAACAACAACAATGTGCAATTACGTTTTAAACCTGCATCTGCCCTAATCAAAATTATATTTCTCAACTCCAGTACATCCCAAACATTCAACTGTTGTGTAAATGTAACTTTTGCAGAGTTACTAGTGGTGCATTAAGACTATGTTTGATGCAAAAAAGATGCATGTAAAATACGATTTATTTCTTTCACATGAATTGTGCCGTAAGAAGGAAATATTGCACATTTGCATTTACTCATTTATCTGATGTTTGTATCCATGTAACTGGGACAGATTCAACTGGGCAGTTGAAGGTTGAGAGTTTTGTTCAAGAACACAACAGTAGCGGCTTAGTGGTGCTGGCATTTGAACCCACAAGCTTGCAATCAGTAACCCAAGCCTTAACCACTAAGCCACCGTGACTATATTGCACAAACCTACACTGTCCGCTCTCTCACAAAACATCCAAGGAAGCTACACTCTCTCCTAACATGTGTGCTTGTGCCATTCATGAAAATGAAAAAAGAGGAGGGGAAAGGAGGCTCTCCCTCCTACTCTTTTACAATCATACACCTTCTCTGTCACTGTTTCCATTCCTTTCTTTCACTCTGAGCAGCTTTGCCATTCCTCTTCACCAAGCTAAGAGGGAAGAGTTGGGCGTTGCCATGGCAACAGCTACCTGTTCATTTTCTTAGGCGGAATGGCACCTCTTTGTGCATTAGACCCCAGGCTGCCGGAGCATGGCATTAACAGAGTTTACAGACCTAGCCTACTCTACAGCACTGAGCACCAGAGAGAGGAAGTAGACAGCACAAAAGGGGGACAATCAGAGAAGAGGAATACATGGAAAGAGGAGCAAAAGAGAGACAGGGTAGAAGACTGAGCAGTAGAAATGAACGATGAGGAAGGAATAGGAGAACCCAGAGACCGGAAGTGCTAGTGCTATGCCAAATAAAGAGATAATATCTGACTAAAACAGGGTGACAGCTTGAGAGCGGTAGGAGGTACTCGTGGATAAAAAATGTCCCAGTACCCATGAGTGGAAATGAAGAGATGATTTGGCATGTGGTGCAAGTTATATCACTCAGGCTGGGCAAATTGAGTATCAACATGAAAATACAAGTAGGAAATGTGGCACGGAAACAATATGAGGAAAATGATGTCATGTAGGAAATCCTAAAATGCCTCACCTGGGCTGAACCTCAGTTCAGACATCAGAGTAACTAAGATCTAAGCAACTAGACACACTTGTCTAAAATGTTCAATATTTTGAAATGGAAACGTACTTTCATTTATCTGAGGAGCAGAGATCATATTTAATGAATAGAAAAGGCAAATATTATTTATTGCTAATAACATACAAAAGCAAACTGTGACTCAGAGGAATCAGAAAATCTTGTTGATCGAAACAAATTGCAATGTAAAGTGCAAGAGCAAGATATGTTAAGTGTCCGTTACCTGTGACATCAATGGGGACGAGGTGTGCAGACGAGTGTCGACTCAGGTGCCAGCGAGGTTTTTCAGCAACTGGGGGCCCCACCGAAGAATTCCAGCCCAGGAGGGAGCGGTCTGACCCACAAGCGGCCGGGTCTTGAGCCCGGATCCCTAATGACGTGGTCTCATCCTCACACACCTGTTTATTCGCAGGCTAGAGAGAAAGATTGGGAAATGGATTAGCTGAATTAGATTATTCATGACAGAAGTAACAGCTCATCAATTACACATGTAAAGTTAAGCATTCCTAACTTTCTAAACAGCTTGTACTTGGACCCCTCTCTGAAGAGGAGACCCTCTGTTTTCGGGCACCTTACAAAATATGGTTCTTTTTTGTTTTATGTCTGACAGCTGATGATCAAGGAGTGCATCAAGTGTATCAGGGAGCGCATTCACACTCTAAGACTCACTGGGAATTTAGAATGACTGAGTATACTTAATTGTTCAAGCGCAAAAGAAAAGTCATACACAAATGAGCTGTCACATAATGCATTCACCAATTTTCTGTACCGCTTATCCTACACAAGGTCGTCGGGGAGCTTGGAGCCTATCCCAGAGGACTCGGGGCACAAGGCAGGGGACATCCTGGATGGGGTGTCAACCCATCATAAGGCACAATCGCACACACTCAAACACTATGGACTATTTGGAAATGCCAATCAGCCTACAATGGGGGAGGGGGAGGAAAGTGGAGTACCTAGAGGAAACCCCCGAAGCACGGGTAGAACATGCAAGCTCCACACACTGGGCAGAGGGAGGAAATGAACCCCCAATCCTGGAGGTGCGAGGCAAACATGCTAAGCATTACGCCACCGTGCCCCCTGGTGTCACATAATCATGCCTGAATGTAGAGGTACTTCAGTCAACATAAATGTTCGTAAATGAAACATTTTGTCTGTGGGGTACACCTACCCATGTTTACTGTTAACTTTTCACAAATTCTATGTAATAAAGCATACACACACACCACAACAAAAAGTTTAAATCTGCAAGAAAACGAGCAGATAATTACCAGGAAGACAAACTCTGGTTTCTTGATGTTGAGAGAGGAAGGCGAGCGGCTGAGTGTAGTGGAGGTGTCCTCTGAGCTCTGAGAGGAAGGGTGCCGGAATGTCTGTCCAGTTACCCTGTTATCATACAGCTGCTCCTCAAAGTCTGCACACAAACAGCCTTAGCTTTAGCATTAGCCTTAGAACATGCAGACACTTCCTTTATGAAGAAGCAGTTAGACTTAAAGAAACTACTTAATATGCAGTATGCAATAGAGAAAGTAGACATCTTGTATATTTCTCTCTCGTTCCCAAGGTTCTTCTAAGTACGATTAGTAATGAAAAATTCCCATGTGTGTCTTCCACCTCTTCCCTGTGTTTATTAGAATACCCTAAAACACTCACTACACCCCCAGGCACAGTGCACACACACACACACACACACACACACACACACACACACACACACACACACACACACACACACACACACACACACTTTCCCCAAGTTTCCCCCCTCCTCCCACTCTTTTTCCCCTCTCTCTCTCACTCAAACCAAAGTTTTTTTCTGTGTGTGTGTGTGTGTGTGTGTGTGTGTGTGTGTGTGTTGGGCCAGTGAACTTGATACCTTAAAGCAGAAAAGGGATGCCACAATCTCAGAGTTAGGTTGCCTAGCAATGATGGGTGCTTTGAGACAATAGAATACCTTTTGAGTCAACAAAAGCCCCCAGCCCAAGGCCCACCACTCCGTGGCACACACACACACACACACACACACACACTCACACACACATATGCACACACGCACACAACGCTTGGGGTGCAAAAATGCATGTGAATTTCTTTTACACCACTTTAAAAACATGTATCTACCAAACACATTTCTTATTGTGTGCTGCAAACATTTGCCTGTGTTCCCGAGCTAAAAACCTTCCAAAGAAACAGCATTAAGAGCGTTATTCATTCCTAAAACAGGATTAGTGTGTCTGGAGTCGCAATTAACTTAGGATCTCAGTTCACAGTTATGGAGTTGTCGGCTCAGCCAGCTTCAAGACATGATCAGCTTTTAGCTGCATGCATTCATTTAAAAAATGGGATAAGGAATGCAAGTGCTGCAGAGGAAAGGTAAAGGAGGTAAAAGTACAAGTTGATTGCTGCAATCACTTTTATAAAGGCCTATGTCAACAAACACCTAATGTGTTCCTGTGCAAAAGAACACAAGAAACAGCTAAGATCCCTCAAAAACACCATTACAGGAGTATAATGCAGCAGTGGTATTAATGTGTGCATGGGACCTCATATTTTACAACTACATAAACAGCTCTCTAACAAGACCAAAACTGCCGCAGACACCTGCCCCCGCTTTACATTCCATCCCAAATGGACACCAAGCACCCTAATCACTCTGAACTTGTTTCACAACAGTTGACAGATAATAAAACTGACACAAACTGCGGTACTCAAAGTAAACCTTCCGAAACGTGTTCGAAATCGTTTCTCTATTTTTAGCAAGCACATGGTCCAAACAGCAGGAACTCACCAATTCATACATGCTGCTTTGTGAAAGCAAGGATTTGGCTTTGAAGAACTTGCAAGCCACTTCAAAGGAGATGTGAAAGAGGATCGAACAGAGAAGACACTCAGCTGTGTGTATCTTCGTCTGTGCACCTGTGTATCTTTGCGTGTGTGTATGTAAAGATATTTTGGACACACCCACCCCTCTTATGCTGACCTGCCTTCGGCCACTCAGCCTCTGAACACTGCTAGGACACAAATGTCTCGGTCGCTCTCAGCCAATCAGGCGACTTGTGCAGAAATGCAGCCAGCCACTCATGCATGCTGAGAGCCAGAGCAGCCACGAATAACCTCAAAGCAACACGCCTAACAAAATGCACCCCGGAAAGCAGCCATTTATTAAATATGGGTCAGTCCTTTTCTTGTAGATTCACAGAAGGCATGGGAGCAGAGGAGAGAAACAATGCCTCTTTTCTTGTCTATGGCCATTTCATTGGGCCTGTTTTGTTTTTCTTTTTTTTTTCTTTTCTTTTCTTTTCTCTCCAGTCCCTATTCAGAATTGAACATTCATAGCTGATCGGTGTTATGCAAGAGAGTCAAGTGCCTTGGCTGGAAAGGAAAGATGTATTTTGCCCTGATTAGGAGAAAATACTAACAAAATAATCACACTATAATCATGAATAATCAATAATGTAATTGCTCTCTCATAATGCCAGTCACTACCAGGAACTGGTTATATTTTCATAATTTATCATCATTCTCCACTGATGGACAACAAATCAAAAGGTTTATTATCTAATGAAAGTAGTAAAGATTTTAACAAAAGGAAGCTGTTAGAAATGTAAATAAATGATCTTTTCTAGAAAATAGAGGTCATGTGTAAAACAATCCTACCAATGAAAGTACAAACAAAAAGACTAGAAGTGTTTCCCTAACTATGACTGTCTTCTTAAAAACTGTTCAAAACTTTTAGGAAAGTTTCAGAGGAATTTTTGAACTAAGAGGAAGTTCGGGGTTGATCCCGCTGTTACAGATAATGTAATGTTTCACTATGATTGGCTAATACATTGGTGGTTTATGATAAAAAATAATAAACAAATAATAAAATGAAATTTTCACCTACGTGAAAACAAAATGCTTGCAAGTTTCATCATCTAGTTGTTAGTCTATGTGTGTGACTCGTGTGTGCAAATTGGATTTAATAATAATGATTATTTTCATTTAGATTTAACTACAGTTTTACTAACCATGAGAAGCTAGTTAGTAAACAACTAAAGATAAGGTGCAGTGTGGAGAGAGCATTAATGAGTCTTTTATAAATCACAAATACATTACAGCACAGTGAAATTCTTCTTTTCACATATCCCAGAATGTTAGGAAGTTCGGGTCAGAGTGGAGGGTTAGGCATGATACAGCACCCCGGGAGCAGAGAGGGTTAAGGGCCTTGCTCAAGGGCCCAACAGTGGAAGCTTGGCAGTTCTGGGGCTTGAGCCCTTCTGATCAGTAACCCAGAGCCTTGTATATCAAGCCACCACCAAAGCCCCATTAGTTTGATTTATAACCCAAACACTCAGCAAGGTATTTCCAAATTCATCTTGAATTGTAGTTGCTTAACTACATTTCTACTGTTGCTGAGCGGTGGAGGGATGTCAAAACGTCAATCCTGTCTTGCATTGCTTTTCTTAGTAGCTGGGCTGTGTACCTGCTCGGATATTCCACAACCACTGCAATACCCTCACAAGTAAGAAAACACCATCTCAAAAGCTTGCTGTCAATATAAACCGTAAACAACTAAACATGATTACACTATTTTACAATCGATGGTGATTTAGAGGTGTCCAGAGGATCCTTAAGAAACTAAGCATTCGCAGGTTTGTGAATTACAGTGGGGGGGGAAATAAGTATTGGACGCGTCAACATTTTTTCAGTAAATATATTTCCAATGAAGCTATTTACATGAAATTTTCACCAGATATCAGTATTAATTCAAGAATTCCAGAATTCACATCATTAAAGTCCATAATGTTATGTGTAATAAAGTGGAATGACAGTAAAAATGTATTCAACATGCTAACTGAAAAGTATTTAATACTTAGTGGAGAAGCCTTTGTATGTAACGACAGCTTCAAGACGCATCCTGTATGAAGAAATGAATTGGACTTGAATTATCTTACATTTATTTTAAAAATCACACATTTAAATTTTTCCCCCCCAAATCTGATAGTTAACACCTCCATGAGTACAGAACAGAGATCTCTCCAGATAACTGCCTCATGGTGTACTACTAAATGTACAACAAAAAGCATCCACAAGGACTTGTAGTATATGTACCATTTTGTAATGTCACTGGGCTGGATTGACAAAAAATATGACCTTTAAGAGGACTCCAAATTTGAAATAAAAGTTCTTAGCAAAGAATGTCAGACTGTGTGTGAATTCATTAGAGGACAGTATTTAATATTATTTGCATTCAACTACAGTATACGCTTATCAGACTTCTTAATTAGCAGATTATATGCAACAGTAACCATGGCTTGTGAGATGGCATGTTGTCTGGAAAAATCGTTTACTGTTTGATTTATAGCACAGAAATCCAAAACAGCTGATAGTTTCCCAGTCTATCTATGCTTGTTCCAAAATCATGGACTATCGCATTGCTTCTCTTAGTATAAACAAAAGAGCTTTACCACAGGGCTCTTGAATTCTTGAATCTGATTGGTCAGAAAGCGTTGACAAAATTTTATAACAGCATCTCCGGCAGTAGGACCGGCTGCAAGACAAATCACAGGTTTATATTAACGCAATACGTCATGGATAACTTAGTAATAACTTACACAGGGACTTGTATAACAGATGCTCCACATAATCTAAGCCTATTAATAAACAGATTAAAATGGTTCTATTATTAAGAGAAAAAAAACAGATGTTTATATAACAGTTGTCAGAACTTTGTAAAAGTCTTTTTTCTTTTGTAAAAGAAAGTAGGTTTTCCACCCTGGGAAACTCTTCAGGACAAATGATTTTCTGAGGAAACAACTGTTTATAGCTGTTTATTAATATATTTAAAAAATCATTGTTGAAAATTGCTTTGGTCTAAGAGGAATAAAACACTTTGGGACATGCTGTTACTGGAAAATAAAATAAAAAATCAGGGTTATAACTAGAGATGCACCGATACTAAATTTCTCAGCCGATACGATAAACGATTATTCAGAGTGATATCGGCCGATACCAATAACCGATACCGATAGTTCTGCCTTTTATACCTTCTTTTTAATTAATAATAATGAATTCCACTATTCAGAAGGAAATGCAAATAAAAACTTAATTCTCTCCATTTCAACAAGTTGTTTCACAGTAACTGGTCTCATAAACAGTTACACATTACTCTAATTAACATTAACACATGAACTCAATTCTGAAGATTAAATTAAGATTTCTTAACTTATTGAATGTTATTAATTCATATTAACATTGACTGAATTCTAAAAATCCTCCTGTTATTGTCACATTCACTCACCACATACAAAAACATTTCTACTTCTTCATTGACATCAAACTGGTCATATATAATAGAAACTTTTTTATATATTAACATTAACTGGATATGAAATATACCACTCTACAAATATATTTTTCTGTGCAATATATACTTTTTTGTCAACTCTTTAAATCTTTCAACGGTTTATTCCTGCTTCACAGCTGCTCACTTAAGGTGTCAAATTTGATCAGAGCAGAGGTTACGGAGTTTACAAACTGCAGTTTTATCGTCATTCCACACAAGAGACATCTTTTTTATACACAGCATGAATTTCCCGCCCTCTTTTGATTGACAGCATATAATCGGCCCTGATCATCGGATGTTTTTAAACTATCGGCCGATGGGCCATAGTGTGAAAAAATAGCCTTTATTGGTGCATCTCTAGTTATAAATGTAGCTCTACTTCACATCAGGCCACATCACACCATCCCATCATTGATTATTTTCCTGTTATAACAGCATTATTGTTATGTTTTTAGAAGCGTTCGTAATTTGGTCTTGACAAAATACTGTAGGAGTCTCTGGATGTCCCCTAATGTTTATAAGCTGCTTGTAATGCCATCATGCAGTCTGAATTACTCTTAAATGTAAGAATCCTAAAATAAGGACAAACATTCACAATATTTTCTACATTTTCTCAATTTCTAAATATATCTTTAATCTTGTGAGTTTTTTCCATTTTTATCCAATATCAGGCCAAACTACTGTTAAGCATTTAAATGTCAAAGATTTGGATGTTGCATTAGCACAAACATCACATTAAGAGGTTGAGAGCATCTCTGTGGCTACACCTGACAAGCACACGCTTAAGCACTAAGTTCAAAGAGGCTTTGATGTCTCATCAGTTCGGGTTCATCAGGGCACTACAGTAAGTGTATTCACATTTCATTCAGACAAAAGTGAACATAAACAAACATCTCCATCAGCAGTATTTCAGCTCTTTACTGGAAGGTTGCTGGACAGCAGCTCTAAGAACACTCACATTAAGACTGAAATCAAAATAAGTGAGCAGATATGTACTTTTTTGAGAACAACTTTAAAGTGAATTTCAACCTTCTAATTTCGAATGATATAGTTAGTTCCCAACATTTAAAAATAGCCTTAGCAACATCCTTTTAATACAATTTTAACTAGTCAAATGTCAAACTATCACTACTCTTTATGGAACAGTACAACCATGTGTGTCACAACAAAATACATCCTTTGTCCTTTTTCAATTATATCAATTAATTTTCTTAATATTTTATGAAATATTTGCCCTTGCTCTTACACTAATGTGACATGTGATGTTTACGTGAACTGTATATAATGGATTGTAATATGGATTGTCTAAACAACTTAACTTAAACACATAGCATGTCGAACATCTGCACATCCTTAAGTATTAATCCATTAATATATGAAGAGCAAAGATTGACATAGAGCAGAGGACGAAGAGAAAGAGAGAAGGAAATGCAAGCTGCATACAAACACGTAAACACTCTGAGAAGCGTCAGGAAGAATCTGCATCAAAGTATTCATTCAGTCAAGTGTAAGAATGAAACGAACAGACAAGCTGGGACTGTATATGTCTCCCCAAAACAATATAAGGAGAGCTATGAATCATAGAGATAGAGAAGGAGAGAAAAGCAGGGAAGAGACAGGCAGGATGTAAAGACGACACAGCCATAACATGGAGCGATACAAACACTTTAAAGCTCACACACATAAGGACATTTGTAATAGAAATAAATACATGCGGGCATAGAAGACGCAGCCACACACACTCCAAATGACAATATGCGCAGTCAACTGAACATATGTCATTGAGTTAACCATCGAAACCAGATCCTCCTGAACCCCTCACACAAGCACACACGACACACACACACACATGCACACACACACACACACACACACACATACACACGCGCACACACACACACACACACACACAAACTTACACACACGCCCTGCGGCTGGAGGTTCCTACCTTGCAGCAGGCTCTGGAGGTTGAGCTGAGCCTCTTGGTGCAGCTCCTGCACACACTCCGGCCTACTCCACGAGCCAAACACATTCACATGCTGTTGCCATGACGATTGGAAGTGGGCCGTTCGCTTGCTCTCCGAGTCCAAGTTGGTGGTAGCTAAGAGAGAGAGAGAGAGAGAGAGAGAGAGAGAGAGAGAGAGAAAGGAAGAGAGGGAGCATACAAGGGAGAGATCAGATAGAGGGAGAGGGAGAAAGATACAAATAAAAATTGATGATTTTTGCATAGGTAATATCAGGAAGCGAGGGCTAGGTATCATGGTGTTTGCACAGAGAGAGAGGATGGTACACCTAGAGTTGCTGCATTACTGTAATCACAATAACAATCCATTTATCATTTTTGTGTTTGTCTGCAAGACTATAAAAAGGCAAAGATCTGTACATGCGATTCATTATATCTGTTTTCATTACAGTCGTGGAACAGTGGCTCAGTGATCATGACTGGAAGGTTGTCAGTTCAAATCCCATAACAGCTGGAGACACTGCTGGGCCACTGATCAAGAGCATGACCCTTTACCACAGTCAGGTAGTTAATATAGCTGCATTATGGCTTTCTCACTTTTCTGTTTTCAGATGACTGGTACACACCTGGTTAAGCATTAAGGGTCTTGTCTTTGTTCAGTTTCTTCATACGTTTAAAATATATTTGATATCACTTCTCAAAATCAGAGTTGTCTTTTCTCAGTCAAGCTTCATACTTTTGGTTTTCCTTCACAGACAATAAATAATCACTCAAAACTTCATCTTCGTTTATTCGTCCTCAGCAACCTTGATTAATCCTCAGCAACCGCTTCTATACCAGTTCATTGCACATAATAAACAATCATACAGTCATTCACATCTAGGGTTCAATTTAGAGCAGTGGTCACCAACCCTCTTCCTTGAGAGCTAGCATCCTGTAGGATTCATCTCCAACCAAAATCTAACACACCTCTGGTAGTTTATCAAGAACTTCTTAAGGCAATGATTAGATGTTTCAGGTGAGCACAATTATGCTTGGAGCTAAAGTCTTCAGGAAGGTAGATCTCCAGGAACAGGGGTGGTGACCTCTAATTTAGAGTCACCTTACACATTTCCACACACCTTCCAGCATGATTTTGGGAGGTGGGAGCTGAAGAACCCAGCAAAAACGCACACAGATATGGGAACATATACAAAAACTCCACACAAGCAATAACCTTAGCTCAGGAACACTACCCGCTGCACCACCATGCCACCCATCACTCAAATCCTCCACTATCCTTTCATATAACATTTCAACTGTGAATATGGTGCAGTATCCTGATTCACCTGCAGTTACCGAGGGAGATCTAAGGAAGAAGAACACTAAGGGAGTTTGACTGGTTAAGGTTATTATGGTTAGTTATGCAGTACACCACCTGACATACGGACAACGGATTCAAATTAAATAATAATTTTTCTTGATATTATTTTAGTAATGAAAGAAAGAAAAAATGAGTGAGGGAAACCTATTCCCCAGGAGGTAAGCTGTGTATAGTTAATGCAAATGCATTTGTGCTCTAAGCTCAGATTAAGAATCATCTATGACACATTGATGGATAACTGACTGGTACTGAAACCAGAAACACTGAGTGCGTAAGGACATCCTTGGAATATCTTCATATCATCTAGTTTGGTATGAAACCATTTTCACCAGCACTCAAAATATACAAATGGAGTCAATCAGTGAATGAAGAACTATTCATCCTAAACAGATTCATGAACATGTTTCCTCCTTGTGAAACAAGGGTTTGATTTCAATTTCACACTGAAGACTGTTACTCTATTTAGCCACATCGATTTAAGCTCAGCACGCAGTTAAGGTGATGGTAGAAATGGACCCAAGCATACTTTGCAATAAAGTATGCTTGCTTCTGTGTCTTGCTTCTCAGTTTTTTGAAGTCAGGGTTATGGAGAAAATCAGGATTCCTAACATACTAACTGTGACCATACTGTAGCAATTGAAATCTGTTTAAGAACAGATTGTTTTAAGAAAATGGGGAAATTAAATATATGATCTCAAGGACTTGTATATTTTGGGAGAATGTCCTGACTGTTCAGAGGGTTCTCCAGAAAGTTACTGCCCTATTTGTAGAATCATCGCAGACAGGCAAAGGCTAAATATAAGTGAAAAAGTTTAGATAAATTTGGTTATTTGATGGGGAGAAGATGATGATGAGGAAGATAGCAGGTGACATTAAGATAAAGTATGATAATCAGTGTACTCTGTCATTCAATAGGATGCTGATTTCTTTGTCTTTTACTAAACGAATAAGAATAATAATGTAATAAATAATTAATGAATGTAACCATACTGTATATACTCTTCTATAACGTACAGTTGGTAGGGTAAGAGGGGCTACCCGGGCTCGTGAGATATTGCTGATTGAATAAAAGATTTACTTGAGCACATTCAAGTGTTGGTTTTCATTTTGCAATTAAATTTCCACCAATCCATCTGGAGGACGTCTTTTCTTTTCTGCCCCAGGCTCTGGAGATTTAAAAAAACAAAAAACAAAAAAACAACCAAGTGATATTGACCACCAATCAGGACATTGGCGGTGAGTATGTATACAATATAAACTCTTTATCGCTTGCAATAGCATTCAGGTGCTCTTAGCTTGTAGGTAACACTGACAGTGTTTGAATTTTGAACTATTAAAATCACTGCCTACACATTTAAGTGTGTACAGTACGTGATTAAATTTTCGAGAATTTAAAATGCACACATCTTTTGCTGGGTGTTGTGATGGAAACAGGGCTTTACTGAAAATGTGTGTTGATAGGCTAAGCATAAATAACTCAAACAAGTGAAACAAATTAAGAAAACAATAAGAACAGAAGAACTTAAAAGGTATTTGAGGATGTTCAAATGACCAGGAACGAGCAGCAATTGGATGAATGAGACGAGTACTGGGTGGACACATGTCCTTTGGTTTTTATTCTTCATTTCTTATTTTGCTGAGGTAACTTATTTTGGCCAAATTTTATTCACTTCTTACTGTTTAGATTAACAGATATACACATATGATGTTTTTTAGATTTATGTTTGTAGGTTATAAGTTGTACACTGGTTGAAATTAATTAGTTAACTTACTTAGCTTATGCAGACTTTAGTTAGCCAGCTAGCTACTTTTCTCAGTAAAGAGTACTCTGGTTGTGTTTTAAAGCACAGAAAGTTAAAACGCATGATGATTTTAAAGGGTGTCCCAAACACAAAACCTGAACGGTTTTTGTTACCAAAATGGTACACACTTTTTGCTTTGCTTTTTGTTTATAATCTACGGTCTAAGGTGGCACTCCAGCAGGCTAAAGAACAGAGATCAAGTACTTCATGTGCCATCTGAACCCCTGCATGCACAGTGACATGCAGTGCCATACATGCTATGATTAATTAATTAGCCAAATATATTCAGTCTCATTAGCTGATTAACTTGCATGAACAGAGTCAGAGCCCCAGGACATTAAATAAGGCCCAGTGTGGCCCAGTGGCTAAACCAAAGTTCTTCTCAGTGTGACTCTAATCACTGTGAAGGAGAGGTCATTCAAAGAGGCTCGGGCCAAATCCATTAACTGTGCAGACAAAAAATCCAGCAAGAGAAGAAGCTGCCATCTTTATGCAAAATGTCGGGCAAAGTTATAAATATTTCTCAGAACACAAGAAATCCTTTCACCCAGTGGTGCAGCCAGGAATTAATTTCAGCGTGGTGGGATAATAAAATCATAATATGATCTGTACAATCAAACTGATATGTGTGGTGCGAGTTTTAAACATACAATCCATCCCCTAGCTACACTGCTGCTTCGGCCAAGAGTCTCTTAGACAGAAAATAACAAGAAAGAAAAATTGCTTAATATCATACCACAGTCATGTTATCAACTCTACAGTAGAGTGCGCACATATTCTTGGATATATTTATTTTTCCATTTTCCTGGGGGAAAAAGGGACCTAGAGACAGACACACCCACGGCACTATTTTGAGGCTACATAAGCGCAGTGGAAGTTTGTGGGTGGCTGCTCTCAAGAAAAGGTAGAAAGAGAGAAGTTGAATCATTTATTCATTTTTATGTCTTGTTTGTTTGTTCTTTGGTTTCGTGGCCATTGAAGCGCAATGGCTTTAACAAGCAAAGGGAGTGACTGGCAGAGTAAAACAGCTACCCTGTGGAACAATCGCGTGTGTGTGTGTGTGTGTGTGTGTGTGTGTGTGTATGTGTGTGTGTGTGTGTGTGTGTGTGTGTGTGTGTGTGTCCAAAGACCCAAACCTTTTTATTTTATGTAGCCCCTGTCCAATCTGTATCTCAGTCCACAGCACATATAGATAAATAAATCTTATATAAATCAGCACATGTTAAAATAAATAAATAAATAATAAATTGAATATTGTCAATTCAGTATGAGCAACACAGTGTTATGTTAGAGAAACTGAGACAGATGCAGTTGCTGATAAGCATTTTTTTTTTTATGAAATGCAGGCAGACAATTCCAAAAACCATACAAAAACAGCAGGCTTAGGTATGGTGATCAAAAAACAGAGTAAACAGGGGCAGTGGTGGCTTAGTAGTTAAGGCTCTGGGTTACTGATTGGAATGTTGGGAGTTCAAGCCGAAGCACTGCCAGTCTCTGGGTTACTGATTGGAAAGTTGGGGGTTCAAGCCCGAGCACTGCCAGTCTCTGGGTTACTGATTGGAAAGTTGGGGGTTCAAGCCAAAGCACTGCCAGTCTCTGGGTTACTGATTGGAAGGTTGGGAGTTCAAGCCCCAGCACTGCCTGTCTCTGGGTTACTGATTGGAAGGTTGCGGGTTCAAGCTGGAGCACTGCCAGTCTCTGGGTTACTGATTGGAAGGTTGCGGGTTCAAGCTGGAGCACTGCCAGTCTCTGGGTTACTGATTGGAAGGTTGCGGGTTCAAGCTGGAGCACTGCCAGTCTCTGGGTTACTGATTGGAAGGTTGCGGGTTCAAGCTGGAGCACTGCCAGTCTCTGGGTTACTGATTGGAATGTTAGGGGTTCAAGCCCCAACACTGCCAGGCTCTGGGCTACTGTTTGGAAGGTTGGGGGTTCAAGCCCAGATGCTCTGCCCTGGTGCTGCCAAGCTGGCTCATTAACCCTCTCTGCTCCAGGGGCACTGTATCATGGCTGCGCTCTGACCCCAACTGGATGCTAGGGTATGCGAAGAAAAGAATTTCACTGTGCTGTAATGTATACGTGCCCATTTAAACAGGTAAAACACAACAACCCGGAGTCTTGCAATAGTCCAGGTAAAGTCAAATGCACTAAACTAAGGGTATGTCTAGAAATAAGTATATCCTCTACACAAGTTTGGGCACTCTTAAGGACCCTGGCTCACTACACATTGGGACACTGATAACTCAAATTTCTATAGTGCACATTGATGCTCCCTGGTTTTTGCTGTGCATTGTTGGATTTTTTAGGGACCAAACGTTCACTTGAACGATTTTGCGATTGAAATGGCCCTTAAAATGTCTGAGTTTCTAATCAGTGCCCTGACTACTGAACTCGGGAGCTGATTGAGACACATTTACTTCACAACGATTGTGTGTGTGAGAGCCCATTACATAGTGCCAGTGGTGATTAGAGACAGGTGTGCATGGATTAAAATGTTCAGTGTGAACGCGACAAGGTGAGTGTGTTATGAGAAGTGTCATCTGGGAAGGTCATGAGTTGACCTGACACACAAAAACACAGAGGGGACAGGTATGTGCAGCTGTATGTGCAAGACACATACACACGCAGGGCACAGGACAAAAAGGTGATGTGACTACAGAGAACTGGGAATTGAGACGCCCTTGCAATGATACCCTCTCTCTCTCTCTCATTTTTTATTTTGTTTCAGGACAGATCATTCATCAACAGGCGTTTGTGAGAAATCATTACCCAAGCTAACTTTTCATGCACTATAACTAAGTGTTGTCTTAAGAATCGTTTGGAAGAAAACATGTGAAGATCGCACACAGATTGACCAGAAATATGCTTGAAAAGCATCTGCCAAGCTTTCTCACGGCGAGAATTCGGCTTACTGACGATCTCACACACGTGCATGAGGAGGCATTATAGTGTGTGCGTGTGTGTGTGTGTGTGTGTGTGAGAGAGTGTTTTTTGTGCTGTGATCACAAGCAGAAAGCTGCCAAAAGCAATTACTCCCAGAAAGTAATTCTAGCGACAAGAATCCCAATTCAGATTCTCTTTTCTGATGCCTCTCTCATTCATTCTCTCTCCTTTTATTCTTCGGCTGATGTGTGAGATTGCAGCAGTTCCAGCCAGTGAAGCAGATGCAGCACCTGATGAGGTTGTTACGTGGTGCAGAGAGACCAGCACCACGGATTAAGAGTTTTTAAACATTAAGTTGGGCAGGAAGATGTGCTGGAAATTTCCATCAATGCCCACACTCCAAAAATCTGTCGAGAGTTCTTTACCTGACCAAACAGGAATTAAGAGTAATACTCCAGCATTTTCTCATCTTAAGCTCTATCCACAGCATCTGTACTATATATGTGATTATCATGGACAATGCTTCCTTTTACTGAGAAAAGAACAGAACCTGTTTACTCAAAACTTGGAAGTCTAAGGGCAGTTACTGAATTTTGTTAATACAAATGAATTTGTTAATTTTTTTAAAACAATTGTTTAAAAAGTTCTAATAAATTTAAGACTACAATTTTGACACTTGAACAGGATTAGACAGAGGGAGGTGGTTTAGTGATTAGCACACTGATCTCACACCTCCAGGGTTGGGGATTCAAATCCTTTCTCCACCCTGTGTGCGCAGAGCTGCATGTTCTCCCCATGCTTCGTGGGTTTCCTCTGGGTACTCCAGTTTCCTCCCCCAGTCCACATACTGGCATTTGGTAATGATTGGCGTTTCCAAATTGTCTGTAGTGTATGAATGGGTGTTTGAGTGTGTGATTATGCCCTGCAATGGGTTGGCACCCCATCCAGAATGCCCCCACCCCCATGTGGCCCAAGTTCCCTGGAAAAGGCTCCAGGCTCCCAGTGACCCTGAAATGGACATGAGAGAATGTCTTACCAAAGCTGTTAATATGTTGTGGTATCCAACACCATATGTAGCTTGATATTGGTAATGCATAAGGACAAATTCTTCCTTCTCTAAAAGTAATAATAATAAAAAATAATAATTTACAGCTTAGTTAAAAGATACAATTATCTAAAGACTTATGTATTGTGTAGGTTTTTTTTGGACAAAATTAAACAGCTGCCCTTAGACTTCCAAAGTGAGAGATTTTCTATTTCTCAGTACAGGGAAATTCTATCTGTTACATTACAGATGTGAAATATAGAGATTACTTTGAGAAGTACTAGAATATTCCTTTAATATGCTGTTCCTCTGCTTGATGTAGCAATAGAGACATATGGAGGATCAGAAGGAAAGCCGACCTGTGGACGTGAGTACAGACACAAGGGCATTGACGGGTACATCACTCAAGCTTTTGTACCACTGAAGGTTAATTGTGTTTGTGATCGGGTTACAGAGGTGAAAATCATGAGCAAGAAGGCACAGGCAGATAAGGCTAATTGATTCACCTGGCTAGTTAAAGTGCTCACACTTGTAAATAAAAACAGCTCCAATAGGTTTTTAAAGCCGTTGCCTCAATCTAGGGTTAGATGAACTGATAATATAATAGATTTATACTATGATAAATTACGTTACAATACACCTTTTAGAAACTATTTTGGATATTGTGAATTTTATAACATTGACCATACTGCAAAAATATCTGACAAGTGAAAACATCTTGAAAATGGGCAAATTTTTTTCTTATAGTGAGATGATTAGAAATCGGTTATACAGGTTATACGGTTATACAGCTTACATAAGGGTTTTAATTGGTTTTACACATTTCAAGCTTTAAATCAACCTTGAAATTAATAAGAATGTCAAGGAAAGAGGTTTATTAAGCATACCGCCCTTTTCTGTATTAGTTTCGTTTGGGTAGATCATAAATCAAACATAACCAACCCAGAGTTTTCTACGCAGCACCCTGGGCAGAAACGCAGATGTAAGTGTGAAGTCAACACCAATAGTGTGAACTTCAGAGTCCAAATTTACTCTGTACATAAAAATAATATTTATAGAAACAAGACCTTTCAGGGTTTTTTTGTGTGATTGTTTAGTCTCCTACACATGGTTACTGAATGTACAGTAGCACAGCTCAAGAGAGAACATAATGTGATTAGAGAGGAGAGATAAAGAGACAGAGAAATGTTTTGAAATCAGATGCTTATTTAATCTGTTTAGCATTTGTGTGATGCATAAATATGTCATAGTGACATTAATAGCTGTAGGTGAGGCGCACACACACGCACACACACATTTACATTACATTTATTCACTTGGCAGACGCTTTTATCCAAAGCGACTTACAAATAAGCAAAGCGATATATATATATATATATCGCTTTGCTTATTTGTAAGTCGCTTTGGATAAAAGCGTCTGCCAAATGAATAAATGTAATGTAATCCCAACTTTTTTGGAATTGGCGCCATATATATATATATATATATATATATATATATATATATATATATATATATATACATATATATATATATATATATATATATATATATATATATATATATATATATATATATATATATATATATATATATATATATATATATATATATTCAATGTATACTGCCCCAATTCCAAAAAAGTTGGGACAGTATGGAAAATGCACAAAAAAGTGTCTTCAGTGTCTACACGCACACACACACACACACACACACACACACGTTGCAGTATAGAACATGTCCTATTTGCCAATTTCAACACTTTCCAATATGCAGTCACCAGCCACTTCAGTAAGAACTCCTGTACTCATTCATTCATGCAATTATCCAATCAGCTGATCATGCGGCAGCAACGCAATGCATAAAATCATGCAGATACACATCAAGGGTTTCAGTTAATGTTCTCTTCAACCATTAGAATGGTGAATAAATCTGATCTCAGTGACTTTGACAGAAGTGCCAGAACGGCTGGTTTGAGTATTTCAACAACTGTTGGGATTTTCACACACAGCAGTCTCTGGAGTTTATATGGACTGGTGTGAAAAACACAAAACATCCATTGGGCGTCAGTTCTCCAACTGGATCCTACGTAATTATTACTAATTTTTCAGACACGCACGCAGACAGCTTGTATCCGGATGCCTACAGTAATATTTGGACTAACAAATGGGATATTGAGTGTTAGTAATGCTGGGGTGTGTTTGCATGCTCTGCAGTGTCCCCTACTCCCAGCAGTGCTGACTAAAGGAACTGCTGCTTCCTTCATGCCTGCTTTGCAACATATCAACCCCTTCTGCATTAATTTCCTGCATGAGAATTCTCGTGGAGGACACGGAGTGACAGGAAAGGCAGATTGGGAAAGAAAGTGTGTCAGTATGTCTGATAACCAACCACACACACACACACACACACACACACACACACACACAGAGAGAGAGAAAGAGTTCCCACTGAGAGGAAGTGCCTGGGAGGTGAATGGAGGAAACTGAGGGAGTGGCCTTTGAAGGGTTAATCAGCAGCCACCCTGGCCTTCTCCACCTCTCACATACATTATGACCACTGCTACCCATCTTGGCATCCACCCATCCTGCCCTTCTCCAGGCAGAGGCTATAGTAAAGAGAATCAGCAGTGCAGAGTGTAGCCTACACTAGTCTAGCCACAGTAAAAAGTAGAATGGGATCCCTAATTTTAATTTCAGTTTGAAAAAAACCCTTGGGCTTGTTATTTCTCAATGACTGGTATACACTGAACTGTAGTAGAAACAGTGCATCCAATCTGGCAACCCAGTGGATTCATGTGTGAAAACTCAGTTTTATTAAAAGGTAATAAAGCATTACAAGCCTTAATGGGAACATATTATGGTCTTATTAATTTTTTTTTGTTTTGCTTAGCTATATTGGCTTTGCATGTAATAAGGTAAAAATAAACCTTTATATAAAACTACTCATTAAAAAGTCCACAGCACTAACCACATTTCCCCTGAGATGCTCAAATGAACCAGTCTTACTTAATCCCAGCCTACGCCACTAAGCAACTAAATACTCCCCATGTGCCTTGCTGTGCTAGGTGTTAAAAGAGCCTTTTAAGAGCTTTTCCCCACATTACACCAGTGTTTAGTAATGAGTCAGGAGCACTGGGAGACATCTCACTGTTGAAAGCCCAGTGTTGCTGTTGTGAGATCAGTAAAGAGTAACACGTCTCCAACAAGTTCACTCCACAAGGGACTTTTTTTTTTCTAATAGGAGATGAGAAAAAAAGAAATGTGTCCTCATGCACCCATTATGTACTATGTCCAAATTAATGGTAAATGGCATACCTACAGTTATACACAACTAATGCTACAAGCACTTGAATGTTTTTCTGTCCAACATTAGGTTTAATATTACATTGTATTTTGATTACTTATACCAAGGCACTGTTGAATTCTCTGATGAAATCTGATTGGTCAGAAGGTCTTGATTCATTTCCTATAACAGCAGCTCTGACACTTTTGACAGCTGTAATACAAATCATAGACTTATATTAATGCAAGTATCAACTTACACAAGGACTTTTATGGTGGGTGATCCATATAAACGGAGCAAAAATGGTGTATAATCGTTGATATGGTCAAGTAAGCTTTTTACTGATTTTTAAGTTTTGTAAGAATCAGAGGCAACGATGCAAATGTAATGTTTTCTGACACATAAAAGTCTTTAGGATGGAATAATACATCATTTACATATTACTGCATGTCCTGTTGTGCTTTATTTCTTGCTTATTTAATTACACTATGCTTCAGTTCATAGGTTTAAATCACAAAGTCAGTCATGAAAATTTTCTTTTTTTTTTTTATTAAACATTTCTGTGCTTATTTTAGCTCTTGCTAATTTATGTCAGAGCAAGGTCACATAGCAACTAAATCAAAAGAAGAAAACGACTCTGTTTGAAAATGCAGCTTAAAGTAAACACTGTCGCTTTCGGGTGCTGCCACTAAACTCAGAGCCGTCAAACTGAGCTGGCAGAGAACGCTACGATCAGAAAGAAGGGAAGTGCGGTTCTCCCAAAGAAAACAGAAAGAGCCCGTGCTACAAATGCAGAGAACAATTGTGTGATTTCCCCTTCTTATGTGTTCATGTTACTGGATGAGTTATTGCTACCCATATTAGGGCATCGCTGCTGTACGAATCTGCTGTGTATTTCAGTGTAGTCTCGACATGTTTGTATACTGCGGGGGGAGGGGGGGAGGGGGTTGGGATATCTTAACTAGTATTGATCAGATCAGAGAACGAAATTTATTCTGAGCTCATGTGACAGATAAAAGGAGTTATATCTATATATGTGCTTTTAACCGAATGGTTGAAATGAAGCTTTTCTAAATGGCCCGCACTGAAAACATTTCTGTAGGCAGACAAACTAATTGCAATAATTGCAACATTCAAAAAACGACCAAGCTGCACACTGTTGAACTTCCATAAAATGTTAACTAATTACTAGCTGGCCAGCAACATTTCCTTTCAGATTAAACTTTATTCCGTTCATATAAACAATGTATACGTTTTCCTAGCTCTGGGCTGATTATGAATTTATAGGACCTTGTCTGCAAAAGCAGAAACAAAATATCAATATGAACATCATGATAATAAAAAAGATAACATTTTTATTATTGTTATTTTTAGTAATTCACGGGATCGATTTCCCTCCCGTCATTGCTTCTGACACTAAGTCTTTATAACAGTCCCTCAGAGAAACACTGCTGTGATGTAATGTCTTACAGAAAGGTTCTCATTTTATTCGATATCTTTATCCTGACCCGCAACAAGACTACAGTTAGAGGTTTGTCGTGCATGTGTTTAGTATGTGTGCCTTGTTCACACTTCCATACTCTCTTTATAAATCATGAGCTGTATGTGTGTATGTGCGCGAATGATCTACATGCCACACTTGTACTCTATAAAGCTGTGTAAACACACTCTCAGTGACTAATACACAAGTCTTGAGGTGTTTTTACACTTAAGCTTTTTTGCACACAATTATGTTTGTACTGAGAGTTTAGTTTGGACCATGGGCAGCACTAGGGGAAGTATGTCTCTCACAGGCACCCCTACAGCAATGTAGGGATAAGTGAGTAGGATGAACTGTATTATAATTATAAGTAACAATACGTTGTTTATGTGTTTTGGCATTTAAGTACACTGAAAGACCAAGGTCAAACGCAGAAATAAATACGACCCAGGGACGTACCAATTATTCTTGGGTTCCCCCTTCGCATCTTGTGAACATGTACATTTAGTTGTCTAGGCCCCTTAAGGGTCTTGGCTAGTCAGTTATACTATTCTCCCTGAAGTAACACTTTGTTAGAACTTCATGGCTTGGTGGTAAACACACATGCAATATTTCATAACACCCATTGAAACCAGGAGGGCTATAAATGCAGTGATTAACAAGGGATATCAAACAACATCAACCATGTAAGGAAGGTGAAGAGCAGAAAGGGACAAAAACAGGACAGACAGTATACTGTATGGTCAGCAAATAAGTCCAGAAATTGTGGTTACAGAATGTGCATGCTTTCATGTAAGCAAGTAATATTGTTCAAATTCAAATTTTATTGGTCACATACCAAACTATACTCAGTACGATGAAATGCTTTTTTCGACTGTATTTACATAGAATTTACATAAACTAGAATTTACTTCTAGACAGGTAGGAAAGGAAAAAAAATAATATATATATATATATATATATATGATATAAGGGAAACAAAAATCAGCGGCAGAAACAGAATGAGTGTACTTTGAATAAGGTGCCGATATGTACAGTTGTTTGTGCAATATATGCTCTGCGACATCAGGCTGAGGTAGTGGGGGTTGTGCAAACAAGATTTACCCCCAAGTTATAACTATATAGGCCCTAACGCAATAAAACTACACGTTTATAGAACTGTAGCTGTGTTAGAGAATCACACAAATCAGCACAAAGTCTCAAGACAGCATGCATCAAGTTTGGAAGGTGCAGATAGTTCTGCATATACACATGCCACATGCTCAGAAATAATCACTGTGAATGTTCACATGTGTTTCGATTCACGGCCCACATGACTCCACAGGCCGAAGTGTCCTTCGGCAAGACACTGAAGCCCAAGATGCTCCTTGCATGGCAGCTCTGCTACCACTGGTGTGTGTGTGTGTGTATATATGTGTGTGTGTGTGTGTGTGTGTGTGTGTGTGTGTGTGTGTGTGTGTGAATGGGTGAATGAAACACAGTGTAAAGCACTATATAAGTGCAGACCATTTACAATAAGAACATTAAAGGAGAATTATAATTGTCTACCGTTTTCCTGAATATAAATATGAAAACCCCTTAATTTAGTTTAAACCTGCTACCACACTTACATGTATAAGCCTGGAACATTAATGAGAATCTGTGTTTAAATAGACATTTTATCACTTCAGGTGATAGAGATCACAGCTTAAATACTACAAAGTTTAGGAAGTTCAAAGATTAAATGCTGGGAGGCTAAATATTAGGACATACATAGATTATGATCAAAGTACAAAGAAAGAAAAAATGTGCCTATTGTGGGCAAATACATATTCAAGCATCCACACAGAGTATAAACACACACAGTGGGAACAGAGACCAATCCCTCTAATAACTTCCAGAGCCCATTGTCTGTACAACAGCCTTCAGAGGAAACAACACTTCATCAACTTCCTGTCTTGCCATACATGTTCTGTGATGCCTGTGAAAAAGCAAGTTGTGGATGATTGAGTGGCGCTAAAGTGGTTGATATGGAGGAAGATGCCTATTGGTGGGCAGAAAAAGGTGAGAGCAGCTTAATGAGGCCAACAGTATAAAGAACGTGCTCATATGAAACCAGTTGTGATGTTTCTTCAATGGTTAAAACACATCCATTTCAGCATCAATAAATATGCAAATGTCTGTTTTGACCATCAGTTTTATATAGGCAAGCAGTACCACCATATACAGTGAAATATGGTTTATTGAATATTGAGTATTTTGGGGGTGTTCATGACTAGATACTACTACCATTCCACTCACAACAACAACAATAACAAAAATACATGTAAAAAATTGCTCTTAGTGGATCTAGCTACTGAGCTGATGGTATAAAAGTCCAAACTTATTAATATAGGAGCGAACTGCAAGTAGCAATAAGTCATAGTAAAACAGCATTGGTATCATGTCTGGTGTACAACAGGAAAAGAGCTTAGTTTGTTTCAGTTTGTTAGAATATGAGTGGATGGCTAGAAATAGGAAGGAGTGAAATCTCCTAAAGGTCCAAAGATCTGGGAAAGGAAAATTAATAGACAATTATTTTATAACCTCTGGTGAACAACTAATCTTTCCTTCCGGTTTGTCCAAGTAATAAGGCTAATTAAAGACAGAGATGGAAAAGAGTGGAATTAGCGTGGAAAGACATCCTGCAATCAAAAGATTCAGGTCTATCAATGGTTACAACAAGAGATGACTGAGATTTTAAAAAATGCAGGTTTGGCAGCAGCCTCGAAACCACATTCACACACACTCACATATTCAACACATATGGGTTATTTATCTATTTACCAAATATTGGCATGGCATTCATTTTGGGAAAGGCAGAGCCTAACAGCCTGTCACAGCCAACACACACATCAACACACATAATACACACTCAGGTTTTAACCCTGGGAATGATGCTGCAGTATAGAGCTCTCTCTCTCTCTCTCTCTCTCTCTCTCTCTCTCTCTCTCTCATGGTCTGTCAGGCTGCCAGAACTCGAAGGCTTCAATTAGAAACTCATTTGCATAAAATTTCTATGAAGCTTAATTTTCTCTTCCATTCATTTTACCTCCATAATTAGCCAGCAGGCTTCTCAAAAAGAACGTGTGTAGACGTAGCCGTGAGCGTGAGAGAGGTTACAGGTACAGCTTGTTCGAAAGAGTGAGAATGTGTGTGTTTATGCATGGGAATATAAATATATGTGTGTAAGCGGGCTTGGGGAGTAACGGAATACATGTAACAGCGTTACGTAATCAGGGTACGAAAAAACAACAACCGGTCACTGAAATCCGTTACAGTTACGACAAAAAACTAAATAATCAGATTACAGGTACAAGTACTTTTGATATAACACAATATAGACAGCTGCTTGATTAGAGTTCTAGTTCCCTCTTGTAAATTGTGACTCACATGAGCAACATATTTCTTTATTTTGTTCAAACAAATCCAAACACTGAACATGGTTTTAAACTCTAAAATAAGCTCTAATTAAAGTATTTGAGACATAGAGATATTGATTTTCTCTTGACTTTGTTTACATATGTGACCTTGAAGTAATTAAAAAAATAATCAGATTACATTACTTTCATATTGTGATACTTGGATTACATTACTGATGACATTTTTTTATGAAGCAATTTGTAACTGTAATGGAATACATTTTTAAAGTAACCCTCCCAACCCTGAGGATAAGCCTGTGTGTATGAGTAAGAGAGAGAGAGAGAGAGAGAGAGAGAGAGAGAGAGAGAGAGAGAGAGAGATACTCTAACTGCTGGAGAGAATAGTCTCTGTGTATTGTCAGTGTCAATAGACTATGCTTGTGGATGGCGTTGCTGTGCTGGAATCCAATAGTGAAATGGGAACCAAACGCAAAGTGAAAAACAGAGCAAGAAAGAGGCACTGGGCCCATTTTTGTGTATGTGTGTGTGTGTGCGTGTGTGCGGGCTTGCCAAGATGCTGCATAACCTCAGGTCACTTTCACGCATATGTGATAAAATTCCATGACACAAGGCTCCATGACTCTCAGGCTCACAGTCTCACACGCACGGGACGATCAAGTTATGCTGTATAATATATCAACCAAAAATTACATGTTTTAAATAAACCAGCATTACAGTGGCTAAAACTCATCCAACATTCACCCACAAAGCCCAGAAATCTAATACTGCCTGGAGGCTTCAGCGTGTTTATAGCATTCACAGGTCAAATGAGTCAGTAGAAGTTAGGAAAAAATGTTATAAAACTGCCCAGTAATTGCACATTATTAAAACAGTTCAAACCGAGCCCTGGATTGGTTCGAAATATGTTCAATGTAGCATCATCTGACCTAATGGACGTCCCGTACTATCAGGATATTTATTTTAATGAATCACATTTACTAACAACAAATTCCTGCATAGTCTTAGACATGGCAAAAAAGTAAGGAATATGTCCTTGTCCTTCAGGGATTTTAGGTAGAGAGGGGGGAAAAAAAACGCAGTCTAAAGAGCCGATACCATATATCTATCATCCCCTTTCTTCACTATAGCTCTAGAGGTTGAGATGAACCACCAGGTCTGCTGATCATGGTGGACCTGCACACATAGTCTGCTGCCATGAGCACTCCTCATAACGCTCAGAGGAATCTCACAGTTTCTGTTTGAAGGTCTGAATATAGTGGCAAAAAGTGAATAACAGAAGAGTTCCTCCTACCTGGTCTGCTCTTCAAGATGTCTAGCTTCTCCATGACAATATTCACAGAGGAATTGAGAGAGGAGAAGAAGAAGAAAGGGAGACACAGAAAGACAGAGAAGGAGGGACCGGAGACCACACTAGAGCCATGAACATGAAGCAGCAGAGCAAAACAGCAGAGGAGTAAAGGGGGTATAGACGTAAGAAAGA
Organism: Ameiurus melas; assembly: GCA_012411365.1. Taxonomy (NCBI): domain Eukaryota; kingdom Metazoa; phylum Chordata; class Actinopteri; order Siluriformes; family Ictaluridae; genus Ameiurus; species Ameiurus melas. Next base: position 16,938,037 of record CM022756.1, read on the forward strand.
TGGATAAATTAGAGACCAAGAGACTGGAGAAGAGAGAGATGATGTTAGAGACACAGACTGACCACGAAAACAGTCAGACTACCTAGAGGAAAAAGGAAACACAGCAGAGAGAGAGAGAGAGAGAGAGAGAGAGAGAGAGAGAGAGAGAGAGAGATTGTGTGTTTGTGTGTGTGCATGTATGTGTGTGTGTAAAAGAGAGAGAGAGAGAGAGAGAGAGGGAGAGAGAGGTGGGGGTCTGGATTTGCTTCCTCCACTATGGCAGAGTGAAAAGCAGGATACATGAGCTCCATTGTGACCATGTTTCTCTTCCCAAGCTCACACACGCCTTCCTAACCAACTGAGGGTGACATACACACACAAACACACACACACATGCTCCCTCGGATGTGAAGTCCCTACAGAATCTCTACCAAAGATCCTCCAGGAACCACAGCTGATGACCACCTTGAGCTGCAGAACAATACGCACACTGCGATACGATCACGCATCAGCTTCAGAAACAGAATGGGCAAAATGCCAGCATGACTCAGCAGCTTTTCACATGCCGTGACTCGGCAAGTGAAACAGCACACTATCGCAGCGCTAATACAGCCTGCTGATAAACAGAGCAAAATATCAGTGCATCATTGCATGCAGCGATGAGAAACCAGGACACTCACACACATGTGAACACACACTGTTGTTAAATGAACCAAAGGTTTCCAAGGTCAAAAACACATACACACACGAGATCCCTAGGCTTATCTATTGCTGGATGAAAACATCCAGACCAAATATCTGACCCAAACAAGCCCTCTTTCATGCCAATGTGTCCACCTGCACTCTAGAATTTCATAACAACACTGGCATTTCACACAATAAAATCAGTGTCTCTTTATCCCTGGGGTCTTGAACCACCCGAGCAGCACACAGTTTCCTTGCAAAAACCTCAATCCACAGCAAGATGTGTCATCTGAACGCATCATGAGTAGAGGTGGGTAGGTTTCGAAATCTCTCATGCCTATTTTCAAGCAGTCGTGTTCACTGTGTTTACAAAAAAAAATCCATTCCATAGAAAGCAACAAATCCATCCATGTATGTTCCACACCGCTTATCCTACTCAGGGTCGCAGGGAGCCTGGAGCCTATCCCAGGGGACTCGGGGCACACCCTGGAAAGGGTGCCAACCCATCGCAGGGCACAACAGGTGATATCAGGTCACACAGGGCCTGTGTGAAAATGTATTTGCCCCCATAGTTACTAATTCCCCAAATCTATGAAACTGCATTCTAGGCCTGATTACTGCAAACTCTGTTCAATCAAATCAACTTTTTCAACAGCATGAAGTTGGTTAAAAGTTCCAAAATTCCTCCAAGTGCACGGCAACTACTCATCCAGCAAGTCACAAAAGAGTCAAGGACAGCATCAAAGGAACTACAGGCCTTTCTCGGATCAATAAAGGTTACTGTTCATAAATTCACTATCAGAAAGACATAGGACGAAAAACGAAGTGTGGTGAGGCGAAAACCACTGATAACCCAGTATGACATTAAGGCTTGTCTGAATTTTGCAAAAACACAACTTGATGATCCTTAAACCTTTTGGGAGAATGTTCTGTGGGTTGATGAGTTGAAAGAGGAACATCATACCTACGGTCAAGCATGGTGGTAGAAGTGTGATGGTGTGGGATGTTTTGTTGTTTCAGGGTCTGGGCAACTTACAATAATTGAGGGAAACATGAATTCTGCTCTCTACCAATAAATTCTAAAGGAGAATGCCTGGTATTAAATCGGTAAGGTTTTAAACTCAAGTGCAACTAGATTATGCAGCAAGACAAGAATCCAAAGCATAGGAGTAAATCCTAGTCCTAGAAGGAAGTGAAAGACAGATCTGCAGTTATCGGAAATGTTTGGTTGCAGTTATTGATGCTAAAGGTGGCACAACCAGATTTTAAGGGACAATTAGTTTTTCACATTGGTGATAGGTGTTGGATAACTTTATTTGCTTCAATAAAAAAATTTAATAAATAAAAACTGTATTGTGTGTTTACTCAAGTTGATATGTTTTATGTTGCATTTCATTTGAAGATCAGGAAGTATTTGGTATGAGATATACACAAAAACAAATACTTTTTTCACAGCAATGTAGCTGTTTTTTGTTTGTTTTTGAATCAATGATACATGGAGTATGACAAATGTTTAATGGTAATGTGTTCCATATCTTTGGGGCATAGAAACAAAAGGCTGCTTCACCACTGTTTTTCATTTTCTCACATGGAATGTGGAGAAGGAGAGCACTAGATGATCTCAAAACACAATCTGGAACACAGTGTCGGCTAGTTTCTCAGCCATTCTGAGCTGTAAAAAGGTGCGAGCTGTACCATTAAGAGATTTAAAAATTAGTAATGAATTGGTTTTTTTTTAGCCACTTCTAAAGTAAACAGGCATCCAGTGGGCGGAGTGAAGCTACAACTTTGAATATGATCTCTATCTCTAGTACATGTTAAGTAATCTTGCACATGTTGTAGTTTACATTTTGTAGTAGTGGGAATTGAGCAATGCATTATAATAGTCAAAGTGAAAAAAAGAAGAAGCATTGATCAGTTTCTTGGCAACTTGTAACTTAAGATAGGGTCTAATACATGCTATATTCCTTACATGATAGAATTCAGTGGTAGTAAAGTTAAATAAGATCTCAGCAAGACTGTTCCAAGTCTGTTATATATCTTTTTTGGGGTTTTTTGTTTCGCTACCAATTACAATTTCTGTCATCTTCATTTAGTTAAGAATTATTTTCATCCAGTAAACAATGGACAGACAAGTTAGCAGCTTATCAAAAGTAGTGACATCATGTGAACTGTAATCTTACACAGTTGCTAAATCTATCCATCCATCCATTTCTGAAACACCTATCCTACACAGGGTCACAGGAGCCTGGAGCCTATCCCAGGGAACTTGAGGTACAAGGTGAGGGACACGGTAAAAATCACACACACACTCACACACTTCGGACAATTTGGAAATAACAATCAGCCTACAAAGCGTGTCTTTGTCTTGGGGGAGGAAACCGGAGTTCCCGGAGGAAATACCCAAAGCACGGGAAGACTTCGGCCTCTTCAAAAAAAAGTCATTAAAAAATGTTCAAGAATATTCTTACAGGATGTTTTACTTCAAAATGTAGCAACACATCCAAGAGAAATGTTGATATCCACTGTCAATGCCCTTCACATGGTTTATATGAAAAGCTTAATAGCTATGCTTTAGCTAGCTAGATCGTTAGCTAGCTGATGTTCAGCGGCCACGGTTCCCAGCTGAATAGCAGCAATATTCTTATGGCTTTCAACAGCAAGCGTGCCGTGTGTTAGCCTTCCCAAGTCGAAAGAACAAACAAGCAAAAAGTTTTATTTGAACATTCTATCTAACTGAAAACTCTTGGCCAAATATACCTTCATACGTTGACTTTAGGTGCATTAGGGCTATTTCTGATCAGTCAGTATGTTTACATGGACAACGGATTATTGTAGTCCATGTAAATGTACTGACTGATCAGAAATAGCTCCTATGCACCTAAAGTCAACATATGAATCTGATATTAACCTGATTAAGACAATTCTCTGATTATGAAACTAGAATGTAAACAGTGTTTATTGATGACCGTAATCTGACAAAAGTCATACTCGAAGTAAACACAGATCGAATTAAGACATGTGGAGTATTCCTGTTTTAGTCGCATTATTGATGAGTATTACAGACATGTATCTAAATAGTAGGTAAGTACGCGGTTTCAGACGCAGCCCACGGTTTCAAGCAGTCGTCTATAGCATGACAAATAATTAACTGCACTTGACGCTTTCGTAAATTTACAAATGAAACCATAACGAAGACATTCCCTTCGACATTCCCTCCAGAACTTCACGTATCGTCAGACAGTTGGTGAAATTCTGAAGGGAATGTCGGACGGCGTGGCGTGGGGACGGAATGACGTGTGCTGTTAATCGATCTATGTTCTATAACAAGAAAAACCTGAACATGAAAGGAATATTCTAAAAGCAACTCATGTAAACACCTTAATCACAATATTGTCTTATTCAGAATAAGGTAAATAATTAGATTACTGCTGTCCATGTAAATGTAGTCATTGACAAGCGAATTATATGCTACACACAGCCATGTTTAAAGATTTTACAGAACGGGAAATCTAAGGCAAATCTGGCACAAATGTAATTTACATTTTTTGCCTTACTGTAATCTCCATATTAGAGATATGGTCTCATCAAGGTTGTGGTTGTGCTTGTGCAAGTCAGATCCACATGTGTGTATCATCATCATTCCACAGTGATATGTAAGCCAGAAGAAAGTTGGGCTTCAGTTTTTTTGTAACCCTTTCAAACAGTACACTGGCTTATTGACATTTTCGAGTGGAATGACTTCTTTTATAGCTGCAAGTTTGTTATAAGATTAGTCATGCCGATGTTGGGTTTCTGTGTGTAGAGTATCATGGAACTGTATACAATCTTGATGGTCCATGCTGTGGAGATACTGATATTAAAAATGAGTCTTTATTAGTCACACATACAGTGAAAATCTTTTTCTTGGCATATTCCAGCATGTTAGGAGGTTGGGGTCAGAGCGCAGGGTCAGCCATGATACGAGGGTCAGCACCCCTGGAGCAGAGACGGGTTAGGGGCCTTGATCAAATGTCTAGCAGTGGCAGCTTGGCAGTGCTGGGGCTTGAACCCCCGACCTTCTGATCAGTAACCCACAGCCTTAACAGCCAGGCCACCACTGCTCCACACAACCAGGTACAGCCGATACAGTCAAGTACAGCCAGGTACAGCCAGATACAGCCAGGTACAGTCAAGTACACCAGGTACAGCCAGATACAGCCAGATACAGCCAGATATAGACAAGTACAGCCAGATACAGTCAGGTACAGTCAGGTACAGCCAGATACAGTCAGGTACAGTCAGGTACAGCCAGATACAGTCAGGTACAGTCAGGTACAGCCAGATACAGTCAGGTACAGCCAAATACCCCCAGGTACAGCCAGATACAGTCAGGTACAAACAGGTACAGACAGGTATAGCCTGTGACATTTGTCTATGCGTGATTGGTGTAAATCATCCTCTTGTCTTCTAATCAATGACAGTATAAACCGCAGCTTTTGGTGATCATGAGGTGACTTAAAAACGGCGACAGTGCTGCTGAGCCTGATTTACTCTTAAGAATATGAACTGCTCTTCCATGCCACTGCCATGTGAGTGTCAGTGCTTAGATTAGTCCACTGCTTAATCCACCACTAAATCATATCTGGTCCTGTGGTGGTTCCATGATGGATGGGGTAGAGGAGCTTACAAATTTTGCACCGTAACAGAGGCTGTAAGTATATGCCTACAGAGTGCTCCTTTATTTGAGGTTTTTCCAACTACATCGCCAACCTAATTTATTTATTTATATATATAAATATTAAGTCTTAAAAATGGGGTCAACCTGGAGATAATGTAATTACATACAGATGACACAGGTCTGACTGTGTTGAAGTGTACACATACACACACACACGCACACACACACAAACACACACACACACACACACACACACAAATCAGCACTTTCTCTCTAGGATTTAAATATGATGTGCATCAATGATCTTTTTTTAGTGAATGTAGTACCAGGGTCAGACCAACAACACACACAGTCTGACAAGCAGCGAACAAGCTTTCGATTGACTAGCGTTACCACCTATCTGTCTCCATGACAACTGCTGTCAGGTCTCTCTCTCTCGCTCTTTCTCTTTCTCTCTGGTAGAATGATGTCATGGATGAGAGAAAAACATGAATGAAAAAGTGGCATACGCATGAGGAGAAAAGTGTGTGCACAGCAATCTCTTGCTTTATTTCTCATCAAACCAATCACTCCCCTGACAAAACACATACACACACACACACTACTCTACTCATGCTTGCCATCATTCTTCCATGGTGCATAAGGTTCAGCAGAGGGTGAACTTCTCATGCACATGGCCCATCACAGAGACACAGAGCTGCACACACAACTACACACAAGACAATACACACTCTGTGCTAACACAAGCTGCACACTGACAAACTGAGGCCCAGGAACACAATACTGTCTGACCAGACACACAGACATCAGGTACTGGACCCAGTCATCAACATAAACAAGGTCTTTATGGAGGGATTCACACACAGTGTGGATTAGTGGTGGAACAGCAAAACACAGGATATATACAGGATATACACATATATACAGGATACATGATCTGATAGATTTTGTATGTATGTGTGTGTGTGTGTGTGTGTGTGTGTGACTGAGCCATACACAGTTGAACAAGCATAGGATTATGTATCCATGCACAACCTGGCACTGACACTAGCCTCTGATATCATCACACAACGTCCCCCCTTCTCTCACCCACACACACACATACACAAACACAGGGTTACATAGTCACTTGTAACCTGGCACTGACACTAACCTCTGTTATCATCACACAACATACCCCCCCAACGCACACACATACACACACACACACACACACACACACACACACATAAACAGGGTTACATATTCACTTGTAACCTACCACTGACATTAACCTCTGATATCATCACACGACACCGCTCTCTCTCTCTCTCTCTCTCGCTCTCTCTCTCTCACACACACACACACACGCACACATACATACACTTGTATTCTGACACACACACACACACACACACTCACACACTTTCACAAGACTGTCGCCAATGATCATGTATGCATGTGTTGATGTAAAGGAACATGTGTTATGCTGCTTGTGCATGATAAGTGTGTGTGTGTGTCTGTGTGTGTGTGAGTACTGTACCTGTTGCCCCTTTAGTTTTGTGCCTCCCTTTAGCCCGGCGTTGGGAATTGCCCATGGTCCCGTGTTTCCTGTCCCAAAACATCACCTCATCCCAAGATCACACCTCAGCGAACTGACAGAAACTGACACGCAACACGTATGTGCATGTGTGTACGTGTGTGTGTGCGTGTGTGTGAGAGAGAGGTTGCTGCTCCGTGTGTGCACGTTCGGAGCGGAGCGGTCTGCAATCTGGAGTGTATTTGTTTGTGTGAACGCTATTGCATGCAAGTGTGTGAGTGTGTGAGAGAGTGAGAGAAAGAGAGAGAGAGATGGCATGCATTCACATCTCTCATAGATTCCAGCCAGTGAGAGAGCTGTGCGTTCACTTCATTGAGAGACAGGGAGGGCTCGATGTATGGAACAGGTCTGTATGGAAAAGAGAGAGAGAAAGAGAGGGAAGGATGAGGAGGGAGGAGAGGTGAGCCGAATACAGAGAAGGGTATAAGGACACACAGACAGAGTGTGAGAGGAAAAAGACGGAGGGGGCTGCTTTGTCACTACTGAGTGCTTCTTGAGGAGAGGAGGAGGTACTACTGCAGCTGGAGAGAGAAAGAGGTGAGCGGAGAGACAGTTGAGGATGGAAGGATGGGAAGACAGAATTTGGGAGCAAAAGAGATGCAGCAGAGGAGAGGTAAGGAAAGGAGGATTAGAGAGAGAGAAAGTAAAATGAAAATCAGAGAAGCTGGAGAGCTCAAGCAGAATACTGAGAGTGCCAAGAAAAGGGGCAGAGATGAACAGTATAGGCTAAAGGTAATGGATGGACAGGGACTGGAAAGGAAGACAGGAGGAAGGGAGGGGCTGCCACAGAGAGGAGTGCTGTAAGGCAATGGCAGTGATGGTGTTCTGCAAGCCCTGATTACACACACACACACACACAGACACAGTGGAGAGAGGGCAGGTCCCTCCTTTTGCTGCAGACTGAAGCTTAGCATTCTGAGCCTCAGCTCCACTAGGCATTATCAATTCATCGCATACAGCTGTCTGGTAAACATCACATACCCAAACACACACACACACAAAAATGTACATTTTAAGAGTGAACTGCATGCATGTCCAATTCTATACATTAGTAATACATGGAAAATGTATCTGATGTATATGTACCAATATAATTTTTATTTTCCCGTACAACAAAGACATCAGCTAATACACGATAGTGAGCCAACACTGACATCCTCTGAGCAGATGAACTCTCTGTAAGTGTAAAATTCCCTGAGTTTAATGGCAGCATGCTTTACTACAGTGCCTCTGGTGTTCACGTGAGGACCCGTGTTGTCTGTCAACGTCATGTAAAGAGATATGTCAAATCTGAATTCAAACTCATCCAGTTTCTCAGAACAATATCGGCTCCGTATCAGTACTCGGCATCAGTGCGTACATGTTAAAGCCCAAGATTTAGATTAGAGTCAATTCAATGGCTTATTAATCACATTTAAGGTCATTCTGTTTCGAACAAACTCACAGGTCATAATCAGAGCTGCCCTTTACAGGTTCCACACAGCATCAACTGCAGCATACCTCATTATCAATCAACACAGAACACACTCCGCTGGCCACAGACTCATGAGAGTGTCCATCAATCTCTCTCTCTCTCTCTCTCTCTCTCTCTCTCTCACACACACACACACACACCAAATGATATCAATCTGAAACTGATACATGGGCTGCATGGTGACACAAACCTGAGCTCTGCGTCACTGTGCAGAGTTTCTGTGCGTGATCTCCATGTGTCCACATGGGTTTCCTCCCGTTTCTCTGGTTTCCTCAGTCATCATAAAATCGAGCCAGTAGGTGGATAAGATACGCTAAATTGTCCCTAGATGTGGAAGAGTGTGAATGGGTGCTATCCCAGGATAAGATCTGGATCCCCTCTGCAACCCTGACCATGATAACGCAAGATGAATGATTGAATGAATGAGATACATTAACATCACTGATGTGATATCTATAAATGACTGAGATGGGAACAAAGAGAGAAATCGATACACATTGACAAATCAATCTAACGTTTAAGAGCAATAAATAAAAGGGTAAAAAAATATAAAAGTTTATGATCATGATCATGAACAAAAGACACCATTTTGTTTGGATAATTAAGAAGCCAGATTGTTGGGGAAAAGTCAGATATCTAGTAAATCAAAACGCTATGATGCTATGATGATGACGTCTCAAAGATCCAATCAGTGGACTGTTGAGCAGCTAATTATTTAAACTTACTGCCTATGTATAGGACCTGAATCCCAATCTGTCACCATTTCACCCTTTTGTGTCTTTTGCTCATTATAAAGTGGACTGTGTAAAAAATAGAGACACTTTGCGGTGTGTGTCTGTGAGTGTGTGTGTGTGTGTGTGTGTGGGGGGGTATAAACATGTAGTGTGAAGGAAAGCTCTGGGGTAACAGCCATCTGGCCTGCAGAGATTATGGATAATTAGTCCCAAACTAATAATCCCACAATCACACACTGTATCTGTTGTTTTGTCAGAATAGATACAAACAGAACACATATGCTTAGAGTGAATACAAATAAGGGAACGTAACCTTAAATGTCTGTCTTAAATACACACACAGATGCTTACTATATTTGTGGCATGGGACAACTTTGGACTCACAAATTAATCTCAAATGTGCCAGTGTCAGAGTTTCCTTAATAAACAAGGCAGCAATCAGCCTTCCTCTAGAGACATGGGAAGGAAGGGGCAGAGGACATAGCACAGGACAGAGCTGCTCCCCTCCCCAACACACCACAGGCCAGGGGCAAAGTAGGGTCTCACAAACATACAGAGTGCAGTTATTTCACAAACACACACAGAGTATATAGTATGTACATGTTGTACATTCAGTGCTATTCTAAACAGTAATGTTATTTCTCTGAGACACACAGTATTATTCCCCATGTCTGCTGCACTTCCTCTTTATCTCCATGTGTAAAAACAGAGACATGCAGCTGTAGATACTCTAAGCTAACAGCATTGATTTGCAGCTTTGTTCGGATATGAAATTGTGGGAAAAATGAAAGAAAACTGTGTCATACCACACTATTAGGGGGGAAAGTGCTAGTACACTCTGTAATTAGGTGCTCGGTGTAAATATAACATATACAACAGAGCAGAAGAAAACAGTGATATGTAGTAAAATATGTCATATGCAAACCATTTGTATTAGAGCAATGGGTTTTATAATAAGCATAAAACTATCATGTAAACACATTCTCACTGAACGAAAGATACGCATGCAATACCATGAATGACTGCTGTTTTAGGACAAGGGTTTCAAGTCTGCAATCCTTCCATGTCTCTTTTGTATTTTAGAACAATCTTTGTTAAATTGGTAACACTTTACACTAGCAGTACATGAATAATCATGCACTGATATGTCGATTCATACTTACTTAAATATGAACTCCTGTAATGATGAGTTAAGGCACATACTAGTCACAAACTAATGAACAGCTAACCTTATCTATGACATGAGTCATAGGAATTCATAACGTATCAATTAATACAGAGGGGTAAACAACATCAAACATAACCTATAAGAACGAATATGAATTCAACGTGTAGAGTTTCAAATTGTTTATACTGTATACGTTACCATATGCCATATCACTGGATGATACTGGATTACTTTCATCATTTACATTGATCCTATTTATCGAAAATAGAAAGACACACTAATAATAAATGATAATCATTTCATTTCAACCCATTTTGCATCATTCTCCATCTATTTCCTTTCAAATCCCACTGCTCTGGGTGGCCAGTGCTGGATTTAGTTTATTCCTACGTGTTAATTAATACATTACCTATCAAACATGTACTTAAAGGGGTTGTTATTCTCACATGAATTCATAAGACTCACGTCGTAGTTAAGGTTAGCTCTTCATAGTTCGTGAGTAGTACATGCCTTAACTCATGATTAGTTCATATTTAAGTAATTAGTAATCCAGGAATTAGTGCATGAATATTCACATACTGTTGTTATAAAGTGTTACCGCTAAATCTATACACTTCAAGTTTCTCCTTCAAAGGAATTTTTAAAAATCAGTGATCTAGGAAATAACCCAGCTTGATCAAGCGTTTTAGGGATCAAGCACCAAAGATGTGTAGTTACACGTGTTATTGTCTTTCATATGCACTTCTTCAATGATGACGATCATGAACCAACAAAATGGGGATTAAATAAATTAGCCCAATGCACATGAGATGTATGCAGCATTTTACCAAGTACAATCGTTTGACACAACTGTCACTGATAGGATGGGTGAATCTACAGTCTGGGCTGCAAAGAAATCAGCCCTAGCCTCCACTTCATACCATTCAGGTTATATAGATTTAGGATTGTTGGTGGTGATGTTGTTCTTGGTTCCACAAAAGTTTAAAATAATAATAATTAATAATAATAATAATAATAATAATAATAATTTAATCCTTTTTATTATTTGTTAACGATCAAATTCAAATACGATGATGTGTAGATTTGATATATTTCTGTATTTTTCCCCCTTGAACAAGACAGAGGGTTTAACTATATTAGCCCGTTTATATCAGCTGCCTCTGCTCAGTACCCCTGGTATACAAGATGAAATAAAACAGTCACATATAGTGGAGGTAGAAATCTGTGAGCCCATATGATTTGTGTCTCAGTGTTTCTGCAGTACTGCGGTCAGTATGGCAAAAAAGGCTGGAAAAAGCGCAGATAATTGATAGAAAAACCGACTTTCAGCTGTAATCTGGAGGCAAACAGGGTCTTGCTGAGGAACTGAAGAACAAGAACAGGACAAACAGACAGATTAATGCTTTCAAAACTCATCACCTTTCTTGAGTTCCAGAAGTAATGGCTATGTTTTGTGGGTCACGATACAAACTCGAAGAAAGCTATCCTTCTCTCTATCCCTGTTTCTCAGACTCACAAACTCAATACTGCATGGTATGTAGCAGCTGCTCTCACAGCTGCACTTACACTCTTGCTTCCAATCAAGCAAACAGTGTGGGAAATAAAGCAAGATCCCAAAGTGTGTATCTGTTCTGTCCCTCCCTTTGTTTTACAGAATAATAACCATAATAACTAAACGAATCCCAGGACAGATTCTATCATGCGCTGACAAACTTAATCTGTTTGCACCGCACTACTTCTTTTCTTTCAGCATCATCAAACTCTCATGAACTATCATAACAGCAAGACTATTCATTTAGCCTGAAGAACGAGCTGGATACCGGAGCTGTGGACGCATTAGAGGCACAGCCCAGCTCTTCTAGACACTGCCAAACGCCACACAGTAGCAGATCAATCACAGTTACCGTCAGCACCTTTAACCCACTCTGTTACAGGATGGACCATCAAATCAAAGGCGTTTACAGTACACACCACTCAGCCATTTAATCAGAATCATAATGTATGGTCAGAACTTTCATCGCCACAAAGGGGATATCTATGACAAGCTGAAATGAGATGATGATACATATCGCTAAATCTCATGATCAGGATTTACCGTCTTGGTGCTCAATCACAATCTAGTTAACCATGACAGGTATCTTCTACTCGTCGTGTGCTACAGAGATTGTAGGCATAGTGTGTATATGTGTGTGGAGTTTATATCAGACAGACTGGAAGGAAGCTCAAGAAGCAGCCATCTGGCCTGTGGATGAGGATTACAGATAATTAGTCTCAGATTAATAATCCCACTCCAGGATGGACTGCATGGAGCCTAGCAATCACAGCATGTATGTATATATATATATAAATCTCACAGACGGCTGGATTACACAGCAAAGCAGCTCCAACACTTCTCCAAACATCACACCATTCTCTCCTTCTGTTATCCCACTTTACACTCACATTCTCTTCTCTCTTTCATCATGCAGTCTTATTCTGTCACACGCAGTCTATCTCGCTCTTATTATAGTCAGCCATGCAGTCGAGGATTAGGGGATTGCAATTCAATCCACAATGTGTGCTTTATTGGAATTAAAAGCTAGCAGAAGTTGTCTAGAAGAGCCAGAGAAGTTTAGAGAAGGGCATTTGGTCTGCTTTTTAGATTTTGTAATGATGTAGCAAGATGCAAAAGAGGTCAATATCCATCCATCCATCCTCTATACCTCTTATCCTTTTCAGGGTCACGGGGAACCTGGTGCCTATCCCAGGTAGCATCGGACACAAGGTGGGGTACACCCTGGACAGGGTAAAGAGGCCAATATCAAAGCAAGTAAATGTCACACTAACTCGAATTTCAATAATCCAATAGTTCAGCAAATGCTTTGAAGCTACATTTACCAGTTCACTGACGGATTGATTATCACATATGATTGAGTTTAGGCCAATGATCCCCGAAGCTGAATGTTTCATACAGAAGTGTGAAGAGAGGAATGACCAACTGAGACCAGCTGCTCTGGAAAAGACACGCTTTCTCATGAAATCAAGAATCCACACATTCCTCTGAGATCTCTACATCTGGACTCTTCTTCCAAGTCTTGAGTAGAGGAACGTTTACAACAGTTGAAGTGATCAGTGTATAGAAGGTGGTCCAGTAGTGATGTTATATAAGGGGAGCTATGGATTTTTTTTCCCCTTTATACAACACACACACACACACACACAGTATTACATAAACCCTGTGTGAGCAATGACTGATTCTGTCTTATTCGTCATGTCTTTGGTCTTCAGTGTCTCTCAGCTTCTGCTCTTTATTTCTTTATTTCTCTCTTTCTCTCTCTCTCTCTCTCACACACACGCACATACATACACACATACATAGACAAAATGTCTTTTTCACTCATCCCAACACTTCTGATCGTCTGATGTTCCTGAAAAATCTTTCAGTAACAACAGAGGTGTCAAAATTCAGTTACACTTTGATGCTTGCTTTATCTACATAAGTAAGATAGATGATGTTTTTTTAATGCTCTAGTAAAATATTTACAATGTTTTTCAGCTGAGAACTGCCTTCTGAACTTTATTCCATTTTGTATGAGTGTTAAATATGTGTAAGACTGCTTAATGAAATGTGAAGACGCCTAATGAGTGTGTCCTGGAATATGCTGCCTAAACTCTGTAATACTCTGTGTTTGCAGGGGTATAATTAGGGCTCCATCTTGAAATGGGACCCCCAGCAAGGTCATTAGTTTAGCACCATTCACATACACACACATACTTTTTCCCACAACCCTTTTAATCAAATGTTCGCCTGGTTAATCACACCTCAATCAGTGTGTAAGGTGGGAGGTAGTTCTGGGGTGAGTGCACATGGGTAAGGAGCTAAAAGTCATGAATTTGTCAAGATGATCATCTATTTATTATGAGTTTTACTCACAATGTGACCTTGATGAGCCGCAAACGTGAACATTCTGTCAATAATACACAGAGCCATATGCCACAGAGCCGAACATTATCGCCATCTGGAATTTAAAGGACCCCTCATTTTAAACAAAGATAATATGATTAAAATGACATTGTAACGTATCTGTAAAATTATATATAAATATAATATATATATATATATTTTAAATACATTTCAACAGTTTATTAGCTATTAGATTTTGTATATCCGATAAACTGCCAATTGCATTATAGTGCATTATTTTTGGGAACTGAAGCAATTTAGACAGCGATGTACTGCCTCGGGGAAGTGGGGAAATATTCTAAACTAACAAGCAAACTGATCAGTATTAGCATATTTAGTGTGTGTAAATATGCTAATATCACCTTCAAATATGGCTTCTGCTAACAATCTGAATGATGAAATAAAGACATTTTAATTAATGTTAAAGTGTAGACTGTCACTGGAAATAAAAAAAATATATTGTGACCCAATGGGCAAACAACATAATGCATGCGGTCCATTTAGGGTACCTTAAATGAGTTTTAATGATACTTTATACTCTCTAGGTCCTCTATCTATCTAAAACCCTACTCTGAGGGATAAAAATTAATACCTTTATCTCTTTAACATCCAGCATATACTATAACAGATCTGTTTATCTCATAAGAATATGAAGAAGCCACGGAAAACTATTAATTAACCAGAACAGAGTGGTGTTTCTATAATGAGAGAACGCCAGAAAATAAACAGACTGAACACACAGATGTGTATTAAAATACTCTGCAACTGTCTTACACCCTGTGTGTGTTAGTGTGACAAAAGCGCATTACATGTGTATTTCCAACCTGCTTATCTAGAATTGCAGACTCGAAATACTCATGCATTGTGATTTTTGGCACATTCAGTGGTGCTCGGTTCTGTGGTCCCCACAAATGGACAAGAGTGGAAGCCAAATGCATTAGGATTTACCACAAATATATGGGTTAACTGTAACATGTAGTAATATACTCACGCAGGGGGAAAAAAAACAAAAAACAAAAAAAAACAAAAGTTGAAATCTTAAACTATTGTTTTTTCCCTACTTTATGGAGGACTCCACTCTTGAAGGTTTCACGTATAATTCCTTTAGGAATTTAATAATAAAAAAAAAACCCTACCTACCTAAAGAACCTTTGAGAAGCCATTTATTTTCTATGAGTGCATACAGAAAGCGAGTGATATCGATATGTCATGCCACAGTAATCCAGTGCGATTTCCTGCATCTAATTTCTCACTTCTCTGATTTTCACACTACTCTAGCACTCCATCATCTAGATCCTGTTATACAAACTCCTGATTCAGAAAGCTAATAAATTAAAAGTGCACCCCAATCCCCCCCTCAAGCCCCCGGGGTTCTTGTAACCGAGACACAACTAATACCAAACTCTTGCCTTAGAAATTACTGTAGAATCTGGTAACTGCTGATGAGTCTTCAAAAAAATATTGGCTCTGAAAACATTCCTTCGGAGAGATGATTCTAGGTGTTGACACTCACCTGCGGCTAAAAGCTGAATCCACTAGGCATTAAGAGAGAGAGGAGAGAGGAGAAAAGTCACGTTCTGTCCTGTCCCTGATATGCAATGGTGGGAGCAGGGTGCAGACAGGGGGAGAATGAATTTGGGGGGCTTAGAGGGAAAAGAAGGAGGGGAGTGGTGGGCGAGAAGGAGGGGAGTGGTGGGCGAGAAGGAGGAAACAAAAAAAAGTGAGGGAAGGGAAAAAAGAAAGTCTGACAGACTTAAAATTAAATCCCTTAAAAGTTAAATCCCTGTGGGAGTGAGCTTGTTAGAAAGACACTGACTCGATGTTTATCCCTCGTCTTCCCATCTCTTCCTTTTCCTTATTATGTTCACTCCATCCTTTTTTAGCCACTTGCCGAGAGTACTGAGGGCAGTGTGTGTGTGTGTGTGTGTGTGTGTGTAGTCAAGGGGTACAATGATTCCTCTAACATTCATTTAAGGACATATTGAAGACAGAAGACCAAAAAAAAAACTTGACAGATATTTCAAAGGCATCCTATATTTTGCTTTACATTCTTCCTCAACTGAAAGTGAAAATGACTTCTGCCTTCCAAAGTTCAAATTGATGTGCACCCCTCTGCCTCTGCGCATGCACATTTCCATCACTATAACACACCAGGGTACTACTTTGTTGCTCTAAGACTTGAATAATATTATTTCACTGCGCTCAGGGTTTAAAAAGGGGGGAAACCAACTACAAACCCAAGCAGAGGACGAAAAGAAAGACGGGATGCGCTTAAGCAGAAACAGATGAGCGAAAGGCCGGATAGAGGGGTAGAAACAAGATTTATAGACAAACCATTCTATAGTAGCGATGGGGGAAAAAGTGTGACGAGCGAATCAGAAGTAGCCATCATGGTAAGGAGATATTATCAGCGATGCAAACCTCACACACACACACACACACACACACACACACACATACAATATGGGTCTTCAGACTCACTTATGGGGTATTTTTCATCAGAGTGATTTTTATGGTTGAAGAAGAGAAAGAGAGGGAGGTAGAGAGGGAACAAGTGCAAAAAAATAAGTAAGTTCTAAAAGTCTGATACAGCATACTGTTTGAGAGAGAGAGAGAGAGAGAGAGGGACTGAGCAACACAGCGTCAAAGGAAATTTGAGCTCAGTAGAGAAGCAAACTGCCTCATGGAAAACAAAGGGTGTCTCTGATCGAGCCGGGTTCTAGCAGATACATGAGAAACGTCATGGGTGGGCGAATGGAACCCAAGTCTGTGGGCAGAGAGCGAGTCAGAACCATGTTACGCTGCTCACTTCTCCACCACAACTACACCTGGCTCTTTACTCAACCGCAGAAAGTCTCAGTTGGCAGTAAAAGGAGGGAAATGTGAGAGGGGGTTAGATGAGGAGAGGGGGATGCATGAAAGACTGCCCTCTCCTCGGCCATTTGAGAGGATTAACATTAGACAGGAGATTTCTGCCAAATCTGTTTTCCCTGTCTCTTGTTCCACCTCGTCCTCT
Source organism: Ameiurus melas (assembly GCA_012411365.1). Lineage (NCBI taxonomy): Eukaryota > Metazoa > Chordata > Actinopteri > Siluriformes > Ictaluridae > Ameiurus > Ameiurus melas. The sequence goes on from CM022756.1 coordinate 16,955,274, forward strand.
TCCTTTCAAGAAGTAGTCAGCGATTTTGGAAGAAGTTAGCTAATGCTGCATCCGTGTCATATGGGAGTAGCTGTAATTACCACAGTTTATATCAACATCTAAATGGGATTGAGTTGGGAATTTGAATTATCTGAGCAAATACGGAAGTGAGAAAATGAGAACGTGCCATGCATCCAAGGAAGTAAATTCTTAAAATATTTATAATTACAATGAATTACAACTGATGTATATTAATGCTAGCTAATTTCAGATGTAAACTACAGTTGGCATTTAACCTAGTAAATAATGTGACATGCCAGGAACTCTTTTAAGAGGGAATAACGAAGTTTTCCTCTACTCCTTTTTAAATTTTTATTCTTTTTATAACAACCCCTTACTTGTTTTTCTGAAAAAGGACCTAGACATATTGTTAAGATACATGGCATCATTGACTCTATCAAATATCTACAGATATTAACTGAAAACCTGACTGTCTCTGCCAGAAAGCCTAAAATGGGCCTTGGTTGGATCTTCCAGCAGGACAATGATCCAAAACATACATCAAAATCAACACAAAACTGTTTACCGATCACAAAATCAAGATCCTGCCATGGCCATCCCAGTAGCCTGACTTTAAACCCATAGAAAACCTGTAGGGTGTACTGAAGAGGAGATTCCACCAGCATGGACCTTGAAATTTGAAGGATCTGTAGAGATTCTGTACAGAGGAACGGTCTCAGATCCCTTGCCATGTATTCTGCAACCTCATCAGGTATTATAGGAGGAGACTCAGAGCTGTTATCTTGGCAAAGGGAGGAAGCACAAAGTATTGACTAAAAGGGTGCCAATAACTGTTGCACACCAATACATAACAAAGAATATTTTTTGATAAACCTGTGTTGTGTTTGCAAATTTTCTGACATCCACGATAGCAGTGTATTTTTTTGAATAGTTTTGAACAAAAGATCAAAAGGTTCAACAATAAAGACAATTTTTGCTCATATTTACCAAGGGTGCCAATATTAGTGGAGAGCACAGTATACTGTACGTGCTACTTTGACTAGAACACCTGAATGCTAGTGCTCACTGACTCAACAGGCAAAATGATTGACAGGCAAGCAGAGACACCTCTTTGTCCTGACTGGTTGAACATTGGTGGTCCACATTATTTATTTTTTTCCTCTTGATTAAAGAGCCTGGGGCACCATGGAGTCTGGAGCTTTTTCCCCTCGTTTGTAATAATGCAATAAGATATGCACGCAGTAATTTAGTGATGGTTCTGTCCAGTACTTTGGAGCGATTTGAAACAGTTGGGTTGTTTTAACGAGGTCGCCTGGGACTCATGAGTCACCCATGCAAAGGCTAGCGCATGTTTATGTATTTTAAAACAACATACGTTTACTACAACCTCGCATTAAAGCTGCTTTAAGAACTTCAAGGGGATCAGGCATGTTGTTCGATGCACGCTTCTGTGTTAAACACATTTCATTATGCTTTTGCCTTAGGAATATGAACTGTCCATTAACCCTTTATGGTCCCAGGGCCTGTATTTCCCACTCATCAGGCCTATTTAGTTTCACAGTAGTTTTTGAATAATTCATAGTCATTGTTATATAATCTGCTGTATTATGATATGGTGAATAACTGAATAATGAGCTTTTAAGAGTCAGACACTGCCTAGTTAAAGAGCTGTAAATTACCAATGAATGCTGCAAAGTATCTGTGTACATAAAGCTCACTGCCCAAGGCTTCAACAAGCAGTACTCTTCTGCCTCTTAGTGGACACTAGTGGCACTGCAAGCAGCATTACATCACAAGAAAACCTCACATCCACGTGTCTGTGCTTGATAATACAAGACAGATGAACAGATGGAGATGAAGTGTGATTCATGGTGAACTGTGTTCACTGTGTTCAATTGAAGCCAGTGCACTTATTATGCACATGTTGAATGGATCCATTTCCAGTTGTGGAAGCTGTGAAACATTTTTGTGTTAGGACTCCAATCCTATCCTTTTAGGGGCAAAGACAGAGAGACAAGCAGCGTACGTTAAAGCAAGCAGCTGCAGAGAGAAAATGCCAAATCACAAGCAACTCAACAGGTTTCAGCATTCTACATTCAAATGCACCAGTTCTTTATTCTTTCCTAACATAAACAACTAACATCCTGGCCCATCGTTATTCAACTCGTGAATGAAGCAAAAATGAAAAAGAAAGGTATGAATGAAAACAACTAAGTCAATTATTGCATATCAAAATATGGAGTGTCCCAAAAGTCTCCATACATGGGCTACGGTGTTTGCCAGCATCACGTCGGTGGTGCCTTCGTCAGTGGATGTACACTTTCCTGGTCGGTCTGCAACACTTCCTGTGCTTTGGAATTCATTCATAAGTTTGGCAACAGTGCTGTCTGTGATGTGTTTGCCCTGTTTCCTGTTAAAGTCCATTACAAACAACAGCTTCCTGATCCAGACTTGAGAATGATTTCAATACGTTCTTCTTCTGTCAAAGGCATCCTTAAAGGCTATCTGATATATATGTGTGCGTGTGTGCATATACATACATACATACATACATACATACATATATATATATATATATATATATATATATATATATATATATATATATATATATATATATATATATATATATATATATATGTATGTGTGTGTGTGTGTGTGTGTGTGTGTGTGTGTGTGTGTGTGTATACACACAAACAATATAAAAAGTTTGGAAGACGTTTTGCTAAAGATGTTAATTTCCACTATGTATGGAGATTTTTGGGACACCCTATAATTAAATATCAAGGTCAAATCTCTAGCTTTAAAAAAAACATGTACCAAGCATAAAACATGTGTACAGTTTAAGAGAGACAGAAACGAAGCAAAGCCAGGTTCAAAACACCGGATTTGACTGAGAGATAAAGTGATAAATCAAGAGAGGTGTAAAGTCACAAACACGTAATCTCCATCTCAACAATGGCCTCTTATTTACCTGTTAGTGACACTGTAAGGTGTTCAAGCATCAGGTCTCTCATCAAGCGCAGTATGACTGACGGAGAGTGTCACCACATGAATGCTGCTGAACATTCAGTATCATGTGTTCTAAACAGATAAAGATACAAATAGGAGGAGCACTAATTGTTTGTTTAGTTTCAAAGGTTTATGAAGGTTCAGTAGAGGTGTGGACGGGGACTGTGAATTGAGCAATGCATTTACAACATTCATTCAGCAGTCCTTAGTAACTGCCTGTTAGTAAGCTACTAGTTTGTTTATGCTTTGGAAATAGACAAATTTGTTAGAAATTAGACAATTTGTTAGAAATTATTGCTGACAGGTAAAAGGAAACAGGATAAAACCGTCCTGCTCACATCCTCGAGTGATGTAACTGAGGTGGAGGAACCATCAGAGCCACAATTCACATACCCTGGGTGGGGTTTCAACATCTGGGCTTTTTCACTGTTTTCCAAGGTTTTTTTTTTTAAATCCAGTTCGGGGGACGGACAGACTCACTCACACACACACACACACAAATTCTCTCTCTCCCTCTCTCTCTCTCTCTGTCTCTCATATTTGAAAACTCCTGAAACCACCATATGGTTTATGTATGCAAGAGAAACAACTTTTGACTCCACATCATTTAGTGAAAGAGATAAAGAGAGATTGCAGACAACTCTGTATACTGTGTGTGTGTATACATATGTATATATATATAAATATATGTGTATGTATGTGTATACATATATATATATATATATATATATATATATATATATATATATATATATTGCAGACAACATAGACATATATATATATATATATATATATATATATATATATATATATATATATATATATATGTTGTCTGCAATCTATTTCACTGAATGACGTGGAGTCAAAATTTATTTCTCTTGCCTACACAGGAAGCATGAAAATAGATACACTCACACTCACCTGTCCAGACCGATGACAAAATCAGTTTAAATCAGGACTGCATCCATCTCAAGACCTAAAGACTACAACAATTCCAAGTCAGTACACACACTCTCTCACACAAGCACTTACTCTGACACATTGAGTAAATGAGGAAGAATACATGAGATTATAGAACACACAGATACAGAGTCTGGGTGTCAGGAAGAAGATATTTGCTGCCGCCTCCACATTCCCTCTCACACACACACACACACACACACACACACACAAACATTCACACGCTCACACCCTCTTCATGATGCCTTGTTTAGCTGGGTTGTGTGCAGGCTCCCAGCTGCCTTCTCTTTCAGAGCAGAACATAAAGCTAGCTCTATCTCCACTCTCAACTCCCTTTAAACTCAATTGGCCTGTCAACTGCTCTTTCTCTCGCCACATCCGCCTCAATCCCGCTCTCTCTCTATCTCTCTTCGTCTCCGTCTTTATCTCTTTGATTTCTCTTCTTCTCATCAGTTACGCTAATCCAGGAAAATAATAACAAATGAAATTGCTCCATTTTTCTTTGCTTATTCTGCCAAAACCACTTTCTAAAATATAGTTTTATTCCTATAATTTCCAAATTCCTCTCCTGGTCTAGTGCATAAATCAACAAGTATGGCCAAGTGCAGTGCAAGAGATTAGCTTTCCACCAAGCAGCTTTCTACAACATGCAGGGAATCAGGTATGCATTTATATTTGAAGTCTGTTCAGAGACTATTATGAGTGTAATTGTGCTGTGTCTGGGGGTCTTGGGTCTGTGAACTGTAAGGAAAGGCGGGAAAGAGAGAACAAAGTCTCACTGAACGTTCACAGGGGTACACCTAGAGAAACACCAACAGAAACCTACTTCATAACTGACATAAACCTAAACATTAATAAATTATATTCCAATAGACAAGTATCACTTGTCATAAAGACCGATTATGGCCATTTTACGTCATAGCTTTATGTTATGACACTTTCCAGACTGGCTTAGGTTCAAACATCATGACAGTAGACTATTTAGCTTAGTACACTTACTTTTATTCATTTACATTTATATTTATTCATTTAGCAGACGCTTTTATCCAAAGTGACTTACAAATTAGGTAATACAAGCAAAGCGATGTATCAAGCGGAGAACAATACAAGTAATGCTACCATACAAGATCTTTAATTGAGTTCTAGAAAAGCAAAGTGTACTGAGTAGAGGTGTAAGAGCCAGATAAGGGTTTTTTATTATTATTATTTATTTTTTAAAATTTTAGGATAATGAGGGGTTAGCACGTTAGGGGTTAGTTAGGTGTTCACGGAAGAGGTGGGTCTTTAGCTGTTTTTTGAAGATAGTGACAGATTCTGCAGTCTGAATTGAGGTTGGAAGTTCATTCCACCACTAAGGGACAGCTAGTGTGAAGGTTCTGGAAATGGACCTTGAGCCACGCTGAGCAGTCATTACTAAACGTCGGTCGTTAACCAATCGCAGATTGTGTGAGGGAACGTAAACCTTCAGGAGCGTGTTGAGTATACTTTAGATTATACTTTAGATTTATGAGTCATATAATGATTATAAAGTGAGAAAGCTTGCCATTTTGAGGTAAATTGGAAAAATTAACAAAAGCAACATTGGCAAATTGTTCCTCACTTGGCAGTAATATAATATTATTCGACACTTCCTCACGTGGCAGTAATATAAACATGAAAACCAGATGTATCACACTGTAACATAGTAAAGGTTAGGACACTGACCCTCATTGCAGAGTAATGACAATGAGTTATGTATTTTTATCTGGCTCTAAATTAGAGGAGTTTATTTGACTATTTATAATAATAATTACTAATGACTAGATCATGACACACTAATGACACTTAGGTATATTTCCCCTAACTAAAATGACTTTATTTTTACTATTTCTAAAATGTTTATAATAACTCATGACTACACCATGACGCCATAACGACAGAGTGATGTATATTTTCTCTGAGCCTAAATTAGAGTGAGTTTGATTTTGATTTGTGTCACATGTCCCATCGTCACTATTATGTGACACACCAGAAATACAAAGTCAGCTGTCATGACGCTTTATCAATGTTAATGAAAATTATGATGTCAAATTGGCATCAAACTTAAAGTTTATGGTAAAGTATTATGGGTTTTCAAATATTACCTTTCTTGTAGTGTGTTATAGAGCTGTTTGTGAATGTAAAAACCTCTGCAAAAGAAGGAACCGATTCTGAACAACTGAAACGAGTCGTAAGTGATTCCAGACATACTTCCTGTACTAACCTACGTAGGTTTCTAACAAAAAGCCCCGCCTCTGGTCTTCCTTGGCTGCTCGCGAACAGATGGAACTGAAATCGTTATGGTAGTATGCGTTTCCTTTTCGACACACACTGACAGCAGTAGATCAATCACAACAGACTGGGACCTCTGACCAATCAGAGCAGAGTATGCTCTCTGAAAGGAGGAGTTTACAATGAATCCTTTAGAACGGATCATTTAAGGAGTCGTTTGTGACACTGAGGGGGAAAAGATAATGCTGCATTTTAAATTATAAGCACATTAAAGTGTTTTTTGTCCTTGGATGCATGTAAATCTATTGTATGAGACATTTAAAACAAAATTAGGCACGTTTCAAAAACATTATAGGTGCACTTTAACACAAGCCGTCTTTATGACTGGTGACATCTGTTGGAATAAGCCTTTATTAATGTTTATAGAGAATTGTTTCACTTTACAGTCCTGTTGTCATGTATATGTATATTTATTCATTTAGCAGACACTTTTATCTAAAGCGACTTACAAACGAGGAAGTACAAGCAAAGTGATGTATCAAGCAGAGAACAATACAAGTAGTGGTAACATACAAGATCTTTAATTGAGTTCTAGAGAAGAAAGTGCACAGAGTAGAGGTGTAAGAGCCAGTGTACTTTTTTGGGGTCTTTAAAAAAAAATAATGTTAGGGGTTAGTTATTTGCTCTCGGTAGAATGGGTCTTTAGCTGTCTTTTGAAAATAGTGACAGGACTACATAAAGTATCTGCACTTTATGTAGTCCTATGTACTGTCCTATAGTATTGTTATGTGTTGCACCATGGTCCTGGAGAGATGACATTTTTTTCCAATGTATACATGGAGGAATACAGCAGAATGACAATAAAAACCCACATGTGGTCCTATGAACACCATGCTTAGGTCAATCAGAAATCTAATTGATTCTCTTGAATGAATGGCTATACCTGTTAGGTAACATACTTTAGATGTTGCTGTGTGTGTCTTTGTAGTTTTCTCTATAGTTTCTCTGGTTTGCTGATTCTCAAGGACGAATGATGATGAGTGACACTCTTCTGCCGTATTTAAAACACACAAACATTAAAACAAACTGCTACAGGCTTGGAAATCCAACACCATCGTCAAAAGTCCGCCGTTCAAACCTACTTTTGGAAATGGGCAATTTTTACTGAGATAACATTACTGAGTAAAAGCTATACACACACGTGAGCACATGTATGCATGCACACACTGCACTGCTTACCCTAATTCTGTTACTCTAACCACTTCACCCTGACCTACAGCTAATGGAGAGCCTACTGAGTGATGCCTTAAAGAACTGTGTGTGTGTGTTTCTTTCAATGTCAAGCCTCTGGGCAAAGACTGTAGCCTATCCCACAATGCCTCTCTCTACCCATACACTCAATCATATAACCCTCTGCTCTGTCATCACAGTTAAATCTGCTACAGATCAGTTTGTGTGCATAAGAGAGAGTGGGGAAGAGAGAAAAAAGGAGAGGAGAGAGTGACAGCACTGGAGAGGCAGTAAATAAAATGATGAGGTCCCACTTTATACAACCGAGATAGTAGTGTCATATTTATATTATAGTGAAACTGTGAATTAAACATTATAAAAGATTGAGAGTGGGTGAAAATAATCCATCTCTTGTTTAATGTAGTAAGCAGATATGAAGGATGACCCGATGTACTCTGCATGTCGTATTTTACAAACGGAGTACATGGTTTTGTATTCGTGTGTGCTCTTTATCTAAAAAACATTAGATTCACGATCAGACATAGTAATGCTATTCTCTGCCCAGCTGCTTTAGAGTCCTCTACTGGAGCTGCCATCTACTGTACCACAGACTTATGAGAAACCCCTGCATTAAAGCAGCAGTTTGTAATTGTTTAGCACCACCTGCTGCCTGTAAGGTGAATTGCAATTTCAATGAAAACATTTATAAACTTTTACCTTGATCAACCCCGCCCCCTCTGTTGAGTTCTCTACACATGTCATGTAAGGGGGAGAAGCCTGAAACAGTTAAAGGAACCAGTCATTGCCCAGAGATATTCTGAATCATAGTTTTTAAGTACTTTTGGAATTATATGATTATATTATGTATCTCTAGAATCACTTAAACACTACAATGTGCACATTTTAAACAATACCCACTGAATCCCATTTACTAATGACAGTCTTGAACATCACATTTCTGAAAAATAATACAACATTTTGACTACAGGCGCAGCTCTGCCAAGACCTTGGTCCTTAATATTAATACACTATTTATAATATATCTACAGTAACAGCTTCATCCGGTCATGGTTAAGGTGGATCCTGAGCCTATCCGGGGAACCCACTGAGCGTGAGGTGGGAATACACTCTGGATGTGAACACACACATCCACACATTCATTCACACTAGTGGCAATTTTGAGTTGCCAATCCAACTACATGCATGTTTTAGTAAACTTGTAAATAAATAAATCTTTCTAAAGCTATACTAATCATTTTCAATAATGGATTTATTCTGTTTACATTTTTACAAACCTAAAATTAGCTCTACCTCAGCTGGAACAGGTAAACTCTGCCTGTATTGGTTTATACTACTACTACTACTACTACTACTACTACTACTACTACTACTACTACTACTAATATTAGGCTATCTACTACTACTACACTGTCTATTGCTCTGCTACTGCTCCTGCTACTGCTGCACTGGCCTACTTTTGCTACTGCCACGGTATACTGGCCCACTACTGCTGCTGGCTGCTACTACTGCTAGCTGCCTGCTACTACTGCCACTGGTGTACTGCTACTATTAATTGCTGCTTGTACAACTACTACTGCTGGTGCCAACTACATACGCTGGCTGCTGCTGGCTGGCACTGCTGCTTGCTGCTGCTGATTACTACTGATGTGCTGTCAGCTGTGGCCATGCTGCTGATTTTGCTGCTGGTCGTTGCTGCTGGGTACTGCTGGCTGGTGCTGCTGCGCTGATTGTGTAACCACCACTGCTTTGGCTACTTGCTGGTGCTGTTGCCATGGCTGCTGGTGCTGGTACTGCTACTACTGCTGCTGCTTGTTGGTTGCGCTGCTGCGTGCTGGTATAGCTGCGGCTGGCAACTGCGCTGCTAGCTGGTCGATTGATTGCTATCTACTACTGCTAGTTGTGCGGTTGGCTACTTCAATGTAGCTTGGTACTTTATATATAATAATTTGCTGCTGCTACTAGCTACAGCTGGCTGCCTACTACTGCTTACTGCTACTGGCGCTGGCTGCTTCGGTCGTGCTACTCAACTACTACTGCTGCCGCTGCTGCTACTACTACTGCTGTTACTGCTGCTGACGCTGCACACTCTACTACTGCACTACTACTACTACAACTAATACTAGCCTACTACTACTACTACTACTACTAGCATACTGCTACTACTACTACTAATATATAATCATATATAAACAATCATCATCATCATCATCATAATATTGATGCATCATGAGAAAAACAAGAGAAAGAATCAATAAAATCCAGATAAAATTCCATAAAACAAAGTTTGTAATAAAATAAAAAATAAGCATGGCAAACGTAGGTTCGGCGATGATGATGATGAGGTCAATTACCACTTTTTTTTTTTTTTCCAATTCACCTCAAAGGCAACACAAGGTTCTAAAAATTATAAACTGCTCCTTTACATACTGACATTAGCAGAGGCTGAAGTGAAAATATTGGTTGGTGTATACTGATTCTATACTGTTCTACATACACACACACACACACACACACACACAATCACTCATCATTACTTCACTGTGAATAAATACTACAACTACAACAGTATTACCAAACCTGTGTAGTAGGACAATCTGGTAAACCACAGCTGATGTTTCATTTATCTGAAGGTGTATTAAACAAATGAACTGCTCAAACTGGCCTTGAAGCAGTCGTTTACAGGACCACTGCAAATTAGAGCACGGAGGAAGGTCCAGCAGCAAATCATGAAGCAATAGAGGAAGTAATAGAGGAATAAGATTGCTCTATGATGTGAGCTGTGTTTTTGGCAGGCGGGTTTCTGTTACCACATGGTTACATAAGCAGGCAGGGCTGCGGCCTCTCTGTAGCACTGTGAGGTGTGTGTGGTCAGCGGAGAGACTCCTAATGTGGGCCTGCAGCATCCAAGATCCGAGTTCGTGCCAGAACAAGCAGCCGTCGCCAGAACACACGCACTACAAAGGGCAAGTGGAATGTGCAGAACAGCATTTGGGTGCAAAACACAGGTTACACAAACATGGAGTGCTGTATTTATATTAAATAAAAAAAAAAATATCTATATATATATATATATATATATGAACACAAGGACAGGCACATGGTCAACCAAAGAATCACAAACCTCACTAGCTAGGGCTGAATTAACGAAGGTGAAGTATGCATCACATTGACAGTTTGAGCTAGCACAACAATGTGGCCAGTTTAAATCCTCTGGAACAGTTCAAAGTGCTCTGGAAGATAGAGCGTTTTCCACAGGCCTGCACCACTGGCAGACATCCACAGTCTGTAAAACTTCACTCCATCTTAACCGAGACCTGATTTCCGTATTATTGCTGTAAAGATGCAGCATTTTAAGATGAAGACAAAAATGCTCCCAGACAGCAATGGCACCAGAGACAGCCTGTAAACATAAACCAAACTCTCTGAGTATGTAAACAAGACTAATGTGGAGGAAACAGTCTGGCTTGTTAAAGATGATGAAATATGGTTGAAGAACTGCAGGTCTTCTATATTCTAAAGAGGATGAATGCAATCTTACAGACAATTCTATAAGACAATAATGTCTTCCGTAAATTTTAAAAATATATTTTTTTTTTCTGAACACTTTTTGAAATTCTCCTCATTGAAGCAGCTGTCAGTACAATCTGATCAGAGGAAATACTCTAGTCTCTGTGGTGCCCCAGCCTCTGTAAACAGGAGAAAACAGCAACTGACGTGGACCACCAATGTCCAACCAATCAGGACATGGATGCGTGATTGTCAGTTCAGAAAGCTCTGTGTCTTGCAGTAGCATTCTGACATTGTAGCATGTGAGGATATGGCTTCATTCAAAAGGAGGGGCTTTCAAAACAGCTAACCTCTGCCAAAGTTCCTCAGGCCGGCCTCTGGCTGCTCTTGAAGACTCGTTTCGCGCTGGAGTAACTTTCAGGCAAATGGAGAAAGGAGTATTCTCTAAGTGCAGAGGGGGTTTGGATAGTATTGTATTTTTTTAAAACAGAAAATGTTGGTTTGGAAGAATGAACAGAGATTACAATCATTTCGGTACAAACCGGAAATGGAAAGACAGGTGGAGAGAAGGAAGGAGTGAAGAAACTCTGAGAAAACTGCATTGTATTAGAACAGTTTGCTCACTGATGGGTCACATGATTGTAGATTAATACAAGAAGAGAGAGTGGAAAACATCTGCTGAGCATTAAGGGCCACTTGGGGAGACCTCACACTTCTCACCTCAGAGAATGGCAAACTCTCCCCCCTGCCCAAATCCTGTCCCCCACACCACACCACCCACCACCCCACCCTTCACACACACACACACACACACACACACACACATACGCACACACACACATACGCACACACACACACATACGCACACGAACATGCACCAGTCAACACAATACTCATTTCCTCGTCTAAGGAGCAAAGTTGGGCCATCAGCACCATTCCTTCACTTCTCCTCACCCTGCTCTTGCTCAACCCCTCTGCTTTTCTTCCTCCATATATCACACCCTTATACATGCAGGAAAGCTAAATAAAAAACAGAACCTCAGTGAGTTGACCATGGTGGAAAACCATAAGGTTTTCATAATGCGATGAGATAACCGAACCGCTCTCATCAAATACATTTAAACCAGCGCTCCAATCAATACGAACTCAGAAAGATGGTCAGTGCAAATGGTTTACGTGAAGAGGAGCGATGACATCACACCACATGGGGAAAGGAAGACAAGTGGAAGACCAAAAAGTGCTTTCCAGCTCTCATTACAGCTGTGAGATCATCATAAAAAACTGATTAGGGAGAGATTAAAATGTACCGTGAGACGCCAATCCCTCTGCTGATCACAGGACTGGATAGGAAGTGTAAGGTGTTTTCACTACTTCAGAAATGTAAGTGGACCTCACTGATCATCTAACACATTGAAAATTTAAAGGGATAATCCAGCACCTTTTTACCATAATCCATATTTATTGCATTTGCAGTCTACATGTGATTATGGCTGTTCAGACCTTTCGACACATTTCCCTGTAAAGAGAGAAGAAATAAAACATGTTTACTTTAAACTCACTTATAATAGAAGACTCAGAGCAGTTCTTGAGTTCCACCAATAAGCATATATGCGTATATGCGCTTAGACTTCCATTAATAGTGAATTTTAAGTCAATTAAAACATGTCAAATCCTTGTCCATGATAATCAAACTGGGGTGAAAAACACTGATGTATTCCATATAATAGTCATTGTTCTTAATATTTAATACATTTCTTATGACCTTGCCATTGAATCCCTCTGAGCAGATTATTAGTCACCAGCCTCGGTCGGCATTTCCTGCAGTGAGTCCCTACAGAGCGGGAACAAGAGCCATCCAACTACGAAGCGTAGTTCAGGAACTGCAGGACGCAAGCTGCCCTTTCTCACAAGCTAACACCACACCATAAATCCTCACCTTCATTATTATTAGAGAAACCTCACAGCACGATCAGGGGAACTTTATTAACATGGATACAAAAACTATTGGCAGGGTCGAAGGTGCAGCTCTCCCAGTATGCGCCTGGCACGACTCCTGTCCCCAGGAGCAAAACCACGTCGCTGAGAGAGCAGAACAAAACCTGCGCATGCAGAGTTACCTTCTCAGCAATCCGTACTAAAAATAACACCGATAAACAAACAAACACAGAGCGAGCGGTCAGGTGAATCTGCCAAGTATGAGCTAATGTCACCACACAGGAGGGCAAAAATCCTCAAACACACTTGGCATATAATGTCAGGAGGTGTATATATGAGTAATGCAAAATGTGTGGGTCCTTAAACTGAGCATTATGCAACGCGAACATTACAAAGATTTGGGCAGTGAGTGAAGCCGGACACACGTCTGTGAAACAAGCCGAGCTCGAATCATTTAAAGCCTTTATATGAAACAGTTCCGTAACCAGAAACAAACTTTTATGAGGTCCACATTACAGAAATGTGTCATAGTAAATATATCACAATGCTGAATGCATACTACATCAACTGCCATTTTTTAATCAATGTTATGCTATCCTTCTATCAATTGCTCAGACTCATCTTAGACAATATCATTTTATTGAGATAAATATTTTGGTTTACAAGCAGTTGCTAAGTTACCAACATCTTAGAGCTTTTTACTGAATTTTGCTTTCCTATTTTTTTATAAATAACCAAATGAATTGACTTCATATTAAAGGAACACATAGAATAGGCGGTTCCTCCAATAGTAGACCATTTATGTCTAATTATTAAAAATGTGCTTTTTAATCAACCTAGAAATGGAAGATGTATCACTAATTCTTTCTTGCATATTTTTCAAAACTGTCACAGCAAACTGATTTCATATTGAAAGAACAGACTATTTAATCTAGTTATTGTAATAATAATAACTATAATATAACTGAGACGTTTATATATATATATATATATATATATATATATATATATATATATATATATATATATATATATATATATATATATATATATACATATACACACACACATATATATACTGCCCAAAAAAAGGGAACACTTAAACAGCACAATGTAACTCCAAGTGTTCTTTTTATTTTTTGAGCAGTATATATATATATATAAAAGTGTAAAACGATTATTCCAGTGTCTATATTTTAACTAAGACAGAGCTGTATTTTTTTCCCCCAAAGCACCTTAGTGGGTACTGTTAAACCCCATATATATATATATATATATATATATATATATATATATATATATATATATACACACACGACCACAAAAAATACCACAACATTCAGAAACTACCACAGTACAGACCTCTGTCTCTTCATAGTCTAGCTAGTATGAAATAATAGTTCACTGTTTAGACCATTGTGCTTCCCATTAATCTGTTCCAGCAGCGGAAACAGAAGAAGTGAAAGCATCAAAGAAGAGCTCAGTTGTAACAGTGAAGACTAGTCCCTTGGACCACCATCAGACACATCCGAGAACCAAGATTCATGAAATATGGATCAAGTGAAACACTTGCACTCCACCCAGGGACCCAGAAACGTCCTGTTTTCAAAGAGTATTCATTTACTAATGAATTAAAGGCTTCAGTGCTACAGTACAAGAATATTATTTTATCTAGACACTGCTAATACTCGTTTGCTTATTTGTAAATAAATAACAAAAAAAAAGTGAGCCACAAATAAATTTTAAGTCATTCACAAAACTAAATGAGATCCACAAATATTTTCATGTTTTACAAATATGTTTGGAATCCACAAACACATTCGCCTTTCATTTACTTGTACAGTGGCTGTATTTTTGTGGATTTTGGACACATTTCTCATGTCAAATTGTATAAATCTGTCTATGAACATGTGCTTTTTCAATTTAAGCTTCACAGGTTTGCAAGGCTTGGTTGCCAGGCCAGGGAGAACATGCAAACTCCATGCACAGGGTGTAGGCGGGGTTCAAATCCCCAACCCCGGAGGTGCGAGACAAGCATGCTAACCACTAAACGACTGTGCACCCCAAGTTATTTGCATATTATGCAACACAAATACCCCCATATTTACCTTAGAGTCACATGAGTTACAGGAAAACCTACTCTACAAAATATAATATGTTTATTTTAAAATAAATCAAGATGAATACCTGGACATCCTTTTCAGCGCTGAAGACAGAAGAATTCATAATATTCTGCTTAATGAAACATAACCTTTAAGTCTGGCCCTGTCATGTGATGACAGAAACAGAGCGACTCCATGCCCATAGGCCAAACGGCATGGCTGAATGGCTGAATGTCTTATTCTTCCATTCTCTCTTTCAAAAAAGAAGTGCAGATGTTGACTCAGAGTGCAGGCATGCAGGAAGACAGCACACACAGCTGAGTGTAAGGCAGGCATAAGTTCAACAGTAACAAACACATCAGCACAGCTGAAGATTCCTTCTGCGTTGGCATTCAACCAATTCAGCTAGAGTGTAAGCAGCACACTGCTTTACAATTCACTTCACCGCTTTCAGGAGACATAAGCCAGTTAACAACTATATCATGAAACTCAATAAATAATATCCATATCTAACTATCTCCATTCCTCCAGTAGCCATACAGAAGGCAGCTATATAGAAGCCTGTAGGTTGTCAGTAAACAGATATCACAGGGAATAGTTTGAAATTACAATGCCAGTGAAAAGTTTATACACAATAAATATGTTTCAGTCATTTAAATATATGTAAAGATATTCTGAACTAAATTATGGTTGGAATTTTTACAAGATGCATATAGTGAAGTTAATAAGGCCAATGTATACAGTTATTTCTGTATCAATGTGTAATTTATTTAATTATTTTTTTACTTAACACAAGTAGGTTTTAACTAAAAAATAAATTGCTTTCCCAAATAAGTAGTTTCCATTTATATCCGGGAAGAAGTTAAGAAGTGCTCAGCCTATTTGGGAACTTTAGGAAAAACTTCATCATACAGCTGGTTGAGAAGATGCCAAGAGTGTGCAAAGCTTCCTTATGATT
Source organism: Ameiurus melas (assembly GCA_012411365.1). Taxonomy (NCBI): domain Eukaryota; kingdom Metazoa; phylum Chordata; class Actinopteri; order Siluriformes; family Ictaluridae; genus Ameiurus; species Ameiurus melas. The sequence continues at coordinate 16,971,249 of CM022756.1, forward strand.
ACTGTAAATTATCTGTCCATCCATTTTCTGTACCACTTATACTACTATACACTTATACCACTTATACTATCCCTGGATGGGGTGCCAACCTTATCGCTAGGAAAATCACACAGTGGACAATTTGGAAAATCCAGTCAGCCTACAACGCATGTATTTGGACTGAGAGAGGAAACTGGAGTACCCAGAGGAAACCACCAAACCACCAAAGCACAGGGAACCTGGAGTCTTTCCCAGGGAGCATTGGGCACAAAGCATTGGGTACAAGGTATGCTACACCCTGGATGGGGTACCCATCGCAGGGCACGCTCAGGGTGGAGACGGGATTCAATCAACCAACCCAGGTGTGAGACAAACGTGCAAACTACTAAGCTACCCTTTATACACTTTGTTAAACAAATCCATAAGTGCCATTTCATAGTGTTAGTGCCTTCGTTATAATTCTAAAATAGTATTTAAAAAAAAAATTTAAAAAAGTATATTTATATTTATATTTATATTTATATTTATATTTATATTTATAGATAGATAGATAGATAGATAGATAGATAGATAGATAGACAGATAGATAGATAGACAGATAGATAGATAGATAGATAGATAGATAGATAGAGATAGATAGATAGATAGATAGATAGATAGATAGATAGATAGATAATGGCACTGAAACATGTCTCAAATGTGACAGGTAAATTTAATTTGAAACAATGTTTTTGTAATATTATAAACAGTGATAAACGTTTAGGTTGTGAATATATTAAAATGTCAATACACACACAAAGCTTAGACTTTCAATGGACTCATTTTACAATCACTATGATTACACAATTCATTTATTCTCAGTTACTGTACTGTGTGTGTGTGTGTGTGTGTGTGTATCATGGAACATGGGGCTGGATCATGGAACATGCAACCTTTTTTAATCATAGTCCCATGTTTCAATGCATTTAACAGCTGAACTGTTTCATCATCAGATGTGCAAGTTTCCTAATGCACAGTGTAAAAATAACAACTGTGGAGGAGTTCACAAGTCATACGTTTGGCATTGAGAACCGATTTTACCATCCACAGTCAAATCATTCATCATCTAGCACAGCGATCTCATCATAGACAATTATTACTGCCGAACTACAGGCTTTTAGCTATTGCTAGTAGTAGATTAGAACTCACTGCAATGAAATTATGAACTATGCTGGATTATTTGTTATTTCTTGAATACAAACGCTTTATACATCAGGCCAGTCTACAAAAAATGGTCATCCATCATCCACTAATGACATCACAACCAATAGGTCTATTAGTGATTACATTTCAGTTCCATTAATATATTTTTACAAATTAAAATATGGTCAATGTGAATATTAAGTTCACAGTCTATTAATTATAAAAATAAAAATAGTGTGTTCATGTGCAAACAAACTTTTGTTAGCATTGCTATTCAGTCATTTTCAGCCACCACCACTAACCATCCAAATGTCCTGAAGATCATGAGAAGGAGAAAAGTAAATTCCCTCATTCTTTTTCTCTTTTTTCAGTGACACTTTGATACCGCTCGAAGAGGACCCTTTCAATACACAACATACTGCACAAATTATAGATTGAAAGTAAATCATTCATTTAAAAATCATTAGCATGTTTCTAATGCTAATTAACCACAATCTATATATTTAATCATTCCATGCTAAAACTCATTATTGCTATGCAGCCGTTGAACTTTGTAGAACATGAGATCGTTGTCTGTGATTAAATGCTTACTTAAATGAGTTACATGGGTTAAATAACATCCAATTGTGGAACAGCCAGTTCCGGATCAGCAATGTTGGGGTATTTGGATTTTTTTGAGAATTAGCCCTTTTGTGCTTGGAAAGTGTGATAAGAGCCCCAGCATCAGTAGGGGTGTGTGTGTGTGTGTGTGTGTGTGTGTTGTGTGAATGATTGATCACCACTAGTGCTTTGAATGAGCAGTGTCTACTCTTGAGACAACACATCAGTCACCACAGTGATATCAGTTGCCAATTACAGAACACACACACACACACACACACACACTAGCAAAAGCGCAGTAGTCAAAGCTACGAATCACTCATTTACGTCCTTGCACGGATGCAACTACAGAATACCGCTGACTTTTTCTATATCAAACATCTCAATCATACACACTGGGACTAACATGTTACCTCTGAAGAATGGTGCGGTGAACGAAGAATTCGAACTCTTTGCTTCCACCTGCCTCCCCTGACCTGGAGATCTCCTCCGCTTCCACCGCATGGCTGTATGCATCCGAAGACACACGCACACTCACTCACAGCCTCGCTCACAGACAGAAACACATACTCACACACTAACACTGGCAGTTCATTCCCATGCTGCTCGATGTGTAGTCGGAAAAGAGTGTTTTATTTCCTCCTCTTGCTCTGCAAAATAACAGAGTTTAAGTCACACAGCGAGGATGCTGCTGCATGCATCTCCCTCCATCCTGTTCCATCTCTCTCTCTCTCTCTCTCTCTCTCTCTCTCACTCACTCACTCACTCGGATCAGCTTCATGCCTATACATACACACTGCAGCAAATTCTGCAGTATCAGTTCATTGCCACATCTCTCTCACACATACACACACTCGATCACTTGTAAAGGCTGGGACTCTAGTCCATCCTACAGCAATTTACAATCCAGTACAAAAGGCAAATACGCCTAAAGCTTCCATAAACACACACCAAGATTAATTGCAAGGGCGCTTAGGGTCAGTGTAAAAAAGCTGACTCTCTCTATATAGTATTATTCGCTACACCAAAGGCATATTGCTGCAAACTCTTGTTTTTATTAGCATATCTTACAAACATATACAGAGAAAAACAGACGATAACAGTTCTCAAGCTCTCAAATTTTTCTTCCCCACTTTCCTGTCCCGAACACCCCAGAGACTGTAAATCAGCAGGGCAGGAGCGATTTACAGGGAACAAATTTATAGGGATTTTGAGTTTGAGGGTGCGCTTCTCTTCTAGAAGCTTATTCTTAAGGAAAACAACGAAATGACAAGGCATTAACAAACCGAAAGCTGAGCAGTGCTCGTGTCTTTGAGATGTTTACCAACAGATTTAGCAGGGGAATGTGGAGCTGTGAGTGTGTCCATACGCCAGGTCCAGGCAGGGTGGGGCTGGGAGGCCCGGGGCGTGCTGGAATGCAGGGGTGCCTTCACACATACGGTCCCCATCATGCGAGCAGAATTAAAACTCAGCGTGAGCTTCAGAGGCGGCACTGTTTGTTCTCTTATTGCCCACTCACACCTCACTTCTCGTGCTGAGTAATGAAATCTGCCAACTCTGTGCAGCACAGTAAACGCATCCGTTGCATATTACGTCTAGTGTATAGAGACACGTTCTGAGGTATTCTCAGAGCTGTTTTCTCATCAACCACAGTCGGAGCATAAGATAAGATGGAATAATGCAGGTATATTAAATCAGAGCACCATAAAAAAGACATGGCTTCTATTTAAAGTACCAAATGCAGGCACTCATATAGGACTAATCAGAGATCAGACTGACCATGTTCCTCGTCTCTCCTCTATTCTACTCTCCTCTCCATAATTCATCTTTGTTTTGATTTCTTACTAATCCCTCCTCCCTTCGAGCCATTCCTCCCTCTCTGAGTCCACAACCATCTGGAAATAATTCCCCAAATATTACAACAGGCAGACTTGGCTTGTTTGTTGATCTTGACAAGGAGTTATTCTCTAATTAAATATAAATTTCTTTCCCTGTTAATGGTATATTGATAAAAACAAACCCCCATTCCCCCCTCCCCCCAACACACACGCACAATCATGTCCAGTCATAAAAAAAAAAATTAAAAATCTTTAATACTGAGTATTTCTTGATGGTCCTTTGAAAAGATAATGGAGATCTAGATTTCTAAAGCATGATATACTTGGAAACTTTTCTAGATGGGAAACCCTCTGCTGTTCTTTCTTCATCTGTTCATCTATTCAATCAACTTCTAATCAATGTCTCATCCTCCAGACAGACTACTGAGCATTCGGAACGGGATGCATTATTTCAGACATCCTGCTAACAAAAGTGTTTTGGAAGTGAAATCACAATGAAGCTCTTTTTGCAGTTCAGGAATTTCAACTGCCATTCAATGGTCTATTTCCACTATAGATACAGGCATGTCGAGGTGAGCATGGCTGGTTTTTTCAGTCTAAATAAAGCCCGCTCCGCAGTTATTTCTGTTTGTACCCATGTGAGATATTTTGTTGTAAGCTTAAGGCCAACATTTTCTGAATATAGATAAATCTATTATACTTGTAACTATATTTCACACTGCCTCTTGGTGGAGGAGCTTCTCCAGGGGCTGGATTCGAGAAAATCTTCTTAAGGAAGGAGTTAAAGAACGTTCTTAAGATAAATTCTAAGGCGTTTGTAAGAATGTGTAATAAGTGCAAGTCTTGAAAAGAAATCTTAAGAAGTTGTCTTGAATATTTTCTTGAACACATAAATTTTTTTCTTAAAATGTATCACTTTATTTATCCTTTTTTTAAGTAGCAATCATTCCCTGATCATATAGTCAAATGTACAGGGTTTGAGATGTGTTTGTTTAATGTTAATATTAACCGTCATATTAGAATTTACTTGCTGTAAAGTGGAATTTGACTAATCTGACACGGAGGAGAAGAAAATAAATAAAAACTTCAGTAGGCAAGAGCTAAAATATCGTAGTAGTTATACATTATTTATTATATTGTATGATACAAGTTTTATCATTTTATAATGTTTAATATTTGAAAAAAACAATAAATTCATAAAAAATCTTACATTTTGGGGGATCTACTTTAAGAATTTATTTATGAAAATAAATAAGTACATTCTTAAGAAGAATTTTTGGGAATACAAATTAGAAAATAAGAAGAAAATGGTGGTTAAGAATAATATTTTTCTTAAGAATGGTTCGTGAATCTGGTCACAGACTGTCCCGTTGAATTGAAAGTATTTGATAAGTTTCCCATTAGATGACATGATTCGACATAGGCTTCCTTGTATGAGACCACAACAAAAACAGCATTGTCAAATGCCAAAGCATCAACATTTTTATTTGAATATAGAACAATAAATGTGCACTTTTGCATATTACAGATTCTTGTTTACGACTGCTACATTGTTTGATGGACAGATAAGGTCCTCCTGTTCTGAAGGACTATGAAAGCTCTGGGCTTTCAAAAGTTTGTTTCTGTCAGCTTTTAGTAGCAGCTCTGGAGAGAGCCCTTTCACTGGTTCTTTTTCCCCAAAATATAACTGTAACCATACCATGAGATCCCAATGGACACATCTTCAGGCATGTACCAATACTAAATTGTCTAAACATTTACTAAGTTTTATATTATCACAATATTCCTTTTTAAAAGTGATCATCATGTTGGGAGAGCCTTGTCAAGCTTTGCATTCAGATCCCTTTCCATGTCTTTACAGATGAGTTTTATTTACTTATACTCACTCACTAGTGTCTCATCTTAAGTAAACGTGCATAAATATGTTTTCTCTTATATTAAAGAGTGAGCGGACTAATGTGTCTATCATGTCACATGATACCTGCCAACACAAACATGACTGTTAATCAAAACAGTAAAGGCAATATAGACATGCTGTTCAGTTAATTAAGAAACATGCTTCAATCTGGCAAACGACAAATGGCAAATTTGACAACATTTCTGTCCACCCAGAACATTTCCGTTTTCAAAAAATCCAGGAACTGCTTGTAAAGTGAACAGAATTACGGGCTTGTCTTCGCTGAGAAGTCTACATGCATGACTGCTTTCACAATTTGCCAAAATAAAGTACAGCTGTCTTATGTTACCTTCTAAACGAGATGGCCTTGATCTCATAAGTGTATAATAATACTCTCTGAATAAAGCACGGTGATATTTTGTTAATATTTCATGATATTGTTACGGTGGATGAGACTGTAATTGGTGAAATGATGAATGTTCACAATAAGAACATTATGCATGGTGTCATGTCACGGCAAACTAGCAACTCTGTTTCCCAGAATGCACCACAAACTACAGTCTGCACTTATATAGAGCTTTTTTAACCCTAGCAGTTCGAAAGCATTTTTATACTAACTCTCATTCACCCATTCACACATACACACACTTGCAGAGCTGTTATGCAAGATTTGGGGTTCAGTGTCTTGCCCAAGGATACTTCGGCATGTGGAGTCATGTGGGCCAGAAATCGAACCGCCAACCCTATGATTAGTGGACAATCCGCTCGACCACATGAGCCACAGCCGCTTCAAACATGGCCGCCGACAACTCCAACTCCCAAACTAACACACAGACTCTTTCACCTTCCCCAGAATACTAATCATACACACCTATTCCCAATCACACCACATTTTAAGAGACTGATCATTCACTAAACCTAAACGCTCAGTTGATTTGGTCTCTTTCGTTATCAAGCCGTTCTATTGTGTTGTGATTCTGGTACCAATTCTGTTTTTGCCCTTGACTCCGATTATCTGCCTTTACCTGCTCTAGTCTGTTTGCCTGATCATTTGACCTCTGCCTGTCCTTGTTGTTGATTTTGCCTTGCCCTTTGGATTATATTCTCTTCAATAAAAACTCTTAACCGCACTTGCATCCATCCTAAACCGCATTGCATGACACATGGTGATAGGGCGTGCTTGTTAAAGTGAAATAAGCAACAACAGGGTGACGTGATATGTTACCACCTCAAAGTTTTATTTTCCTATAATGGCGTGCAATGAAGTGCTTTATTCTTCTTTCACAACAGCAATTTATCAACGAGTACTAGTTAGCGTCTGTTATCGCTTATGTTATAATAGCTATAATCTGCCATCCCTTACATTAATAAGTTAATAAGAGAAAATGAAGTGAATGACTGCCAGCACTATTGTCATAGAAAATGAATCAAAACATTCAAACCAATCGGATTTAGGAAATGTAGTGTTTTATATTTAATATACTGTGCCTCATGTTCAGCAGATGCCTTGTCAATACACACATTTTAAGACCTAAGGCCAAAATAGTACAGTTCACTGAGCAATGTGTACAGCATAGGACTTAATCTTATAGAATGTTTTATCTTAAATCTAAGACATGTTCATGCAGCACCTCCTTTTAAAATCGATTTCTTTTTGTCTTTCCAAACCTATCAGCATGATGATATACATTACACAACCTTGTGCGCCTTGCAGATGAACACTATATGAACACTATGGAGAAAACTCTGTGTTGGTGGGGGAGGGGGTGTTGGGGGGTTTCTAAAGGAAGCATAAGTCTCACGCTAATGATAGAAATCTGAGGAGTGGACAGAGTAAACACTGAGCAGGATCCAATGTGTGAAAGTATGATGATTTTCAAAGCATTGTCAAAATATGTAGAAGGAAAAAAAATGGAAACAGTATTTGGGAAAGTAATGGAAAACGTGATACAGAGAAAAATGGAAGGTACGCAAAACATTCCCGTCCACCTGACTGTTCTGTTCGCCATGTATTTTACAGTATACGTAGTAAGACAGGACCTGAGCTGCTGGTCAACTAATCAACAAAATAAATTTTGATTAAAAATAGTTTGGCAATTAATGATTCATTTGCTCTATATTATGAATCACGCTGTGGTGCGTGCTATGTCACTTCACACCATAAGTACTGAAGCTAATTGAATCAATTAGTTTAAGTATCAAGTAGTTGAACCACTTGATTTAAAAATTTTTCAGACTTTTTCTACTCAGTAGAAATATATATATATTTTTAAACAGTTTGGTGGATGTCAAGACAACAACTCACCAGTCCTAACGTTACTGGATGTCGAACTTATAATTCCAAGCAGTGAACACGTTAGAGCTAGCCAGTGACGTTTGGTCTTTTTGAATCCATTATTTTTCTTTTGACTCCAGGATCAAATAAATATGTTTGGTATACTAATGGATTATTCATTCTGAAATGTTCTGGGTTTCAGGCAAAGTTTGACAGGGGTGCTGTAGTTTGTCTCAGACCAAACAGCTACTTCTATCTTTAAGACTGTATATTACAGGAGCATAACGGCAGTCTGTTACATTGTTATAGCAATGTGTCAGAGTGCGAGTGGGAAGACGGCTGTGTTGCAGAACTACATGGTCTGTGTCATAAGATCCAGAGCCAAAAACTGAGCAGCCAAGAGAATCTGAGGCACTGCCCAGAGCAGGAACAGGAAAACCAATCACATACTGCACATGTTTAACATAAAAAACACACATGGTCTCTCGTCTGTAAAAACGCTTGCGATTGGGTGAATACAAGCTCACAAAAACTGGACTGGACACTGCCAAGAGAAGCGTGTGTTGTTATGAAACCGGTCCCTGAGGCGAAATGACTTCATGATCACACTAATATGGTTACTGCTATAGTCCACATGAGAGTGCAGCCATGAAAATCCTACTCCCATCTTTCAATCCCAAACATGACTTTCCCACGGGATGCCTGAGAGAGAGAGAGAGAGAGAGGGAGAGAGAGAGGGAGAGAGAGAGGGAGAGAGAGAGAGGGAGAGAGAGAGAGAGAAAGAGAGAGAGAGAGAGGTTTCTTTTCATTTCAGCTGACAAATTGATTCCTTTTGTGCTTGCATCTTGCATCTTTGAACTGGACATCAGGAGAAGGGGAAATCCAAAATCACAGAATAGAGTAGCTGGGAGAGTTTAATGTAGCACTGCATTAACTTGTTCTTGAGACATTCCTGCGCACATGATGCCTCAGTTCAGCTTGACTGGGTTTCTCTTGGCAGCTGGAACTTTGCCACGACAACCAAACTCCCAGCCAAGAGAGCAACAGAGGTGCAAAAAATGATCTAAATTATAGAAAAACGTTCTGTGGCGCACAAGAGGGGACTCAGGCACATGGCCAAGGCAGGAAGTTGTTAATAGTTTCTTCTGGATTTCACCTGAATTTATCTTTCCCACTAGAATGATTTCCCTCACTCTATTCAGACGCTGCCTAATTTTCCCCTCTCTCCCTCCCACTCTACCACTCCCACTGTCTCTCCTAGTCAGTCTTTCTTTCTCACTCCATTCTTTTTCTTCTCCTCTACTTTGCTTCATCTAGTATTTTAAAAGAATACTCCCATTTTAAAACTCAAAACCATATTCCACTGAGCGTGGAATAAATTTGTGGAATAAATTCGTCAACAAATAATTTCCAATAGACTTCAATAAATCATATATTAGTCGCATTTTTTCATTCATATCTTCCACCACTTCCTGAGAACCATCATCAACCAGGACCTCAACTGAGAGCTGAACATCAGTTCTTTGCTTAAAAAATCGCACCAGAGGATGTACTTCCTGCGGCAGCTGAAGAAGTTCAACCTACCAAAGATAATGGTGGTGCACTTCTACACCTCCATCATTGAGTCCATACTCACTTTCTAGATCACCATCTGGTATGCTGCTGCCATTGCCAAGGACAAGGACAGACTGCAGCATGTCATTCGCTCTGCTGAGAAGATGATTGGCTGCAATCTGCCACCCCTTCATAACCTGTACATGTCCAAGTGGGTAGTTAAGATTGTGGCTGACCCCTCTCACCCTGGACACAAGCTATTTGAATATAATAACTATTTGATGCACTCCGCTCCAGCAGGAGGCTGAGGTCCATCAGGACCAAACCCTCACGTCACAGGCGCAACTGGCCTCATTAACAATACCCAGGACCCACCATGGACTCTTACCCACCTCCACAGACATTACACATTACATTAATGAACATCCCCACATTGTTGTTTCACATGCGTTACATTAACGCACACAACTCAGACTGCTATACTTTTTACTTCAACTCTGAGCATTTGCACTTGTGCACTTTTGCATGTTCTGTACTAATGTACAGTTAATGTCTTTATTTTTATTGTCCTAAATCTTTAGATTTTTATATTTATGCTCATAGTTTACATAGTTTTTCATGCTTCTCATTCTCATAACTTTCTCTCTTGTTTATCTTATTAATATTACTTTATTTTCTTGTATTTTACTGTTATTGTTACGCACCAGTACACCAAGACAAATTCCTTGGTACCATGATACTTGTCAATAAAGGTGATTCTGATTCTGACATTAGGTTAAGCTAGTTCAAGTATTTAGAGAAAAGTGATGACATGCAGAAAAATGCAGGTGCAGAGCAGCACAACAATTCCAGGTAAATTTGTATAATTTAGAACCATTAAATTAATAGCACAACTTTGGTATTTATTACGTGTATTACGTAGTTGCATTAGCAATATCGTGAAATTTCGTCTGTGGTGGTGAATGAGAGGTCATTTCTGCTTTGACTTTAATTCTAGAACATCATATTGGATTATTTTTCTTATTTTAAATACGAGTATTAAATACATTTTATCACACTAATGATTTCCTGACTTATATATATATATATATATATATATATATACACACACACACACACACACACACACACACACACACACACACACACACACACACACACACATACACACAAACTACCAGACACTCTGCTTAGCCAGACAAAAGTTATACTAACATGTCTATGTTATGTCCAGGCCTCCTGTCACATTCATCTTTAGGCCTTTTACTCCATGCATTATCAATCTCAAGGCTAGACTCTCTTTAGGCATGAATGGACTAAAGACTGTAAGTGCTTCAGTGTAATTATTCAAGAGAGAAAAACATTTTTTTCTACATTTCTAAATGTTACACTATAAGAATAATGAAGGCTTGTGCAGGTCATGGGACACTAGCACAAAAATATACTTTAGTACATGAAGAACAAATTTTCATATTAAAAGGGCATCTGCAATGGGTTGGCACCCCATCCAGGGTGTGCACCGCCTTGTGTCCCGAGTCCCCTGGGATAGTTTCCAGGCTTCACGCGACCCTGTGTAGGATAAGCAGTATAGAAAATGGGTGGATGGATGTTATGGATGGATGAAAAGGGCATCTATATGGGTCAAAAATATAGTCCTGAGTCCATGATCTCACAGTCATCTCTGCATGTACTGTATATTTTGTTTTGTTGGCATGATTTGCTCCATTTGTCCCCTTAGTGTGAAGACTCACTTCTCTTCAGTTCTTCAGCTTTATCCTATGAGGAAACATTTCTATACTGATGGAACAGAGGATGAAAATGTCTTACAACATTTAAGCTATGACCAGTTCACAGTCACCAGAACTGGTCGAACCATTTCAATGCCTAATGGAGATTTTGGACAGGAGTGTTAGACAGTATTCTCCACCACCATCATTTAAACAATAACTGAGGAAATATCTTTTGGAAGAATGGCATTCATTGTTCCAGTACAGATCCAGAGATTTGTAGAGAATCTACCAAGAAGCTACGGCTCATTCTGGTTCACATTCCCTCTCAACTGCAACATGTTAAATGCAGTCTCACTACCACATGCCTTGATTTCTGCAAGGATACCTGATTTAACAAAAAAGCTCTTTTAAAATTGAAGACTGGAATGGTAAAAAAAAATTCATGGTATGATAACAGTTGCTTCATGGTATGATGACAGCAGTTGATACATCGTTATTTCACAAAGAGTATTACATAAAATGACAAAAGACTGCTGCTGTAAAAGAATTCAATTTTTTGGCATGGGAAGTTGCTCAAATATTTTTAAGCAGTTAAAATATTTTTCTTAAAATGATCGCTCTTCAGTAGTGAACAGATCAAAACAATATAGAAACATCTCTCCTGAAAAGAATGAAGGAAAAAATTTTAACAAATCCTGGCATTAATTTCAAAACGATTGTTTGACTCTATACCATTATAGTATAAGATTATTATTATTATTATTGTTGTTGTTGTTGTTATTATTATTATTATTATCAACAAATATCAACACACCAGAAGCCCATCACACTCATAATAGTGCCAAGTTAGCTGCTTGTTGCCACCCAAATTTCCATAAATAAGCAAATGTCCCTAATATAGAATGTGTTTTGCATCAACATTAACAGCTAAACCTAGACTAATAACACAATATAAACAGTTGGTTAATATTAAGAGTCTATCAGTTTGATAATGTCTGATCTAATGTCTGATATATTCAGTCAATTCAGTGAAAATGATTCTGCAGCTCTGCTCAAGGCTACAGATTTCAACACAAGGCATGTCGTAAAAGCTTGCTCTATCAAGCATGATCTGTGTTGTGGTAGTGACACAAACATTTAGTTGTGCACTTGGGAGTCATCTACCAAACACACATTAATCCTTATTTGAATCCCTGCCTCATTTTTTCCCTATCAAGCCCTACATGGCTGTTTTTCGAGAAGGAATGACCAGCATCCATAAAGAAGTAGATTTCGGAGCTGTGTTTTTGCGTGTATGTTAAGGCTAAGTATAACATGAAGGGATAACTGACTGAATTGAAGTTGCTCCTTCACCCCATGTCCTCGTCAAATGCTGACACGCACTCTCCAGTGGGACCTGAACTCCAGTTACCACGCTCTGAAGAAATAAGTGTCCTTGCCAAATAATCTGCTGCCTTTCAGGAACTGCTTCAGTTATCTTGAACTTTTCAGAGCAAGGGAATTATCACACAATTAGGCCACGATCCTAAGCAAATACAGTTGGGTTATATATTAACAAACCTAGACCAGGCCTATTTACCAGAGAAGCTCGATAAGATCATGGTGGGATTCAGGGAAAATTTGGAGAGCTGCTTCCTCTGCTAATACAAAAGGAAGTGGACGGAGGAAATATTCTGCTCTTCTTCAGCTTAGCAACACAATGTAGCGTAGGAGGCATCGTAGTGATTGCATGCCAAAACTGTGGAGCAGGAAAATAATAGAAGAATAAGTGCATGATTGATTTGACAGATGAACCTGATGAAGATGAATACGCTACAAGGAACATCCCCGTGCATTTTGTTTGCTGGTGATTATTATCTGACAAGAGTCCATTCAGCAAGATTTCTGGATAGCTGTCCAGTGACCTCGCTGGCCACACAGATTTGTCTTGTTCATCTGGATGAATCTCTTGCTTGTACTGAACTACACTCCTATTCTAGGTCTAAATCTTTTGTGGACTCATAATACAGCCTTGTGGCATTTCACTCACTTGGCCTGGAGATTAGTTACAATGGAAATCCCACTGGAGCCAATACATGTAAAAAGTAACAGTGCAGCTCTTCACTTTCATTAACACCACTCTGTGACTGGACTCACCAGTTTGTTAGGACACTATTCATTCTGCTTATATATATATATATATATATAGATAGATAGATAGATAGATAGATAGATAGATAGATAGATAGATATAGTGTGCCTCAGAAGTAAAGCAGAGATACTTAGAACCATGGTTGTGAAAGAGGGGGGGGTCCTGCAATCTTCTAATATTGCTACAGTCAGAGGAAAGCCGTAACGAACAGTCATTATGCCTATAAATAATGTGAACTGTCAATGTCTAATGCCAATCTAAATGTAAATAATTGGTTGTCTGTGTGGAAAGTACTAAAAGGTTGAGCTATTAGGGGTCCCTGACTGTAAAAGATTTGAGAACGCCTTACCTAGAGAACGAGATTAATAGTCTTATTTAAGGGGAAGGAAACTATTCTGGTGCGCTCATGTGTATAAATCTGTTTGAGGCAATAGAAGCACATACACACCCCTGTTACTCTCCTTGATGAGTTTCCTTTCTCAACAGCTGTGTGAACTGTCTATAATAGATCAACTTGATGGGGTAAGAGAGATAGCTGTGTATTGCATCTGAGCGCAACACAGCCCTGCTGAAAAAACAAACAAACAAACAAACAACAATAGAAACCCTCATAGAAGGCTTTTAATTGTTATAATGGGAAGTGCATTGGTTTTAATCGGAACTGTAATGGTCCCTGTTGGTTTCTACTGGTAATTTGTCGCCTTCTATTGTTAGCGTGTTATGTCTAGTGGATACCATTAAGGACCAGTTTAATGCTTAGCTGATGGTTTATAATACTATTTGTGGTGGAAACCATTACAATTTCTGTACTGTTGTTGTTTTTGCAGCAGGGAGACTACAACGCAACAGGCTCATTCTGTCAACAACAATTTGTAAACAGCAGTCATGCCGTACTGCCATAAAAGTCACGCGCACGCATACTTCTCCTATCTCCTACGCCTATGAAGGGAAGACATTTGACCAAGACAAAACAAACACCGACCTTGAACTCGGTTTAACGGCGTAACAAGTGATCCATCAGAGCTCAGAGGCTTCCGCAAACGCAAAGTAACAGAGCGCGGCTTACTTTGTAGCGGCGGCTTGCTGGCTGCGAGAACCGAGACGTGTCTTTGCAAGCTGAGAACTTTGTTCTCCAGTGTTCCCGAGCGATGGCAAATGGACACGATCTCTCCTTCGAGTTCCTCCAGGATGCTGACTGAGTGCCTGCATAAATCGGAGAGCTGTCTGAGGATGGAGCACAGGCTGAAGCCGCACACGTCCGCCAGGTCGGTGAACGGCGCTCCGCCGCTCCTCAGCGCGCTTCTGCACACGTCCTTGGGCGCGACGACGCGCTTGCAGAACGGCATGTTGTTCTCTCTGTGTTTATGGAACTGTTCGCAGTTTGTTGCAGGTCCGATCAGCGCGCGCTTTCCACGCGCTCAACTCCGTGGCTGGCTCGCGAGTACAGTGCGGGCATCTTTCTTTTTTTTTTTCTTTTTTTCTTTTTTTGCGCGTTGCTGCTGATTGTCCACTGCGCGGAGCTCTGTTCAGCCTGCATGGGTCCAGACAGAGAGAGACAGAGAGAGAGAGAGAGAGAGAGAGAGAGAGAGAGAGAGAGAGAGAGAGAGAGAGAGAGCTGCGAGGGAGGATTCAGAAGTCAGCGGCTTTACAGCAGGATGCAGTCCAGCTACAGGTACATGAGCTGCGGCCCAAAAGCGCATACTACTAAACTAGCATGTCAGATTTCTGACCTCTGTAGTAGGGTATTACGCGGTTTTGGACAGCCACTGGAGCTGTTTGGAAGCACACACACACACACACACACACACACACACACACGTGAATCTGTGCAATAGTCCTCTGCTGCTTTACATGCCCAATTGAACTGGACTGACTTTTTGCGCGCCGACTTTACGCATGCGCGAATCCAGGCTAAGGTGACCGCTACGTTGTCTTTCTGCTTCGTGCTTAAGACCGTAGATGTATTTTGGCTTACAAACACCACAGAGCAAACGTTATCCTGTTTGTAAACCAGATGTGCAGCCACAGCAGTGCTGTAAAGTGATGAGTCCTAGGGCCATGATGAAGGATTGTCAAGGGGAACAATGATCCAGGATGAGGAACCTGGTGCTTTTTTATTAGATGGTCCACAATTCTTCCTGGCGCTCCTGGTGCAGACAGAAGAGTCCACATCTGCAATCTCACTCACTCCTGAACAATTCTTTTTGAAGATCAGAAGAGTTTTTTATTTGGTCACATTTCGCAGCACTCAATGTCTTGTTCGATGAAAAAGTATGCTTTGGCGACTTTACGTTTTTACAGCTGCACTCCAAGAGTGTGAGTTCTAACACTGGTGGGGGAAAATGCACCCAGGTTCAGCAGTAGGGGGAAAAAATAACAACCTCCAATCCTTACACTCCTTCCTCCAGTCCAGATGTTGGCCCCTCCCAAAGCTCACATCTGCTGCATGTGTGCACCCCCACCCAAAACCATAACTTGGCTCACCTACATGTTTTGTTCATCTACTCTTACATTTCCTAGACCTGAAGGCTGCAAAACGTGCAAAACGAGTTAAGCTAAACAGGACTGAAGAAGAAGAAGAAGAAGTGTAGGTAGGTGAAAAGCATATCATCCAGGTCCACTCAACTCATCAGATGTTTCCACCCATGCATGACTTTATGGAAGTCCGTCATGCAGCACTATTGATCAGAAACATGTGGAGGAAACATGTCTGGCTGCTAGTGAAACATGACTGTCTCCATTGTTCCAGGTCCCTCCACCCTATTACACACAGGCCAGTTACACAGGCAGAAATACTCCTAGAGGACCTTGATATTGACCTCCCCCCCTTTCACTGAAATGTTTTCCCTCTCATCTGGTTTGTCCAACCTTTTTCTTCTGCACTCTGTTTGTGTACACACTGGGCAAATATGATTCTGAAACCATAGAGCTCTTGTGTAATCAGATTAAAGTGCTGTGTTTTATTTTGCACCAAGGGGAGATGTGAGCAGTGCAGGAGCAGTGCTGGAGTCTGGCAAGCTTCATGTTTCATTTTCAAAGGGCGCCATTGCAAAATAAATAAATAAATAAAAAGACCACAGACTTGCTACAAAAAGCGTGTCAGGTCCATTTTGAAATCTGGCTCTCATAATAGATTACATCAAGAATAATGCTTACACATTAAGGACACAACATTCAAGAGTAAATGTAAATGTGGTTGTGAGCACAAAGTATAGTGGCGTAATGAAACAAAAAGCCACCTAGAAGCAGAAGAATATACTGTATATGAAATTCAAGGACATGAGACACTGTGTAGGTGTTTGTCTTATTCTGGACACGAGCCCCAGCAGTGTGTTGGAGTGGGCTGATCCGAGCCATGCTGCAGCGCTGTGGACCATCAGGCCAAAGGCTGCAGGACAAACAGGTTGAAACCCAGCAGGACCCATATGGCCTGGAGAATAGCCACAGCCAAGTGGAACACACATATTCACATGCAAGTATACATTCCTTCTGTGACGTAGCTCCTCGTGACTCGTTAACTTGACACATACTGGGTCTAATCCAAAGTAGCGTAGTAATAGTTCTCCATGGAATACGTAACACGCATCCCCACTGATCTTGGAGAAATAAACACACCCAGATTCTAACTGACTCATACATTTTGTGGTTCCATAAACCCGTAATACATCAGTGTCCCTCTTCATCTCTTTGGGTCTACAGCCAGTCACATCGAAGTTCCAATGGAACTAGATGGAGTCTATATGTGCATTTCATTCATTGTTTCCATGTTACCTTACCATGTCTCACTTCCTAGCTGCTTGCTCTGAGGAAATGAAACAGACAGGAAGAACTGAGGACAAACGTATCTGCTTTGTTCCCTGGAGCGGATCCGTCATTCTGAAGTGCCTTCACGTTATTGATGTAACGTATCTGCATTTCTGGGCCACAGGCTAAGGGATGTAGGATCGATGAGCCGAGGATTAAAATAAGCACGAGGGTTATTGTGAAGCAGCCACTCATTAAGCCCTATTCAGCCTCGATCACTCGTCTGTGAGCAACTGCACTTGGTGATACCAGTACATATGAGCTATTACATCCCAAACAAGATTCTGTATCATGTTGGGAACGGATGGTTGAGCTTCATTTACTCTAGCTAATTTTACAGCTTTCAAGATGATGCCACTCTCTTGAGCACATTTAAACACCATTTACACCTCTCCAGATGTGTGCTCAACTGTTATGGTGCTGTATTATTTATTTATTGCTTGTTTAATTGTAAAGTGATATTGTAATTTAATTTTCAACTTGACATAATTGCAGTATAACTCTTTAATTGTGAGCATGACTCTGGGACTAACTTAAAATGTTGCTAACATTGTTCTTATGTACCCATTTTTTTACTGCCATATTAAAGCACAAGCTCTTAATACTGTTTTCCGGGTGTATATTCGGTTTATACTGCAGTGGTGGTGTACATACACATATTTAAAGCTTAATTGTTTTTATTTGAGAAAGTCTTTTATAAATCCACTCAACAGGACAGTAATTTAAGTGATCATTTTAGCCACCACTATACTACTCTAACTAGTACTACACCATCCCCAAGTTTAGATATGGCTCCATGTTGTGCATGCATCCTGTATTTAATGCAGTTAATCAACTTTAACAAGGGGCTTATTACAATTATATCAGCGGTCCCCAACCCCTGGTCCGGTACCGGTCCGTGGGTCATTTGATACCGGGCTGCACAGAAAGAATAAATAACTTTATTCTTATTAATATTTCCATTTTATTTATTATCTGGATCTGAAAAATGACCGGATTATCTCCGTTACATCCTTCTACGACTCACTCCTGACGCATGTCAAGGTCACATAATACGTTGTTGAAACCTTACCATAGAGACCAGAGAGCATTAGGGGTGAGAGGATGTTACGAGGACGCTGCTAATAAAGTTCGTGTTCATTATATTTTAAAAATACCCCCGTTTTTATGCCGGTCCTATCATTTTATTTTTGTTGCATTTATCCGCCACACTTTAAAGGCCGGTCCGTGAAAATATTGTCTGATATTAAACCGGTCCGTGGCACAAAAAAGGTTGGGGACCACTGAATTATATAATTGGTGGGTTATCCTCCACAAGGAGATAAACATGATAGTGTGCATCAAGTTCCTTTAGTTACTCCTGGCCCGAGACAAACAGCAATTCTCAAACTATTTAGAAAATAATGGTTATTAAATGAGTCAAATTTTTATTACTTAAGTCTTCACACATTTAAACATTGTTAAATAGGCAAACATTTGTTTTCAAGTCCTTTTGTATTTAACTTCAAATACTCATCACCGTTTAATCTGTAAACTATTATTGTTAATTTCCCCCTCTATTCCATGACTAAGCTGACTGGAGCACTAAACAGGAATAATAAAATTAAACTTTAAGAGAAATATTAACTTGCTTGACCTGTGTAGATTAAAGTGTACATACTTTCAAAGTGTACATACTTTCAAAATGACTGTACCTGCTAGTTGACTCAAACAGTTAAATTACGTTTCATGGACTAAAACTATCACTACTGGATGCAATTTGACAATTAATCTGGAAACACTATGGCATATTCAAGA
This sequence comes from Ameiurus melas, assembly GCA_012411365.1. Lineage (NCBI taxonomy): Eukaryota > Metazoa > Chordata > Actinopteri > Siluriformes > Ictaluridae > Ameiurus > Ameiurus melas. Next base: position 16,990,036 of record CM022756.1, read on the forward strand.
GCAGTGTACAGGTCAGACTGAAAATGAGATGTTTGCACAAATGCTTAATTTGAATGGTTTTTTCCAACCTTCTTTCAACTTGTTCCTGGTCACTAGCACTAAAAGAAATGTGAATAATTCAATCTTGTGCCATTATTGTTGTAAATATTTTTTTTTATTTGAAACCAGGGTTTGGGGGAACCAGTCCTAAGTGGACTTAGCTGCTGCTCTGCTTGGCAGCCAGTCTCTTGTCTCTCTCCTCGGCAATGGTCAGACGGATACCCTTTCCACGAGGAATGGACACCCATGCCTTGTTACCCTGGTTAAGTGAACAACCACACAAAAGACATTATGTTTAAATCAGCATCAAGAGTTCATTGTTCACAGGGCTGTGGATACTAATAAGGTTTGCCATCACAACTGAACCTGGTTCTTTCATTTAATATTTATAGCTCAGAGTAGGATTACCCATGATCGCCTCTACTTTGTGTTATTTACATTTTGATACCACAAAAAAACAGCTCTTTTGCAAGTTTAAAATCTGATTAAAATGCATGCAGTGAAGGACATTAGACCAATGGGAAATCCACCAGCCAACAATAAGAATTTACAAGAAAAGATTCATGTTTCACTTTCCATCTGATGTCCTTACTGAGCCAATTTTGTACAAGAGCAAATGTAAGCAATAAAATAAATCTTGAGTGTGACTAAAGAGCATTAAGTAGCGAGCAGCAGAAGATATTTCCGTTTCTTACTCACCTTGCCAATGACAAAGATGTTAGAGAGCCTGGTGGCAAAGCTGTTTCCCGTGCTGTCCTTGACGTGCACCACATCAAAGGAGCCAGGGTGCCTCTCTCGGTTGGTGATGACACCAATACGACCCAAGTTAGCACCGCCTGTCACCATGCACAGGTTACCTACACACGGGAAGAGAGACAGTACATGTGTCACTCAAGAAGTTGTGGCTTCTTCAGACAAAGTTCACACCGAATAATTCTAACGGTGATTACAGTGCAACTGGTTGTTGCCACTTTGCACAAGTTTCCATTGTCTACCCGTATCGGTACTGTCTGGCTGCAGTGCCCTTGGAAACAAAATAGCTGTACTGACCGGTGTCAAACTTGATGAATTCTGTGATTTTGCCAGTCTCCAGGTCAATGCGGACCGTGTCGTTGGCCTTGATCATGGGATCAGGGTAGCGGATGGTGCGGGCATCGTGGGTCACCAGGTGAGGGATTCCCTTAGTGCCAATGAGGATTTTCTTCACCTTGCACAGCTTGTACTACACACAAAGTGGGGAAGAAGGATTTTAATGCAAAATCAGAACCAAGGTGTAAATGGTGGGTCAGCTGTTAAGAGCAGTCAAGATGCTTGTTGCCACCATGATGTCTTTTAGCAAGACCTTTAACCCATAACTGCTCAGTTGTACCCTGTCTCAACCATAAGTCAAATCAAAGTCAAACAAGCTAAGAACTTGTAGGACCACACGAGAAAAGTAAAGATGAGGTTACTTCCAAACCAGTGGTCAAGGCGGACATTAAAAGTGCGATTGGCTGTGTGATTAAGTAGAACAGCTCAATTGACAGGCAAATCCAATAAACACATTAGGCCTGAACACCCCTGACAAGTTAAAGCTTTAACCCAGTTATATCCACACTTATAGCACTTAGTAGTCTAAATACAGTAAATGAAAACCAGGTTTGGATTTACAGACGCCCACAGTTGGCTAATGTTAAACTAAACTAACTCGGAGCAGGGCTCATTCAAGACAACTGTCATCAGCATGGCTTAGCATCAGTCAGGACTCGATTTCATGACCTTTCAATAAAGCAAACTCTTAAGTCCCCCAGAGAGAACTTTTACCTCACTTATAATCAGCATCTTCCCCATTTGTTTCCCCCTCCAACATGAAACAGACTGCTCACCTTGGCCTCCTCGTTGGTGATGCGGTGGACGGTGAAACGGCCTTTCACATCATAAATCAAGCGGAAGTTCTCTCCAGTCTTCTCAATGCTGATCACATCTGCAACCCAGAGCACAATACTGTAACAGTGTCTCTGAGCAGTTCATACAACCTGCTCCAAGTCCCCCACTATCAGCCAAGGCCTTATAGAGCAACGAGCTGGTTGCTGTTTCACAAAGCTTGGCATTGTGCTACATCACCAGGTTTTGACGATGAATCAGATCAGATTTAATATCCTCTTGGCAATTTTATCTGAACTCCCACTGGGTGAATGACGATGGCTCCATTAAAATACTCCAACATGTGCTAGCCTTGGAGGAAGGACAGCTAACAGCTCATCCATCTGTTAAATTGTGCTCTCAAATTCAAGCATTACACACAAACCATTGATTTCAACATGGCACCAACACATTGCTAAAACGTGTAAACTACTGCGAATGGAAAATAAATAAGAGTAAAACAGTAATCCTGGATCTGTTGCATCAAAGCTACTCCGCACCTCACTAATCACCAAAATTTTTTAGACACCACTGCTGAACAGTCATTTTTAATCACGGACGGATGAAAAAGTACTGCTATTTTAAACAAAACACCACACTCAACTATACCTTTACCTAATCAACTGCAAAATGTTAAAACGCGGCCATATTCATTTGCCTTCTGAAAAAGGTTTGCCCAATACCTTAATCATGGACTCTTCTTTAACATTGTCAATAACAAAGATTCTCAACACAACCACTGTTTCTACTCATTTTTAAAACCCTAAATGGTACCAGGTACAGGGTACATTTGAAGATCAGTTGATCCTCAAATGTACTACATCTGAAGATTAGTTGATTTTTTTTGTTAATCCCCCCACACCACTGGTTTGGGATTTTGCCAACAGTTTCATCAAGTCAAACACAACGACAAAACTCTGAATACCATAAGAAAGAACTGTTTCTGGGAGGATCTGAACAACAAGAACAAAACCTCATTTCCCGAAAGGACATTACATTATCTTTACCAACACGTCAATTTAGGAGGACATGCATTGCCTGAGATAACTTCATCTGTCATTTTAAAGAAGACAAAACAGGATTTAAAAGTTTCCTAACGAGTGCATGCATAGTCCGTTACTTCAGACAGGATTAAAATCTCATACTCGTCAGTAATAATTACGATACCTCACCTTCACATGTAAAACTATTCCAATTTGAATAAGTCTAATGACTACTATAAGTCTAATGTCTGCAAATCTGAACTATACATAATCACATAAAAGTTCAACTCTTGCCAACTTCCAAGATCTTACGAGACCACAAGGATCTTAAGGATACCATGGTTGGGCAGTGAATTTAAATGAGCGCCTATCGCAATCCAAGTGGCGCTACTTGGATACTAAGTGAGGGATAATCCACAGCAAGGTGTGCAATACACGATTGTAATACATGACATGGAGGCAGAGAACCACCTGCTGTGAAGTGGAGTGCATTAAAATCATGTAACAAATTATCCTGCTTATACTGTGGCCACCTGCCGGCATGGACTATGTCTACAAGGACAGCAATAATCTAATTACTGACCTTATTCTGAATAAGACAACATAAGCTGTGTTTACATGGACAACAATAATCCACTCTTAATCTAATCAAGACCATAATTTGATTAAGAAACTACCATATAAACAGCAAACTTAATCCAATTAAGGTCATAATCTAATTAAGGTCTAATCGAATTAAAACAGGTGGATTACTCCTGTTTTAATTGTAAAACATGGACGTGCATACATACATGTAAACACCTTAATCACAATATGAACGTCATGTGAGCGTTTTCACCGCATCTTGCGACAGGACACGATCACACACGGCAGTTTTACATTTTACGGGCGAACAAGAGAGTTCGGCTGTGTCCCAAACTGCATACTTTCCAACGATAGGCCTGTGGTGGGGAAAAACACATGTATCTCAGCTACTATACAGTAGGTAAGTATGCGATTTGAGACGAACCCCACGGCTTCAAACAGTCGTCTATTTGCACGTACAGCATGACTAATAATTAACTGCACTTAAAGCTTTCGTAAAAAATTAAACAAAAACACCCAAAACTGTATATGGTCCCATAACGAAGACAAACTATGCTGAAACGTGAAAATCTGTATGGACGTCGGGGCGCGGTGACGTAATGACGTGGGCTCTTAATCTAATTATGAACTATAACATGTAAAACTGGAACACGACAGGAGTATTCTAAAAGCAACTCATGTAAATGCCTTAATCACAATTACCTTACTTAGATTAAGATAATTAGATTTTTGCTGTCCATGTAAACATACTCATTGTGATTAAGGTGTTTACATGGGTTGCTTTTAGAATATTCCTTTCATGTTCAGGTTTTATATGCTATAGATCGATAACAGCCCACATCATTACGTCCCCACACCACGCCATCCCCTCCAGAATTTCACGCATCACCATACAGTTTGTCTTCGTTATGGTACCGTATACAGTTCTGGGTGTTTCATTTTTAACTTTATGAAACCTTCAAGTGCGGTTAATCATGCTGTACATGCTAATAGATGACAACTTGAAGCTGTGGGCTGTGTCCGAAACATAAATGGAGATCTAGTACACAGAAGGCAAGTACGCGCTTTTGGACGCAGCCGTGCTCTCGTTTGCCCTTAAACGGTTGAGCACTGCCGTGCGCGTCCTGTCGTAAAATGTGGTGAAAATTCCGACATGGCATTAATAGTGATTAAGGTGTGTACATGTCTAATGCAATACGAGAACGCGACTAAAACAGGAAAACTCCACATATCTTAATTCAATTTGTGTTTACTTCGGGTATGACTATAGTCAGATTAAGCTAATTAATAATCGCTGTTTACATGCTAGTTTCTTAATCAGAGTAACACCTCAATTGGATTAATATCTGAATGCCGTGGTCCATGAACGTACTGATTGACGAGTTAAAGCAGTCCTTGACGCTTGCAGTGAAAAATTGGACTGAAAGAATAAAAAAAGTTAATTTTTCATTGCTTATTTTATATACAGGGAATCATACACAGATAATTTAAAGTAATGCAGAAAGATTGTTTACTTGAATTAGTTATTTTAAATAGTTACTAAAGACAGAGAGATTGTGTGCGAGTGAGTGAATTACCGGTGTCTGTGCCCCGTCTCTGCTAATAAAGGTGAGAGTTGAACTACTGTATGTTACTACGGTTACAGTTGTTTATAGGCAGCGTGTTAATTCAGAATGTGATTAAACTAACTGGAAAACACACACCTTCCAGCCAATAAGACACGAGTATTCATACAGACCATGGATCACCACCAGAGATCAGGTACTTAAACTCTACTCTTTTACCAACACCACCACACCGACTCACCCATAAATCCAGCAGGGTAGGTGATGTCGGTGCGGACCTTGCCATCGACCTTGATGAACCTCTGCATGCAGATCTTCTTGACCTCGTCTCCGGTCAGTGCGTACTTGAGCCGGTTCCTCAAGAAGATGATGAGGGGCAGGCACTCCCTCAGCTTGTGGGGACCGGTGGAGGGCCGAGGAGCCTGGGAGTGACAAAATACAACACCGCATCACAGCCAGTTCACATTCCATGCCTTGTTCAACCATACACACATCAATAAGGTCCTGTAGAGCAGTGCGTGAGAGAGAGAGGGGGAGAAGAGAAAACTCACAAACACTCCAGTAAGTTTGTCCAGCATCCAGTGCTTGGGCGCTGCGACGCGCTTCAGGTGCTTCTTCGGTCCACGGGCCTTAAAGACAAAAAACAAACATTTCATTTACGTTAAATATTCCAGAAGAATCTTACACAGAAGAAATCCCGGCTAACATGCTTAGCTTTCTTAGCACTACAGCGCTCATCTATTAGCTTTACACACACTAGCCGAGGCCTTCAGTGCCAGACCCGAGCAACGCTGAGTACAAATCACACTACATTCAGTAACGGCTCGGGGTTTTTCTTCTTTACAGCAAGAACACAACTACTAAAATTCTCAAGAGTGACAAAATAAAAATAAATAAATAACCGAGTTAAGGGGATCTAAAAAAAACAAAACAAAACAAATTAACCCGTGTTAACGTGCCTTGTAACGCCACCGCGGCGGCGGCTGTCCACTGAACCCGAACACTTTCCCCTAAACATCTTTAATAGACCAATCTAACTAAACCACAACGATATACGGATTTCTAAATACACGGCGAGTGAGAGTGGGATATTTTAGTGCTTTGATTGATTAATACTGTGTAAAAAGGCTGATGATTGCGGATGAAATCTGAAGAGAATCGAAAAAAGAAATCTGCTCACCATGTTGGAGTCTGCGGAAAAGGGCTACCTACTTCCGGGGAAAGAAAGATATGCTGAGCTACGGCTAGTGAAGAGGGACAGATAGAGCGCAATGTGAGGACTGTACGCGCTTCTGCCCTCTAGAGGCTGGGCTCACAATCACGCGCAAAAAACCATAAAATTTTTAAGGAAGGATACAGAACTATTTAAAAACGAAACAGAAGGACAACGACAATAAAAACACTCGTGGCTTCAACCTAAACTCGAAGATAGATATATATATATATATATATATATATATATATATATATATATATATATATATATATATATATATATATATATATATATATATATATATATATGCATGCATTTGGAATGCAAATGGAAGACCTATACAGTATTAATGCACTTTATAATTTTAATAGTAACAGCTTACTCAAAGACTTCACATATATATATTGGTTTTAATGGAGACTGTAATGGTCCTTGTGGGTCTCTAATGGTAATTGTGTTGACATCTATTGGGAGCATGTTATGTCTAGTGGATACGTTTAAGGACCAATAATGGTAATGGTTTTAATGGTTAGCTGATGGTTTGTAATGGTATTTGTAGTGGAAACCGTTTCTGTGGTGGATTCTATTGTTTCTTTCAGCATGGGTTGTTAACCCTAATGCTCTGTTCATCTCTACTTCTCTAACAAATATCTTTGAAGAAAAAAAAGTTTAAAAATCTTACTAAGATGATGATCTGGGTTGGAGTAATAATGGAAAATAAATAAAAGTAAATATGAACCATAAGGCTAATGTTATTAAATGTGCTATGTAAATGTTCTTTTGTCTCTTATTTCTGCTCCCACCTGTACAAACACACACACACACACACACACACACACACACACACACACACACACACACACACACACACACACACACAACACACACACTTGCCATTAAGGTGAATTATGATATATAGGATATTTTAAATGAATGATATAACTGTATTTCTATAAATTGATAAAATTGCTCAGTGTAATGATCTGAACATATCAGATAAAATGTTCAGGCTTACACAGAAACTATAAATGTGCATAAAAGGGACTGATTGGTGAATGTATGCATGCTGCGAAGTTTGACCTTATTTCTGCAGATATTTTTGCTGCCCTTCGGCTTTATATGTCACCCAAGAATAGTCTCATCAGTCTCATCAAACATCTCATCAGAGTATATACAGTGTTTTATTATTCTACAGTATTAGTAACATTACAGACAAGCACTAGAACTATGACACTGCCCTTTCAGAGAAGGATATGTGTGTGAGCCTGCCTTCAAATGTGTCCGAAGCAAGGAATCAAATACAATAATCTTTATCTCCAGAGGACAACAATGTAAAATAAACACTTCCCAGAAATAAATACTTCACAGTTCAGATTCCTACCTATGCTGACTCCTCTTGAATGAATCACAGGTGAAGTGTGTGGGAAATATTGTGATATTTTTTTTGTTTGTTTTTTAAAAAACAAAACAAAAAAAAACTTTGTCTGATGTCAGTTGTCAGTAAGAGTCTAAAAAATGAGGAAGAGTGTTGAATTCTAATATGGGATTTGCGAACATGTACTGTGACATACTGAAGCAGAGCATGATCAGTATGCAGTTTTCCAGCATGATAACGACCCCAAACACACCTCCAAGATGACCACTGCCTTGCTATGGAAGCTGAGGTTGAAGGTGTTTGATTGGCCAAGCATGTCTCCAGACCTAAACCCTATTGAGCATCTGTGGGGCATCCTCAAACGGCACAAGGTCTCTAACATCCACCAGCTCCGTGACGTCGAGTGAAAGAGGACTCCAGTGGCAACCTGTGAAGCTCTGGTGAACTCCATGCGCAAGAGGGTTAAGGCAGTGCAGGAAAATAATGGTGGCCACACAAAATATTGACACTTTGGACCCAATTTGGACATTTTCACTTAGGGGTGTACTCACTTTTGTTGCCAGCGGTTTAGACATAAATGGCTGTGTGTTGAGTTATTTTGAGGGACAGCAAATTTACACTGTTACACAAGCTGTACACTCACTACTTTACATTGTAGCAAAGTGTCATTTCTTCAGTGTTGTCACATGAAAAGATACGTCTTATTTTTAGTCAGATATCTCTTCTTCATGAATGACAGTCTCATTCAGGAAATACCAGGCAGTGGGATAGAACAGCTTTGTGTTTATGATAGAAGATAAAGCGGGTAAGTGACTTATCTGTTAACGCTGGCCTGCACATTTGACTTCTTTCCTCATAGCTACATTTGTGTTTGTCTTCAGTGCTTCATGTGAAAGCTGACAATGCCAGAATGCCACACACTTATATTCAGTATGTTATATACAGGGAGGTTGTGTACTGTCATTTATGTAGTCTATACAGTTGAGGTCATAAGTTTATATACACATTGTAGAATTTGTAAAAGGTTAATAATAATAAAAAAATTATAATTACTACTGCCCTGCCCTGAATAAGCTATTTCACATAAGAGATGTTTACATAAAGTCCACAAGAAAAAATAATAACCGAAATTACGATTTGTGATATTTGTTCATGAGTCCCTTGTTTTTCCTGAGCAGTTAAACTGCCCTCTGTTCTTCAGAAATATCCTCCAGATCCTGCAGATTATTTTCATTTCCAGCATCTTCTAAATATTTGAATACTTTCCACACTGAGGACAGCTGAGGGACTCGTGCACAACTATTACAGAAGGTTCAAACATTCACTGATGCACACAAAAAATACAACACGATACAGAGGCAGGCAGGTGTAAACTTTTGAAAAGGATGATTAGTGTAAATTAATATGTTTAAAGATTTGTTTTTCATTTAGTACTGCCTGTCAGAAGCCACATAAGCCACATATTTACACGTTTCCCAGAAGACAAAATAGTAATGTGAAATCTGTTATGTTACATAACTTATTCAGAGAAGTACTAAATAAATTATATATAGATAGATATTGTAGATTCTGCAAGGTGGATGTAAACTTAAAACCTCAACAATATGTATGTGTTTATATAAAGATATTTTCAGTGGGTGAACTGCTAAATGTTTTCTTCTTCTTACTTTATTTATTTTAATCCCAGCCTAGCATGTGAGTGGGTGGCTAGTTTCCCTAAAGTACACGACAAGATACAAAGCTAAAAGTTTTTACCATTTTCACTTTGTACTGAGATTGGACGTAGAAGATTCATTAGTGTCCACTAGATGGCGCTATACAGTTTAACTTGACATTTGTAAACGATTTAACTCCAGGTGGAACCGAATAAAAATTTCCTGTATGATCATTAGTACTTAGTTCGTGGCAGGTATGGTGCAGGATAGCTTTGTCAGTGAGATTGATAAAACACTTTAAGCAGCAGAAGTGTTCTGGTCATTTGTGTTCTTTTTATTTTAAATATTGTTTCAAATTTAGACCAAGCTTTCAGCACTAAACAGTTCAGAAACTCTAATTGGACTTCTTGACAATTCAGGCATCATTTTTAGCTACAACAGTAATGATTTCAGATTTTATTTTTTGGTATACCATAAAACTGATACATCATTACACCCAGAATTTCACCAGAGGGGGATTCACCAATAACGGTTCTCCAATTAGACTGTAAGGAGTTTCATCAATAGTGTGTCCTGTTTATTTTGCCGTTTTTGTGCTGTGCCTCATTTCGGGTTCAATCCCATTATTAGATTTAGAAACAATAGAAATTGCACAAGGTGGAGTAAAGGTTTGAATTCTGTACTTTTTATTTACGTATATTTTGCAAAACAAAAATAGCAGAGTACACTCACTTAAATATAACAGTAATCACATCTTTTGTAGAAAAATACACAAGACGGAAGGAAAGTGCTAAACAAAAATACAAACAAACAAAAAAGCACAGTCACAACTTATGATTCATTCAGGACTTTTAAACCGAAATAAAGAGGAGATTACTCCATTATTTTAATTTTTTTCGTCAACACAGGTCTGCGTTAGTCAACGCTAAAGACAGACATGACAGTAGAGTCTTTTAGATCGTTCTAGAAATGTTTCTATTCTTATACAAGACAAAAACCAGACACTTGATTAAACATGTAAAAATATAGTGCTTTTGTAATAGGGTTCATATACAAAACTATTTAGTTTGCTTTAAATAATCCAACAAGTTGCTGCTGCTGTTCACAATCTTTCTAGACTTAAAGTGGGGCTACCAGTGGAGGAAATGGACACGTCCATCATTAATATATTTAACCATGGAAAACTGTCTGATGGATCAGGTTACCCCAGTGGAAAGCAGTCTTGTGATGACATGCATTTTGGAAAAGACTAGCCCATGCTGGTTTCAGGATCACCTTCCATTACAGAACAGAAACACCACCCGGCTGCTCGTGTGGACAGAACCCACAGATGGCAGGTGGCAATAGATGAAGTCGATCCACTAGAGACTGCATGAATATCTTGTCTTTCAAAAGAAATGTATTGTGGATTCACACAACATTTATTGTAGCTTGGATTTCAGGTGGTGAAAATGACCACTGAAGTAAAAAAAAAAAAAAAAAAAGAGTCACGTATCCATCCAACAATGTTACAAAAAAATTGGCCAGTTTCTGTAGTAGACATGAAGAAAAGAAAAAACATGTCTGGTAGTGCTCGTGCTGGAGGTCTAGTCCATATGTGAAGCTTATGACTTAACTCCATGTCTGGTGACTTGTGAGAAATTCTTGCACCACTTTGAAACCAGAGCTTGGAAAGGATTATAACAAGCAAGACCTCAATGTGAATAGAGAGAGTTACCGACTTTCAGTTTCGAGAGAGCTGGAGTTGTCCAAGTAGTCTTTTGATTGTGAGAGTACATGATCACCTATACCTCTGCAGCTTGAACTAGAAGAGTCTTTACACATGAAAAAGTGTCTTCAAAAAAAATTCCCCACACGTTTCATGAGCCATCCAACAGTGTCTCAGGTGCAAAAAAAAAAAAAAAAAAAAAAGGGAGGCAGCCAAAAAGTGATTGGGGATTTTCTTTTAGGGGGTCAGCACCCAGCTGGTACATCTGATATGAAGTCAAACTCATTCTGGCCCAGCCACAGTTCAGGAAGTTCATTAGCCCTGTCCAAACCAAGCTCCACTACCAGAGACATCAGGACATCCTCGTCCACCGGATCAGAATCTATGATTCCAGACCCTTGAGCATTCCCGGGGCCAGAGATTTGTGCTGGACTCATTGAAGCACTGCCGAATCCCCTGTTGGGTCCAGAAGAGACCGTAGAAGAGGCAGTCAGGGTCTGATAGTGACTGTTGAGTTTCTGCAGCTGCATGGAGGCTATGAGGTGCTGGCTGGACTGCAGACAGAAGGGCTGGGACTTGGTGAGGCCTGGGGAGTTAGAGTGGAGATTGGGAGGGGGGTACTGTGGGCCTGTTTTGCCAGAGTTTGTGTAGTGCAGGAGGGTCAGAGAGTCACGGTCCTTCATGCTTGAGCTGGAGAGCAGCAGTAAGCTCATTACCTGGTGACACCTGTGACACACAAAAAAGAAGTTGGACAAATAGCGAACCAGGCAGTGTAACTTTTCTCAGCACAGATTAACCCTAAACCAGAACTTTCAACATGGAATCCTGGTTAACGCTGATATTTAGTCCATCACTAGATCAAGGTGACCAGAATTATGTCTTTTTTTTAAAATCCCAAACTGCATTTGCTAACCAACAAGAACACCTAGCTTGTCAGTTGAGTCATTTTATTATAAACTAAATTACAAAGCACTCGGTCGACTCTGGTAATTACTAAGCTGCACCTGTACATCCTTAATGGCCAGCAAATGATACGCCCCAATCAGAGAGAAACGAAAAGGAGTATTAGGTAGAAATAACATTAGCACACCAATTAGATTTTTTTAAATATAGATTGTAGCACACTTATTACAGCAGTCATTTTTGAACAGGCTAAATATTAACATATACAACCTGTACCATGTAGTGTGTTCATAGTCATGAGGCAGTCATGAAGCTGTTCAGGCAAACCCTCACTGATGGGTTTACACTTACTAATCAGTCCCCTAATAATTCAATAGTATTATAGAACAGAATATGCTGGAGGACCATTTATGAGCCTGTGAATGTGGGAGTGAAGTCACATGACCCTGTATCACTCAGCGTGAGAGTCATGAGGCTGACTTTGAGGCACTTAATCATTTAAACATTCACACTGCCCCATTTCCCTGCATTCCTCTTTAGGCTCATGTTTAGTGGAAAGGCATAATTGCAAAAGGCTGGCATGCAGCTGTAACAGGCCTCTAGCAAGGAGTGAAACACACAAGCACATCTCATCAGCCCTCCCTGACGCCGACAGCTGGAATGGGTCTTATAAAATATTGCTTTCATTATAAGGCATAACATAACCTTACTGACAATTTCATGCATGTTAACGTAACTATTATTTTACTTCAGCACAAGTGTAGATTAATTGTGATGACTCCTAATCGCATTTCTTGTAGTATTCTCCCAAAGGAAACAATTCATAGTGTCACAAGCAATTCATTGTTTTAAGAACTACTCTACTACAAGCCAAGTCTCAGAGTCAGTCTCTCTCTCTCTCTCTCTCTCTCTCTCTGTATCAATAGCCAATGAGATGGTTGGGATTAGCCAGTCATTAGTGGTGTCTGTTACAAAACTAATTATGTTACAAGTTAGATGAAGATTGTTTCATTCACCCAACTGAGATGGATACTATTTTTGACCAATGGATTATGCAGAAGAAAATCGAGAAGACCTACTAAGGAGGAGCAGTCTAAAAATTGCACATGTAGTGAAATGAAACATGACTTTTCTCACATATCCTTTCATCACCAAAAAACTTTTGCAAAAGTCACTCTCGCATTTTCCAGTATCTTAACCCCTCTGCTTAAAAGAAACAACCTGATAACATAATGCAGCAAATTCCAACTGGCAAATATCTACAAACATAGCAAAGGTGATAGATTCAAAAGTCAGAGCTTCCTCACAGTTTAATTTTCTGTTTGTGAGAATTTACCTTGGAGAAAGTCAGCAGTGTCTCGTTTGCGCTTGTGGGTTCAATATCACGCCGGGTTCAAGGCTGGCTGCTGGTCATAAAATGATTAAATATCTGCAGGATAAGGAAATAAATGATGGGGGGAAAATGCGCTGACAAGTTCCTGTGAACGATGCAAAGCGCGGTATGTAATCTTCTGAAGACTTGTCTCTCTTCTCTCAGCACGATCAGTGAGTCCTGCTCCTCAATCAAACGTACTAAGCCTAAATACACACACACACACACACACACACACGGAGCGCGTTCAGTTTAGTCGGCTCATTAATGCGGAGCGGATTCTTGGGACTGGACTGAATCCCCATGAACTGTTTAATTTGATTTAAACGGTTGAGCATATTGTTCCTGAGTGCAGCCGATTTGGTTGATAATTAAATGATCAGTAAAACAGACTACATTTTCCATCCATCCATTTTCTGTCCCACTTATCTTACACAGGAGCCTATCCCAGGGAACTCGGGCACAAGGCGAGGGTCACGCTGGTCGTGGTGCCAACCCCTTCGCAGTGTAAATGCCTACATGTCTTTGGACTGTTGGAGGAAACTGGAGTACCCAGAGGAAACCTTGGAAGCACAGGAAGAACATGGAGGCTCCACGTACAGAGGGCCGAGGCGGGATCCGAACCCCAACCCTGGAGGTATGAGGTTAAACACTAAGCCTCCAGACTACATGTGTGTACATGTTCGCCTAAAACCTCCAGGGTCAAGGGTTCGATTCCTACCGTGGCCCTGTGTATGCGGAGTTTGCATGTTCTCCCCGTGCTGCGGGGGTTTCCTCCGGGTACTCCGGTTTCCTCCCCAGTCAAAAGACATGCATGGTAGGCTGATTGGCATGTCTAAAGTGTCAGTAGTGTATGAATGGGTGTGTGTGTGATTGTGCCCTGTGATGGATTGGCACCCTGTCCAGAGTGTACCCTGCCTCGTGCCCGATGCTCCCTGGGATAGACTCCAGGTTCCCCGTGACCCTGAAAAGAATAAGCGGTATAGAAGATGAATGGATGTATATTATATCCACCAGGGATATGTTCAATATCAATCTATCCACCAGGGAATCATTGATGTAATCTTGTAGCTTAAAAAAATATTGCAGCCTTCTGAAATATAAATGCATATTGCAAAGGGCAACATTGCTATTATAATGTATGTGCATGTGGTCCTAATTCTGATAGCTGTTTGTGTATGTGTGTTTTAGGTGTATTTTTAATTGTTTTCACAGGAAAGATCGACTTTACAATATTAAATAGTATGACGTTGAAATAGTAATCCATGCCAATACAGATGTAAAACACTACTACATCTGACTTCAGGTTCAAAGTCCAATCCAATGCTCTCTCCGTGTTTTCTCCTCGGCCGCTGTGAAAGCGAGCTAAGTGGACAGATGCTGGCTATTCTCACACACACACACACACACACACACACCAGCAACGGCTCCAATAATAACCCAGTCAATAACTATAAATTCTCGAGCGACAAAACAAACAAACAAAAAAAGCTTCCCAACAATTCACACTGATTATACACTCATGCACTGTGTTGATGCACTTTATAACGGTGAATTGCTTTCCCTCTCTCATTTGTATGCCTTGTTTATATCACTGTAACAAATACCCTACTCCACTAGAGCACTGGACTAGATAATGGAGTTGCAAAAATAATGCAGCATCTATTTATGCATTATTTGCAAAATAGCTCTTAAACATATGATTATGTCACATCAGGGCATTGCTGTATTACTGTATTATAATGAATTGAATCAACTTGGTGAACTGGAGCCTGACAGATAAGAGGTTATTTATTGGGGTGGCAATCAGGGTGGCAAGGCTTATTTTACCCCGTGGACACGCCCCTTGGAAACAGCCTGATATCCAGAGCTTGATTAAATCTGATGAGGATGCAGCCTATAGGTAGCTACATTTATTCCAAACTGATGAAAGACAAACATTACAATTTTTTAAATATATATTTAGAATTGTTTAGTAAAGTTAGTCCTTTGGGCTGTGTCCCAGTTGCTGTGTAATTTATGTCAAGATAGGGTTATTATTAGAAACATTTAAAGTAAGATTTAAACTGCATAAAATCAGCTTTAGGTCGTTGTTGTTTTCCCATAATGCATTGCATAACGGCTGTTTTGACCCAAACGGCACGTGCTTTTAATTGCTCTGAACAACCGTTAACTTGAATCAATCCTAATAGGGATGTTCCTAACCAACACTGTGTTTGGGATCCATCCTGCAGCTTGCACTTTGACTCCTGTAGTCCACACAGTTCACATGTAGACTAGGAGCAGAATGATGGCTTCTTCAGGCTACTCCTCAGGGGAAATGGGATGCAAATAAGACAGACATTTTACCGTTTGTTTGTAAACGCCCAAGACGTGAGGAGACACACAGGACACTGCGCACAAAACCAGGACACATTCTAGGAGAATGCATTTGTTTGAATCTTTAAAGCAAACTTTAGAGAAAAGAGAACAAGGTGTATGTGTTGTAATTGTTGTTGATTGGGCATAACTGAGCTTGTGTGTGTGTGAGAGAGAAACAGTTGATATGTGTGGGAGTAAGAGGCTGTTGCCCTGTAATAGAGCCAGATGAGCACTTTGCATAAACCCGTTGGGAAGTCAAAAGAAGAGCGCGAGCAGGTGCGCACAAATTGGTCTGTGTGTGTGTGTGTGTGTGTGTGTGTGTGTACAAAAAAAAAAAAAAACAATGCAAACCTGCTCAATAAATTGCCATTAGGCAATGGGCTCATGCATATGTGGGAATTTAAGAGAGGGGGAGGACAAAAGCAAATAATATAAAAAAAATAAATAAATAAAATAAAACAAAAGCAAGAAAGTATTTCAATTTAGTAACAGGGACAAATTTAGCCTTCATTCCTTAACTGTCTGCATTTCATTTTCGTCATGACAAAATTAGGGACTACTTCTTCATAGAAGTCCTTACATTACTTCTGCTGTCTCTGGTTTCTGTAATATCAGCTTTATTCAATCAGTGTCCTGTCGTCGGGTTTATTCCAGTGAAAAGCACGTGGATTATGAGTAGTTGTTTAAAATTAGGATGGCATGGTAGTGCAGCAGGTAGCGTTGCCATCTCACAGTGGCCAGGGTCTCTTGAGCTCAGGTTTCTGTCGAGTGTGGCGTTTCACATGTTGTCCTCTTATCCATGTGGGTTTCCTTGGGGTTGTTCAATTTCCTTCAACTGTCCATAAACATGCTGTTGGGTGGATTGGCAATTCTTAATTTCCCCTGTGTGAATGAGTATGGTTGGTATATCCAGGGTATATTATAGCATTGACTAATGAACAACTTCAACCCTTACTAGGATATACACATTACTGAAGAAAAATGAAATGAATGTTTGAAAACTGATTACACAGGTAGATGTTGACCTGCTATGACATCACTGCCTGTCGCACCTCCCCTCTTCCTTCAGCCTTGCCCCTATGCCTAATGCAACCTAATACAGGCCTCCTCAGTGACTAAGGCTCCACTGGCATACTCAGTGCATACTCAGTGCCACCAGTTCCATATGGTTTCCTCCTGTTATGCCTAATACCACTCAGACATGCTTGCCCAACACAACCAGAGCCATACGACCTTATCAGTGACTAAGGCTGTGACAATCCCTACTGGCACCATTAATACATGCTCAGTGCCACTGGCTCCATATGGCATAGATCAGCTCCAGGGTCATCAGCCGGGTACAACCACTCAACAGTGTTTTTCTCCTTTAACCCCAGAATGTCTCCTGGTGGCGGAGCAGTGGCAGGGACGTCTCTCTGCGACCCCCTGCAACTAGACTTGGGTTAGATGTTACTACCCCAACACTTCTCCTCTGAAATTAAGTAGTAGGTAGCACAGCTGCCTCACAGCTCCAGGGTCCCTGGCTGGAACTCAGGTTACTGTCTGTGCAGACTTTCCCATAGTACTCACTGTCCAAAAACATGCGGTTAGGTGAATTGTTGACCCTAAAATGCCCCTAGATGAGAATGTGTGTGGGCATGGTGCCCTGTGATTGACTGGTGCCCCATTCAGGGTTTATTCCCACCTAGCACAGTGTTCTCAGGATATACTCCAGATCCACCACAACTCTTAGGGTGACGCAGCGGTTACTTAAAATGATCAAAGGGAGACCAGGGAAAAAAGAGGTTTGTGAAAAATGGCCTTCCTTTGCATTTTTTCTTTTTTACACCATGTGGTAAAACCGAGTCAAGAAAGTTAGGCTATTTTTCCGTGTAACAGCAAACTAGCTTTCACACGATTCTGATACAGTGAAACCTATCCCTCAGCAGGGAATGCTGACAAACATTTGCTCAAGATGATATGTCTGTAGACAGCAGACTGGTGGGTGTGTCTTCAAGCTGGACTGATGGGCATGAACCCATACATGAACTCATATTCATACCCTTCATCTGTTTCTCTTTCATAAAGCACACAGGCGTCAAAAGGAATTTTGTAAATGCTTTCAAAAGGGAACGTTTTCTCAAATATCCTGTCATGTTTGTTTAAAGGCATGTGTCAATTGCATTAATTTATATTCAAACAACCAAAAATGGCCAAAAGTATGTGGCCACCTGACCATCACACCCATTTCCACCCAATCCAAGCCATGGGCATTAACAGTGTTGGCAATCAATCTATTGACACTTAAATGGAACTGCTAACAAGATGCTGGCACACTTTCTCCAGCTGGGAATGAATTAAGTCATTTCATTTCCTCCACAGTCCTTTTGCAGGTTAAGACCTTGAATATCAATGTATAATGAGCAATGGTGCTAGTCTTACACTCTCAGAAATAAAATGTACAAGCTGTACCATTCCTTGTCACTGTGGTGGTACCATCAATGATACATCATTTGTAACTTTAGTGTTTATCTTTTCCATAAAAAGGTGAATATAATTTAAGGTACCTGGAGCGTAAGGACCATTCATGCACCTTCATGTACTCTTCATTGACCACCATGTTGTAGGCTCTCATCATTTTATAGACAGACAATGTTTATATTCTGCTATACACAAATTACATAGCTCCATAGTATTTTTATCTAATTAAGTTTTTTTTTTAAAAGGTTACTATATACATTTCCAGTACATAACTATCTTTGTATCATTCCTCCTTTCAACCCAATGCCACTTTGTCTTTCTTTTAATCTTAAAACGATGACCATCTAAATTTGAATGTAATTCCATTTGTAGACTGTTTGACTTGCGATATTTTTAATAGCAAAGATCCCAGAGGCAGCGAGTTGTAGTCTGCTCTTTTTTTAGCTGTTGATTCATTTATGGCATTGAAATGGAATAACGTTTCTCAGTGCTAATAAACAAGTTAATGAATCACACTTGCAGTACCATTAAATGAAACCACAGCCACTGAGAAAACTATAAAGATTATAGGTGAAGAAAAGCAGTGCTGTTCCACATATGGCCATACCAGACTAACACACACAAAGCTGTAAGACAGAGAGGACGGACGGAAGGACAGACAGACAGACACAGACGCACTTAAGATTTTATTAGGAAAGGAATATTTACACTGTAATGTTAAAATCCACAGAAAATACTTCTTAAATGGGGCAATAGCATCAAACAGAATGACAAGGTTTCATTGACCTACCCTCTTCATTCTCATCCCTCTATCCTTTCTGTCTGTTTTCCAGTTTCTGTGAGCACGCTTGGGTGGAGCAGTTTGTTGTGTTTTTGGAGAGTATGAGTGTGTGTTGGCAGCATTATATCTCAATGACTTCATTTCACCAGGGACCATTGAGAGGCATACCAATTAAAATAATACATAGAAAATAAAAACAAGTGAATATCTTTGACAACAGATTCACATACTAAACATG
Source organism: Ameiurus melas (assembly GCA_012411365.1). Taxonomy (NCBI): domain Eukaryota; kingdom Metazoa; phylum Chordata; class Actinopteri; order Siluriformes; family Ictaluridae; genus Ameiurus; species Ameiurus melas. The sequence continues at coordinate 17,009,179 of CM022756.1, forward strand.
TCTTCCAACCTGAAGCACATTTCGGACGTGGATCCATGACGGTAACAAGTTCTGACGTTCTTTCTTTTAGCCTAAGTGCACAGGATTGGCCGGGTCTTTTTCAGGTCTTGTTTTGCAATTCAAAATATCAATGGAATTTTAAAAATATGATAAAACCCTGTGGACTGTTCACCCTGTGACCCACTCTGATTATGAGCTTCTCGCATGGGGCAACTCTGTCCAGTTCATTTTCCCAATAAACAAAAGTTCCTCTGAAACATTTGAGTAATGTTTTCCGAAGCTCCGCTCCGTTCTGTTGATGGCTTCCACATACTGTCTTCATTAAGAGAGCAGGGTCTGATTTGGAAACATGAGCTTAGAGCCCACTGCTTAAACAACATTCTTCAGATTCCCTGCAAACAAGCAACAAAAAAAATGAGATGGAGGATAAAGCAAAATACTGTAGAAAACAATGAACATGATCATGATTTGTTTTAATGTCACACCAATAGTGGAGGTGTAGTCGTGAAAAAACACACACACACGTTTTGTAACATAAGTACTTATTTCAGTTCAAATAATCTCTGAGGAGTTGTCCAGAGCCTTTGACTCTTTGACTCTGTTTTTCTCCACAAATGGGAAAAAAACAACAAAACCCATCTCATTCCATTGCTTAAATCCAAATGAAAGACAGACCAGTTCAATCATAAAGTAGGTTAATAATAGTTTTAAAGGTTACAGTGTTGATCTGTTACTTACAAGAATTACAGTATATAAGGAAAGACTATATGGTGACATTCTAGTTAAGTAGCAGCACGTAAACTGCAGTTGATCTTGCCTTATCTCACACCGACACTGTTTCAGAGCCAAAGTTCACACTTTGTCAGAATGGAAATATCCGGGTTATTACATTTCCTGGGGAGGCAAAAAGGCATGCAAATATGACTGCATGTAAATCGACACTGTTTGAGCCTCCTGTTTTGATTTGCATGCTAACACGTATTGAAAAGGACATCCCTGTTGACCTGTCCCGCTGGTGTTTTTATAACATTATGCCTGTCTAAGCAATAAAAAAGCACCTAATGAAGCTATTATTATGTCCTGTGTTTAAAAAAAAAACAAAAAAAAAACACTTCCACATTTCTGACTGTGTAGCATCAGAGGTGATTGGCACATCCTGTTTCCTATTACTCACAAGTCATTTTTGTGTAAATTTTTCAGGCGGCTGTTTAAGGCTACTTGACATTATTGGTTACGCATGAGACCACAAATTCCTTCAGCTTGGATGTAACATTGTTAAAAGTGTTTAAAGTGTGCTAACCACACACTTACTTCGGTTTGGGTTTTCATTAGTTAGCTCAGTGAGGCTTTGAGTTCTTGGATTTGTCTGAGCCAATATCAGCTAAAAAAAAAAAAATGTTGGGATTGATTTTTCATCTCAACTGCTTTCTGAATACTACAAGGCGTTTGTGTGCTTTATCAATTTGACTGTGGGAATAGACTGTTAAAAAGGAAAGCCATAGAATTACAGTTTCATGTTTTTTTTTTATTGGACACATTATTTCCTGTTTGTTTTGCACAGCCAAGAGATCACTGGTCAGTCTTGTTGTTCTAGCTTATGCAAGGCCACAGTCAATAGGGTTTTCAATTGCTCTAGCAATGCACTAACTGCGGATTAGCAAAAATCAACCATGTGTGGCGTTTAAACGCTTTTTTTTTCCCCCCACCCACTCATATAGTGGAGGGCTCAGAGTCTCATAAAAATGTTCCCCAGATGTGCTCGGAAACCCTGCTAATGCGTAGAGGCCGAGGGCCGAGCCATTTATTACCGGTGTTAGCCAAACAATTCTTTAAAAACTGCGATTGATTATGTCCAAAACCACTTAGTACCACACTAAATACATGTAGTTTGCCCAAAAATAGCACCAGAAGCATACTGTTTTAACATTAGTATAGTGGTTTTGTATTATTGGCCCCTTGGATGAATGAATAGCCTGTTTGCAGAGCATGTGGGCTAGTGGTTATCTCGTGCTGCCCTGCTGCGTGCACTAATCTCACGGGTTTATTTTTTCCTCCGCACTCCAGGAGGTGGTATTTCACAGCATGTGAACACAGCACACGCAACATAAATGAGATAATAAACCAAAAAAAATGTAATAAAAATCAAATCCTGCTATAGATAATTAAAATATGGTTTGGCTGATATAAGCAGGAGACTTCTGTAGCAGAGGCAAATCACTTACAGATCTTTGTTTTTCCAAGAAGTGGTCATGGGACAGCCAGATCGAGTGATACAGAAGTTGGTAAAAAAAAACATGTACAAGTCAAGGTTTATTTATAAAGCCTGGAATCAAAGGCGGATTACGATGGTGTCGCAATGCTGCCACCTCAAAGGCAACACCTTACACCACCGATGACAGGAAAAAGAAAAAAAAATTCACAAAAACCTTTAGTGGAAGAAAAGTTATGGAAGAAACTTTGGGAGGGGCAAAGAGTATACCACAAACTGCTAGGCTCCAACTCTGACACCAACTCAAATGGCTTTCATTTACTCCATGATCTCATTAAGCACACTGAACCACATAATCCATTTCATTTTCTCCCTGACACAGTGTAGATTCCACTGCTATGCCCAGCACTGGCCAAGCAGCAGTCCATTATTCTTTAGAAAAGCTCTCAGTCTTGTTTGAGGTTTCCAAGGGCGGGGAGGCTCAAACACTGGCATGCGATATTGCCAACCTACTCTTAGCAGGGACACAGAGGCCAGCTGTTACACCACATTCTACTCGCCTGGCACAGGAGATGTGTGAGAAACCCGGGTCCATACCCACATGGTGCAAACTGCGTGACCTGTACAATCACTTAGCCAATCAAGCTCTTCCACTCAGACTCACTCATTCAAACCTGTTAGGTGTTTCCCTCCCAGACATAATCCGAGTATGTACTTCATCATTGAGGAAACTCATGGAGAAAATCTCCCTAATAACTTTGTATTTGACGCTCTTCATAAGCTCCATTTAAAGCCATCCAGATGGATAGATCCTACAATCAATGTATGTATCTATCTATGGATACCCTGGTTAATTCAAAGCAGCCACAAACAGCCTAAATAGAAGACATGAGGGCATCTGACTAAAGCTACAACATGGCAATTCTGCAGGGGCGTGCCCCAAAACAGACCAAAGATCAGCATCCAGATCTGTTCATATAGGATATGCACAACATGCCATTTCTAAAGCTTAAGAAAGAAACTGGAAAGTCTGCAGCTTAAGCCCTTTTTAATTAGTCTCTGGTGGCATGGCAGGGAGGGAGCACAGCCGCTACATTGTACACATACCACATGGGGACTAAATATAAGCAGAGGCTGGCACTGATGAAAATTGGCTTTTTTTTTTTTTCCTGATCAGTTTATTTTTGCTGTCTAATAATGCTCAAGCTTAGGAGCTAAAGTAGTAACTTCATCCATAGTGGACCCAGCTGTCTGAAATGTAAACCATACAACTGTTGATTCTACAACTTTTAGTTTCAGTTATAAGATTTTAAACAAAGCTAAATAAAACAGCATAAAGTGATTTCTCAAAAATTCCGGCGGTAATAAAATGGAGAGATTTGTCCCTTAGAGTTTGGTCAATGTTATTGTGGACTACAAATAGCTGGGCCCAAAACATAATGCATAGACGTGTAACATACAAACATATCAATAATGCTAGTCATCACACAGGTCCATGTGGTAATCTACTGCAAGTTCTTGAAAGTCAGCTAAAGTTTTAAGTCTGCCTGTGACCTCTGGATGACCTTTAGCTTAATAAGCTTAAGTAAGATCTAACCTTTGGGCAGACATTAGCCAGAAGTGAACTGTGAGTGAGAGACAGAAATACAAAGGCATACAGTGTTCGGTTAAAGATGGGTCAAATGAAATCTATACTGAAGGTAAAGCAGATGATACCGTCACTGCTGAAGTTTGTTCTCAAATTGACTTTTACTGGCATAGACAGCCTTTCATTTCCATTTTCAGGCAGTTGAGTTTCAAAGCCTGAACCCAGGCTACAGTCCAGAGTGGTTTAATTCCAGTCAGGCTGGTCCCATAGGGAGTGATGTGTTCAAGACAAAAAAAGCATAATGATGTTTGTCACCCATCACACACACACACACACACACACACACACACACACACAAACAAACATACACACACATTCCACAGGAGAAGAAAAGCTGGAGCAGGCATTCCTTTCTCCTTTCTCACAAGTTAACCACAGAGCAGCGGTTCAAACCCAGCTTGGTTTTATACACCCAAAACACTCGTTCATGGAAACAGAAAATATCACTGGTTCAATTCTAAACATACACAACAACTATGCTGACCTTAAAGAAAGAAAGAGAACAAAGGAGATTTAAAAAGGAGTTTATGTTTGAATACCCTACTATCTCTCTCTGTATCCTTAGGGTTTCACTAAGGGTAAGCCTTGTTTACTTCCTAGGGACATCAAGCCTAGATATTTGATTTATTTCCTTGTTTGACCGACACTGATGGTCGTAATTGTGTGGGTGGCCAAGGTTAGTTCAGGAGATTTATAACAGGGTCGAGGATTTGAGTCAGAAGGGACAGCTGAATGAATGAATGGCATATGGAAACCGGTATTACGCCATTCAACCGAGCATCAGTGACCGTCTACATAAACAGAACAAACGTTCTGGACTTTAAAACCAATTCCTTTGAAGAGGCCAAAGTAATACCATCTGTAGAAATGGCACTGATCTAAGGTGTGCAGCAGGGGTGTAGGGTGGGTCCAGAATAGTTGTGTTTGGTGCCGTTCTGGTCATCATCACAATTACCTTTGATCGTGCTGATGACCCGCTCCAAATGCTGACTCTCGTTGCGGTCAGGTCGGCAGCTCGGGCTTATCTCCAGAGTATAATCCGGACCGTATTCCGTAAAGAACTGCATGAGGGGGGAAAAAAACAAACAAACCAACAACTGTTGCTCAGAAAGCAGAACATTCATTCTGAAAATCCACTTACATGTTCATTCAAAAACCGTTATTTTATAAACGCTTCAGTATGACTGATCTGAGATTTCACTGATGCTTCTCATAGCAGCAAGTATAAATGCCTCATGTATCTGGGGTCCATGTATCTGTCAGTAACCCAATAGATACAAGCGTCTGCTTATATCTCCATTTCAGTTTTAATTTAAATATAAATGATAAAATGATAACTTGCTACTAATAAAATCCAGCTCTGGCAATGTTTAACTAAACACTGGGAAGGAGTTAAGCAAACAATTATCTAACGGGTACTGAGATTTACATGTTAGAGTGTGTATTTCAATACCAGCGTTTTAATGGGATTTATGAAAAATAAACTTTTTTTTCCCTTCAGATATCCCTTTGCACACAGATAATGAGATACACGCACACATTCCAAAATGGCCCATAGATTGCTGTGCTCTTTGTCCGCTTTGTCTTGGAGATATATTTGGCATTTGTACTGGACTAGCAGCAAAGGTTGTGTGTTAGTTCAACTCTGCTTTCAATTATCTCCTGCTTGTTTATCCGGCTTACCTCCGATCCCAAGGCGCTTCGACATGCAAGGGATTATAGAACCTCAACAACGCACACACACACAAAACGTATGCACACACACACACACACACACACACACACCATAATGTGCATACAAATCCATATTTTTATGAACACATACACACTTAAAATATCACAAGCATGTTAATTTACATATATTGTAGCTATCCCCATTGCCACTTGCTAAACATGCACGTACACACACACACACACACACACACCCTGTATTTTCCCATGAACTCAAGCTTTCCCATGTAGATCAAGCTGAGACAACTCTGTCCACTTCACCGCTGGACTGTTTGGTTTGGACCACATCAAGACCACTTTAAAGAACAAGCTGGAGCACAACAAACACACATAGTATTTGCAGTATTTTTGAGTGAGTGTTACATTTGCTCCATATTTGTGTCATGTATCTTCTTTAATTGAGAAAGGCCTACAAACGCAATAGCTAAAATCAGTCACTTCTATCCATCTGTAAACCTTGACGGAGAAAAGAAACTTTCGATATGCTTCACAGGACACAGGTTCACGAAACACAACAAAGGTCAAGTTTCTCTTTTCAGCAGGACGAGTCACACAGGAACAGCTATGGGGAAACCCACACAGAACCCAAGAACAATACATTTAGCATAGAGGTCAAAACCGGCTCAAAATCTCATTGTCATATACACTTATGCAATGAGAAAGCTGGTTTAAATATCAGCTCTTGGCTTTGGACCTCTAACCCTCGTGTCACAACACCAGTCCTGCTCTGTAACTGACTTCCTCTAGACTAGTTTCCTGCATTTATCCCACTCCAGGAATTGTAGGAGCCAGACATTTCCCTAACGGGATGGCAGAGCTTTCCAAGCCACACAGTCCTGTGTGCAGATCTGAGGTCAGATGGTGAACTGCAGTGCCTTTTCTATTAACAGATGCAAATTGATTTATACATAACATATATTAAACACTTTAATGTACAGCCAAAGTTTACAGTGGAAACGAACACCTCAAACAAAAAGGCCTTGGAGGTGATCACATGGATGTGATGAACATCACAATATGTCAAGTTTCCTCTCTCCAGACAAGACCGAAAGGGGATTCAGAGAGCTGATTCTGGCTGTCCGTTTCTTAGAGTTCCTTGTAGAGTTACCTAATATTCACACTGCACGCTACACACATAAACATGTCTGAATAACCTAAGCAACTTGTGCTCCTTAAGTGCTTCCACCACAACTATGATTTAAGTTAACATTTCACTCACTTTTTTGGTTTTCACTCCAACCAAGCAGAAGCCACACCTGAGTCTATTGAAAGCTAAGATCAACTGATTAAACAGGTGGAATCAGGTGTGCCTCCTGCTTGGTTGGAATGAAAACCTGCACCCACACCGGCCCTTTGGACAAGATAAGATTGGACATCCCTGGTCTAATGACTACTATTACTGTACCACACTACTAGGGCGGCTGTGGCTCAGGTGGTAGAGCGGGTTGTCCACTAATCGTAGGGTTGGTGGTTTGATTCGTGGCCCACAAGACTCCACATAAGGAAGTGCAAGACACTGAACACCAAGTAGCTCCTGGTGGCAAGTTGGCACCTTGCATGGCAGCAGTGTGAGAATGGGTGAATGAGACACAGTGTAAAGCGCTTTGGATAAAAGCGCTTTATAACTGCAGACCATTTACTGAATTCTCGACTCTGATTGGTCAGATGTTGATTATTTTCTATAGCAGCAACTCTCGACAATAGTGCCAGCTATAAGGCAAATCACGGGTTTATATTACTGCGTTCACTCAAATACGTTATTGTTTCAACGTAAACAAGGATTTGGTGAAGACAGGTGTATAGTGAACACTTCATATAAGCATCAAACGTCACGTGCAGTAATTAATATGGTGACGTTTTCTGTAAGGTGACTTAGATTTAAGATTTTTGGAAGAGGTCTTAGTGTCAATTTAGTGTCGATGCTTTTCAGACACAATCTTCAGGACAAAACACTGCTTTCTGCATTTCTTTGTCTTTTTAACTTCAAGTGAGGGGGAAGAAAAAAAAAAGAGATGCTGGTGAGGCAATGGTGTGATAAACTAAGTAATAAGGGGAACTAATTTGTTTCAGTCATTCCACAACATTAAACATTACAGTAAATGGATAAAAAACAAAAAAAAGAATGCACTGGCACCCTGTCCAGGGTATACCCCGCCTTGTGCCTGATGCCCCCTGGGATAGGCTCCAGGTTCCCCCGCGACCCTGAAAAGGAGTAAGCGGTAGAAGATGGATGGATAAAAAAATACGACATGTCATCCTTTAATAAATTAATGATTAGCGTTGGCAAAGTGCTGTACTTATAAGCGGAATAAAACACTTCAGAAGATGTCGTCTCCATTCCGAAAAGATTATGTTCCTAGAACGGCATGCTCCATTCTGTACAAATAAAGTTCATGTGTGTGATGTAAATTGATCTCTATGAAGAGAAAGACGACATAGTGAAAAAAATTAAATACACAGATTATCTTGCATTTTGAGGGACACATGGAGTCACGTTGACTGAAACACTGGTTGAATTGAATGCCTAGCTGCTATGTGAGACAACTGCAAATGCTTGAGAAATGCCTTTGAAGTGAATTAGCGTTTACAACTGAATAAAGATTCATGAAGAAATGATATAACCATGTTCATGCCCATACCTTCCTGACTACAGAGAGAACGCAACACATTTCATCCTCACACCTGCAATTAGACCTGTTAAAATACGCTTTAAACTACCGCTGCACAGTATACAGTTTGTATTCTGCACATCCCACAAGTTTCAAATAATGTTTCTCTGGTTGTTTCAATAAACCTCTATATTAAAAAAAAAAAAAAAAAGAGAAACGAATTATCAAATTATCACTGGCTAATCTTTGACTGTTGAGAGGCATATTGCAATAGCGATGTATGACATTACATTCGCAGTGTGCAATTCTTTTCCAGCTCTACTTTCTACAGAAACCGAAAAACAGGAAATCAACCCATGTTTAAAGGGCTCAGACAAACGCAAAAACATCATGTCGTCTAGTCTTAACGCCTTCCTCTACAGCACCACCTCAGCGTGACTGGCTGCGTGTTTGTGCGAGTGTGAATTGGCATGTGTACCACAATACAGTGTGGAGACAGACTGGGAGGTGGAGGAGCGGTGGAACCGTCGCCAGAGCTTGGTGGAGCTCAGAAAAGACCAATTGCTGACAGAGAATGCACGCAAGCACACAGCCGCATGCACCGCCACACGTACACAAGGTACAGAAATAAATGCTGAAATGTTATCACACCATCCTCTTTTAATATAAACAACTAAAAGAGGATGGTGTGAGCTTCTTTATATCAGTAAACGAAAACCTGGGACGTGTTATTGCCATACTTTCTTCTTTATCTAACTGCATTCCAATTATTCAACACATCCAAATGTTCCACGAGGGTAAAACGGTCAAAAGGATTTCTTTGTATCTGCAGCTCTCACACTCTATTCACACCTAATTCTCTTCGCCTAAGATCCAGCACAAACACTAGAAAGTGCGGTCTCTTTTATTCCGTGAGCTCATCCCAGGAGGGCCAGACCCCCCCACCCCCTTCCAAATATCATTCACATGGGACAGGAGTGCTTCTAATCCATTTAGCAATGTTTGACTAGCATAGCCACAGCTGTCTTCCAGTGTGCGTGTGTGTGAGCGTGTGTGTGGATGTATATAACCTCAGCATGCATTTGTACCATGTGTACTAACTGTATGGTTTTCTGTATGAGGTTGACTCCTCAGTCTTGATAGAACACTGATTTGTGTGTGTGTGTGTGTGTGTGTATTGTCATAGCACAATAGAGGGAAATGGTGCGGATTGTCCAACTCCCGGTCTCCAACACCCTCAGACTTATATCGGACTCCTCCCAATCTCACCACAAAGTGAATGGAGAGAACGCGAGCATGAGTGTGCGTCTGTATCTAAATGAAAAGCAGAAAGTGTGCGTGTGTGTGTGTGTGTGCGCGTGTGTGAGAAGGACAGATGGATACGGGAAAGCAAAGAAAACACACGTGAGTATATGGTGTGGGGGAAACACAGGGCTTGCTGTTTGTTATTTCACTGGGCTGTGCTGGGAACAGCTCAGCGGAAATGACTGAAAACAAGGCCTAAAAAAAGAGGACAGAGGATGTACACACACGGACGGCCCACTGAACAGCAACGGCCATTTCCACCCAGGGGTCACAGCGCAGTGCCTAACGCCATGGGGACAAAAACATTATCTGCTTCTCCCACTTATCACTGATAAGGATAGATAAAGACAAAGCCTTGTCGAGTTTGCCTCGACGGGCAGTCAGCTGAGGCTTATTTTTAGACTGAACCGAGGAAGGCGACCATTTCCGCGTTGTAAATTTATTCTAATTACAACCACTTAACCGCTTTCATTTTGTGAACCTCAAAAGAAATATGAAAGAATCTAAGCTGAAGTTCAGGGAATAAAATAAAACGACAAACAATGCCTCTAAAGACAGTCTAGAGAGGGCAGAATCTTCTATCAGGGGACTTGTTTAGGCTCGAAGAAAAAAAAAAAAAGAGAAGGATGAACGAAGAGAACTGGATTGCTGCAAAATTGTGGCCTACTCAACAAGGCTGCTTACTCAGGCCGTACGTATGAAGAAACGCATCCAAACATATCCAATATTGGCACCTTCTGAGACCCTGTTTGAAGGCATAAAGGATAAAGGCATGAAGGATAAAGGCATCCTTCATTTACCTACATGTCCCATAGACGTGAAGCCTACCTCGAAAAGTTTCCTCACCATCATAGAGATCAAAGTGCTGCCTTCTAGGACACCACCTTATATACAGCAGAGGGAGTAAAGGATCAAGGCAGCTACACCTTCTGTTTTGGACACATCTTGATACTCCAGCTCAGCCATAGTTCAGATGCATATAGTGCATTATAGGGAAGTTTCTGAAACAGCAGGGAGCCAGGAGGAGTTGGTGTTTGTTTGTTACAGGAATAAACGGATGAATTAAGACTTACAACACTTTAGAACTTACAAAAATGTTGTAAATAGAAAAGCAGACATTTGTCCACATTAACTGTAAACCATAAAGTATGCGTGAGAAAATGCTTCATCAAACTCACGAGCTATTGCCTAAATAAAAGGAAAAGAAAAGACAGTTCTGTCCTCAGCTGGGGTCTAGATATATAACCCTCTGTCAGCCTTCCATTTGGTCATCTGCCTGTGTGAGTGTGTGGAGCTTGACTGCTTGAATGAAGCTGTTGTATTCCCTACTTGAGTATCTCTGCCTCTTATTGTTTCCACTGTTGGCAGGGCAAAACATAGGAAGAGTTTCCAGCACAGAAAGCAAGCCGAGCAAAGGAGCATTCCATGCTCAAATAGATTTAGACGTTCGGTTAGTTCTTTACACTTTAGATCAGCTTTATAAAGTCTTTCCTTTTCACCAACTGTCCATCTGAACATCTTCTCTGAACTCATACCACAGCTAAAGAGTGTTTTGTTTGGCCTGGATGAACACACAATAGTGGCAGGGAGAGGGAGTCTGTGCATGTGGTGGGGGACTCTTGCTGTGATTTGAAAGACTGAAGGGAAAAAAAATAAAGAGACTATGGTGGGGGGTGGGGGGGTTGAATTGGAAATAAGGAAAAGAGAGGAGACATTTAGGCAGGGGTTAAAGATAGTTTAAGCAAAGGAAGGTCACTTAGAATGGGAAAACATCGATAGGGTTAAGGAATATTATAATGATATATATAATGAGACATGAGGCTGGACTGTCTTAAAGGGACTGGGCTTAAATATTTCCCAGGATACAGCATAAACCCATCGTCCCGTAAATGTTTCTCGATACATTACCCAATAATTAATAAAGTGATTATCTCGTTTGTATATTAGTGCAATAATACTAATAGCTGACTATAACTTATAATGTCTATCAGCTGATCTTGAGATTTATGTTGAAATTGAATCAAGGTGGTTAATGGAAATTATTCAACAGCACTCAATTAGTTGTTCCTGTAAGTTTCTCGACAGAGAAGAGTATTAGAAGACTTTGCCCTTTGCGGCTTCTTGTTAACATGACGAGCTATGTTTTTTTTTTTTTTTAACTTTAAAGAAGAGGAAAAGCAGAGGCTGGTGAGGGAACATCTGTTTATAGCTGCTATAATAAGTAAGTGACAACAGGAGCTAACTTGCTTTGTGGATGCACAACAACATTAGACATCATATAAACAAATTAAAAAGCATGATCCATCCATCCATTCATCTTCTATACCACTTATCCTTCAGGGTCAAGGGGAACCTGGAGCCTATCCCAGCAGGCATGAGACACAAGGTGGGGTACACCCTGGACAGGGTACCAATCCACCACAGGGCACACGCATACACATGCACACACCCATTCACACACTAAGGACATTTTGGACATGCCAATCAGCCTACCATGCATGTCTTTGGACTGGTGGAGGAAACCAGAGTACCCAGAGGTACAGGGAGTACAGGGAGGTACAGAGTACCCGCAGCACAGGGAGAACATGCAAACTCCAGGAACACAGGGCACTGGGAACTGAACACCCAACGCTGGAGGTGTGAGGTGAATGTGCAATTGTAGAACAGTTGTAATCAGTGACAAATCGAAGTGGTTATAAGAGGAATAAAACACTTCTGTTGCTGGGTGGGAACACATCACACCATTCAGTCATTGATTATTTTTGTATAACAGCATACACAGTTGTGTTTTATTCCTTACATGGTCACATGATCGGGTTAAGGACATCAATCCCCAGATGCTTTCTATTCCACTCCATGGTCAGTCCACGTTTATGCAGTCTTATTTAAGGTGCTTGGCCAATAATGAGGTTAAAGGTCAACCTCTTGCCAGAGTTCAGGTTTGAAGAAACAACAGCATCTTTTCTTTAGCTGACCATGAAAGCGCCCTCTATAGTACAAAAAGACCCTCTTTGTGAGTGTGAGAGGGAGAGAGATATCAACCTATCACTGTACATTCAAAAAGCTCTTCCATCCAACTACCCTCCCCTACAAACACTCTCTCTCTCTCTCTCTGGGTCTCTCTACTGAAGAAGCAATTATGTGGGAATTTACAATCCTTCTTCTCCAAAAAAATGTCCAGCCTCCAAAAAAAAAAAAAAAAAAAAACCTTCCTTTCAGTATGATGTGTGCACACACATGCCCTCTCTTTCTCCAACGAAAGAAGAGAGAGGGAGAAAAAGGTTGAGGAAAGAAAAGCACAAGCCCCTCTCTGTCAGGCGGCAGGGACAGAGTGGTATTGTTAAGACCCCCTTCACACTGCGCGCACACACACACACCCCTCCTCTCTGAATCACATGAAAACAAATGCGTTTATTGAGAGGCGCTCTGACATCTTTGATTAGAGCCAGTGACTCAGCAGAGACAGAGTGAGTGAGAGAGAGAGAGAGAGAGATGGAGTGAGTGGGGATGGAGGGTGGAGTGAAGAAAGAAGATTTTCAGGGAGTGTTGAAAGGAAAGAGGGCACGGGGTTTTACCTCATGGTCTGGTATCTCGGAGGATAGAGTCTGATCCAGTACTGTCCCTGTCAGATAGCTCCAGCAGCGGGCAGTATTGGCAAGGTTATACCCACCTGAGAGAGAGAGGAGAGAAACAGTGAGAAAGAGAAACAGTATGAGAGAGAAAGAGAGAGAGAGAGAGAAAATTGCAGCAAAGGGCCTTATTGTCCTGCTGTAATTACTACCTTTCATCCAATGCTTAGTCAGGCAGGTCTGGAGTTCAGAGCTCCTTTCAAAATGGACTAAAATCACAAAGTTTACTTTCTTACCCCCTCATTTAATCACACACTAATAAACTTTTTGGCCACGGCTTCAACCTGGCATCAGAAACAACAGGCAACCAGCAGGAACAGACGAACACACTCAGCGTCTGACATGAGCTCGTCTTTGAGCTTCTGTTACGCTTGATCAACTTGACTGCTTAACACTAGTGTGCTTAAATGGACTTCCACTTAACACAGATAAACACACTGCTATATCATCATGTGATCGTGATGTGGTTCATGACCGTTAACTATGAATCGCCTGCAAAGATTTCAGTGCCGTCTTGAAGCCCACTAGACCAGCTAGCAACATTCAAACTGATGGACTCGCCTCCATTTTGGACAAAATAAGCAGACTGGAATTTTAACTGAATTTCTTCAATAACACAATATGTTTTACGTGCTTATATTCTGTGATGATTTGGTCTAGCTGGTACTTGTATGATTGATGTATAAGGAATACCAGTGTACTAGACACATACTGACCTCCTCCCAGCAGCAGTGTAGGTAGCTTCCACTCCAGCACATGGCTCAGGCACTTGCTCACCCCTACTGGAGTCATGTTAAAGGAGCACATGGGGTCACCAGCCATGGTGTCCGCCCCTAACTGCATCACTACTGCTTCTGGGTTAAACAGTGCCTTCACTTCCTGTATGACACTGTCAAAAACAACAGGCTCAAGAGTTTTCCATAGCAGCTGCTCAATTCAATCTGCATTTACATGCACACAGTTGTAGCTAAAATAGCACTGCAGTTTTCTGTGAGGAGCAGCAACAGACCTTGTGAAGACCTGGAGGTAGCGATCATCTCTGATTCCGTCCTCCAGAGGCACATTGACAGCATACCATCTGCCCTTCCCAAGGCCTGTGTCGGACACATCACCTGTACCTATGGAAACAAACACTACTATTAACACTCACAATGTATTGAATTGTGGAGCATACTCCCTGGATCACCAGTGGATGATGCTACTCTCGATCACACCTTTTCCCTGACATGTTCGTTGCCTGCACAGGCAATCACGTGTGATTACAGTGATGTTAACAATTACTATAAAGATTTTAAATCACAATATTCAACACCGGTGCTTGAAAGTTTGTGAACCCTTTAAAATTTTCTGTACATCTGCATAAATATGACCTAAAACAACATCAGATTTTCACACGAGTCCTAAAAGTAGACAAAGAGGTCATATTTATACAGGAATATGAGAAATAAGGGTTCACTAACTTTCAAGCACCACTCCCCATTACCATAAGATTTTGTTAAAAATTTCTTTGTTAAAAAAAGTCTAATTCGGTAGCATTTCAGGACGCTCTTCAATCATACTTCACATCCACTGTGCTATCAAATTTCTTTCAAATGATAATTTCCTTAGAGCATTTTGTACTTGAAAGCAATGTTCTATTATCAATCAATCAAATGAAATGTGAATTTGTACTCCTTAGTATTTATTTATTTATTTATTTATTTATTTATTTATAATTATTCTGAAATGGAAATTTGTTCTGACAACTGTATTGTGAACATGACATTTGTTTTCTCAAGTTACATAAAAACCTATCTAGGCACTTTAGATACTGCTTGATCATTTATTAAAGAGTGAGCGGTCTAACACAGAAACAAAGACTTGAAGTGTCCGTGATAATATCGCGAGCTGAAGTCATGGTATATTGTGCCATTATCAGTACAAGCGTGCTGGGCATGATGGGTGGGATGGGTTATGGAGAATAGCATTGGGTTCAGATTATATTCTTTCCAGTGCCAGTGCAATAACATTTGGTAACTGAATGTAAGAAGAAAAAAACCCCACATTAGCTCAGTGGCTGAAATGCTGGTGCTGGCCCCTGTTGCGCACTATTCTCCTCAAGTCAGCAAAGCCATTGTGTCAAACTATCGGATCGGTAATCAGACTCTACGGGCACTGATGTGGAGCTGGCTGCTCAGAGCTTGGCATCAGTTAAAGCATGCCTGTCAATTTAGTGAATTAAAAGGCAGGCTGATCTGCGCTGAAGCAAAAGAAGCATGCTGAACCAACCTGGGAAGAAGCCAGGAGAGAACTTATGCAGAGACACAGTCATCACTTTGGAAGTGAAGCTGAAAGCATCTTCTACGCCTGCACATCAGACCACAGATCAGATAATGAGGATACTGTCCATTAAAAAAAAGTTAGACTTACTGTTAAATATGAAACTTGAGTTAATTAATAACTTACACGGAGATGAAATTGTGCATAGAACAGTGATGAGTTTTTACCGTCGCCATGGTGAAGGTCCACATCTACATAAAGCAGCCTCTCGTACTTCTCCCGCAGTTTGAGGATCCCCAAAACAGCATCGTTTACATAGCAGAACCCTGACGCCTCATCCCTACACACACACACACACACACATACTTTATTTAGCAGTAACCTGTGTCATCATTGCATGTTATCAGAAATATAACTTTCCCAGGTTTTTGTTTTGGCTTATAATTCAAGTCAAATTTTCACTTCGTTAAATTGCAAAGATGTTATATGTTGATTTTTAACAATGCTTACACACACACTCATTATCTATATATATCTATCTATCTATATCTATATCTATATATATCTATATCTATATATATATATATGCATGCATTTGGAATGCAAATGGAAGACCTATACGGTATTAATTCAATTTATAATTTTAATAGTAACAGCTTACTCAAAGACTTCACATATCACACAAGATCACACAAGGTTCAGCACAGCCAGCGGTAAAGGAAATGTGTTTTCTGGCATGGGAAAATCTTCAGGATGCAAGGCTTTGCAGTTTCTCTGTAACCTAACAAGCTGCATTTTTTTGTCTTAATAACCGCAACAGAGAGAAATAAAAAGACCAAAGCTGGGGAGGGAACAACGGTTTATTGCTGCTATAATGCAAATTAAACATTCTTATCATTGGCAAATTGCTGTGGTATAAGTGTAATAGATCACCGGAGGGCATGCTGTTATTCAAAACTAATCAATGACAAGACGGTTTGATTCAATCGAATGCAAACAAATATACAGAGGATGGCATTCAATGGTCTTAGTATCAAAGTATTTTAAATGTCTAAAGGTTTTTATGATTATCTCCAGACCTCCAAGTCTATAACAAGTTCAAGACTTGATCTCCAAGTCTAAGACAAGCTCATGACAAAATGTAGAAAGTATTTTGATTAGAAGTTGTCGAATATGTTGTACTACACACAAAGACCAATCCACACAGTCCACAGCTAGCACTCGAAACGTCTGAGCACTGTTAATCTTTTGTCTGAGTGCTGGAGAGCTCGCTGGGGCATCTCAGACCCGGTCAGCCAGGACAATCAAATGACTGGCATAAATAAGCACAAATTAGAGCTTGATCTTTTTTCAGCAAGACCAAAGTAACAGCGAAGCATTTAAATGGTGAGCTACAGACTTCACAGAGCACGTTTGAACTTTTAATTGGTTTTGACAGTCAAAATAAAGAAATCTAGACATACATGTGAAAAATATCCATGGTTTTTACTAATATGCTAGGGAATACCGAATCTGTTGCCATAGTAATTGTTTAAAAGGTTAACAAAACAAGGCTTGCTGTGTCCTCTTACTTTTTGGCATGGTGCCAGCCTCCTGCCCAATTGATGGAAACTTCACACTTTCCATCCAGCAGACACTGAGCGGCCGTCAGAGTGGCTCCACCGACTGCAGCCGCGTACTCGAATATGCCCTCCACCACTGGACAATCATACCCTGGGGTGGCAGGGACACAATAACCACAGAGTCGCACTCAAACAGAAGATCTGGCAGCTGTACTGTTTTTTCTTTGCTATAACAATTTAAAAAAAAAGTTTTCATACACACAATGAATATGAAGTGCCAGCATGTCAAAAATCTTAAGCACACATGGACCGCATCCAACATAAATTCAAACTGACCGACTTGAACTGAAAATGAACTAGTTTTAAAGTGTTTTTGGAGTATACTGCCCTCTGGTGTCTGACATGGGAAATCACATGATACCATGGACTTATTTTTATTCATTTTCAGTAACTACTTTGTCCAGGGCAGCGTTGCGCTGGGTCTGGAATCAAAATGGGAACACTGGGCACAAGGCAGGAATGCACCTTGGATCACAGGAAATGGCAGGGCAATACACACACACACGCACGCACAATTTCTAATTTACACCTGGGACTCAAGACAAGGAAATAAGTGTCCCTGTTTGTCATGATGCTACAAAAATGCACCAAACAATAATGTCTAAATACATGGCATTTGATACAGTTCCCTGTTGACGTGACTGCTACCTTCTCATAGAATAAAAACACAGCACCGACTGACAAATTAGTTCCAGAATTGCTAAGCAGATCACAAATATTTCAATATAACTATATTTAATGTGTTTCAGGGTGGAGTTTTACTGTAGATCATCTACTACCGAGCACATTTCGTTATCCCGTCTACCCTGTTCATCAATAAGTACGGTCCGGTGCTGATAAGATCAGGTTGATGGACAGGGCAGAGGACAGTCAGATTTGGCGAGTGGGTTGTTAGTACTATCTAAGACAGATAGGTAAAGATGTTCCAAAGACATTAAATAATACAGAATTTTATTATACCAAATAAGTAAATAAATATGCATATAAATAGACAGGAAGTCTTACCCAGTCCAAAATCCACTGACTGAGGGTCATCATTGTCTCCATTCTGGCTGATCTTGTGTAGGTGCTCAAGGTAAGAGTGTGTGTGAAACACTGCCATCTCCTCCATCGTAGCCATACGAGGCTTAACCACACTGTAATGTTATTCAGAATTTTACAGATACAGGGTAAAGCGAGTTTATCCGTCTCACACTGCAAAACAAAATGACATCTTAGCGAGTGAAAGTATCTGGAATATAGTCAAATGTATTAGATTACAATAAACCAAGCATAAGATCATTAAATCTATTTCTGGACATTATTGCTCATTTCAAGCTTGTAGTTATCTTACTCTATTGGCAGATTATTTTGCTTCCGCTTTAGAAATAAATGCTTAAAATAAGTGAAATGATCTGTCGATAGAAAACTAGACTATTTCAAGCTTGAAATGTGCACAAGTGGCTTGAAATAGGTTTCATAATCTTAGATTTGGTTTACTGTAATCTTATCATAGGAAATACTTAATTTGACTACATTCAAGATTTGCTTGTATTTCCTCACTTGTAAGTCACGTTTGGATAAAAGCCTCTGTTAATGAATGAATGTAAGATATTTTCACTCACTAAGATGGCAGTGTTTTGCAGTGCACACTCAGTAAACCAGGCATGAAATAGCTGTACCTTTCCTCGTCACTGGTGTGGTCCACTCATGAGCACAGTTTTTTGTACCTTTACTGTGCATCTTTTTTAAATGCAAATAATGCATGCAGAGTACCTTTAAAATCCATCCATTTTCCATACCACTTCTCCTACACAGGGTCACAGGGAGCCTGGATTCTATCCCAGGGGACTTAGGGCACAAGGCGGAGGACACCCTGGACGAGGTGACAAATCATTGCAAGGCACAATCGCACACGCGTTTACACACTAAGTACAATCTGGACATTCCAATCATCCTACAGCCAAGTCTTTGGACTGGGGGAGGAAACTGGAGTACCCAGAGGAAACCCCCAAAGCACGGAGAGAACACGCGAACCCCACACACACAGGATGGAGGCGGGATTCGAAACCCCAACTAAACCACCATGTCCCCTCAGGCCCAATTATGTGTCTTTATGCATTTAAGGTACGCTACATTCACATTACCACACTAAAAGGTACAAAAAGGGGTATCTATGACTGTAAGGGCAACATCCCCGTGACCAGGAAAGGCACTTTAGTACTTTTTTATTGTTTTGTTTTTTAACAGAGCGTGCATAGACTCCAAACTTAATTATACTAATGTTAATATTTCTAAATGAGATTATCAAACATAATAACAACAACAACAACAACTCTCTCTCTCTCTCTCTCTCTCTCTCTCTCTCTCTCTCTCACACACCTCATATGATTTAATAAGCCATAAGCTTCAATCAGGGAATGCACCATACTCGCCTGTAGAGATAAACACAGAAAAACAACGTTATCTTTTTAAAAGTTAACACAGAAATGACACTGTAAACAATTCCCAGCCTTCAAGTACAGTATAAGCACCATGTGAAGTTAGGAAGCTACATATCCTGAGGTCAGGAGTCATTAAGCTTGCATGGACTGCCTGCACTCAACACTACATCAAGACTGGACTGGACTGGACTTCTGACACTCGTACTACTTTAGTGCACTATATAGTGCGGTGCGGTTTAGGACGTTGCCATGGAGCTCACAGTGAAGGGGTGATGAGATGCTACTCACTCGGTTTGGGACTTTTGATAGAGAGTCACAAGTCTCCACATAGTCCGGGCTGTAAATATACACCACGCTGCGTCTGGTGGGATTCCCATGATCGGAGTCACCGTTGTCACACATTTAACACTCAAAACTAGTGAAGTCAGGATTTCAAAAAGAATGATAGATTAGTTGTTGTCTTGAGATGTTTAAATCGAATAGCATCAATTTGACTGACTTCCTGTAGGCAGTGCTAGAGGACTTCAAAATAAAAGCCAAGCATTTCTTACAACGCAAAAAGGATAAAAAAAATTTTTGCCACGCATGAAATGTTTCAAACGTACGATTTCTAACTCTAACTTTAATTTCTAACTCAGTTTTTTTCTACTTATTTTATTACGCACATTCTCCATAGTAACTTAATGTGTATTAATGCTGGAGTACATACAAAATGTAACAAACATTTTAATCTATACTTTATTTTTATAGCACATTATGGCCTAAAATCGGATGAGAACTCTTAATAAATAGGTACACATTTTTTTCTGTGAAGGAATTGTATTTGTTTATTTAAATTATTGGGTAGCAATTTTAATGAAAGAATAGCACAACAACACGTGATCAGCCATAGCTATTACTTTGCTGCAGGCGAACGGACCACTTTTTTCTTCAATATGTACTCGAAAAATTTACTTTGCATAAATCTATAGGATTTATTTCCTATATTTGATTATAAGCTTCTATTATTTCGTAATGTAAGGTTCCCATTGTCGGTTGAGTATCTCATATTTCGGCAATTTACTTGAACTAGAGCTAAGTTCCCTCTATAGTTTGTATTAACTATTAACGTCCATTTTAGGGGCGAAAAGAGTGAATCTGGCAACCCCTTCCTCAGCCTACTGTCTGCAATGCGCATGCTCAGTCTCATTCTTCTTGGCTACTTAAGACTGTCGATGTGGCTGTAGTTTTTTTCTTCTTCTTTTTTTTAACTCAAGTATTTATGATTTTAGCACTAAATAAAGTCGTCATGGAAGTTTTATGTTTATTTGTATTGTTTATATTCAGCTTTGCAGAGGCGGAACAGGAAGAAAGGCTTCCAAATAAATGTGAAGGTACAACAACGAGCTGCTGAGCTGCTCTCTGATCAGTAAGAATATGAGTTGGTGCTGAAAGATGGAGATAGAGATGTAATATTTTCCCACGAGACACATAGATTTATATATATTTTTGGGTACTTAAACCTAACATGTACAGCAGTGTAAGACTGTAAAACCTGTAGTGATATTAATTTGTGCCACAAGACCATATTTTTATCTGCCTCCCAACTTCTGTCAATCCAGCAATACTCATGCTCCTATCTATCTATCTATCTATCTATCTATCTATCTATCTATAATTTCTCCTACTAAATTGTTTTAGATCTTCAAACATAAAACAAATGCAACCTGAGAAAATGCACAATAATCTTTTTTTCTTTTTATTTTTTTTTATTGAAGCAAAAAAAAAAAAAAAGTTATCCAACACCTATTACTCATGTCGAAAAACTAATTTCATAAATTTAAATTTCTAATCTGGTTGTGCCACCTTTAGCAGCAATAACTGCAACCAAATGCTTCCAATAACTGGAGATCAGTCTTTCACTTACTTCTAGGACTAAGATCATTGTCTTGCTGCATAATCCAGTTGCGCTTGAGTTTAAGTTTATGGACTGAAGACAAGATATTCTCCTTCAGGATTTTCTGGTAGAGAGCAGAATTTATGTTTCTCTCAATTATTGCAAGTTGCCCAGACCCTGAAGCAGCAAAGCATCCCCACAACATCACACTTCAACCACCATACTTGACCATAGGTATAATGTTCTTTTGTGGAATTCGGTGTTTGGTTTATGCCAACAGGACCCCTGTCTTCCAAACAGTTCCACTTTCGACTCATCAATCCGCAGAATATTCTCTCAAAAGGTTTTGATGAAGGTGCGTTTTGTCAAAATTCAGATGAGCCTTAATGTTCTTCTGGGTTAGCAGTGGTTTTCACCTCACGACTCTTCCATGGATGCCATTTTTGGCCAGTGTCTTTCTGATAGTGGAGTCATGAACAGTGACTTTTATTGATGCAAGAAAGGCCTGTAGTTCTTTTGATATTGTCCTTGGCTCTTTTGTGACTTGCTGGATGAGTCGTCGTTGTGCTCTTGGAGGAATTTTGGAAGGTCAACCACTTCTGGGAAGGTTCACTACTGTGCCGAGTTTTTCCATTTGGAGATAATGGCTCTCACTCTGGTTCTTTGGAGTCCCACAGCCTTTGAAATAGCTTTGTAACCCTTCCCAGACTGATGTATTTTAATAAAGTTCATCCTCATAAATTCTGGAATTTCTTTAAATTTTGCATAGTGTGTTACTGGGTAAGACCTTTTAACCAACTTCATGCTGTTGAAAAAGTTCTATTTAAGTGTTGATTTGATTGAACTGTAATCAGGCCTGGCTGTGTCTAGTCCAGCTGAACCCCATTATGAATGCAGTTCATGCTAATACTGCATGTAATACTACACACATGTATACAGTGTTGTCAAAAATGATCCTTATAATTATCTAGCAGATTTGTTTCATGATGTGTATTTTATTTGCACTCCTTACTTATAGTTGTATTCTTTGTCTTTGACAGTGTGCAAGTTTTTGACCGTAGAGCTGCAGGCGACTTTGGAAAAGACCGGCCGCTCGAAAGAAGTCCTGGAGCTTGGAGAAGTGCTGGACACTGGAAAACGCAAACGCAAAATTAAGTACAACACCTCGTAAGTGAACCATAGTGTCCCTGTCTACAACCCCTGGCACAGATAATGAAATCACCACATCACTTTTGAAATCACCGTCATGAAAGTTGAGGAGGAGCAACAAAGTACTAATTGTGATTTTAATTTTTTTTTGTTGATTCCATAATTTTTTCCTCCACTTGATCTGGAAAAAAATAAATAAATTTAAATTGTTTGAGGTAGGTTTCATGAAGCCAGAATGTTCATCAATTAAGCAAAAACTGTTTCTTTACTACGAAGTATAAAAAAAAACAGCTGGGGGAACGGCCTCTTAAGTGTGGTGATTTCATCATTTTTTGCCAGGGGTTGTAATGTAGAAAAGCTGAGGAAACTCTGCTAGATGAAAGGCAGATAGATTGACATGGTTTTGGGTTGTTAATTACATCCATTTGTAATCTATACTGAAAGCATAAGAGTGTATTAATGGTGCTCATCTGTTGATTGTGTGTGTGTGTGTGTGTTACAAGGGAAACAAGATTAACAGAAGCTGTGGACAATATCTGTGAGGGAATACTGCAGTACAGTGTCCATGCTGAGAGACCTGGGAGCCTTCGATATGCCAAGGTGGTTTAACTCCTCTTATTGCCACATCCAACACAAGGTTATCTAAAATGTAAGAATTTGTATACTGCTGAGTCCAAAAGATTGATACCACTAGTGAAAGTGCACCTATTTTTGTAATTTTATGCAAAACAAAAATTCATTACAAATGGTGTTAACAGGACCAACTTGAGTGAAAATTCAGATATTAGTTTTTCTTTAATGATAAAGTGTACCCCAACTGCTGTGGACTCCAGGAGTCTTTGTAAATCCTGATGATGCAGGTTAGATTAAATTCAGCAAAACATAATACTACTAGATATAATACTCGAAGAACATCCAGTCTTTTTTTATTAACATCCATCCATCCGTCTTCTACGGCTTACTCCTTCTTCAGGGTCGTGGGGAACCTGGAGCCTATCCCAGGAAGCATCGGGCACAAGGCAGGGTACACCCCGGACAGGGTGCCAGTACGAATTAACATTACAAATTGATATGCTACAGATCGAGTGGATAGAGATTGGAAAATACAGGAATATTCCTTTTAAATTCGCAATCAACAGTCTGGAAGGTACAACACGACTACAATCAGAGATGACCAAAAAGTCTCTGATATTTTTATTTTATGTCAACAAGACTAAATTACTTAAAAAGGAGAAATATTTTAAATGTTAAAATGTAAAAAAAATAAATATTTAAAATGGATCGAAAGATCTCACAAAGATACTACAATACCCACAATCTCTCAGAAAAGTGTAATGTGACACAATGCTCACAATAACAATATTGTATTGTGATATTGCCTAGCCCTAGGATATAATTTTTTCCCATACTGTCCTCAAATCAAATAGAAACTCTCGTCACTCAAATAGAAACAGCAGGTTTATATTCTGCACCAGTGGTGAGTCACTTTTTCATCTCCAGTCGGCGACAGAGGCTGATATAAACAGACGAGAGCCACAACATTCTCTTTCCATCAGTAAGAGATAATGGATTTAAGAGTTTATGTGATGAAAGTTGTGTGTGTGTGTGTGTGTGTGTTTGTGTGTTGCACAGGGCACCAGTCAGACGATGAACACACTGAAGAACCTAGTTAATAAGGGGGTGAAGGTGGAGCTAGGCATCCCCTATGAGCTGTGGGATGAGCCGTCAGTAGAGGTGGCAGAGATGAAGAGACAGGTAATAACCAGCTACTGAGAATGCCTCAAGTGAATGTGTGTTTTAGTTTGTTTGAGAGTGTTTTTCTGAGAAATGTGGGAAATGTGGAACAGGGTAGTGTAAGTGATTTAGTAACCCACAGCATGTGTAAGCTCCAATGTGACAGCATGAGATGAGGTTTGTAACCGTCACCGTATATATTTCAATGTCAGACCGTGTTAGAAGGTGATAGGGATGTGTAGGAGGTAACACTTGCTATTATGTTTCAGTGTGAGACCATGTTGGAGGAATATGAGGAGGTGGTAGAGGACTGGTACTTCAATCACCAGGGGGAGAGACTGGAGAAATTTCTGTGTGAAGCTCACATCCTGACTGATTCAGAGTCAGGTGAGTGAACTACATACAGTAAACACACACACACACACACACACACACACAGTGTATTGAATAACTGGGTGAAAAGATTTTGTACATAAAACAGACAAATAAAACAACAAAATAGATTCACTCTTAATTTTTTGTTATATTTTGTTATTTGGTTAATTATTCTGAATGATCATTTTGCACTTTATTTCTCTCTAAATAATTTTTCCATAAAGACCTTAAGACAAGTGAGATATAAGAATTGAAAGATATCATATATAATTTTTATTCATAAAGAAATTTTCTGAACTCCTTTACACTGAAAATGCTATACAAAATAATATATATTCTATACAAAATATAGAGTCAAACATTCGCATTCGATTTTTTTTCCTCTGCCTACTCCACTCTTTATCAGAATGTCTAAAAGAAGTGTGGAAAGGAGACTTGGGTGTGAAGGGATCAACTGTAGAGTTGGAGAGCAAGCGAGAGGAAGATGGTCAAACACACGACGCAGGAGAACTCTAACAGCAGAAACAGGGCTGACAAACTCCGACAGCTGGGCTTTTCAGTCTTCCTTATAGAATGTGTCCTGAAAAAGAAAAGTCATGCCAAAGACCATTGAACTGCGAGAAGAGTTTACAGGAACTTCTTCATATATGCTGGTTACTAGTCAACACTACGGCGCATTAAATAAATAAATAAATAAATGAAGCATCTACTTCAAACAAAGACAGTGATGGTGTTGTAGCCAGTAAAGTGCTGTACCTCAGTGTGGCCACTCATTTGTAAAGCAAGGACTTTTGTTTAAATCCATGCATAATGCCTTTGTTATAAACTGACTGTGTTGTGTTTAAGATCTGAACATACACAAACCGTCATGAGGATTTGTATTGACTTAAGTGAGTAATCGAATTCTGTGTATTTTATGGTTTCAAATAAAGTAGTTTTTATCAACACTGTATATTGTTTTTCTTGATAATTCCAGCTATACTTAAAAAAATTCTATATAAATATACTAGAACTAGAAAGTTTTAACTTCTTTTCAAACCTGACTGAAAGTCTTTCTTTCTTTCTTTCTAAAATTTGTAATTGGTTACATTTTCTGAGAAACTTCACATTTCCAGTCTCCAGGGTGCAGTGGCTTAGTGTTTAGCACGTTTGCACCACAAGGGTTGAGGTTCAATTCCTGCCTGGGCTCTGTGTGTGTGCCCAGAGTTTGCATGTTCTCCCTGTGCTGCAGGGGTTTCCTCTGGGTACTCTGGTTTCTTCCCCCAGTCCAATACAGGATATGTATGGTAAGCTGATCAGCATGTCCAAAGTCTCTGTAGTGTATGAATGAATGTGTATGGGTGTGCCCTGCGATGGATTGACACCCCGTCCAGGGTGTTGCCCACCTTGTGCCCCATGCTCCCTGGGACAGGCTCCTGGTTCCCCGTGACCCTGCAGGATAAGTGGTATAGAAGATGGATGGATGGATGGAAGCAGTCTCCAGTGTTAGCCCATTTGTAGCTGTTATCACAAAAGTATGAACTGACTTGTGTCATGGATAGAACACACATTAACCTTAACTGTAAATAAGTAAGCATATGACTTGCTATTCTTTAATTTATGCTAAGTTGTAATTGTTTCCAAATTCATGCGATGTGAGAAACAAAACACTTTTGGAGGTGCTGTTAATGGAAACTTAAGGGTGGTAACACATGACTCAACCATCTTTCAACCATTTTTCCCCCTATAACAACATGCTGTGTTATGTTTTATAACTTATATATCTGATCCTTTGTAACAAAAAAAGCTGAAATACTTGATGTCTCAGGCGACACAGTATGTTCAGTGTGGCTTTTGCACAAGTAAAAACTATTTCCGAACATCCCTGCTATGTGCTTCTTGGCCACCAAGAGGCAGTAGTGTCCAAATGATTTAGAATTTTTGTTCTTCCATCTGATCCAGACAGTCAGAGAGCACTTCCTGCCACTTGCTGCTCCTGTGCATATGTTTGGGGCAGTGAGTGGCCTTATGGTGGGACATTTTATACATATTGAAGCAGACTGACACTCGACACTTCATGTCTAATGTATTGCACATTTGTGTTAATACATAGACACCTGGCACTGCCACTTGCCCAGATAGGCTTTCATTAAGAATAATGGGTAAGTACATCTTTCAACATCAGCTCTGATTAAAGCAACCTCTTACTACTGAGAAATGTTTAATTTGGATGACGATATTCGTGAGGAATTGCAATATTTTAATATGAAATTTATAGTAAATCACGTTGCTTCACCTATCTGGATGACTGTGTTTTCCATTGAAGACAACAGACTGCACTTTCAGGTTTCATTACATGGACAGTAATTTCTTGGCTATTTATTATTGAATATGCCGTATAAAATAAGATATAAGTACTTTATCGTGCTTTATTCAAAGAAATGTTTGTCTCGATTTTTGCATAGATTTGTTTAAAAAATACGTGTAGCTACAAATCTATAATAGGTAATACAAATGTAAATATTCGTTATATCTCTATATGTATAAACATGCTTCTGACTCAACAGTAAAGCACTCAACGTTTAGGCTTTAGGGAATCCTTCTCTGCAGAAAGGGTGCAGTCTGATTGCCTCTGGGAGAAAAGATTTACAGTACCACTTGACGTGCTTGCTTTTACTTACTGTCATTGAGTTCGCTCATGTGGAATAACATCTGCATCCTATTCATTGTGTCCTAGAGTGACACTTGCTCTTACATCAATGAAAGGTAGAAATATCATTTCAACATTTCCTGCATACCATTGAATATTTGTAAAAAAAAACCCCAAAAATAAAAATAATAATAATAAAAAAAAGTAATTAAAAAAAAGTTCAGTTGAAATTTGATCATGAAGTGTGGCTTCGTCTACTGTTAAAACATCCCACTTCCTCTCGCTCAATCTCAATAGTATATTTTCCTCAATTCACTCAATGTTATCCTTCAGAGACTGGGGAATTCCAGTTCGTTTTTGTGATGAATGAAGTTGAAACAATTTAATCCTTCACCCCCAGGGAAATCTGCTACATCCATCTCTCTAGACACATCAGTAATTTATCTACATAAAACAAGTGACACCTGCCAGATTTGTTTTGGAATTAATGACAGGAAAGGACAGAATGATTTGCACTGATTGATTAAAACCCTCACTAATCCTAACCCTAGAGGTTTAGTCCTTTCACTGTGTGTGTGGATAGGGATATCATGAATGAGTCTCCAGAACTGGGACTGAGCAACAATGGTTACGGAATGTGTTACAAAAGATTTCTTTGCATTTTCCTTTCTAAGCAAACAATTAAACGGACTAGTGCTACAGTTATTGTATCAGTGTTGCTCATGAGCTTCACAGTGGCACAGTGGGTAGTGTTAGTGCCTCATAGCTTCAGGGTTCCCGGTTTGATTCTGAGCTCATGTTAGTACCTGTGTGGAGTTTCACATGTTCTTCCTGAATCTGTGTGGGTTTCCTCCAGGTTCTCTGGTTTCATCATCCCCCCAAAAAAACATGCAGTTTGGTGTAATGCCTATTCTAAATTGCCCCTTTATATGACCTGCAATTCCTGTCTCATGTCCAGTGTTCCCTAGATAGACTCTGAATCCACTACGACCCTGACTAGGATAAAGCAGTTACTGGACAATAAATAAGTGTTGCTCATAACATTTAAGACTGCAGTGGAATGTAATGTTTTTACAGTTGAAAAAATAAACTTATTTTTAACCCCTTTAACATCAGGTGGAGATCTGTGGAATAACCAAATGTATTTGACCCCTTACTACAATAATTTTGTTCAGATTAAGACAGGTAACAGGGATGGGATGGGTGGTTGAGCCTTTTTTAGGGTTCTGGTAGTATCTGACTGTATGGTATACCATAATGTCTTAACCAGAAAATCCTGAATCTGTTTCCACATGAATCCTGGACCTTTGGACCGAGAGTGAATACAGTATCTGTGTAGCATCAGTTCTCACATGGAGGCATTTGCAATTAGGTCTTCATTGCAGACAGAGTAAAATAGGATTATGGCAAATAGATTAAAATATAGATTTTTGTTGCAGCAGCACAATGTTTCTGCTCTTGTTACTATTTTTAGAGATATCTGGTTTGGAGACCAGACTAAAAGTATTTCAATACACTCCAATGCCTATACCATTGATAGGCCTAGCCTCGAGTTATATGCATGAATTATAGGTGCTTATAAGCGAGAGGAAAAAAAGCAGTATTTCTGAATAGACAAAACACAAATTTCACACTTAGAATGCTTAGATGCTTCTAAAGGGATCTCCAGGACTAATAATCTTATTTTTCCTTATTTTCTACATCCTCACTCTGAGTTGTGTTAATTTGAATCAACAGAGAAAAGGTTGCATTTGATGCATTCAATGATTATTTATATACCACAGTTTTGCATATGTTTTTACTTAGAATACATAGGGCTAAAATAAAGCATTACTGGCATGAATTTGTATGAGGTCTTCTTCATGTATTCACACTTTCCCTGAAATGATTGTTGCTTTCGAATAGAAGCAATTCACATGCTCGCTGAAAAAAAGACAACAAGAGGAAATATCTTGAATAAATATAAACGTATCTAGCATTTCATTAACATTATGTGATTGCAGCAAGAACATTTCTATAGTAAGGATTTTATCATTTTTTCAAGCATTTAGATATTTACAGATGTAAATTGTTGAAATTTCAAGTTTGGAAAACAAAAATAGTTGAAAATAAATGGGATAATCTTACATTTGTTTGATCATAAGCTTATCATTAGAAATTTTATATAAATTCAACTCCTTTCAAATGGATATATTTGGAGATGCCATTTTACAGTGCCGATGATTATTGTGGAATTGTAGAACGTTTATGACAAGCAGAAAAAAAAATGTAACCAATTGTCAATACTTGCAAACCTACTTGATGTGACACAGCACATACATTCCCTTTCTCGTATCAGCTGTGTCATTGTTATCAGCTGCGTCATAAGTAATAATCCTGTGAATGTTGGTTTTACTAGACAATGTTATGTACAGTACAATTTCCAGTTCAGGGAAAATCCTGCAGGAGCAGGAACAGGAAACACCAGCATATGACATTCATCAGCAATTATGTCTGGCTTTCTCCTGTTTCCCTTTTTTAACAAACTACACTGGATCAGCTGTCCACTTTAGTGATTTACTACTCACTTAATTGCAGACCTTAACTTCCACGTGTGATTAGGTGTGATTTTAATTGACTGGAAAGCTTTATTTGGAGGTGCTACTACAGCTGACCTGATTAACCTGCAAGAACACACGATTTCACCAGAATATGCCTGCTTTACACATATCTGCCACCCACTCAGATTTGTTCATGATGATGAAAAGTCATACCATCTAGAGTAGGCTATGACATGCTGCTGTGATGAGATCTTCTGTGAGTCAGTATGAATACTGCCTTTCTGCACAAGTTTGTCTTCAGAAAAGAATGTACTGTGAAATGCAATTCAAAACACTGGGACATTGTTTTGTCAGTCTTCTGCAAAAAATAACACTAGAGGGCAAGCTACAGTACAAGCGCTTGAAAAAATAATAATAAAACAACCTCCCTTTAGTTTCCCTCTAGCAGTGTTTTTGATTTTCTCCATTATTCCTATACTGAGATCCTCTCCTTTAGGCACCCTGTGTATCTGTATGGTCTCTTGGATAACGTTAAATTGGAGTTAGGACTGAATGCCAAGGTAATTGCTCTTAGATAATGTTTTCTTTGTCTAGGCATGGATTTGTTTTGATATCAATACTGTGGAATTTCCCTTCACATGTTGCATACTTTCACTGGCTGGGCTCGAATGTTGTGAGAATGTGTCCATGTAATTAATACTAACATGCTTCACAATGCCACTCCAATCAGCAGCTGCCCGCTACGGATTCACGTTGTCATTCACGTTGCCATAAAGAAAAATGAGGCTCTCAGTACATTGCTTGTTCTATATCTGCACCTTGTTAGGGCATGAATAATTTAAAAACAAATGGGATTGAAAATGGGCATCACAAAAGGTGATAATGAGGTTTATAACAAAAAAAGAGTAAGTTGGTATTGGGATGGTGTTAGAATTATTTTATGAAATGAAATAAAGCCACTTGGACTTTTTTTCATGAGATCTGTTTGGACCACTCACTGTTAAAATTATGCACAAGGTCTTTTGGAGGCAAATTGTGCAGGACAGGAAAACCTGTTTTGTGATCACAAAGCTTTTCTTACTACACTGCTCTTAATATGTTCGGCTCACAGACCAGCTCCAAGAAAATCACGATGCTTGCCTTTAAATATCTGGTGTTTAGTGGCATAGTGACCACAGTAGCTTTCATCTTCAGTTGCACTTTCATGGTGCTCCAGACTTTCTCTGTCAACCTCAATGTCTGGACTTTCTCCTGCTCTTCTCCTCCATCACACAGTGCACCTTATTTCCACACACCCTGCACACTATGGCTTGAAGCTCTGCCTGGAACCTTGCTCAAGCTTAGTAACAGCTTCATGTGATGCACAATCAGCCTGCCAATTTAGCGCAGTTATTATACTTGTCTACTGTCCAAGGATATCAAAGTCTAAACTGCACTGCTCTCTCTCTCTCTCTCTCTCTCTCTCACTCACACACACACACACACACACCTGGGAAACAGTCCTCAAGGGAAGTCATCAATCAGCTTTATGAGACTGCTCTGGGAAAGTGGCTTCATCTCTCTTCTCTCAGTTCATTTGTTTCTTTTTCCTCTCTCTCTCTCTCTCTCTCTCTCTCTCTCTCTCTCTCTCTCTCTCTAGTGTATGAGCTTCAATCATGTCAGCTAACTTACTCCAAGGATTGCGCTGTTTGCTCAAGTGTTCTTTTAGTCAGTTGTGCGTTTAACTGACACCAGAATTAATGACCACGCGCCTGTCGCTTCAAAATCATGCCGTTGTGCCGTCCTTAAAATGAACTTACACACTTGCCCGTGAAATAGCTTCGGGCAAAGCGCAAATTATTCTCTGTCCAAACTGGTGGCTAAAATTGCGCACTTTTCGCGTCCACCTGTTTAAAACGCGCGCCTGCAACTACACAACCATTAGCAAAGTGTGTGTGTGTGTGTGTGTGTGTGTGTGTGTGTGTGTGACGTCACATCGACAGTAATGGGTTCGCCGCGCGCGTTGCTTGCTGTGGCACTATTGATCAAAGACCCTATGAGACGCAGGCGAACCAGCAGCGCGGCACATGGTAGGAGTCACTATTTTCACTTTTTCTTTTATTCCTCTTTTAATCATTCACAACTGCTGTAGCTGCTTCATGGCCGGTTATGGGCTTATAGCATTATAAGCAGAGTAGAGACTTTAAATATAGAAGTGCAGGAGCGAGCATTGACCAGCTGATTGGTGAAGCAGCAGTGGAGCTGAAGTGTATCCCTGAAGTGACTCTAACTCTGACAAAGACTTAGACACAGCAAGGTGGATGCACAGGTCGATGATTTATATATATATATATATATATAATCTCGAACAATTTCTAACGAAGTATATGGACGTGGAAATCTGGTGATATTGTTCTTGGAGAGTTATTGGAGAGTCCTCGGATTCAATATAAACCTCGGATATTAATATAATCTTATAAACCTACTTAGAAAAATAAATGTCTTTCAAATGTCTATGTCGTTTTCATTGTGATTGATTTTAAACTAAACAATACAACAACCAAACAATAACAAACAACAACAATAATCATAATAATAACCATACTGATTATTGTTGTTGTTGTTGTTGTTGTTGACAAAAAAATCGAAGCAACAATCCTCTCAAATATTTTTTTTATTTTATTCGCGTATTGTGAAATCAACAAAGCAAAACGTTGGCCTATAATTTGTATGAATTAAATATTATTAATAGTGATTAAGATGTGATTAATAAAATAAAAATGTGATGAATTATTATGTAGGCTATGTTAAAAGGATTAGGCCTAATTGTTGTGTACACAAATCTGAAGGTTCTGATGGTTTCGCTTAATTTTGCTCTATAGCCTACGCATTTATTTATGCGTAACGGGTAAATTAGTTAAATGTGGCACCGATTATTTCTGGTTAAATGAAGCACTCTGAGACACATGTGCAGGGTGAAGCCGTTATTTTAATGTTCATTTCTTTCATTTTAGACCTGGCAAATTCGTTCCCTTAGTCTCAAAATAGAAAGCACACCAGATAATTAAATACCTTTTTGCAAACTAGCAGGAAGGTTATTTCGATGCTTTCTTCATCAGTAAGCTATAATTCTATTCTTAATTTGATTTAGTGCCCTAATTATGAAAGAGTTGTTTGAAACTATTTAGAGTTTCTTGTCAGGAAATAACTAACCTCAAATAATTACCGTTACATCAGATTAATGATGTTTGGTTTGGACACCATGTGGAGATTGTTTATATAATCTGATTAACTGTGATTAACTGGTCTCACTTTAAATCCATGGGATAAAACAAAACAAAACAAAACAAAACAAAAAAAACACAACACACACACACACACACACACACACACACACACACACAAGACAAAAAGCAGTGTTTGGCGACCTATGGCCTGTGTAGGTGGCCAGCTGCAAAAGGCTGATGTTCTTATTAAAAAGCGCAATTTCCGTTTGCCTTCCTCTGGCTCCCTTTTCCACAACGACACATGTCGGGTCACCTGATACATCCGACTGGTTGTGATTATATAGCCATAAAGCTGAGTTTTTCATTAAATGATCATTATAATGATTGAGCAGAGTTACAGTTAATTCAAATCCCAGAGCAATATCAACGTTTAAAAAAAAAAAAGAAAAAAAGAAAGAAATTGCTGTAAGTGTCTGAAGACATGGTTTTGACGGGTTTTATTGATGATGTTCTAGCTATTAGTCGGATGAGCTTTTGCGGATGGGTGTGATTCCAAAGTTAATGATGCTTTTTGGAAAAATGTCCACAGGACCCTCTTCTGAGTGATATTAACATTCAAGATCGTAACTAGCACATGTGCCTTTAAGCGTAAATGAGGTGGAACCGATGTGCAGGTCTGACAGCTCGGCCTGATTTCACTGTGGAAATGTTGTGCTTGGCATTTATGAAGGAAGCTCTAGGGCGATTTCTTGTGCATCTGTTTTTCAGTTTTTCAACACTGACAGTGGAGCGAAAACTCCCAAGCAAATTTCAATGCCAGGGCGCCTAATCTAGCGTGGGAGAGTGTGTGATCCCCTCTCTCTCTCTCTCTCTCTCTCTCTCTCTCTCTCTCTTCCATATGGTTTCTCCTTCAAACTTGAACCAGGCCTTTGTTTGGTTAAACTTCTGAACAGTATAACTCAGTATATCGATGGCATATGCGGAATGAGAATAATATATGTGCCTACAGCAGATGAAGGTTAAGGGTTTGTCTGAATTAGGACTTGCGAGACAGCAGGAGCATCTATTTGCAGGTTGTAGATTTATGAGTCTCATGTCTGGGCTTGCCTATTAAGAACATGAAGCAAATCTGGATCGTCTATGGGGTTTTGGCTGATATGAGAAGTGTTGAAAGGGTGACTTCATTACAATCGACATTTTTCACCCTCCTAATAAGAGAAAAACTTGGGTTTGCGGTTCAATGTGGTTGCTATTCAAACAGTATCAGCGCCGTTAATGCAAGCCATTGTATCATTTATTAGAAACCGCTGGGGCCACAAGCGACGTGTGTGTCTGTGTGATAGACGGGAGCCTCCAGCTAAAGATACGAGCGGCAATAATCCATTTTCTGAGGCCTGTCAGGTCTCTAAAATTAGATTAATGCACCTGATGAACAAAGTGGCCACTGTACTCGGACCCCGAGGTCCTCTCGAGCTTAAACTTTCCGAGGACAACTACAACTATCAAAGGTGTTGGCAGCAATGTGTGTTTATTCATATGTTTAATTATAGAAGGCGTTCTCTCTTTTACATAGGCTATATTTCTATGTAGGGACTGCCATGTGCGGTGGCCTTCCTCAGTTTACCAGTCGTCAAATAACGACATGTTTCCCCCCCACATCCTTAAAACTTTAAAGAGACTTTTTATTTTTATGAGATGTTAATTTGGATCATTTGGCCTGTATATTCAGCCACATTAAAACGTTAGGCTGTGTTAATTCTCTCTGGGGGGCATAAAGAAATTTACAAACGACTGCAAACGTTTGCATGCCCGATGGGTTTATGGGTGAAAATATATGTAAAAATGCACGTTATGTTAATGCAGTGTGTGTACAAAGATTTCCAGGAATCCAAAAATTAAAATGTGGGTGCAGTCTGTAATCCAAAACAATAATCCAAAACAGAGAAAACAGAGCGGGGGGAAAACATTGTTTGGAAAGTTCAACGCGCTCCAGATCTGATTTAAAGGCAACTATGTAGGACATCTGGTACAGTTTTAACAGATATATCAAGAGAATGGGTAAAGATGGGCAAATTAGGAACAGAAATGTCAGGACGAATCGAAGGCCAATGTTACAGAATAACGGAGAGTATTCATAAAATCTGCTCAGAGCAGGTGAGCATATCATTTATTAGAGAATATGATATCGCATTACCAAATGGGGCTGCAGATGTCCAAAGAGATACACCAATAGCACGGTGTTGTTTTTGTTTGTTTGTTTGTTTGTTTGTTTGCTATCACCCAATAATATTTCACCATACTATTTGGGAATTTTATGTTATTCGTGAAACACACGTGAAACCTAACTCAAAGTAAATGTCATGCTGCATGGTTAAATTTACCTAGTTATCTTTTTCATTTGCTCCTATAAAGTCTACAAAAACAAACAAACAAACAAATAAATAAAAATTCGCTCAGTTGAACAGTGAGCTTTTGTTTTGCTCACTAAATCGGTGTAATGGGACCGAAATATGTTAATTGTTCTTGTATGTATTTTTCTGTTATAAAAAAAAATAAACATGCAGTGATGTCTTAGTACCAAAGTGTTTTTCCAATCCATCATCCAATTTGGAGCTTGCAGGACTGTGCTGTAACTCCCTCTCTGTCCCTGCGCTCTGCTGCCAGCACTGCAGATCAGCTCAGTGGCTCCATGACGAGTTATGTTAAAGCTGGACAACAGCGCCAAATCTCAGCAATCTGTCAGACAGCATGAGCTCCCATTTAGCATGGGAAGACCTGCAGAGAGCACGGAAACTGACAGGTATCCAGGTCTGTTCAAGTTCAGCCAAAATGTATGTAAAATCGATTTCAGGGAGATTGGGCAGGAGAGGGACTTGTGCAAGACCTCAATCTCGTAAATGAATAAAAAAGCATATGTGGGCCTGAATGGAGCTCGTTAGTGGTCTATAACTATGTAACCATCTTTAACTATTCTATAAAGTGGTCTTTAAACTCTTGAAGTTATGCCTATAAGCCTCTGGCGAAAACGTGCTTTTGTATCAGGGTATAGGCTAAGCTTATAAAAGAAAAAGAAAAGAAAAACAATGTTTATGTTTACACAAATAAATAAACTAGATGATATTGTAGCATTAAATTAATCATATATATATATATATATATATATATATATATATATATATATATATATATATATATATATATATATATATATAATTTAACTATTATAATTTAACTACAGGCCTGTAAACCCATAAACCAGCACATGCTATTTGTAAAAATATTATATATATATAGCATGTGCTGGTTTATGGGTTTACAGGCCAATAGTTAAATTAAAGGCTGGGTTAAAAAAACAAACAAACAAACACACATCCAAGATGATTTTTAAACTCTTAATAAGCTTTAAATGCAAATCGAAATCAGGTCAACATTAATGAAAATCAACTCTAAAATTAAAACAATCCAAACCATAGTTTGTAACACCATAAACAAACATGCCTGGTTTATGGGGCTAATTTGAGGCTTAACTTGTGTGGCCGACATAAGACTTTTCTGTATGCCTGAAGAGAAACAAAACTATTTTGACGGATTTCTCCTTGACGTCGTGATGACACATCGTGTCTCTCAGGCTACAGAAGAAGCCCCTCTCAGCTTCAAAGTCAGCTTCGAGGTGTCTCAAGTATCTTTCTCCCGACTCGCACAGAGTGTGAATTTATGGAAAGTGAAGGATAAATTGTTGAAACCACATCCGCACTGCTGGAATGGCCATCAGGCGAGACCATACTAAAACAGTGTGTATGTGGCCTTGAGGGAGTGCAATGAAAGTCCAAACTCACACTGTTAGAGCACTTCTAATCCATCGAGTCCACTGAGACTAATAAACAGTATTTCAGTAATCAATCAACAATCTAATAGATCCGAGTACTGGGACAATATACACAACCATGCCCGCCACACATAGCCTACTGTACACCCGCGCATTATGTCAGGTGTGTATATCAAGCCGTGAATAGCTGACATGTTCCGTCCCTGCTCACTTTCTGTCCTAACTTACCGCCTCACTCATAAGGCTGCAGATAGAGACGCCACTTAGATATCCGATAGGCCTAGTCAATTAATCAGACGGCCAATTAAAGGCCGATGAGTTTGGGACAGAGGTCTCGCGTGTTTCCCACCGGCCAGGCCTCTGCACGACACATGCAGATGGTCAGTGTTGCCAGATCGAGGGGTTTAACCTAGTTTTGTTAACACAAATACACTATATATATATATATATATATATATATATATATATATATATATATATATATATATATATATATATATATATATATATATATATATATATATATATATATATATTTATATATATTGTGTGTGTGTGTGTAAAGACGTTTTAATATAAATTCAGGATAAACAACAACAACATTTAATCATCATCATCATCAAATAGTTTATATTTACATAGTAATGTTAAACAAAAATGATATTGGTTTAAAGCTTCAACAGTAGTTTTAATTTTAATTTTAATTTTCAAAACATAATATTAACATAAGCTTATGTAGAGGTCTCTGCTGCTGTTTATCCAAAAACATGCCTATATGCAATTTATTGATTTTGACATTGTTTTTGAATGCTGATTGTCCTAATTAAGGTCAAACATCTGGCAACCATACAGATGTGTCACCACATATTCATTCTCTCTCTCTCTCTCTCTCTCTCTCTCTCTCTCTCTCTCTCTTTCTCTCTCTCTCTCCTACTGGGCCCGTTTACACAGGCCTGCTGACTCTGCTGTCAGTGTCACACGCTTGTTAGGACATTAACACCATTTAGGAATAGTCCAAGAACGATAGGAGCAGCTGATAAGGAAAGAAAGAGATGAGAGAAATCAAAAGCCCTTCTTTTTAACATAACTTTAGGACAATGTATTCAACAATGTTCGAAAAATGAGGAATCGAATGACTTATTTTCTTCCAATCATATATAATAAAATTATTATTAAATTAAAATGATATGCATATACATAAATAATATTTTATTTTCTAACTACTTCTTTGGATGTTACAACTACGTCTTTGTGATTGGCTATTTTTGCTTGAGAAAATAAAATTGCACTGGGATATTTTTATATAGATCATATATAAACCTTTGCCAGGAGTTCAAAGACAACAA
The DNA here is from genome assembly GCA_012411365.1 of Ameiurus melas. Taxonomy (NCBI): domain Eukaryota; kingdom Metazoa; phylum Chordata; class Actinopteri; order Siluriformes; family Ictaluridae; genus Ameiurus; species Ameiurus melas. The sequence continues at coordinate 17,047,295 of CM022756.1, forward strand.
CAAACCTGGGAATTTCACAATAGCAAGTATTACAGTATCAAGTTTTTTTTTAATCAGAACGGGGAGATTCAAGACTCTCTGTTTTTAAATAATAATAATACCACACAACCGATATTTGAAATAATTTCTTGAGGAAAAAAATTATAAAGCACACATAAAAAAATTGCACATGATTCTAAAATGGCTGAGAAAGTTGTATATACATATTTTATTTTAAAATAATAAATCATTAAAAATGATATTGAGAATTCATAGCATTTGGAAAGCAGTAGGTAAATCTCTATGGAATTTATAAGAAGTTCTTAAAATATTAAATACAACATCCACAATATCTGTTGGTGTCTGCTATATATTACATGTGGCTACCCTACCCAGGTTAACCTATGACTGTATGATGTTAACATGATCTTTTTCTATTATTCTGAACTTTTTAAATATATTTCACAAGCTTACTGTTTTATAAGCAATCAAATAAAAAGTTTAAAGCAGTGTACAAAGAAGTGAACCATACAGAAAAAGAACAGGATCTAACATACTGCAGTAATCATCTTAAATGTTTACTATTGGACGTGTGATCAGTAAAATGGATAAAAATTGATCAAGGCTGTAATGTTAAGTGTTAAGTAGTGATTTGGTCTCAAACTAGTATATTCAGGGAAATTTGGCTTCATTGTATGTTATACCTGCAGGTGGTAAGTTCTTAACAAAATAAAAAGCAGGGGTTTCAGAGTTAAGTAGGATACAGAGACTCATTTGCACAGAGACGATAACTGCACCATATTCTGCTTTAAGAGGCGGTGCAGTAAGTCTTACATGCTTTTTCACATTGAGTCACTAAATCTGCCACTCGGTTTTCTCATTTAATCTCCATTTCCCCTCTTTGTCCCTTGCTCCTCGAAGCCAGCTGTCCAAGTTCCGTGTTGTCTTTGCCTGTTACCATTTCCTCTTTGACAGGCAATGCAAAACATTTTAATAAGGCATGGTAATATAACCACAACATCTTGAGAAAAGGACACCAAAATATGTCGACTGCATTCTTTCCAAAATTCATCTTACACAGAATCATTTAGAATTTGTGATATCAGTATATTAAACTATTTCACAAGTTCTGGCCCTAGAATGTTAAACAAATGCCATGGCATTTCATTGCCTCTGTATCCTGTGTTCACAAGTGTCTCTTATATTTAGAATTGTCTCTGTTATTTACCCTTTTGCACCCTCTTTCTTTCTTGCTATCTTTTTACAGCTCCCATTTCTGTAAACTATTAAAACTCAGCCAATTTCTTACTTCCCCACTCAAGCTTTCACTGTTCTAGATCCCCTACTCTCTGTACCCCCAGGTTTGGATTCGGAATGGGAAAGTGACTATAAATTTGATGAATTGCATAGGGGTTGTGCTCGTAAGACAGCTGCTCCTTGTGCTTTTTGACATTTCTCACAGAAACTGCCTTCATGCCTCACACATTCGCTCGCCCTCATTCCTTTTTCATGGGATCTTTTTCCTGAAATGTCGAGTCAGATATAAGGCTGCATCAAACTAGAACCCACGATGCAGAAGAAAATAAGAGACGCCCCCACTGACACACCGACCACTGATTGGTTGGTTAGCGTTTCCTGTAAAATGGTTGACTTCCATTTTGTTCTATGAATAGGGATGTTTTCAATTGGGGCACAGATGGTGCAGGTGGAGAAAATGGATGTTGTAATGCTCTCACTCTTATGGTTTTATTCTTCTGTCAAATAAATCCATTATAATCCTTTCCTGTTATAATCTGACCTCGTCTTTGTTAAAGAAATCCCTTCTTTCTTCTGTTGCCCTCTCTGTTGCAGGCCTGATGACATCATGCTCCAGTATCACTCCCCTTCCTCCCTAGCCCTTTCTTTTCTCTTTTCCCTCTTTCTCAGTTTCTTCCCTCACTCATTTCTCTCCCCCTCCCTTTCTCAATCCCCCCTTCGCTGGAGCTCACCTCATGACCCCTGCTACCACCTGGATGGGCGTGCACGCCACTGCCTGTCCGATTTTATTAACGCTGCCTACGGTGTGCCTGTACGGACTGAAGACATGCATCAAGGGACAGAGAGAAACATCAGCACCCTGACTGACCTCCATAATCCCCATAACCTGAGCTGCTGGAAAGCCTCAGAAGGTTCAGTCACTGGGGATTGGACCTTTACTGTTCCCCTAGGTAGACGCTTTGAGGTCACATACATCAGCTTACAATTCTGCCAGCAGGTGGAGCCCACTGATCCTTTCTCCATTTCTATCCTAAAGTCAATGGACTACGGACGCAGCTGGCGTCCCCTGCAGTTCTACTCCAGCGACTGCATGGGGAGATTCGGTCTACCTGCTCAGTCTGTCGCTCTTAGTAGACATCAGGAGACTGAGTCTCTGTGCTCAGATCCAAGGCCTTTGCAGAAACACCGTGGTGGAGTTGTTTTGGCTTTTTCCACTCTGGACGGACGTCCTTCCTCCTCTGATTTCGAATACAGTCCTGGTCTCCAGGACTGGGTGACTGCCACTGATATCAGGATAGTGTTTCATCAATCAAAGGGTAAATCAGTCAAGCAAGACAAGAAGCCAGATGAAGTGGGTGGGGTTCTTAAATGGCCAGTAAGGTCATTTGATGAAATGACTCAAAGTGAAAAGCAAAGATCAGAGAATGCATGGATTAAAAGTACTGAAATGAGGAGACACAGGAAAGAGGAAAAACTAGCAAAACCATCAAGAAGAAACCGCAATAAGAGTTCCTCACAAGAAACTGGCCACAATGTAACCCGCAAACAGATGGAGACTCAAGAAGGCAGAGGCAAAGGACGGGGCCATAAGAAAGACACACCTCGGTGGAAGCCATGCCAGGATGCTGTGTGTGATTGGATGATAGAAAGTCAGGGGCAAAACTCTAAGAGAAATGAGTTGAGGAAGCGCAGAAACAATGCAAGACGTGAAAGGTCTCGTTCCAGATTAAGAAATAAGGTTGTACATCACCTCTCACCATCTTCTCTCTCAACCCCACCCACACTTCCTCTTGCTCTCTCTGATGTCCAGGTGGGTGGCAGGTGCAAATGTAATGGCCACGCGTCTCGATGTCGCCGTGATGATAATGGTCATGCATTATGTCAATGTGAACATCACACAGCTGGACCAGACTGCGATGTCTGTGAGCCATTTTTTTATGATCGCCCTTGGCAACGAGCCACACCCACACAGCCACACCCGTGCGTCCGTGAGTTATGATTGCTGTGTGTGTCTATGTCTTGTCTACCATGATCTCGTTGATATTGGTTTACTGCTCTTTAACTTGAAAATCCACTAATAAGCTATATGAGTAACTCTTTACCTTCCCCTCTCTCTCTCTCTCTCTCTCTCTCTCTCTCTCTCTCTCAGCATGTCAGTGTAATGGCCACTCCAATAAGTGCAGGTTCAGTATGACAGTTTACCAGCAATCTGGCCGGGTCAGTGGAGGAGTATGTTTGAAGTGCAGACACCACACAACTGGACGCCACTGTCAGTTGTGTCAGAATGGATACTACCGTGACCACAGCAAGCCCCTCAACCATCGCAAGGCCTGCCAACGTCAGTGTGTGTGTGTGTGTGTGTGTGTGTGTGTGTATACTTGTGTGCATGCCTATACAAAGCTATATTATGGTTATCTGATAATCATAAACTATGCATGTAAAAGAATACAAGTACCTTATTTGAAATTAACAGTTGTTAATGTTCTACACAGATACAAATACAGATGCGAATAGGAGGTGCTCTATTCGGTTTTGTTTTCTGGTTTTCTTTTAGAAATGTTCACATGGCATCTTGGCTGAGAATAGACTTTCATGCAGGCGAACAGTCAGATATGTATGAAGCTCATGGATGCGGAAAACCACATTCATTAACATGAAAATAAACAATGCGTTTACAACAATGCATTCACAGAGATGCATTTAGTCATCCAATAAGTCATAGATTTTATATTTAGTTTAGTCCTATATTCTGGGAAATAAAACCAACTAGGGGGCGGCTGTGACTCAGGTGGTAGAGTGGATTGTCCACTAACCGTAGGGTTGGCGGTTTGATTCCCGGCCCACGTGACACTACATTCTGAAGTGTCCTTGGGCAAGACACTGAACCCCAAGTTGCTCCCGATGGCAAATTAGTGCCTTGCATGGCAGCTCTGCTACCATTGGTGTGTGAGTGTGTATGTGAATGAGATACAGTGTAAAGTGCTTTGGATAAAAGCGCGATATAAGTGCAGATCATTTAACTAAAAATGGCACAGGCAGGTACAAACAAAAAGAATAACTGCACGTTCAGGATTAGAAAATGTCCTGTACAGATCTCAATTTTTTTTTAGAGGAAACAAACCCCAGCCCTTTCAGGTTTAACTCTGACAGATACAAATACAAATACAGATATGGGTAATTGGAGCACTAAACAGTTTAGGCCAGGCCCACTTCAGGCTGAAATCCATATTCTGATACAGATGCGAATATTTGGAGCATTAAACAGTTCCATGCCTACTTTTGGTTTAAGTTCAAATACTGATACAAATACAGAACTATCTGGAGCATTTAACAAGCACAGATCGTGGCATTGCATTACCTGATGTTCAGACTTGTGTATGTAACAGAGAGAAAGCATGAGAGTTTGTGTCTATGTTATGGCTACACTTTGACTGCAGGAATGTGTTCTGACATTTGGCCTTTGCTCTCATGTTCATGGCATGCTTATAGGAGCTTTTAGTCCTAATATAACTTCACACTGTGGGCGGCCTTTGTGTGTAAACGCCATGTACATATCATGCTCCAATAGGTTCACTTCATAATTTAACAAGAAAACTCATCAGAGAGTTGCTTGCAACATCTAAAGCATAGGCATGTATTTTTTTTTTTCAGATTGGATGAACTGGGTAGATTTACACTGTTGTACTCTTGAGGTTGGCCTGATTATTGAAAACACTTTACATTTTTGCGAGGCAGTTTGTTTGAATGAGTGCAGGCTGACAGAGCTGCTTGGTTATGTCTGCTGTTTTTATAGCCACTTTTATTCTTGCTTCCTTTAGGTGGGTTTATGTTACATTGTTTCGATTTATCAATCTACCACTTTTATATGACTCACTCATAAACTCCTTTCTTAGGAATGGAGGAAAAATGTGGACATGTGGAAAAATATCTTATTGCAGAAAGCAATTCACATTTACACACTGAAGACTCTCACGCAGGGATGGGTATCGTTAAGGTTTTAATGGTATTACTACTCGGTATTACCGGTACTTTAACAGTATTCTTATTGGTACTTTGTGTTCTGTTTTTTTTAATGAAAAAAAGAAACAAATTGAGAACAGAATTAAAATTGCTTCATTTAATTTTTTAATTATTATTATACATCTCTTTGTAAAGGCACCAGTGTGAAGGCATTTTTTTACCGTTAAGATTTATATAATGCAGAAAAAATACTCAAAAGATTTATATGTAGGCTATTTGTAAAGTAACTGAAAGTGATGTGCATTTAAGAGCCTAAATGTTTACATAGCCCACTGATTTATTTCTTTATTTGGGATTTTAAAAACAACTAGAGAATATGTTGAATGCATCCTGTCGTTTCACCCGAATGAAATCAACAACATTTCAACGTAAGATAAGCAAACCAATTAGCGCGATTTTACATTTATTGTAAATGATGTGCACAACGTTGTGTCAACATGACTTTAATGAGCAAAAAGATGTTGTATTATTTAAATGTCAGAGATGCCTCGAGAGAGCTCGATTATGCGAGGATTATATGTCATTGTTATTTGGAAAGGCTGCTATCACAGATACCTGACGTAGATAGGGCAACCAGAGGCGAGCTAGCTAGGCAGTGGAAAACTTTGCATTGCTCTGTATGTACTTTTGAAAGATGCTTTGACAGATTGCTTGTATTTCCGTTCATACAAGAAACATCTTGTTGAACTTTTGTGCATCAAATCTAATGAAGTGTAAGAACACTTTTGAACATTTGGTTCTCTCCACCATCATCACACCATGTATTAAACAGGAGCTTTCATGTTACGGGTGACAGATGGCCTCCGCGCACAAGAGATCTCACTTCTGGATTGCGAATAATGAAAATGCAGACAAATTTCTTAATATTATCGCAAATTATCAATGGTTGGTGGTTTTCTACCTGTTTGTCTCTGTTTATCTGTTCCTGTTTGTCTCTCTTTAGATGTTTCTGACTGTTTATACCTGTTTTTTATTTCTGTAAAGCTGCTTTGAGACAATGACTATTGTAAAAAGCGCTATACAAATAAAATTGAATTGAATTGAATTGAATAAAATGTGTAAAACAACGTTTATTTACCAATAATAAATAGGAAATATATTTTCTTAATTTTCTCCAGTACCGAAAGCAGAACCGATATTGTCAGAGCATATCGATACAATAGTCTTTTATAGTTTAGCACCGGTGCCAGTTTAATAACGGGTTTTGGTACCCATCCCTAAATGTCACATAATCTCCAAGGGAACAAATGTTTCAGTTTCGCAATCATTTCGGATGATTTCACTCTGACCTCTTTTCTATCTCTCTCTTTTTCTCTCATTCTCTTCACTACTCCAGCATGTCAGTGCCATCCTCTAGGTGCAGTGGGCCACTGGTGTAATCAGTCCACAGGCCAGTGTCTCTGCAGGGAGGGCGTTACAGGACAAAGATGTAACCGCTGTGCTTCAGGATTCAAACATGGCCACTCACCTCTTCGGCCCTGCATTCGTAAGTGCCACTTAAGCTTGGACCAAACCTATATGCTGTGTTTTAACACAGGGCCGAGCTTTCAATGGATAGGCCCACAGTTAAGGGGGACAATTGAGTTTTAAGAAGTAGATTGCTGCCATGATTGTTTCCAGCATACGCTCTTCTTTCAAATGACTTCAATATATGTGTTGACATTGACTGCTCTTGGCCTAATTAAGATAAATTGTTTAACTCATGTATTGAGTACCACATCAATACAATATACTGTCTTACCCTGTCATTTGTTGATTTGGGATATAAAAGAAATCCCAACAAGTTTCCTCTAATTCCTGTGATTAACTGTGATTCCAGACAAATCTCTGAGCTTCCTCTGGCCTTTGTTAGTACGTCCGAGCTCCTATCCACCTGGTAGTCAGCCTTTGCTGGATTTACAAACTCTCTATTCTTGCTGATGTTAGCCCAGAGAGTGATAATCTGCATGCATTGCTCTGCCAAAGCTGAGCAGTGGATGCGGCGACACTTTTAAATCTCCTCTCAGGTGACAAATACAGGATGCACCTGTTGCAACACTCAAGCAAGCAGCCAGTGTCCCTCCCGGCTTGGCAGGCACATAATTCTTCACTAGTAAGGGCTCAGTGAAAGACAAGCTTGTTTGTTGTTTTACTGGGTAGGGTCCGACTGGGGTATTTATAACCAGAGGTCTTCTCTTAGGCAACAGCTAAAAACTAAGCTAAGGCCAACACCCATGAAACATTTGCCACTTAACAGGCAATGTCCTCATCGTTCAGCACTCGGATATTGACCTGAGCTGTATTATTAGCGTGACACTGTGGGGGGTCTTTATCTTGCATGCCAGAGTTGTCCTTAAGAGTGCAGAAAATTTATGGCACAAATCAATATGTGCAGTTTTTTGGGGGTGCAAAACTTCATTTGTGTAATGCCACTGCTAGTGCAAGGGTCATCAGTAAATTAATTATATAGTAGCTACATATCTGAACTGATTGCATACACATCCTGTGTAATGAATGTAGCCCATGGTGACATGAACGAGCAACTAGCAGAGGTTACAGTATGGGGGCCGAGGTGAGGGATAAGGTGTCACTGTCCCAGTTGTGTCAGAGCTATGGGCAAAAGGACAAGTCTCAGTGATAATATATGGTTGGCCCAGAGTTGCAGGCCTTTTATGACTAAACTGTATCAATGTGTGTGTGTGTGTGTGTGTGTGTGTGTGTGTGTGTGTGTGTGAGAGAGAGAGAGAGAGAGAGAGAGGGAACGCAAAAGATAGAGAGAAGTACACAGAGACAATCAGCATACACACATCCTCATTCTGGCATCTGTGCAAAGATACAGACACATGAAGATACATGATCAGTATGCACTAATGAGCCACCTCTGGGATTAGAGAGCTCACACTCACAGGCGAGGTGCAAAAAAGCTCAATGACTAAATCAAAGGCACACAAATAAACTTGTCAGTGCTTGCTATAATGAGCCTCTCTCTGTCACCAGGCATCCCAGAAGCTGCTCCACCAACCCCAGTTTACCAGTCCCAATATAGCATAGGTGAGCTATATTTTGTTTATATTTGAATTGCTTAAGGATCATATGGATATTTAAGTTTTGTGAAATATATATATTTTTGTTCTGTTACTAGGTCTTTAATTGCTGAAGTCTTATTCATTATTAACTGCTGCCACCTTGTGGACTGAGTGTGTCTTCTTCTGTATGAATCTTTCACTCCATCTTTCTGTCTTTCATTCACTTCTATCAGCTGAAGAGTGCCTCTCTTATTGCCAGCCTTCTCAAGCCAAAGTCAAAATGAATTTAGAGACATTCTGCCTCAAAGACTATGGTAAGGTCCATGGTTTAGGAAAAAAACATGAAATTATTGAAAAACTATCAATGGTAATGGAACTCTCTCTCTCTCTCTCTCTCTCTCTCTCTCTCTCTCTCTCTCTCTCTCTCTCTCTCTCTCTCTCTTTCTCTCTCAGTGCTAAAGGTTCAGGTTAGGGCTAAGGAGCGCTCTGGTCCCTGGTGGCAGTTCTCCGTGTGGGTGCAGTCTGTTTTCCGTGTTGGATTGTCTCAAATTAAAAGAGGTCTCCAGACCCTCTGGGTTCCTGATCGTGATGTCAGCTGCAGTTGCCCCACCCTCCAAGTGGGCAGGACCTTCCTCTTGATTGGTGCAGAGGAAAGCAGGAGGGGCTGGGCCCCAGGAGAGAGGCGACTGGTTGCTGATCGCTCCACCATGGCCCTACAGTGGCGAGAACACTGGAATCCCAAACTAAGGGGATTTCGTGGCCAGGACAATAGAGGCAAATGCCCTCCACACACAAACTCCACAACACGGACACACTCCTTCCTACACACACACGAGGAATACATCCCACCACACCTCGAGAAAATCCAGCCCGAGAGGCTGCATATTCACCATCGACTGTCTGCAAAATCTGAAGAAACTGTCCACACACACTCACACAACAATGCTCCAAACACACATAATGATAGTACAGATACACAGGACAAACAAAGACAGCTTGGCCATAACAAAGACAAATTCAAGAATGAAGATACCCAGAATTTCTTGCAGGAAACACAGAATCCTCCATCTGATGCTCCAGCACTAACTAGCCCATCTAATGCATCTCAGCAGCTCCACACAACAAGTTTGCCTACATCATCACCAGTGCTTTCTGTTACACATGGAGACAAAGAAGAAAGCTCAACAGAAACAGAAAGTGCACGTTTAATAACTATGACTTAGCTATGCCTTGCTCAAAGAAATGTCATGTTGTCAGTTTGGCTCTCTACTAGAAAGACCATTACTACCCCAATCCTAAAAGCTGGAAGACTCTTTAATACACAGGTTTAGTTTAGCATAAATATAGTCATATTTGGTTAATTCATAGAAAACTAGGGTTGACCTTTGTCAGCGTTTTATAACATATGTTAGACTGAAAGGATTTGGTGTGATATTTTATTTTATACCAAAGACCTGTTGAATCCTTGAACATGTTTTATCAGAAGGTGTTGATTCATTTTCTATAACAGCAGTTCTGACAATAGTGCCATCTTTCATTCAAATCATATCAAATCATTATATTAATGTGTTTATTCCAAAACATGATCGTTTCACAGTACAGGGACTTGTATGGCAGATGTTTCACATAAAAAAAATGCATTAAAAAAAGTGCTGTTATTTAACAAAGACAAACATAATTAATGATATAGTGCAGCTTTCAGTAAGGAGAGTTAATTTAACATTAATTGAAAGAGTCTCCAGGGAGAATCTTCAGTACAGAGAACTTTGTGCTTTCTAGGTTCTTGCTAACATGATAATCTGTGTGTGTGTGTTGTCTTTTTGTCTTATTTTGTCTTATTCAGGAGAGTGAAAAAAGAGAGACTGATGAGAGACTGTTTATAGCTGCAATAACGTAAGTGCTAACAGGAATTGACTTGTTTTTCAGACGTTCCACAACATCAAATGTAACAAAACTGATAAAAAAAAAAATATGATATGTTCTTTAATTAATTAAAAATGTAATTGTTCAGAAATTGCTACGATGTAAAATGAATAAAACACTTCAGGGGGTGCTGTTATAGGAAAATAATCAACTTTGGAGAAGTAACTGCATCACACCATCCTGCATTGTTTTATTACATATTACCCAGTATCAAATACAAACTTGTAAGAATGCTTTTTGTGTTTGGCTTTGTTGCCTCAAGAGATATCTTGTGTTTTATTGGAGACCCAAAATCAGTAGCTGCATCTGGCAGGCCAGTCTTTTTATTTTTTTTATTTTTAATGAATAACAATGACAGCACAAACTAAAACATAGACTAAAGTAGCTTTATGTGTGTGCATCAGGGTCTGAGTCAAAAATAGGAAGCTTTGGGGAGCTAAAGAAGTAAACTAAGAAGTGTGGGGAACTAAAGGGACTTAAATGTTAAGAGGAGACCGATAGTCAGTGGGAAGAAGATGTGTTTGTGAAGCCTTGATTAAAATATCTGTCATGTGAAAAAGATTTGGATTTGCCGATTTACTAAAGTATAAACAGCAAATTTAAAAACTTTTCTGCCTTTTTCGTATCTTATTAACTGTGAAATCTCTCCAGTTAAATAACTCAGCTGGTATGCACTATAACGGGTGAATGTGCCAGAATGTACAAATTCTGATTAAACATTATTTATTGTAGCTATAAACACCCCAAATAAATGTATACACTTAATATAAGCAGTGTGTTAGTCCTTAATACACCTGCATGTGAATAAAAGCTGTCTGCCTATGAGTAGCCTCCTGTTACATGTAATGTTAGCAAGCTAAAGGGATATATAAATTAATCACATACACATTCATTAACAGTGACTTACTGTACATGTCGATGCATAACACGTCTATAAATGTCATTTAGCATAAAACCAGATTGTCAGTTGTTAGCCTGACTCTGAGGTTGTCTTTTGTCCTTAATGTCCAAGAGGAAATCAAGACTGACATGCTAAAATGTAGGGTGATAGTCACACACAGGGCCAAACCTGTATGTGACTTATTCGTCAAGCCAATTGGAACACTGAAATGCTTTGCATGGCTTGCAAAATCACCAGACCTCAATCTTGATTGACAGGAATTATCTGAAAACACTGGTGGCATAGTTATCTGACAAGATTGGCACTGTTATTTAGGTGAGTTGAGACATAACCAAGCATTAGGAAAGAAATTATGAGAAAGAAAAACCAAAGGTTTTTTTTTCATTCTAACTGATTTCACAGAAGCTATTCTTGTCTTGTTAAAAATGATCTTGTAAACTGAAACTTGTGAGGGAACATGGTGGAAAAAATGGACATAAATTGTAAATGAATCATGAGATATAAAATGTTGAAAGTGATTTTTGCATTTCAGGCTCTTCTTTTTGGTGTGGAGGCATTAGTGGCATTTCAAAATGGTTCACTATAGAGTTCATGAAATCCCCAAAGCCTCTATGTCAGTTTGAGAAAAAGCTTCCTTGGAAGTAAAACAACAAAATGCATAGGTCCTTGGGAAAATCACTAAGATAACATGCAGTTCTGCATGACTTGGCATTTACAATGAACATATTCATCAAGATGTATTCAAAGGAATATTTCACCCAGAACCTTTCTATTTGGCATGATTGTATATCTATCCTGCTAATTAGCCACTATTCAGTATGAAACATTTTTGGATTACAAACTGTTATTAATCCACAAGAGTGCACAATGTGACAGGATCTTTTTCTTTGAACATATGTAAAACACTACGTCACAATAAAAGATACAAATACGCGTGTACACATATTGTATGTTTCATCTGTTTATGTTTGGTATTCTTTCCATGTAATGTCTTAATTAAATTTGCATTAAACTGTTGTAGCTCATACTACAGTGTAAATCTAGCGATGGTACAGAGGAGAGGGGAAAAATCCAATCTGAAGCACATTGAATATGTTTCTATGAGATATTAATGAAATATGTTTATAGTGAAAGATTTGAGTGCAGTTACAGTGATATGCCTAGTTACAATGATTTTAATAGGTGAAAATATTTAAATGATCACAAATATAAGTGATTAGTCAGTATTATAAGTCAGATTTATGCTGTTAGCTTCTAAAAACAATAGAGCAAGAGCTTCTTTACTTCCCATTTTCCACTGACATTCAATGTCATATTAGTGTAGAAGTAGTGGAGACTGAAAATGTCGAAATCAATGTTCCAGAATGCAATCCAGCTACATGACACATTTTTACATATTTACATTTACCTTTACATTTATGCAATTGGTGGATGCCCTTATCCAGAGCGGCTTAAATTGATCTCATTTATACAACTGAGCAGTTGAGGATTAAGGGCCCAGCAGTGGTAGCTTGGCAGCCAGCACTGCTGCAAGACTCTATTTAGGTAGACGTTAAGCGAGAGCTAAATCCCACTGCGACCACATAACCACAAAAAAGCCACAAAATACATCTTTGGGTTCCACTGAAGACATTTGTGTTAATTTTAAAGATGAATATGTACATCAGGGTGGGTGTTTCATTTACGAAAAAGACCCTCTGTATTTGTCCAGGCAGCACCTGTCTTTACTCTGCCTAGGATGAAGTTTTCTTAGCAGTATATACTTAAAACTCTTTGCTCCTTCCACTGCACAAAAATGTCTGTTCAAGTATTATTCACACACATTCATGCTTTTACACCAACATGTTCGGTATTTTGTCTACATGCCAACTGTGTGTATCGGATAACACATACTTTGCACCAACTGAGCCCCCAAACATATACTTGACTATCATCAAGTGTGGTCTTTCAGTGCTCTGTTTTCTGTGTTTGAACAAGCTAGAGTGTGTTGCTACAGACAGATGAACATGCCTCATTACTGACACCTACTTACTCACACACTCAGGGAGGACATGTGTGGGATAAACACCATGTTCTAAACTCTATATTTACTGCCTAGCAGTAACTCTCTTTCTCTCTCTCTCTCTCTCTCTCTCTCTCTCTCTCTCTCTCTCTCTCTCTCTCTCTCTCTCTCTCTCTATGACTGAATACTGACACCAAAAGTTAAAGCTCAACAAACTCTGACATCTTTCCCACAGTGTTTCGAAAACATACACTTATACTCAGACAGCCACTCTCCCTTCTTCAATCACAGACACATATGTTAGCCCAGGGAACCAGATACACAAGCGGCTTCTGTTAACCCGAGAGCAAGGGGGTCAATCCACTTGATCCCAAGCATGAATACCTTTCTTATGAATGTACTGGATCCATAGCAACAAAACCCCCACCCATCCCCTGACCCCATATACTCCAGTAAAAATGCAGGGCCATCTGTAGTTCACCATTTCCTACTGTACAAACACAGTGTTCAAATTATCCAGTACATTAACAGTTAATATCCCCAAAAATATCAAGTTTAGAAAAAAGGGGGGCAAATCAAGGTCTCTACTTTTACCATAGCTGCTTTGTAAATACAATTCAGGAATGTGACAGAAATGGATGTTAACCATAAAGATGAGGATCAAAGTGCCTGCCAATTTGGTAAATGGTAAACGTGCACTTATATAGCGCTTTTATCCAAAGCGCTTTACACTGTGTCTCATTCACACAGTCACACACACACTCACACACCAATGGTAGCAGAGCTGCCATGCAAGGCGCTAACTTGCCATCGGGAGCAACTTGGGGTTCAGTGTCTTGCCCAAGGAGACTTCGGCACGTGGAGTCACCCGGGTCGGGAATCGAACCGCCAACCCTACGATTAGTGGACAACCCGCTCTACCAACTGTGCCACAGCCGCCCCAATTTCACTATATCTCTGCAAATTGTTGATTTTTGTGATTTTATTGTGTTGGGGAAATGGCTACAAGTTTATACTGAATTGAAAACTAGCACATGGTCACTAAAGTCTGGGGGTCATTTGTGTCTATCACTGTCCCTCTATTCTACAATAATAAGGTTTGATTTCATGAGCTAAACTCTGGTTTCTCTATCTACTGCCATTTGATCTCTTTTTCCTGAGCTTACAAGAGCCTGTAGCAAGATAAAGCCAAGTTAATGGAAGCTTTGATCATTTATTTTTTCATTCCCATTCCCTCCTGCGTGCTTGTAGTTAATCATAGAAACCATAGAACTTCTGATTTATGGCGCATACTTTAATCTGACATTCATTGTTACCATGTCGATGGTTGGACAGCGTTTCTGTGCATATATGACACCAGAGGACTTTTTCCCTCTGTCTGCCGTTTTTGGAATTTTTGGAGCAGGAGAGTTTTCTGTCTCAGAGTCAGGATTACGGATCAAAGGCACAAGTGGAGAGAGCCAAAATGGGTAGCCTACTCTAAGCAGGTGGTGTGTGCATGATGAAAGTTAACACCCTGCTGTATGAGCAGAGATGGATCAGTACAGATTCTGGTGTGTGTGTGTGTGTGTGTGTGTGTGTGTGTGTGTCCTCCAGATGTCTTGCAGGATGTAATGCTCAGCTTGGTCTTGTTGAAGTGAAACCATAGCAGATTGATTTGTTTGGATGGTGTGGGGAGATTTGTGTAGCGATGGTAGAGAGATTATTGGTGACTCAATAGTGTATATGTTGGACAGTTGCCGTAAACCCTAGATCTGCAGCCTCTCAAAAGGCAATAGTTTCTCTGTCCCACCTAGTGGATCAACTCTAGAAATGGGATTTAGCTAGTAGGGGAGCACTAATTTGTTCATGGGTGCCAATAATGTGAGAAAATACAGGGCAATTTAAGAGTAAAAAAATGTAAGTTGAAGTGTAGGTTTTAGGGATATAGCTTGATACTTAAGCCCCAACCTATTTGACTAGCATGAGGATTTTTTATTTTGATGGAAACTAGAAAGTACTTCTGTACATCGCTCTGCATAAGGGCATCTTATTATAAATAAAACTCTTTCTATTATAAACAGTTAATTTACCTAATTACATTTAAGTATACCTGGATGACAGTTTCTGTTGGAAAAATACTTTTATGTTGCTGGTCTAAGCTGGGCAATATTGGACTTACAGTCATGGATGAAATTATTGGCACCCCTGGAACTTTTTTTTTCCCTGAAATTGCAAAATGTTTATATATGTACACATACCTTGTGATGAGGCACTAGGCCCATCCTATTGAGGTTTCTGTAAACAGCTGTATAACCAAAATTTATTGTGTGCCATGACACAAAGATGCCCGTCATATTTAAACTAAGTAAAATAAAAACATTTTAAAAACCTGGTGATTTTGCAAGGCCAACATAGACATAATATCCCCCCACCCCAAAAAAGTGGTTGGTTTTTGCTATTATTGGGCCACTTGAGATGGAATGACCCTTTAATTACCTCTGCGGAGGTTCTAAGCAAAAGTACACTCTTAACTATTGAGTAGTTCTGGTTAATCAAGGCAAACTAACATAATTTTTAGTATAACCAAAAATAATTAACTATAACAGGAAATACACACAATGGCAATAATCTAACTACTTAAAGATTTATGCATATTTACATATTTTCTGTAGCAGTTTGAAATATGAAACGGCAAGAAAGATGAATCCCCCAAATTCAAGGACTCCAGTCATAATTGGGCTTGGTGAACTCCTGAGTTTTACTGCAGTTAGATATCTAGAGTTTGTCAGTCAGAGCGATTTATCAAATGGAATTAATCAGTGGATATCAGAGTTTAATATTAATATTAGAAATGATTAAGATTAAATTATAATATGAAAGCTCAGCTCTGCTTACCATTCCACAAGCCTGTAGCTCTGTCCCTTTAGTTTTAATGCTCAGAACAACCTCTAAATGCAATAACTGATCTAGCAGCACTATTAATCAATCAATTCTTTTTATTACAAAATACAAGTTTCCTGTAATGATACAGGCAGCATACAAGGTGTCTACAAGGTTAATCTTTTTCAAATAAATTAAATAAATATACATGGTATATATTTCCTTTAAATTGCCTGTGAACGTTGACAAGAAGATACTGTGCCTAATGTTTGCTCACATCATGTATTTGAGTATGTTTGTATAACACACAGCACTAATTTAACGTTCATGGGTCTTCCTCAGTATCCAGTGGTTCTGTCGTGAGAGCTTCTGGAAGATTCGGAATCTGGAGGTAGAGGTAAATCACGTGGACCTGAGGAAAGACACAAAGGCAAAGACTCCAGACGTCCACAATGTACTGCATCTATTGTTCTAATGTTGCAGACAACTGTAGTACATTTCCCATTTTGAGAAACAATGGCAGCTAACTGACCTGAACATCAACCTCTTGAGAGATGTCCACAGGTGGAGCGCACAGATCTAGACTGGCCACTGGGGGGCGCATGAGAGTGGGGCCAAACACTGTTGCCAGATTACTCAGAGACATTTTATTCAGTTCCTTCTTCACTGCAACCCTAATTCACAACAAAGGAAAGAGAGTGGGCGGGTTACAGAGAGTCAGAGAGTTAAAATAAGAATGGTGGTGGTTAAGGAGATTTCCCCTTCATACAATGTAAAGCTTTTTGAGTGCCTAGAAAAGCGCTATGTAAATCTAAGGAAAAATGGAATCTTTACTTTAAGATACATTTTACTGACTAAACATGGAAGTGAAACCTAAATATCCAGAAAACCCATACTCCTAATGCATTAATAAAATAAACATAGTTTAAAAGGAGTGGATACAATTAGAGAACAGGAAGTTACCTTTTAAGGTGATGTAAGAGGAAGAGAAGTGTGTTGCGATTGACGTCAGGGAAGGATTGCAGCTCAGACAACATGGTGCTCGCTCTGAGATTTGGGTCAGTCAGATCTGTTTGAGGTACAAACACAAATCAGTTTGTGTGTGTGTGTGAGAGGTGGAGCGATTGGGGAAACGAGAGAGCAGGAAACTCACCCATTGCTTTAGAGAGACTCTGAAAATATGCAGCAGGAATAAGAGGCTCAGGCAGTTCTCTCAAATACAGCTTAAGTGTGCCAGATACTACATTCACATCCACATTTCTCACTTTGCTCATAGCCTCCCAGTAATCTGAGGACAGAGAGGAACAATGAAAGACTAGAGCAATGAGATAGAGGGACATAAAAGTTATATTATTGGACTCCCACATGGTTTTAGCTAATCTATGAAAGAATGGTTGATATTTTTCATATTTAACTTACAATGTCTTCTCACAAGCAAGTATCTCTACCATCAGGCATACAAATACATTTTCTATAATTAACTGATTTCTTGTTATCATTTCCGTGTACAAAATGAAGAGTTCCTTTAGTTTTCTTTGCACAAAATAATGTCTTAACAGTTTTTAAAAAATGTGATTTGGTTTTCTTGTGGTAGTTTCAGTAGCACACTTTGTGAGACAGAATTAATTATGTGATTAAAAATGACCATGTATTATATGCCACCTCTTACATTAGACACACTTACTGGTATTAAATGCATGTTTTAGAGCCCGAATCTCATTGCTGGCTCCTGAGAGTCTGTAAATGCCCTCTTCTTGCAGTCCTCTCCTCTCGACCTCATCCACGCAAGAGCGTACTATGTGAGGAACCAGCACATGCTCATGTCTGCAGTGGACAAACGAAGAGACACATAAGTTTACATAACTGAGTAACATCTATGAACAAACAGAGGATTTTTGATCAATAAATCATGCAGGAAACAAACCCTGAACATAACAGAAAGTGTACTTTTACTTTTTGCAGAACTTCCCATCTTGTAATTTTCCAGTCTTACATAACTAGACTTCCTTTCAGATTTATCACCAATCAGTCATCTCTCACGTTCTGTTTCTCCAAAAAGGATAAATGAATTGCTGTTCTTTCTCAATGGTGCACAGTATGGCACAATCTGAGTAGATTAAGATTACGTTGTATGTACTGATTTTGTCTCTGAAAAAAAAAACATTGACGCTCCATCTATTTTTAGGCCATTTCTGTATAGTTTGTTTTTTTTCCCCTCACAAAACCACAGCATTATCAGGAAAACAAAATGACAACAGTTGGACCGTTAGAAAAGAAGAGAAAATTCCAACCTTGCTACATCTCCAATCAGCACACAGAATACAGGCTGGTGCTGGAGAGGGGCTGGGCTTGGCGGCTCAAGCGGATGGGGAGAGTATTTGATTGACAGCATCACCTCTATGGAGCCCAAATTCACGTTCATTTTCTTCCACTTTTTTAGCATATCAACAGGATTTAACTGGGACAAACATACACACAGTTCATTCATGTATTACATCAGGTGAGCCAAAACCCCCAAAATAATAAAATTCTATTATATATTATAAATCATTTATACTTATGGTCTGTAATTATGTTAAACAAACTGATCATAGCTCAATTCCAAAAGAAGCTACATCTTACCTTTATCATAGCTCTGCCCATAATGCTCTTCTCTGACTGCGAGACACACAGTAGGTGGAGCTGCTGAGCTCCATCCACCTTCAGCACCAGCTCCTATCACACACACACACACACACACACACACACACACCCAAAAAAAGAGAGAGAGAGAGAGAGAGAGCGTACAGGGGCCATTTTACCTGAGGCTTCATGGTGGTACGACCAGCTTAAGTCATACTCACTGTAATAGCATCACCTGGAGATTTCATGCTTAAGGGAAGCTCAGTGTTTTTCAATGCCTCATTTAAACTCATTTCAATCAGTTGTTAAGTGCAGATTACATAAGTCAATCAAACTGAAAAGAAAGGCAATGTAAAAGAATGTGGTTGTGTTTGTGCGTGTTAAGTCTATACCTGATCCCACTGCGGCGTCAGACTATATGATGAAAGACAAGTCTGAGCTCTTCTGTCAAAAATCTCAAATCCATCAACTTCTACACACACATAGGCACCTGTGGTCATGAAGATACATAGATTTTTCAACAATCAAAGATTTTTCAACAATCAAAACATAATTATGGAAGCTTCACATGATTTCTTTAATGTTTATAAAATCACATAACAGTAGCAAAGTTTATAAAGCATTATCAAACTGATTATAAGTGAACAACATTGCTGCTGGGAGAATCATTTTGGCCTACAGTTGACATACATATTCACTCAAACATTATTCTAATATAAAAATGCACATTCTTGTTTTAAAAAACCATAACACAGATACCTACAATATATAGTATGCAATATAATAATATTCCTTTCAAAATTCTGAGCTAGAAATTATTATCCATGACATGATTAGCTATTTTTCTGTAATTTATGCAGCAGCTAATAGTTCTAACTACCATTTCATTATTATTAGTAATATTTACTTATTTATTAATGTTTGTTATTAATATGAAGAAAGAGATGAGTAAACATTACAGTTTTTGCTGGTAAGAATGTTTCAATCCTATTTTACATGTTCGAAACACTTCACAGACCTCTGTGGATTATAAAACTCTTTCCCACCTCTCAATTTGTTACTCTTTACTCTTTCACATTTACTCTTTTTTTTATTACTTCATACCAAACAAAGTTAACATATTTTATATGGCACAGTATGTGAAAATGAATTTCCTGTTTACAAAAACCCCCCACAAATAATCCCCCCACATAAATATTAAAAGAAAAAAAATGTGAGTTACAGGTACATGAATTATTGGTTTAGTGTACTCGTTTTACTTCATTTAGGCTGACATCTGATCTTTATTATATTATTATCTTAGCCAACATTCGAATCGAAAAAAAACCAAGTTAAAGGAATGTGCATGCTTTAAGTCATTTCATTTAAAATGTGTTTTGAGACTGATAGTGTGATATTTGTTTTCAGAAATTGTGTTTAAGCTATTGAAAAAAATGTTGTGCACATCAGTGCTGTTGTGTTTGAACACGATTGTGACAATGAGAAACAAAACTTACTGGCTGGCTGCTGTAGCCCACAGGCTGAATGCACAATCACACATACACTCCCACACATGCTGTTTACCTCAACGTCTGTGAGTGAGTGAGTGAGTGAGAGAGAGAGAGAGAGAGAGAGAGAAAGAGAACTTGAAACTTCAGTTAAAGTTGTGGTTTGTTGTGTGTGTGTGTGTGTGTGTGTGTGTGTGTGTGTGTGTGTGTGTGTGTGTGTGTGGATATATAGATTAAGGTACTGACCAGGCTGAAGGCAGCAAAGGGGCAGCTGTTGAGTCATTCTTAGTTTGACACAAGAGTTGGTGAGAGAAAGTAAGTCCGGTGGCATGATCTCTACATCTGAGATTCCCACCAAGCCACCCAAACACACACACACACACACACACACAGAGGGTATGACAATTAAAACTATATGATGTAAGTAAAAACACAAATATTCAGTATGACATTCTAGATGAAGTAGACCCACCCTCTGCTTTGCACTTGTTAATTGCTTCTTTCCACTCGTCCAGCTCATACAGAGAAGGCAAGTGAATGGTGTGACTCTGAAGGGAGAAAGAAATAGAGAAGTGCCTTAAGATAATGTTTAAAAAAAGATTTGCATGGTTGTAACACCTTCATGCAAACTGTAACACTTGTTTATTTATATTAATGTATGTAAGCGACAAGTTCTCGCCTTGCTGCTGGGGCTATGAAGTTCTAAGATAAATGAAGGTTTGTGGGTGAGAAGCCAAATTTCGCATGATTCGAGCTTCCTTCTACACCGATCAGCAGCACGAGAATCCGACCCTTTCTTCTCTTTCTGTAACACACAAAACCTTTATGAACGCTGTACACTTCAAAAAATTCATCAAGAGCAAACTTAGACGGACGGGTGGACGGACAGACAGACAGACAGAAATGGTACTTTATTTGGTTGATTTAAAAGTAGATGTTGTGGATTAAAAAATTGTTGTTGTTGTTAGGGTTAGCTTCACATGGATAACCAACACAGTTACACCATATGGTCAAAAGTACAGTGGTGTGAACTGTGTATTTTGTATTGTGTATTTGTCCCATCCTGATTTCTTCTGTGTGTATGTGTAAATCTGTGAAGGGTGTTATGTCAGGTTGAATGATTCTGATTGGTTAAGGCATAGATAAATTTTCACATATGGTATAATAGTCCATAGGCACGAGGAAAAGAGATATGGAAAGATTCAGGGGATTCACCCAGAATCCAACCTTCATCTCATACTAAATAGTTTTTTTTTTTACATTTTCAAACGAAATACAACATAAAACAAAGGCAACCTGAGTAAACACACAAGATTTTTATTGAAGCAAAGGTTGTGCCACCTTTAGTAGGAACAACTGCAACCAAACATTTACGATAACTGGAGATCAGTCTTTCACTTATTTCTAGGACTAGGATTTACTCCTATGCTTTGGATCATTGTCTTGCTGCATAATCCAGTTGTACTTGAGTTTCAATTTACAGACTGAAGAACTGATATTCTCCTTTAGGATTTTCTGGTAGAGAGCAGAATTCATGTTTCCCTCAATTATTGCAAGTTGCCCAGACCCTGAAGCAGCAAAGCGTCCCCACAACATCACACTTCCACCACCATACTTGACCATAGGTATAATGTTCTTTTTGTGGAATTCTGTGTTTGGTTTATGTCAAATATAACGGGACCCCTGTCTTCCAAACAGTTCCACTTTCGACTCATCTGTCCACAGAACATTCTCCCAAAAGATTTGAGGATCATCAAGGTGTGTTTTGGCAAAATCCAGATCAGCCTTAATGTTCTTCTGGGTTAGCAGTGGTTTTCACCTCACGACTCTTCCATGGATGCCATTTTTGGCCAGTGTCTTTCTGATAGTGGAGTCATGAACAGTGAATTTTATTGATGCAAGAAAGGCCTGTAGTTCACTTGATATTGTCTTTGGCTCTTTTGTGACTTGATGGATGAGTCGTCACTGTGCTCTTGGAGGAATTTTGGAAGGTCAGCCACTTCTGGGAAGATTCACTACTGTGCTGTTTTTCCATTTGGAGATAATCACTCTGGTTTTTTGGAGTCCCAGAGCCTTTTAAATAGCTTTGTAACCCTTCTGAGACTGATGTATTTCAATCACCTTCTACCTTATAATTTCTGGAATTTCTTTCAGTTTTGGCACAGTGTGTTACTGTGTAAGACCTTTTAACCAACTTCGTGCTGATAAAAAAGCTCTATTGAAGTGTTCATTTGATTGAACAGGGTTTGCAGTAAACCAGGCCTGGTTGAGTCTAGTCCAGCTGAACCCCATTATGAATGCAGTTTCATAGATTTGCGGAATTAGTAACTATGGGGCAAATACATTTTCACAAAGGCCCAATTGGTATTGGATAACTTTTTTGCTTCAATAAATAACATCTTCATTTAAAAACTGTATTTTGGGCTTACTCTGGTTGCCTTTGTTTTATCTTTGATTTTGTTTTAATTTCTGAAAGTATTTAGTATCAGATATACACAAAAACAGAAGAAATCAGCATACTGATACAAATACTTTTTCTCAGCAATGAATGACCAACATATCCATATGTGCTTGCTGAACATCTCATTACAAAGTTCCTCCATGCTTTCGGGAAGGCTTTCCATTAAATTCTGTATGGATTTGTGCTCATTCAGTCACAAGAGTATTATTGTGCTTGGGCACTGATGTCCCATTGGGGTTCCAATTAATCCCAAAGGTGTTCAGTGGGGTC
Organism: Ameiurus melas; assembly: GCA_012411365.1. Taxonomy (NCBI): domain Eukaryota; kingdom Metazoa; phylum Chordata; class Actinopteri; order Siluriformes; family Ictaluridae; genus Ameiurus; species Ameiurus melas. Next base: position 17,070,084 of record CM022756.1, read on the forward strand.
GAGGTCAGGGCTTTGTGTAGGCTACCTAGTTCTTTCAACCCACACTTGGCAAATCATATCTTCATGGACCTCGCTTTGAACAAACGGCAATTTTGATGTTGGAACAGGTTTGGGCTTCTTGGTTCCAGTAAAGCAAAATTTTAAAGCTACAGCAAACAAAGATATTCTATACAATTCTGTGTTTTCAACTTTGTGGCAGTTTTAGGATTGTCCACATATGGATGGAATGATCAGGTGTCCACATACTTATAGCTATGTAGTGTACTTAACCTAGATTTAGATAGCTCTAGATTCGAGTCATCAACAGTACCATGGCATATTTCTTCAGTTAATGGCACCCTACATCCAGTTTGCCTGAATCATTTAGACCAGATTTATCATTTTCAGATTACTTAGGTACCCAGTGTTTTCATTCATGCTACCCAATTTATTTACGAGAGGAAAGAGATTTTGTGTCATCATATGAGATGAGAATGGCAATAATTTCTTAACATAGCAACACACACACACACAGCTTTCATGCGGACACAATCTCAAATACACACATTACCATGAACTGCCGGAATGCTCGCCTCAAGTGGAACACCTTCACTCTCATGTTGCTGATTTTATGCTGAAGGTCAGCTGATGCTTCCTGCTCTGCAACCCAGTTCATCTTGAGTCCTGCTATTGGCATATACCAACAAAACCTGTAGTGAGACTGCCTCCTGACACACACACACCACACACACACACACACACAGGACCAGTGAAAACCATTTGCTAAAAAGTGTAGAAAGCAACTAGTATTTAACAATGGCGATCTGCTTTTCTTAAAGAATTATATGTCTCCTTCACCCCATAGTTCCACACTTCAGCTTGACACACAGCAATAGATCTGTGTAGAGAAAAAGGTGTCTGAAGCTCCGCCCACCATCACAGACATCCATCACAAATCCATCACGCACAAGTTGTCGTCTCTGTGAGAAACACACAACAAACATAATGTAATAGTTCATGTCACTTATGTCACTTATGGTGCTTCTGTGGCCCTGTTTCTATCAAAACAAAGCAAATTTGTATGCTTCAATTTGTTTATGAGGTGTTAATCGTGTATGTGTGATCACACTCTGTAGCTTTTACACTGGTATGTAGCAAAATTTACTATTGTGCACGTTTATGTGAATGTACATTCAAAGAACGGCACATCGATTTGTACTTGTAACGATACTCAGTTATTTGGCCCACGCTGTTTGACAGTATGTTTAAAGTGATATCATTTTATGGAAATTAAATACAGGTATATTCATTCATTCAGCATAATCTACTATGCAATTAAGACCTGGCCTGTTAAATAGGAACAGATATACCCCTGCTCATTCAGTGATCCAATCAGCTAATTATGTGGAATCAGCCAATACATAACTATCATGCAGATACAGGTCAAGAGATCTGTTATTTTTCGCATCAAACATCAGAAAGGGGAAAAATATGATCTCAGTGACTCAGTACTGAAGAGATCAGGAGTTTCTGAAATACTCCAAACAACCCTAAAAATGTTTTGAAAATGTTTTATTTAAATTTATATAGCACTTTTTATTTTGGGGTAAAAGAATTTCCATAGTGTTTAACATAATAGGTTAAAAAAGTAATTCTGATGAAGCATATTAATTAAATCCCACCAGGTTTGTGCAATTTTGCCATCCCATAAATTAATGCAAAAACAAGTAAATAATATTCAGAGGGGCTTGCAATTTTTCAAAATTATAGCATATTTACAGCAGATTTGGGCCAAGATCCGTCATGTGATGTCACAATGCCAACGTCTACTTTGATTTATGTGCGTCAACCATGAGTACAGTTAAAAGGTCTCATTTACCAACAAACATCTCTGAGAAAGAGCGTTCAAAACTATTTTGTGCAATTGTCATTTCTCCAATTCAAGTAATTTTCCACAAAAATGTACAAAAGTATTTGCAAGTTGCACAAATTTTGAAAAAAGCTGCAGCAAAATCAAACATTTTTGGTCACAACAATCACACACACACACACACACACACACACACACACACACACACACACACACACACACACACACACACACACACACACACACACACACACAAATTCTAAGAAATCCTGTTTGGACTGAAATACATTTAAAAAAAAAAGACCCACAGAGCAATAAAGCATTCCCACTGTTATTTAAAACACTATTAAACACTATAATAGAATTAATACAAGAAAAATATTTTCTACCAGCTGAAAAGGCCTGCATCACCCTGTTTGAACTATATAATCCTCTCAAGGTTTCTTCCTCTTAAAACATCTTAGGGAGTTTTTCCTTGCCACCGTCACCACTCAGTGGATTGCTCAGTTGGGATAAATTCACACCTTTAATATCTGTATACTGTGTTGATATTTCTGTAAAGCTGCTTTGAGATAATGTCTATTGTAAAAAGTGCTATACAAATAAAATTTAATTGAATTGAATAATCAGCAAGATATATCTTTACATAATCAGCAAGATATATCAAAGCTATACTATTTGCACATCAGAAGCAGAACTGTGTAATCAAAGCAAAACTGCATATGATGAGAATTTAGGTTGAACAAGCTTTGATTCACCCTGATGCTCTACTTCTGCTTCCACTCATTTTATACTGTTTTGGATGGTCCAACATGGGAACCGTATAGGATAATCTCACCGGGATACTGTAGACTTATACCTAAGAAATGCTGCTGTAATCATAAACAGTGTCTTGTGCTCACCCCAGGATTCCTATTCACAATGCTCATGAACATTTTTTCAACACACTTCATGTCGTTTCCAGGCAGTTTTTCTTGTAACTGTCACCTCTGGTTTGCTTATTAGGGATCAAAATATTAATCTACATTTGTATTTCTGTAAAGTTGCTTTGTGACCATGTCTATTATTAAAACAAATAAAATAATTTAATTGAATTTATTTAGACTGGGGTACTATGGGGACAACAGCTGACACATTCTGAGCAGAGTTAGCCTAAGGTGACAGCTAGTAACACATTGCACTAGCCCAGTGTAAAGATCATGAAAGCATGTGTTACTTCCTCAGCATCACATTATTTGTGTTATGTTTCTTGAATTTTTGAAATGTTACTCATATGGGACTCAAATGATTTGTTTCAGTGTTTACAGGTACTTAGCTGTCGTTTTTGGTTTAATAGAATTTGCAAGTTATTGATTTTGTGTGTGTGTGTGTGTGTGTGTGTATGTGTGTGTGTACTTGTGTGTATGTGTACATGCGTGAGTGTGCACATGCTTGTGTGCATGTCTGTGTACCTCTCCTCTGCTAAGAGTGACAGATGTCTTGCATTGTGATCCCTCATTAACCCCAGACAGGAAGCTGCTTGAGACACGTAGGGCTTCCTGTATCACCACACTGTCTTGATGATCAGCTGGAGTATGTTTTAGCAGATCCTGTAAAGGAAGGAGAAACACATGAAACCTGCAAAAAGAAAGTGCATTGAACTACAGAAATAAGACCATACTTTAAGCATGGAATCAAGACTACATTCTGAGATAATTATAACCGACACTATACTTGAGATATCATTTTCTTACATGCAGTACAAGAGTAGTCTTAGTCACTCTGTCCAGAGGCTTGTATAGGAGAGCTGTGACATGAGACATAGTTAAAATTGACAACCCAAAATGACAGAATAACTGAAAAACAACCCTCATTCTTCTATTACCTTCAAAGGTGTACATAGCTCTGGAATTGTCTGATCCTTTGGTGGACTTCATGCTCTAAATAACAGGGAAGTGAACAGGAATGTATTTTTTTTCTGAAAGAGCATTGCAGACAGATTTACACGTGTACACGCACACGCACACACACACTCAAAGTAATGAGCAGCATACACACCTGGGCAAGAGTCCGGAATCGTGGGTCCGATTGGGTGCATTTCTTCACTATCTCTACAGCATTCTCATAATTATCAATGAATCCTCTATACACTCCTAACTGGCTCACCTACACATCATATGAAAAAAGCATATTTTCACCTGATTATGTAAGTATTATAGGATGTATTCATGTGCAAAACATGTAAAAGTGTACTGTCAGGCCCATAAATATTTTGACATTGACACAGTTATTGATATTTTAGCTGTCTACCACAGTAAATTGGAGTTGAAATTAAATAATGAATATGACGGAGCAACCTCTTGGGCCAGGTGTGTGACTCCCTGGTAATTTCCTAAGTAATCAGATAAAAGTTTTAGAGCTGATTTTGCCAGTGGTTTGTTTCAATGTTACTGCCAGTGAAGAAAGCCATCATTAGGCTGAAAAATCTAAAGAAACCCATCAGAGCGGTATGGCCAAATGAAGTATTTGGTACGTTTGTAAAAAGAAAGAATACATTGGTAAGCTTAGGAACACCAAAATGCCCAGTGGACCACAGAAAATAAGTGTGGTGGATGACAGGAAAAATCTTTCCATGGAAAATAAAAACCCTTTCACAACAGTTGGCCATATCAAAAACAACCTCTAAGAGGTAGGCGTATCTGTGTCAAAGTCAACAACCAAGAGAAGACTTCAGCAGAGTAAACACAAGGATTTACCATAAGCTGTTAAGATTAGAGATGACCAAATATATTACATAAAAAAACATCCTATAGACTGACAAGATCAAGATCAACTTGTACAAGAATGATGGGGCAAGAAGAGCATACCACTTCTTCTTGTCGAATTGGTTTACTTTGTATTTATTGATGATGTGAATGCTGATCCAGCAAGATGAATTCTGAAGTGTATATTTTCTATATTATTTGCTCAGATTCAGAAAAATGTTTCAAAATCCACTGTATGGAGCTTCACAGTGAAGACGGACAATGACCTGAAGTATATTTTGAAAGCAACCCAAGGCATTTTTAAGGCAAAGAAATGTAATGTTCTGCAATGGTAGGTCAATCACCTACCACAAACCAACTGAGCATGCTTTTCACTTTCTGAAGCCAAAAACGCCCCAAGAGCAAGCAGGAGACAAGCTGAAAGTCTGCACTTCAAGCTCATATTCTTTATTAAATTCCAAGCCCAATGCACTGTAGTAGACAGTTAAAATAACAATAAATTATTATTGTTATAAAATAGATTTATGGACCTGATTGTATTTAGAATCAAGATTGCATGTAAACACATGATCATATGTGAAAATTAATGAACCACGGTGGGAAAAAAAATCATATGAAAAATAATACCACATGCCTTACATGTGGATAAATTATTGTGAAAATCAACTTTGTGTGTAAAAAAAAAAGCAACAACAAGAAAAAAAAACGTTAAAATAAAGGAATTATCTGAAACATCACCTATGAGAATAAATTAAAATAAAAACAACACATGCTGTACATGTGAAAAATGTGTGAAACCCAACAACCCCGTCCAACTTCCTCATTCATGATCAACTGTTCTGTACGGGACTAGGCTCTCGGACTGAGACAAAATGCCTGCTGCATGAACAAGGAAAAAAAATATACAAACTCACAAATTTGATGAAGAGGTCTCCCACGGACAGGTCAAGGTTCTCATGGCACATTTGCAGAGGAAGGCCCAGGTCCAGATCTAAATACAACTGTAGTTTAGCTCTGAGGCTGCTATAAAACTCTGTGTGGAGATCTAAGAGCTCCGGCAGCTGGTAGAACACTGTCTGGACCTGCTCAATGGACAACACAGGCTGGGATGTACCAGCTGAGGCCCTGAGAGCCTTCAGGGGCTGGTGAAAAGAGAAAGAAAAGAAAGAAAGAGAACTGAAGAGAAGTGTGCAATGTATACCTGCGATAAGAGTCTTCAGAATCATGGAAAGGAACTGACAGCAAAATAGTGAAGCAATGGAAGAGACTATATCTTGGTAGTGGGGGCCTAGCAGCCAGTAACGGTATGCCTACAAAGTTTGTCTATATAAAAAGTTTCATAGATAAAATGACAAATTAGTGTAAATAGAAGAAAAATTGTACATCATAATGTGGCAATTGAGTGTACATCAGATGGCCTGTGGGTGGAGTGTCTCAAGCTAAGACCCAAATGCCAATTTGTTTGATTGTGGGAAAAAAATAAATGTTCATTCTATTTAAAAGATTAAAGATAGTCCCTTCCTCTCATGCTAGAAACAAGTGAACTGAAACACAGACATTGCCTTGCTAAGTGAAGACGTAAAAGACAATAAGCATTTTGGAAAGAAATATATATTAGAACTTACAACTATTTACAGTGCCTTGCGAATGTATTCGGCCCCCTTGAACTTTTCAACCTTTTGCCACATTTCAGGCTTCAAACATAAAGATATAAAATTTAATTTTTTTGTGAAGAATCACCAACAAGTCGGACACAATTGTGAAGTGGAATGAAATCTATTGGATATTTTAAACTTTTTTAGCAAATAAAAAACTGAAAAGTGGTGCGTGCAAAATTATTCAGCCCCCTTTACTTTCAGTGCAGAAAACTCACTCCAGAAGTTCAGCGAGGATCTCTGAATGATCCAATGTTGTCCTAAATGACTGATGGTGATAAATAGAATCCACCTGTGTGTAATCATGTCTCTGTATAAATGCACCTGCTCTGTGATAGTCTCAGGGTTCTGTTGAAAGCGCAGAGAGCATCATGAAGACCAAGGAACACACCAGGCAGGTCCGTAATACTGTTGTGGAGAAGTTTAAAGCCGGATTTGGATACAAAAAGATTTCCCAAGCTTTAAACATCCCAAGGAGCACTGTGCAAGTGATCATTTTGAAATGGAAGGAGTCTCAGACCACTGCAAATCTACCAAGACCTGGCCGTCCCTCTAAACTTTCAGCTCAGACAAGGAGAAGACTGATCAGAGATGCAGCCAAGAGGCCCATGATCACTCTGGATGAACTGCAGAGAACTACAGCTGAGGTGGGAGAGTCTGTCCATAGGACAACAATCAGTCGTACACTGCACAAATCTGGCCTTTATGGAAGAGTGGCAAGAAGAAAGCCATATCTCAACGTTTGGTGTGACGTTTGGTGTGTCTCCCAGGTGGCTTGTGGCAAACTTTAGACGAGACTTTTTATGGATATCTTTGAGAAATGGCTTTCTTGGCTGCATCTCTGATTAAAAATTAAAATTTTATATCTTTATGTTTGAAGCCTGAAATGTGGCAAAAGGTTCAAAGGGGCCAAATACTTTCGCAAGGCACTGTAGCAAGTTTACAATGGTGCACTCTCTCATCATTTACATTTTCATAAAAATGATTTTTATCAAGGCCAGTTTTATTGCTCTTACACCCATCCTGTTCAGTATGACACAAATAGAAACAAGTACTTCACTTTCTACTTATGACTGGTAGGAAGAAGAAGTTTGACCATGGAAAATCTGAAAGGGGAAGAAATTAGTATTTTTTTTCATTTATCAAGTATATTACTGTGGAGAATAAGCATGAGCTAAGCATTAGCAAGCAGAATATTAATAATCTAAATGGCTTCCTGGACATTTATAAATACACACCCTTCTGAAAGTAACGAAATGGCAAGGCTAATTTTATGATTCACTAAAGGCATTTGCATTTGAGATCAAAGATAAGCAAGAAAATTTTCAGTTTTCATTTCCTGATATTGCTGATGTTTATTCAGGCTTTTACCTCAGATTATTTTAGGTGTACTTTGTTTTGGGTGGTTTCTGCCATCAGTCTCCTTTTCAGGGGGTAAAATGCATGCACATTTGGGTTAAGGTTTGGTGATTGACTTGGCCTGTCTAAAACCTTCAAATTTTTCTCCTGGTGAAATTGTTTGTTGAGTTGGCAGTGTGTTTTGGGTAGTTGTCTTGCTGCATGATAAAGTTCCTCAAAATTAGATTGGATGCATTTTTCATGTAAATTAGCAGACAGAATGTTTCTGTAGACTTCTGAATTCATTCTTTTGCTACCATCATGAGTTACATCATCAATACAGAATAGTGAGCTGGTTCCTGAAGCAGCCATGCAAGCTCAAGCCATAACATTACCCCCACCATGCTTGATTGATTAACTTGCATGTTTTGGATCATGAGCAGCTCCTTTCTTTCTCCACATGCTGTCTTATTCATCACTTTGGTAGAGGTTAATTGTATATATATGTATTTCTTGGTACATTCCAATCTGGCTTTCTGATTCTTACTGCTGATGGTGGTTTGCATCTTGAAAAACATCTATGTCTTTGCTCTCAAAGTCTTCTTTGAATGGTGGATTGTGATACCTTCACCCCTGCCCTGTGGAAGTTGTTAGTGATGTCACTGACTGTTTTTTTTGCCACTCTTGCTATGTTTCTGTCATCAACTGTGGTTGTTTTCCTTGGTCGACCTGTTTTATGTCTGGTTGTTAGTACACAAGTGGTTTCAACACTTCCAGATTGTTGTATTGGTTAAGCCCAATGCTTATGCAGTATTTGCAGTATAGGTAGGGGGCAGTATTAATGCTTGTTTATTACTCACTCATTTCAGTAAACATTTTAATCCTGGTCAGGATCATGGTGGATGCAGAGTCTATTCTGGGAATCTATCCTGGGCATGAGGCAAGAATACAACCTGGATGGGATGCCAGTCCACTGCAGGGAATCATGCACACACACATTCTCACACTCATTTACACCAAGGGGCAATTTATCTTAGCTAGTCTACATATTGGCATATTTTAGTAGATGGAAGGAAACAAGAGAGCCCAGAGGAAACCCATGTGGACACAAGAAACATGTACAAAAACTCTGCTCAAAACGTAAACAATGCTCAAGATTGAACCAGCTACCCTGGAGCTGTGACGTGGCAACTCTGCCTGCTGCACCACTCTGCCACCTCACTTATTTATTATCTTCACTGAATAGCATGATAACATTGGTACATGCCTTAAGTCAGAAATTCGGCTCTACATCTACATTTCATGTAAAGCTGCTTTGTAACCATGTCTATTGTTAAAATCACTATACAACCCATGCCAGCATGGGTTTCACCCAGGTTCTCCAGTTCTCCTCCCTTCCAAAAAACATGCTAGTTGGTAGATAGGCTATGCCACATTGTCCATAGGTGTGAGTGAGAGTGTGAATGTGTATATGCATGGTGCATCCCCTCCAGGTTGTATTCCTGCTTAGTGTTGCTGGGATAGGCTCCAGATCCACCATGACCCTGACCAGGATAAAGCATGAAAGATAAATAAATAAATAATGAATTAATTAATTAAATAGTAGAGTCTACAAGTTTCTACGTGTTGGTCTGTGTATTACCATAAGCAGGGTCTCCAACTCATTCAGATAGGTCTCTTCACTGATTAAAATCTCTCTCAGTAGCTGCAGTCTCCTGTACAGCATATCCTCTGGGCTTTTACAGACCTAGAAGAACAACCCATCATGATAAACAAACAGTCAAACAACTCACTTCAGAAACTCTTCACTCTAGACACTTGTTTCTGCCAGATCGATAGAGAACCAATGACAGTCATACTGAGAACTATTGATATTAATACTAATACTGAGGAGTAAAGGTATACAGAAATCCAGATCTCATGAACTATTGGGCAGAAATACAGCAGACTGAGGATTTCTTGTTAACACAGTTTAGTGTCCTTCTTACTTGTAACAATGCCACAATTTTTTTTTGTCAATTGACTATACCTCTCTCACACTAATACTCGTTCAGCAAGGTCAAATCCACACACTGGTTTTCATACCTGTGCTATGCTGATGACACTAAACTCATTCTCTACTTTCTACTCTCTGATACTCATGTTTCTGCATGGATTTCAGCATGTCTAGCCAACATCTTGTCATGAATGGCAGCTCATCAGCTGAAACTAAATCCCAGCAAGACTGAGCTGCCATACATTCCTAGCGATGCCTCCCCATGTCAAGATGTTGTGATCTGCCTGGGGTGCAGTCAGCAATCCAATTAATCCTAAAGGTGTCACTGGGGTTGAGGTCAGGGCTATGTGCAGGCCACTTGAGTTCTTCCACTCCAAACTTGGAAAGCCATGTGTTAATGGACCTCGCTTTGGGCATTGTCATGCTGGAACATGTTTGGTCCTCTTAGTTCCAGTGAGGGGAATTTGTAATGCTACAGCGCACAAAAACATTTTAGACAATTGTGTACTTCCAACTTTGTGGCAACAGTTTGGGGAGGAACCACATATGGGAGTGATAGTCATGTTTCTACAAACATTTGGCCATATTGGGTCATTTCTGGAGCCAGAAAATATTTTATTCCTGAAATTTCCAATAACAGAACATATTAAGTCTAATTTGTAGGCTATGAGCTTTAGGTTCAGCCCATTCCAATGTGTCCAGTTACACAGGCTAAAGGACTTTATAATAAGTATACAGTGCCTTGCGAAAGTATTCGGCCCCCTTGAACTTTTCAACCTTTTGCCACATTTCAGGCTTCAAACATAAAGATATAAAAATTTTATTTTTTATGAAGAATCACCAACAAGTGGGACACAATTGTGAAGTGGAACGAAATCTATTGGATATTTTAAACTTTTTTAACTAATAAAAAAATTAAAAGTGGGGCGTGCAAAATTATTCGGCCTCTTTAACTTTCAGTGCAGCAAACTCACTCCAGAAGTTCAGCGAGGATCTCTGAATGATCCAATGTTGTCCTAAATGACTGATGGTGATAAATAGAATCCACCTGTGTGTAATCAAGTCTCTGTATAAATGCACCTGCTCTGTGATAGTCTCAGGGTTCTGTTGAAAGCGCAGAGAGCATCATGGAAGGAGTATCAGACCACTGCAAATCTACCAAGACCTGGCCGTCCCTCTAAACTTTCAGCTCAGACAAGGAGAAGACTGATCAGAGATACAGCCAAGAGGCCCATGATCACTCTGGATGAACTGCAGAGAACTACAGCTGAGGTGGGAGAGTCTGTCCATAGGACAACAATCAGTCGTACACTGCACAAATCTGGCCTTTATGGAAGAGTGGCAAGAAAAAAGCAATTTCTCAAAGATATCCATAAAAAGTCTCGTCTAAAGTTTGCCACAAGCCACCTGGGAGACACACCAAACATGTGGAAGAAGGTGCTCTGGTCAGATGAAACCAAAATCGAACTTTTTGCCCACAATGCAAAACGATATGTTTGGTGTAAAAGCAACACAGCTCATCACCCTCAACACACCATCCCCACTGTCAAACATGGTGGTGGCAGCATCATGGTTTGGGCCTGCTTTTCTTCAGCAGGGACAGGGAAGATAGTTAAAATTGAAGGGAAGATGGATGCAGCCAAATACAGGACCATTCTGAATGAAAACCTGTTTGAGTCTGCAAAAGACCTGAAACTGGGAAGGAGATTTATCTTCCAACAAGACAATGATCCCAAACATACAGCAAAATCTACAAAGGAATGGTTCACAAACAAACGTATCCAGGTGTTAGAATGGCCAAGTCAAAGTCCAGACCTGAATCCAATCGAGAATCTGTGGAAAGAGCTGAAAACTGCTGTTCACAAATGCTCTCCATCCAACCTCACTGAGCTCGAGCTGTTTTGCAAGGAAGAATATAAAAATTTTATATCTTTATGTTTGAAGCCTGAAATGTGGCAAAAGGTTGAAAAGTTCAAGGGGGCCGAATACTTTCGCAAGGCACTGTAAATACTTTGATAATCCTGGGTTGTTATTTGTATCACTGTAACAGAATAAAAATAAATAACAGACCCCACTTTGAGTGCTACTCTGATAGATGATCGACTCACTGGTGTGTCTGGAAATGCCTCCTCGGTGTTGTTAGGAATCCAGTCGTTCTCATCCCCAAACACATCCTGAGAGAATTCTGGATCCACGGCTTCATTTTCCTCCACTACCAATACATTCAGTGCAAGATGTACATCAGTGTTTTTTTGTTTTGTTTTTATATATACTTAAAACTATTTATTGATTGAATGTTTAACATTGCACAGCTAGCAAGAAAGAAGCTTCAACGTGGGAAAAAAAACACTGAACAACAGCCTTCCTCTTTTACTAAGGAACTCACAGTCGAAACAAACAATAAACAATAATAGTTTATTTGTGGAAATAAACAATAATAGACAAGCCAGAAGTGGTGGCAAATCCATTTAAAAAATAAAGATATATAACTTAACAGGTCTCAGTTTTAACTTTCAATTACAAACCATTTTTCACTGACAGACGTTACAAATGAAATTCAAATCCTATCATAGATGGCAATAAAGAAAAAAAGAAAAGAAAAACCTCTGACAATAATATCTCTCAGAATAAGATATCTCAGGATTGCATACTGCAGGCACCGTTATTCAAATAGGCTTCCAAATGTTTTAAGCGGAGCAAACCTGAATGCCATGACAAAATTAAATGGACTACAGTATGTGATATGTGGATTTTGAAACCCCGAACCTACCCGGTATACCGGAGGATATGAGATACTGCAGCGCCTCTTCAAAAAGCTCCATCAGCAATCAGCAGCAGCGCAGCGACCAGAGACAGTAGGGAACCGAGAGAAAGTGTGGATCCAAACCAATCTTAACTGACTCTTCTCATTTCTGTCAAGACAATATAAACCGTTCTTCCTGTTTCTCTGACCAGACAGAGAGAGAGAGAGAGAGAGAGAGAGAGAGAGAGAGAGAGAGAGAGAGAGAATGAGAACAACAGCTGAACTCGGAAGTGAAAGTGGCGGTTATTCTTCTTCTGCGTAAATGATTATTATTATATGGATGTCCTCCTTATTCTATCAGACAAAAAGCTCATAGTAAAACCCATTTCATTCTGATAAGTCCTTAGGCTATTGGCCTAGATGAAGTGCATTAAATCATTTGTGCTTGTTTGCGATGGTCTGGTGTCCACAGTTTATCATGCGCCCTTGCCAGAGATCACCTCACTGGATCGACTGGACCCACCTCAACCCTGGCAAAGCACTGACTGACTGACTGAATGAATGTTTTTAACAAAGATTATCGTATTATTAAACGATTATTATGGTGTGTGTGTGTGTGCGTGTGTGTGTGTGTACTTGGTTAGGCAAGAGTTGATCTGATCACCCCCCCTCCCCCACCCCATGGAGAAAAATCCTCTGCCAAAAGAAGCATCGGCTTAAGAGATGTGTGACAAACAATAAATGAAGATAAAAAGGCCTAGTAAGATGTTGGGCCACCACAAACCACCAGATCAGCTTCAGTGCACCCTGGCACACATGCTACATGATGGTGGTGGTGGTGGTGGTGTTGGAGGTGAAAGTGCCGTTTAATACATCAGTCAAAAGGTCTGCCACAGGTGTTCAGTTTGATTAAGAACTGCTGACTGATGTAAAAGGCAGCTGGACAACTGGAGGACAACTGGACCTCCGAAACAGATCTACCCGTTCAGTGCGTTTTTGATTTTGCGCAATGATTCACATCACATAAGGAAGTTTAAACATGAAAAACATCAACAACACTGATTAATCGCTATGAACGGTGGCTTAATGTTTATTTTATTTATTTATTTATTTATTTATTTTTTGTCTTGCACCGAAATAATTCTAAGGGGCAGTGACTTGTGAAAAATGAAAAGTGCAGGTTTATTTGTTACTGTGTGTATTTTAATTCAGATGTTGGCACATCAAAAATACAATATTCATCTGTGTAGGTCTGTATGTGAACCTAGGCTGGATATTTAGTTCAATCATACTATACAACCTCAATTACCCCCAAAAAAAAAGCGACGCTGGGTAAAATGTGAATAAAAACGGAATGCAATGATTTGCAAATCTCATAAATCCACATATTATTCACAATAGAATATAGAAAACATAGCAAATGTTTAAACTGACTAAATGTAGCATTTTAAGAAAAGAAAAAAAAGGAAAATTTGTACTTGATGTGAGCAATACATCTCAAAAAAGTTGAGGAAAAAAAAGTCTCATTTGTTCCCAGGTGTATACAGATTGTTGTTAAAAGAAGAGGGGATGCTACACAGTGGTAAACATGGCCCTGTCCCAACTTTTTTGAGACTTGTTGCTGACATCAAATTCAAAATTACCTTATTTTTTCTTAAAATGCTACATTTAATCGGTTTAAACATTTGATATGTTTTCTATATTTTATTGTGAATAATATATGAATTTATGAGATTTGCGAATCATTGCATTCCGTTTTTATTCACATTTTACCCAGCGTCCCAACTTTTTGGAGTTGGGGTTGTAATAAGGAGCTATTCGATACAGTTATTCATCACGTCTTTACCATATTTAAATAATTTTATTTGCTGTCAATTACATTTATTTCATTTAATGTCTCGAATCTTTAGGCTTTTATCTGCTTTATGTCAGATCACTACAGAGGCTCAGTACTTTGACTTGTGCTACCCTGTCACCTAGTGTTTAGAAGTTGATATTGACATGAAATAAATAATATAGACCAGTTGTGACTACTTTCCCAACAGGGGGAGCAAGAGAAACAGTAAGAACGAGGCGAAGCGGTGAAAGACCTACTCTTTTACCATAAGTGTCCTAAGATTTTTAATAAACACAGAGAGTCAGGACCTCAGTTTGACATCTCACCCGAAAGACGATGCTGTTGTCCCCGTTACTATACTGGGGCATTACACACAGACCACAGGGTGAGCACCCACTGCTGGCCTCCGTAACACCACTTCCAGCCTTAGTTTTTCATCCATCCAGTTACTGGCCAAACTCAACCCTACTTCACTTCAGTGGGACACCAGATGAGAACTGCAGGCTGATATGGCTCTGCAAGTTGCATGTTGCCAGACACGAATCGCCAAACGACACAAGACATCAACTAAAAGTATTCCACAGCTATTTGCACAACACAATTTGAGTGACTACTTGAAAATAATTGTTGCTGACATAAATCACGTGATCATATCTAATAACGAGGAAATGAAACAGACCATACTCCAAAAACACAGAAGTGAACCAGTGGTCAAGACGCTTTTGATTTTGGTTTTTGTGAGTGTGTGTGTGTGAGTGTGTGTATGTGTGTGTGTGTGTGTGTGTGTGTGTGTGTGTGTGTGTGTGTGTGTGTGTGTGTGTGTGTGTGTGTGTGTGTGTGTGTGTGTATGTGTGTAGTCTCCCTCTAAAGATCCTGAATTACAAAACTCTTGAATCAGAAAAAGTTTAGATATCAGGTTTAACAGGGAAATTTTTTTACTGTCTGGAAGTTCTTTTTGTTCTCCCCATGCTGCGGGGGTTTCCTCCGGGTACTCTGGTTTCCTCCCCAAGTCCAAAGACATGCATGGTAGGTTGATTGGAGTGTCTAAAGTGTCCGTAGTGTATGAATGGGTGTGTGTGAGTGTGCATGTGATTGTGCCCTGTGATGGACTGGCACCCTGTCCAGGGTGTACCCCGCCTTGTACCTGATGCTCCCTGGGATTGGCTCCAATGGGAGTGTTCACACTCAGGTGTAAAACACGTGGCATCAAAACATCAATTTATTATATTTTTTATGTTGAGGGTTTTTTTGTTTGTTTGTTTGTTTAAAAACTGGCCAACCAATGAGATTTGTGTTTTGGTTCACAGGTCCGGAGCCGATGAAGTCACATAAATGTACGACTTGATGGCACTCTTGTACAAAACTGTCTTACCAATGAAGAAGAAGGGTTAAGAGTGAATTTTACACTTTCATTCAGCGTGTTTCCTGCATTGAACACCTGGGTGTAAACACATAATGAGATAATCATGATGAAGTGTCTATGGTCTCAAAGATTTGCTTTGCTTATCAACGTGAGGCTGCAAGACATCAAAGGTAGCAATACAACTTTTGAAGGCATGTCAGCTCTAGCAGTGAAACATGCCAAAAGTAGCATTAGTAAATGCTCTTCAATCACTACTCAACTGTCTCCCAGAATTAAAGTCTCCTTTTTTCAGTCTTATTCACACACCTCTTATTCATGAAACTCACCCTTTCAGACCACTATCAAATTATCAAAAAACATACATATTTCATGTTTCATGACAACTTTTTCCTCAAACAATTCTGTAACATGTACAACAAAAATGGTAGTAGTCATGTATACAAATAATAATATTCAAGCAAGTCATATATCATTTATACAGGTCTACCTTGATTCTCTGGTAGTGAAAGTTACACCAATTCAATCATTATATGCAGTAATTGTAACATCTCTTCCGGAAAATTCTTTTTACACCAAACGGCACCCACCCTTGAGTTCTGACTCACAGGGACTCAAATGTCATTGTGAAGGTGTTCCTCTGTGTCTGACCTGTTTACCCTTTACTTGTTTTTTGCCTTTGATTAGTCCCTTTGTTCTGAACCTGAACTGGTGTTTGGTATTTTGAGCCTGTCATGTCTAATGATTCTATTTTTGCATGTGTTTGTTGTTTGTTGGTAATTTTTTTTACCTCAACTTTTTTGATTCATTATTTTACCACAATAAGCCTTGTGCGAGACAGATCCATACTCTGTGTCTCTGAGCCCTCCATTACTATAATATACAGATATTCAGATTATACTACTAAACTATTTTTTGCCTAATCTTTGGTTGGATTCTTAAAAAATCATAAGCCATTGTCTGTGGAGACTTCATTGATGATCTGCTGTCTGACAGAAAAAAGCCCATATTTGACTTGTTCCTGTCCAGTGGTTACACACAAATTATTCATGTCAGTTTTATCAGTGGGAGAATTATATCAATTGCCACTTTCAAGTGAAACTTGACTGTGTATTTGAAATTCTTGTGCTTTATTCCTGTCTAAACCTGTTGCCAGTGGTAATTCTCATGGTGATCATGCATCAGAAAGAGGATTTACTGAGGATTTAGTAGGATTTGCATTTACTGAGATCCTAGCATTAGTGTTATCAGACTTTGACGTCAGGAAAGGAGGCATGGGGTGCAGTCAGCATTCCAGCTCATCCAAAAGGTGTTCAGTGGGGTTGAGGTCAGTGCTCTGTGCAGACTACTTGACTTCTTTCACACAAACCTTGACAAACCATGTCTTTATGGACCTTGCATTGTGCACAGGGGTATTGTGATGCTAGAACAAGTTTGGGCTCCTTAGTTCCAGTGAAGGGAAATCTTCATACTATAGTATACAAAGACCTTCTAGACAATTTTGTGACAACAGTTTTGGGAAGGCTCACATATGGGTTTCATAGTCAGGTGTCCACATACTTTTGAGCATCGTGTATGACTACAGTTGTTATGTATATCAGAGAAGGAACTCTGAACTCCCAGCAGCCACTGCACCTCACTGCATCACAGTCACATGACCACCTGCACCTGAATCTCGTCATGTTAACAAACACCTATGTGTATATAGCTACAGTTTGCACTACACTCCTTGTCTTATGTTTGTCTTTCTTTGCCGTTGTCTATGTTGCTGTGTTTATGGTCTTTGTTTTACAGATATTTTTGCCTTAGTGTTTTGCTGCCCATACATAGTTCTTGTTTTGTGTGTTGTTTTGGTGTGTTGTTATTAATTAAAATCTATTTACACTTACATCCGTCTTGACATCCTAGTTTCACTAGGGTTCATTTTTGAACCTGGTATGGTATATTTTGCTCTCAGCAGAACTGCCTGAAGTAATGGACTACACAATATTATATTTCAAATATATATATTATTATAATAAAAAAAATGATATATCTGTAATATTATATTTCAATAAAGTAAAAATACATGCAGATCCGGAAATCAAAAGCTCCCTGCAATACATATATAAAGCAGTAGTTGAGAATGCTATGCCACTACTAAACTGTCCAGAAGTATTAGGTTTTTTTCCCCAGCTGTCATTCATCACCACCCATAAGGCTGCCATCTCACATGGATGTCTGCACTTATATTTATATATATATATATATATATATATATATATATAAGAGGAGTGGGACAAAATCCCTCCTGAGATGTGTGCAAACCTGGTGACCAACTACAAGAAACGTCTGACCTCTGTGATTGCCAACAAGTGTTTTGCCACCAAGTACTAAGTCATGTTTTGCAGAGGGGTCATGGTGGAGAGTTTGGAATCTGATTGATTGATTGCTTCTGTGGACAGGTGTCTTCTATACAGGTAACAAGCTGAGATTAGAAGCACTCCCTTTAAGAGTGTGTTCCTAATCTCAGCTCGTTACCTGTATAAAAGACACCTGGGAGCCAGAAATCTTTCTGATCTTTCCCTCACTGTGTATATATATATATATATATATATATATATATATATATATATATATATATATATATATATATATATATATATATATATATATAGTATTTTTTGTAAATATTTGATTATATCTTTTCATGTGACTACACTGAAGAAATTACACTTTGCTACAATGTAAAGAAGTGAGTATACAGCTTGTGTAACAGTGTAAATTTGCTGCCCCTTCAAAATCACTCAACACATAGCCATTCATGTCAAACCACTGGCAACAAAAGTGAGTACACCCCTACAATTAGTGAACAACCCGCTCTACCACCTGAGCATGGACAACGGATATGTGAAGACTCATCATTAATCATTATCTTGTCTAACAGGAATGCTGGTGAAGTATTAATGTACTCTACATTATTTACACATGCATTATATACAGAGCTTGACTGAACTTGTTTCTAGTATTAAAAGTTGAGGCACTAAGTCAACATACAGACCTACTATAATATACCGAATTCCAGATTACAGCACTAAACGTTGCCTGCTGGATTCTTTAGAAATCATAGTCATAGTCCAAAATCATAGTTTGTGAACTAAAATAATCCATCCATCTTCTACCGCTTACTCCTTTTCAGGGTCACGGGGAACCTGGAGCCTATCCCAGGGAGCATTGGGCACAAGGCTGGGTACACCCTGGACAGGGTGCCAGTCCATCACAGGGCACAATCACATACACACTCACACACCCATTCATACACCACGGATACTTTAGACATGCGAATTAGCCTACCATGCATGTCTTTGGACTTGGGGAGGAACCGGAGTACCCGGAGGAAAAACGGGGAGAACATTCAAACTCCGCACACACATGGCCCCTGCGGGAGTAAGCTAAAACCTTTTTTTTTTCTTCTTTTTTTAAAATACTTTATTTAACACAGAAATGTAACAAACATAGCTTTTGAAAAACTTGTGAGCCTGAACATTTGAGACAATCAAAATAATTGTTAATAATTTTTGCTTTGAGTTAATATTTAATAAAGTGCTCGGTGAGTGCACATTTGAACCAAATGAACAAATTGAGCAGGAGACACGGTTCAGGTAGCAGAGGAGCTACAATACCATCAGAAATCGACTGAAAGATTTTAGTTGTGAATTCTGATACAATTGCTGGTTTGGAGGGTGGGGGGAGTATTTTTAGCTGTATTTTATTAGCCTACTTAGAAATAATTATAAAAATAAATACACGTTTGAAAATATAGGAAGGTCAAAGGAGTAATTTATCTATAGGAGACTTGTCGAAAAAGTAACAGCTGATGTGACCTTAGCTTTGCATCCATGATCCTGATGCATCCAGTCATTATTCTGTTTCTCTGTTGACTTTGAATTTCTGTTGAATTTCAGCTCTGTTGAATATTGCAGTTAATGAGCAGTTCACAGTAGTCACATGAAAGGACTGTATTTACCAATCCAAATTATTTCCACTCCAAAATTATAAATGCCCATTTCTGTCACAAAGATTTTTTTTAAAAGGTACAGTAATTGTGAATTTATTTCTCAAAATTGCCTGTTTAAATGTCACAACTGTGACTTTATTTCTCGCAATTGTGCCCTTACCTCCCTCAATTCAGACTTAATTTCTCACAGTTACAAATTTTCTTTGCATGCCAACAACAAACATGGCCACCACTAGCCGCGGGCCTTGTATGAAATCTAGAGCAAATTATAACGTCATAATGTTATAGTTTTCCCTAGATACATTACTGGGTATCAGGTAAATAGTATTTAAATATGGTAAAGACAGTGTGTGAATCAGGTGTTGCTGTTCCGTATTTGAAATTTAAGTGCTAAATTTGTAGGAATGCTAACTCTATATGTGGAGAATGCTAATGAACAGCAATCATTAAAAACATTAGCTTATCTAAATATCTTGTTTAGTCCATTAGACACATCTGATGTATGAAATTCGTGTCAAATATATATTTATAAGCGAAATAGTATTTTACTAATCAGTAAATACATTGTTTAATGCAATAAGCAATTTTGTATTTGTTTCCAGATGATTTATACACATGATAAAACAATCACAAAGCATTTAAATAATAGATAAAAATCTACTGCTGTATGAGGGTACAGGCTTCTACAGTATAGGATAATATGTTATTGCACACTGTATGAGGGTACCGGCTTCTATAGTATAGGATTATACGTTATTTCACGCTATACGAGGGTACAGGCTTCTATAGTATAGGATTATATGTTATTTCACGCTATACGAGGGTACAGGCTTCTATAGTATAGGATTATATGTTATTTCACGCTATACGAGGGTACAGGCTTCTATAGTATAGGATTATATGTTATTTCACGCTATACGAGGGTACAGGCTTCTGTAGTATAGGATTATATGTTATTTCACGCTGTATGAGGGTACAGGCTTCTATAGTATAGGATTATATGTTATTTCACGCTATACGAGGGTACAGGCTTCTATAGTATAGGATTATACGTATTTCACGCTATACGAGGGTACAGGCTTCTGTAGTATAGGATTATATGTTATTTACGCTACGAGGGTACGGCGCTTCTATAGTATAGGATATATCGTTATTTCACGCTATACGAGGGTACAGGCTTCTATAGTATAGGATTATACGTTATTTCACGCTATACGAGGGTACAGGCTTCTGTAGTATAGGATTATATGTTATTTCACGCTGTATGAGGGTACAGGCTTCTATAGTATAGGATTATATGTTATTTCACGCTATACGAGGGTACAGGCTTCTGTAGTATAGGATTATATGTTATTTCACGCTGTATGAGGGTACAGGCTTCTATAGTATAGGATTATACGTTATTTCACGCTGTATGAGGGTACAGGCTTCTATATTATAGGATTATATGTTATTTCACGCTGTATGAGGGTACAGGCTTCTATAGTATAGGATTATATGTTATTTCACGCTATACGAGGGTACAGGCTTCTATAGTATAGGATTATATGTTATTTCACGCTATACGAGGGTACAGGCTTCTGTAGTATAGGATTATATGTTATTTCACGCTGTATGAGGGTACAGGCTTCTATAGTATAGGATTATACGTTATTTCACGCTGTATGAGGGTACAGGCTTCTATAGTATAGGATTATATGTTATTTCACGCTGTATGAGGGTACAGGCTTCTATAGTATAGGATTATATGTTATTTTACGCTGTATGAGGGTACAGGCTTCTATAGTATAGGTGTCATGCCATGGCAAAGCAGCAACTCCATTTCCCAAAATGCACTATAAACTACAAACATGACCGACAGCTACAAGTCACCTTCTCCTGAGGACTAATCACACACACCTGTTCTCAGTCACACCACACTAATTAAGAAACTCTCTCACACACACAAAGCCATTGCAAAGTATTACACCCTGTTGAGCTTTTCTATGTCATGTACCAAGCCTTAATCTAGTGTTTGTTATCCTGTTTTTTTTTTTTTTTTACCTTTGACCTTAATTTTTGCCTTGCCCTGTGGATTTTATAATCTTCATTAAAGCTCTTAACCGCAATTGTATCTGTCCTAACCTCCATTACGTGATTTACGTGACAATAGGATAATATGTTTTGGTAATTGTGAGGAAAAAAAAATTGTAAGATATTGTCAGAATTGTAAGATATAAAGGTTGTAATTCTGAGATGTAAAGTCATTAAACTGGCTTCCATACAAAATAAACAGTATCTGTAGATCTACATGCCTTTTGTCATAGAGATGACAAGGATAATGCATTATATCAGCTTCAACTCAAACAGACAGGGGATGATTTCAGAAGGGACTAATCTGTGAAAAGTTATCAAATGCTGTTTTATAATGAATAATGTTTAATTTATGCATTACTTTTTATTTTTTCTTAGAAAGACACTAAATTTATACTTAATAATGAATGTAATAAATAATCATTTGGTAATTTGCATGAGTCAAATGAGATAGTATGGCTTCAAATTTTATTTTATTCTTTTCAGATTAAATTATTTTAAATAATTTTTTTATTTTATTATTTTGACTGTGTTATATATTCTAGGGAAGAGAATTCTACAAAATATTCTTGTTTGATGGATGGGAAAAAAAATTCTCTGTAAGGTCCCATTGACATTCTATGTTACTGTTGCCTTTGCATTGCACATGTAGCCTATGTGCAAGGTATGCTAATGTAAAAAAAAAAAAAATTGTCAAATGAGTGAAAAATTCACAATAGTTAGGACCTTTATTGATCTTCTTAATAGAAATTCAAGTTATATATAAAATGTATAAGAGAGAGAGAGAGAAAATGTAGGACAACAATGAAAGATGGGGAAAAATGCTATATGCTGATTCACTATTTTTAAAATCACAAGCCCTTTTTAATTACAAGTTTTGAACATTTGACATTGTGAAACTTAAAAAAGTTAAAGGGCAATCTCCACAAAGAACTGCTAGCCACGTGTCTTTAGCTCGCGTGACATCTGGCACCAGGCACAGGGATAACAGCAAAGCACGGTGAAGAAGTCTTTAATGCCGGAGCCCTGAGAAAGACAAAGAATCATTTTACCTAGGTTAAAATTTTTTCTTTTTTCAACAAAACTGGGGGGGTGGTTTTTGGTTATTTTTTTTATTGCAACATGTCAGTCACTAAAATTGTTGAATGTTATACACTGCCCTCATTTTGTGGAGGGAGAGAGAAAGTGAAAGGGCTGCGAAGGAAAAAAAAAAAAGCGGCAGAAAACAGCAGTCCAGCAGGGGCATGCAGAAACACCAACCAAAATCAGAAGCAGTCTGACACTGCAAACACGGCAAACACCATAGACCACAGCAACCTGCAACACACATACTCACAGTAATTAAAATGTACTTTTACAAATTTAATTCCCCAGCCCATGTGTGGAAAATAAGCAAAAGACAGCTAATGTGAAAATAATCTTGGTTATGATGTCATTATCATGAACTTGTTTACGTATTTCCATATACAAAGTGCTGTTACTAGTTAATATAGATGAGAAGGACCCCTTGTGCTGTTCCTGGCTGTCAAGATAAGCATAGAATGGCGGATGTTTTTAAGGAGTGTTTTGCTTTTCATTAATCAAAGTTACATCATTAGGAGGATGTTTAGGCCTTGTGATCTTTGGAATTAGATTCTTATTGCATTTGGCTATAGAAGTATCATTCAAGCTGACAACTCCAAAGCAACTTCTTGGGCTAAAAATCCACTTTGCTTTTTTAAGATTAAACACATTCTGAGTCTAACAATCCAGACTTCTTGGGCTGCAAGTCTACCAAATAAGACTTACTGCAATAAAGTATAAATAAAACTGCTAGGGTTGCTAGCATGTAAGCCATGTCCATATTAAAAATGAAATCACCCTGAAACATAAGTCTTGGAATTTGTTCAGAGTTCCGACTTGACGGAAAACCACATCAGTGCAAACTTACAGGTGTTCATGTCAGATGAGCAGTCAAATAGGCCTGTGCTCCACGTGCTTGAACTGTAGGTTGTATTCGCTTTGGTAATCTGCTGTTGGACTGCCATGACTGAAAAAAGGTGATGGTAATTATTGCCAATTTTTACTGTGTGTGGAGTTTTGCATATATACACATGGGGTCTCTAGTTACCTCCCACCTTTGGAAAAACATGCTGTAAATTACCCCTAGGTGTGAATGTCTGTATGCATGGTACACTGAGGCGACCTGCCATCCTATCCAGCCTCATACCATGTTCCCATGATAGGCTCTGGATCCACAGTGATTCTCAGTAGTATAAAGCATTTACTTAGGTGCTGTATATAATGGGAAAGTGTCTTCCATTTTCTGAGCACTTGAGCAGAGGTGAGCGGAGGCGCTTGCAAAGTGTTTTCACTCCCTGCCAATGCTTAATATGAAAACCATGAGGTACTAGAACACCAAGCAAGACGTGATCCAGTAATCGTGATCCAGTAGACACAAAAATGCTCAAAGCACTTTATGTAATACAGTAGTGCCTAATGCCTTCAAAGACCGAGGACCAAAAGCGTAATGGCCACAGTACAGTGAGGATTCTAGTGATGTCATGGGAGGGCAGGAGGTGTCAACATTTTTGCTTAGAACACTGGGTATTAAAATATAATGCAAATATATCTAAACAAAAAACATTTCCTAATTATCCAAATTCCTCCACAATATGGGTGGGCAGTATAAAAAAAAAATTATGAATAATAATAATAATAATACCACGATACTTGAAGACATTTTGATTATAACACAATATGTAGGTTAGGTAACCAATTGGCAGCAAAACAGGAGAATTGGGGTGGGTGTGTGGGTTGCTTTTTGCAACAAAAAAAAATTGCAATTTCTATTCTATTTTTTTTCTTTAATCTGAAAAAGGAATAATAAAAAAAACTATAAATTTTTCCATAAATTTAAAAATACATATTACACTGTTAAAAATAAAGTGCAGCATCAATTAGCTGCTTTCAATTAGGAGTATGCCACTGTAATTAAAAAAAAAAAGATATTACAATGCAAGTGATCTCAAAAAAAGAAAAAAAAAAGTGTATTGTGACAGTTTATCATGATACCCTTAGTATGTCCTCACATTGCCCAGCCCTACTCCATAACACAGTCACACGCAACATGCAATTTCCTCAACCCGCAATGTGCTTGTCTGAACTGGCACAGTTCAGTGTCCTTTAGAAATCCAAAAATGCACCTCGATACAAGGTTGAATATTTTTAACGATGGGCGAACAAATTTCAGAAATGATTCCTTCTTTTTAGGATTCTTTCTCGACTCCATCTCTTTTGCTTAATTCTTTAAGAAATTACAACAACTAGTTCATCATCCATTAAATCCATAGGGCCATTCCATTTTCAGTGAAATGAAAATAAATAAATAAATAAATGGAAATGAAAAATAATAATAATATATACATTTACATTTATTCACTTAGCAGACGCTTTTATCCAAAGCGACTTACAAATAAATATTATATATTAATTTTATATATATATATATACACACACACACACAGTTTCATATTCTGAAATACGAATATTCAAATACTGAATTCTAAGCTTTTCCTTTGTCATTTCCCATGTTTAACATTAAAAGGCAAATGAGGGAGAGATATGAGGATTTGAACAGGGAAGCTGCAGGGAAAATATAGTTAGGGGAAAAAAATATAGTTAGCTGTAGGGAAAAAACTGATGTTATAGTTAAAATAGTAGGCAACTAAGTAAAAATCACCCAACAGTCATTGAAATGTAGGCAGCTATCAAACGGCTGCTATTGAAATGTATAATATTTACATGTGCAGCTAAAACCAAGCAAAGTTTATGAGTCTAATGTGAAATCTGTGAAAAATCCTTGTGCAAAATAAAGCAAATTAGAGCTTTAGAAGAGGTTGTTGTGAAGAAAGCAAAAAAGATTAAATTAAACCTTGAAACAAAATGAAATTAAACCTTACCGTTTTATCTTACTTTACCTTATCACTGTTAACTGTTGAGTTGGAATTGTGTGTAAAACCCCTAAAGGGGGGGGGGGGAGATTGCTTAAGAGTGTAAATTAAGTACAGCCCCATTTTGATATTGGTATGAGCAGTGAATAAGACTGGTGGTATAGAGACCTCTCTAGGAAACATATATTATTACAAGGAACTTTTGTTCAGTTTTGCTCATTATATTTAAGAGCCGCAAGTCAAAAGACATTGAATGAGTATTGCTGAAAGTCCCAATGACACTGTTGAGGTCATTGAAGCCCCACCCACTGTTCACACCTATAGCTTGTTGTTAATCCAATTAGCGGCCTTGGAGCAAGGCTGTTTTAGTAAAGCAGTTTCCTCCCTGTTCTTGGTTTGCTGATTAGAAATTTTCATATGGTGTTGAATCTGTGTACTAATGTAAGTTATCTTAATTTGGATTGTTTGTATGGGTTGAATTGTTGGCTATGCAATTTATTGTTGATTTGATTTATCTTTGTTTATTTATATTCTTTATGGATTTGTTTAGAATCCAGTCTGATGCACCTATGGAATTATGTACGGACTTTGGTGAAATAAAACTATAAAATGGATGTTGCATCAAGGTGTTTTAACTGATGCCCCATTGTGATGCTCCCCCTGTAAAGCAGCAGTATCCTAAGAATCTGGAAAAAAAATCAGTCTCCTGTTTTTCTTCTGTATCACCCTGATCAGTGTGACTGTCAAGGCAAAAGTTTCAAATTACAGTACTCCTCAAGCAAAGTATACATTTACAAAAAATAATACTCAAGTATAGTAATGAAGAACAATTACTCAAGTATTGTTCACCCATGTGTATGTGCAATATTTACAATATGTGTAACATGTGCTACAGCAGTCATTCTCAAACTAGGGGACTCCAGATGGCACCAGGGGGCCTGCATAGAAATTCTACATCATTATTATCATCATTATTTTTTATTATTAATTTTACTTGTATGTAAGCCGAGATTGTCAATTTTTGAACTATGACATACATAAAAATGATAACTATTAATAAATGAAACCAATTATACACATTCTTAATTAAGAATATGGATTTCTTGTGGGAAGTAACTTCTCCTGAGTGCCTCTGTGCTTGCTCACTTATTGTGAAAACATTTTCCTGACCAGAAAAGGTAGAACAGATTATGGTTTGGATGAATGGTATATCTGAATATTTTCCTCGCTTTTTCTATACACTGTAGGTCAGTGAAAACTCTGCCAATGTTATGTTTACATTTGCATTTGGCAGACACCCTTATCCAGTGCAACTTACAGAAGTGCTTAGAAGTATCTATCCAGAAATACATCCAGATATTAGATCACTAGGTCACTGACTAAGAACGTCATCAGTCTTATAACTCTGTTGAGAGGTAATATAGCAAGAAAAACATACAGAAAACAGTATTTTTTTATAATGAAAAGTGCTAATTTAAGTAATTTTGGATTCCACCACCTAGGTGCCAGAACAGAGAAGTGTCTTGATGCATGCCTTACTTGTACCCCGAGAGATGGTGGCACCAGTCTAGTGGTGCTAGAGTTTTGGAGGGAGTGTGGTCCGGTGTGTGCTAAGGGATTTAAGGTAAGTGGGTGCTGGTCCATTTTTGGCTTGTAGGCAAGCATCAGTATTTTAAATCTGATGTGTGCAGCTACAGGAAGCCAGTGGAGGGAGTGTAGCAATGGAATGTTGTGGGAGAACTTACGAAGGTCAAACAGACCTTCACTGCACAACCAAAGAAAAATGTATATTTTAGCAAAAATCTCAAATGTGCATGAAATATGAAATACTTACAGTAGGCAACTCAGTAAAACACAGTCAATGAAAGGTATGTGGCTGTAAAAAGGTTGAAATTTAAATGTATAATATTTACATGTGCTGCTAAAACCGAAACCTTTATATATATTTTTTGGTATTTCAAAACATATACAGACTGAATAAATGATTAACAGACAACAAATTCAGCTACCTTTCTCTCCATATCAGAACCAAATGGGTAGCAGTGGTAGCTTAGTGGTTGAGGCTCTGGGTTACTGATCGGGGTTCAAGCCCCAGCACAGCCAAGCTGCCACTGTTGGGCTTTGAGCAAAGCCCTTATCCCTCTCTGCTCCAGGGGTGCTGTATCATGGTTGACCCTGCACTCTGACCCCAGCTTACCCTGTCAGGAAGCTGGGGTATGCGAAGAAAACAATTTCACTGTGCTCTACTGTATATGTGACCAATAAAGACTCATTAAATCTGTCCATTTTATAATACATATTTTGTTCTGTGGGTATGAAAGCACAATTTTTCCATGTAACATGGCGTTCATGTAACTTTGCATATCTACACCTGGCACATGCAAAAACACACTCTGGCATTCTGCACATGCAAAAACACAATCTGGCATTCTGCACATGCAAAAACACTGACATTCTGCAATTATGTTAGGCTAAATCTATATTATAAACTTGTATGAAGACACAATCATATATCTAGCAATTTCTTTTAATTTGCAGTTAAAACACTAATCGTGTGGTATTTTAAAGGAGTCATATGATGCTTTTTAATGTTTTCCTTTCCTTTCCTTTAGTGTTTACTGTTTCTGTTAATGCATGTATACAATCTGCAAAGTTACAAAGCTCAGTCTTCCCCAAAAGGGATTTATTCGATTTAACAGTTAACACTGCTCTAGACCTGCCTAAAACGCCAGATATTACTTTCCACGTCTACATCACAATTTGAAATATCATCATAATCCCACCCAAAGCAGCACGAAGAAAGAAGGCGAGGTTTCAGGGAATTTGGTCACCATGTCGTGGAGATGCTGTATGTTTCGATGCTAGCACAAAACCCCTTTGTTGGCCTTTCGAAAATCGATGAAATTAGGAATCAGTTGTTACTGTTTATTTGTAATTCTGTTCCTGAGCAGTACAACCCTAAACCTTGCTTGTGCTCATTCATTTTAAGGAGGACAGCGTCCTGAACCCGGGTGAGTAAATGCAGGCTATACACTAAAGCTACTCCTGAAAAAGTGGGGCATTTCCCACTTTGCGTGGACAATCTTGAGCTTCTGAATCTGACCCTGTACGTGTGTTTGATTATTTTATGAAGCATCTGCTATTGAATGTCCAAATGTGGAATTTTCTATTGTGGCCTAGGGCTCAGTTGTAGACCTCTGATAATGGGCTAGTTAATGTTATTGTGTTGAACTAGGTTTTATTTTCAGCTGTGGGAATTTTGACCTATAAAGTGCAGAGTAACACACATTCCCGTGACACAGTTACCTATCTGTATTTTGTGTCTTTTTGTCTGTCGACTTCATAAGCCAAATTCAACCATTATAACACCATATTTGAAAGATAAGCGAGTTACAATATATAAACTTACCACTCTGAAACATTCTGCTCAAGTCCTGCTTACAAAGAATGTCGGTAAAACCGACAACATTATTAACTGTGTTAATAATTGCTTTAGAAGCACTGGAAGCCAAAGTTTGGGATTATGGTAAGGGGCGTTATATTTCCGACACACGCTTGAAGTTTTTGGCCAATCACAGTGCAATGAGCCAGCTGGCCAATCAGAGCACTCTGCGATTTTCAGAAGGAGAGGTTTTGGAGAAACCAGAATTCAATCGGAGCGTTTCAGGCAGCCTGGGAGTAGAGATACTGCAAGAATGTGTTTTCTGAACAATAAATTATGTTAACCAATTTTATTACACCCAGTAAACAAAATAATGAACTTTTAAAAACTTTTTTTCAAGCATCATATGACTCCTTAAAGCCTAGATGCGTCTTCACTATTTCTCTCTTTCCAGCAATCATCACTCCTCTAACTTTCATCCAAGTATTTAATGTCTTAAAGTAATTACGTATCTCTTAGATGGATCACCATGTTGTGAAACCAGTTTACCCAGAAACTGACCAATCTTGCATGTAAAAGTAATTAAAATTTTATGGGTGGAGGTTATAATTTTCCTCAAATTCACAAAGCATAAATGATTAATATAGTAGTGATCTTGTGTTACTAAAAGACTACGCACTCACTTCTATTTTTATTAGTTATCATGCATGCTTATATTTCACTTAAAAGAATACCCACAGCAGTTTGCATTATTAACCAAGCCTACTCCAATACACAACCCATAAAAAATGCTGTTCGACATAAATCATAAATCTATGTATGGATTTAAAATACATATGCTAAACAACTTAAGTAAAATCACCATTGATAGCCATTTAAGGTGGGTTGCTGTTTTTCTTACTTGAAACATTTTCAGTTAAGAGGTTAGTTTAGTAAGATAGAAAATGATGCCAACCAGATTAAATGAAACCTTGTCATTTTAAAGTATCTTACTTTACCTATACAGGGATTCGCCCTGTGCAGATTCTCTACTGGCTCAGAATAAACCTGGGTTTTCAGTCACTGGATTATTTTTTCATTTGTGAAAAAAAAAAGAATAATAAGATGACAGAGTGTGTGTTAGAGCCTCAGTTAAGCACAGCCCTCATTGGCATTTGTATTAGCATTGAGGAAGTTTGGGGAGTGAAGAATAAATATGTTTTTTTCATTATAGATCTTTAGTATGGAGTTAAATCTTCAGACTTACTGGAGCATGTTAAACATTTCTCAAGATTCATGTGCTAATGATAACCCCCTCACTGGGCATATATAGTGAACAGGAATGTGTTACCAGGGCCTAGGAGATTTATCTTTGTACTGACCTGTGCAGCCTAGGTAAGATTTTGGAAAAGGCCTTTTTGTTATGACATTTAAATTTGCAGTGAGGAAATTTGGGCATATGGAGACCTCTCTGGGAAAAAATATTATTATTAAATTATTGCAAGCAACTCGTGGTCAGTTTTACTGCTCTATTTTAATGATTATTTCCTGTGACTATTATCTAGTTTCCGCCCATACAGCTGTAAGATAAGCCAGATATAATGGGTGGGGAAAAGGAAGCACAGGGTACAACGACTCACTGAATACATTGATGAGTATGAAAATACTGTAACGCCTTAATAATATGCTATGACCTACAGTGGTGCTTGAAAGTTTGTGGAATTTTCTATATTTTTGCTTACAGTAAATATGACCTAAAACATAAGATTTTTACACAAGTACTAAAAGTAGATAAAGAGAACCCAATTACACAAATATATTATACTTGGCCATTTATTTATTGCAGAAAATTATTAAATATTACATATCTGTGCAAGGCAAAAGTATGTGAACTTCTGGTGTTACCCCCTTGTGCATCAAAAGCTAAACACCTAAACGTTTCCAGTAAGTGCTTATCAGTCTTGCACATTGACATGAAGGAATTTTAGCCCATTCCACAGTACAGAACAGCTTCAGCTCTGGGATGTTGGTGAGATTCCTCACATGATCTGTTTGCTTCAGGACTTTCCACAACATTTCTATTGGATTAATTTTATTCTTCTTTAACTATTCTTTGGTAAGAATAAGGTTATTGTATTCCTGCATGACCCACTTTCTCTTTAGTTCATTTAGTAGATTTACATGTACAGAGGTCCTGACATTTTCCTTTAGAATTCGCTTGTAAAATTCAGATTTCATTGTTCCACCAACGATGGTAGGTCGTCCTGGCCAGATGCAACAAAACAGCCCCAAATGCAAATATATGGTACTTGGTCACTTATTTATTGAGTAAAATGTTCCAATATTGCATATATGTGAGTGGAAAAAGTATTGGAACCTCTAGGATTAGCAGCTTAATTAGAAGGTGAGATTAGAGTAAGGTGTTTTCAATCAAATTGGATGAGAATCAAGTATGAGTGAATGCCCTGATTTGGTTAAAGAACAGGGATCTATCAAGGTCTGAGCTTCACAACACATGTTTGTGGAGGTGCATCATAGCATGAACAAAGATGATTTCTGAGGACTTCAGAAAAAGAGTTGTTGAAGCTCATCAGGTTGGAAAAGGTTACAAAACCATCCCTGAAGAGTTTGGACTCCATCAATCAGACGCAGTAAGACAGATTGTGTACAAATGGAGGACATTCAAGACCATTGTTACCTAATACTGTACGTCCCCAGGAGTAATAACAAAACATGTAATAGCCTGCTAGGTCACAAAGGAACCCAGAGTAACTTCTAAGAAACTAAAGGCCTCTCTCACATTGGT
The DNA here is from genome assembly GCA_012411365.1 of Ameiurus melas. Classification (NCBI taxonomy): domain Eukaryota; kingdom Metazoa; phylum Chordata; class Actinopteri; order Siluriformes; family Ictaluridae; genus Ameiurus; species Ameiurus melas. Next base: position 17,101,775 of record CM022756.1, read on the forward strand.
TAACATTAATGTTCATGAGTTTCAGGAGAACACTGAACAACAATGGTGTACATGGCAGGATTGCAAGGAGAAAGCCACTGATCTCCAAAAAGACCATTGCTGCCCATCTACAACTTGCTAAAGACCATGTGGACAAGCCAGAATGTTATTTGAAAAATTTTCTGGACAGCTCAGACCAAAATAGAAATTTTTTGAGTGAGAAGCATTATGTTTGGAGAAATAAATGTTGTGGAATTTCCAATAGAATTGTTGTGGAAGGACCCAAAGCAAGCGGTTCATGTGAATTAAACTGTATTCAGCCTATACAGTTTTTAAAAATGTAAAAATCGGTTACCAAAAATGTTGGTTTATGTAGGTTTTTTGGTTCATGCATTGAACATCTAAAAGGTGTACATTACAGCTGACACCTAAATGAACGCTTTACAGTTGGTTGTTTGATTGCAAGTCATTCTCTTCAAATGCTATTGAGCTTTAAATTATGGTATATTTTGCGTATGAGCCCATTCGGTAGTGAAATACATGACAAATTTTTACATATGATAGTTTATCATATGTGCTACAGTTACGGTGAGGTACTAAAGGCTTGAAAATAAATGTTCAAAAATCAGCTAGATTTTCTTGTTGAGTCTACAGCACCATTTTGTTCATTAGGAGAGTGAAGGTCACATTTCCATAATTACACAATTTGGGATTCTGTAACACAGTTTCAAATGTTTTAATGTCAAATGTTTAATGATTTTAATACATGTCACCTGAATTTAATGCAATTATTTATGCATTTTGTGAACATTTTAGTAGAATTTTAGCATACCAACAAATCGCATTTTAGGATAATTGTAGGGAAATGTGTTAAAAATTAACACATGACTGAGTGAAGGTTCGTATAAATATATTTATCCATAAACCTGTTACAGAACACTAGAAAAAGCACAAATGTGTGATAACTGTCCAGTTTACTTGATATTAAATGCACTGCTATCCTGGTTTGGCTTACTTGTTTGTAATGCTCACCAAATTGTAAGTTGGTTACTCAGTTTTTTGGATGTTTTAAACGTCTCCTTTGATCAAAATCTGACGTTTTTGACTTAAACACAGTATATGACTTATTTGAGTCATTTACTTAAAAAAACTATATATAAACATCACTGTAGCAGCTTTAGCAATACATTTCTTGACACCTTCTTGTGTATAAATATAGGAGATACCATGTTGACATATTTGTTTATAATGTGGTATATTTTACATTTTCAAAAGGTAAAAATAACCCTGAAAATATTAACCCATTTATGAAGTAAAATTAACCCAGCATTTTTATAAAAATGAAACCATCCTTTGGGTTGAAAAACAACCCATTTCCTCTGTTAAAATTAGCAACCCAACTTGATGGGTTAGTTTAGCCCAAAATGTGGTCTGTCCTATATTTCCCCTAGCCGTTGAGCTAAAAATAACCCAATTTGGGTTGTTTTTAACCAAGTGTTTTTTAGAGTATATAATCAAAGAAATTAGTTAATCCACCAGAATTTATGCTTAATAGTATAACCAAATTTTATCAGTAAAATAATACCTGTCTGTAATGGGAATGTATGTAACCTTTTTGGAATGTAATCTTGGCTGTACCATGCCACCATTAAAAAGAAGTCAAGGGGAGGGGATCAAGATTCTCAAACAGTGGTGGCACCAGATCTATTTGTGACCAAATGAAAAATGGCAAATGCAGTGGATAAACTTGCGTGAACTAAGGCTGAATCCATCGGTTGATCTTCAGACCAGTTCGGCTTTGTTGTTTGAGTAACAAAGTCTATCTCTTGGCATCAAGACCCGAGACTCTTTTTTTTGCTGAAAAAGATTCTTCCACACTAATAAATGTGCTTAATGATCTACTACTGGGCTCTGATCAGGGTTGTGTCTCCTTGCTTGTATTACTTGAGATCAGTCCTGCATTTCAAACCACTGATTACAAAATTCTTCTAGACAAATGGCTTCCTAGAACAGCTTCCTGGCTCAGGTCTTATCTGAATAACCATAATCTGTTTGTAAATATTAAAATGTAAATGTAAATATGGTGAGTTCTCTGTGGGATGTGTTGGAACTAAAAGTCTAATCCCTACTGGCTCAACGTCACAATTTACAGGACTTAAAGGACCTGCTGCTAATGTCTTGGTGCCAGATACCCTAGAGTATCTTGTAGAGTCAATGCCTTGAAGCTCTTTTGGCAGCACGTGGAGGACCAACAAAATATTAGGCAGTTGGTCATAATTAGAGATACACCAATAAACTGTGTCGATAGTTTAAAAACATCTGATGATCAGGGCCGATTATATCCTGTCAATCAAAAGAGGGTGGGAAAACAGATTGATTTCATGCTGTGTGTAAAGATGATGTCTCTCGTTTGGAATGATGACAAAACTGCAGTTTGTAAGCTCTACAATCTCTGCACCGCTAAAATTTTACACCGGAAGTGAGCAACAGGGAAGCGGGAGTTTCAGTGTCGAGTCTATTTATTTATTTATTTTGCAGCGCTACTGGAGCTGCTCATGCTGAGTTAAAGTACCAGTACACTGTTGAAATACTTAAATGAAGATGAGTTTACAAAAAAGTGTATATTTTATATATACAAAATATAAAAATATATGTGTAGAGTAGTGTGTTTCAATTCCAATTAATGTTAATATATAAAAAAGTTTCTATTATATATGACCAGTTTGATGTCAATGATGAAGTAGAAATGTTTTTGTTTGTGACGAGTGAATGTGAGAATAACAGGAGGATTTTTTAGAATTCAGTCAATGTTAATATGAATTAATAACATTCAATAAGTTAAGAAATCTTAATTTAATCTTCAGAATTGAGTTCGTGTTAATGTTAATTAGAGTAATGTGTAACTGTTTATGAGACCAGTTACTGTGAAACAACTTGTTGAAATGGAGAGAATGAAGTTTTTATTTGCATTTCCTTCAGAATAGTGGAATTAATTATTATTAATTTAAAAGAAGACATAAAAGGCAGAACTATCGGTATTGGTATCTGCCGAAATAACTCCGAATAATCGGTTATCGGTATCGGCTGAAAATTTTTTTATCGGTGCATCTCTAGTCATAATGTTTTGGTTCACTGATGTATAGTGATGTATAGTGTCATTAGGGTATTACCTACAATGCTAAAAACACTAGTCAACCAGAACCTGAAGATAGTCAACAAGAGCTCTGTACCACACTGCATCTTGTACTGACCTAACTCATCATCCTTCAAAACACAAGGAAGACCCATATTATGACTTTCTGTGCTAGCACCAGTTGGTGGAATGGACTCCTTGCTGACCAAAAACCGAGTATTTACAAAAAAAAAAGCAAACAAAGTAAAGACCCACCTTTTCACTCAGCCCTTAAATGAGCTCTAAGCCTACACTGAATACAAAATAATTACTGACAAAATTTCTTGACTTAAACTATATTTTTATAACTCCTATTGTAATTCCTATTTGCTATATATTTCCTCATAATTCCTACATATTTCACACCTTCAAAAAAAAGTAAAAGCAGGTGTCAGTGATTAGAACCTGCTTAGGGAGTGCACATTTATACCCCTCTCATATCTAGTGTCTGGTGTTCCCTTTGTTATTGAGGTGTGTGGTGTCATCATGCCAATATCTAAATAGTTCTGCAAGGGCTTCAGAAAAAAGGCTGAGGATATATATGAGTCTGGCAAGAGATTTAAAAAGATCTCCAAATTATTTAAAATACATAACTCCACTGTAAGGAAAATAATCTATAAATAGCGCCAATTTGTCCAGGACTGGCCGTTCAGCCCAAAAGCAGACCATCTGATGCTAAATGAAGTCTCCAAGAAAGGCAAAATTTAATCGCAGGATCTGCTAGTAAGCAAGTGTTGGTATCAAAGTGCATGCTTCTACAATCTGAAAGAGATTGCACAAAGTTGATCTGCATGGGAGGCGTGCCAGGAAAAAGCTGTTTTTGCAAGACTACAGTTTGCCAATGGGCATATAGTCAAAGTCCAGGCCTGTTGGAATAATGTGCTCTGGACAGACGAATCAAAGATAGAGACTTTGGTCACAGTAACAGCAGACATGTTTGGTGCAGACCAAAGACAGCTTTTCAGGAGAAGCACCTCATACTAACTGTGGAACACGGTGGTGGAAATGTTATGGTTTGGTGTTGCTTTGCTGCCTCAGGGACTGGACAGCTTGCATTCATTGATTCAAGTTTGAATTCTGCATCATATCAAAGGGTGCATGAAGATAAAGTGAGGCCATCTGTCCGAAAGTTGAAGCTGAACCGAAAGTGGACCTTTCAACAGGATAATAATCCTAAGCACACTAGCAAATCCACCAAGGAATGGCTCAAAAAGAAGAAATGGAGGGTTATGGAATGGCCAAGTCAAAGCCTGGATTTGAATCCCATTGAAATGTTGGGGGGATTTGAAAAGGGCAGTACATGCAAGAAAACCCTCAAATATCGGAAAGAATATTGCATGGAAGAGTGGTCAAAAATTCCAGCAAGCCTGGTGGACAATTATGCAAAATGCCTTCAACAAATTATTTCTGCTAAAGGGGGCAATACTTGTTGCTGAGACCAAGGGTGTGCTTACTTTTTCCACAGAAGAATATTGCATTGGTTGATATTTCTGTTGAATAAATGATTGAAAAAGCTCATTTTCCTTTTGGTATATCAACTTTATTAATAAGAACTGTTTCAAAAGATATTAAATTGTTTGCTTGTCCAAATATGTCAAAAAAGCCAACAATTTTCATGGAGTGTAGTTATACATAGTAAACCAATTTAAAAAAGAATATAGCTATAGAAGCTATATACTTTATTTCTCGTATTTTTAAGATGTTGCAAGAGGAACATGCAAAGCTAAATCAATATTTAAAAGTCATTCATTCTGATTAATATTACAGAAATAATATATGTATAATTACTTTTGTTACTGTGTGATCAGAACTTCAATCAAAAACAAAAGTGAATAATATGCATTGATTACATTGTAAATGCCCATAATGTGTGTGTGATTGAACCCTCCGATGGGTTGGATCCCCAGTCCAGGGTGTCCAAAAGCAAAAGATCAACTAGCCCATAACCTGCTGAGTGACTATAGTGGTACCAGTGCCAGCTCGAGCGCGGATCTTAATTTCACGTGACATTTGGCACCAGGCACAGGTGTAGCAGAAACACACTGTACAGCAGTCATCACAGCATGAGCCCTGATAGAGAGAGGGAGACACACAGAGAGAGACACACAATGAGAGAGAGAGAGAGGGAGAGAAAGAGAGAGACAGAGAGAGAGAGAGAGGGAGAGAGGGAGAGGGCGATAGAGAGAGAGAGAGAGTGTGTTAATTTAGTTATTATTATTATTTATGCCTGCTCGGTTAATGGTGCAGTGGTCTCTGGAGGGGCCTGCAGTGGCCTTGGCACCTATATTACTGACAACACAGATAAATACAAAAATGTACAAATATGTACAAAAATGAACCACTGCGAAATGTTCCGCTCAAGTCGTGTTTGCAAACTTGCTTCTGCTTGATCTACTTGATCATCTGCATTTTCAGATTCAGACTCAGGCGCGAACTGATATGGTAAAACTGACATGATGCTTAGTAGCTTAAAATTGCTAAAGCTAACCTAAGGGGCGTTACATTCATGACTCACGCGTGAGGCTTTTGACCACAATGCAGTGGGTCACCTGGCCAAATAGAGCACTCTGGGCTTTTCTGAAGGACGAGCTTTGCAGAAAATGGAGCATTTCAGGAAGCCGGGAATTTGAGCTACTGCAAGTATGTACATTCTTTGACAAATAATGCATATTTTGAACATTAAAACATGTTAACTCTCTTACAACCAATAAACAATGTAAAGAAAGTTTTAAAATCTTTAAAAACCATGATATGATCCCTTTAAATTACATACTCCTAGCTAACTGCTTACAACGATAAGTCTGGAAATTTGGTACACTGATACTAACATGCAGCTTACATGATATTAAAATCCCATTTCTGTGGATATTAGCACTGACACAGAATTACTGAACAGATCAACAATCGCTGTTTGTAAAGCCTAGCATCTTTAGTTCAGTACATTTTTATGTTCATAAAAATGTTTGAAACGTTACTATAAGCTTCTGAATGGCTTAGCTGGCACATCAGCAGTTAGTTATAGCACTGCTGTATGCTGGCAGAAGCCCAAAGTTATTTGGCAGCACCAACAACTTTCAGGATTTCTTTAACTGCAACCGCTGAAATATAATTAATAATATATAGAAACATTGTACGCTGCTTTAAATTCCCACAGTCTCAGAATAAAACCCCTTCTTGCATCCCTGTGTAACCTAAGTCTATTTTTAATATTAATCAGTGCCCCTATTTCTAATTACTCACACTCTTGGGGCGTTCTCTCAAAGCATTCTCTCCTCAGTAAAGTGAAACCAATTGTGGTCACAAGCAGGTGCATCGTGTAATGCAAATATCAATCATCAGGATCAATGACATATAGCCACAGGCACACTGACATGAACAATGTTTCTAAAATGACACACTATTACTGCTATGTCAGGTTTGTGTTTGTGTCTTACATGAATGTTGTAGCGCTCTCTTATTTTGCTGCGAAGGCAGCAGGAGACGGTCAGACAGCAGTCCAGAAGGGGCATGCAGAAACACCAGCCAAACTGAGAAGCAGTCTGACACTGCATACACGGGAAACACCAGAGAGCACAACAACCTGCAACACACATACACAAACTGTCAGCAGAGACATCAGGCAATAAAATTAACATTGTAACAAGTAGTATTCTCATCCCAGAAGCATTTAGGTGAAGGACATGGACGGTGCACCTAGAAGAGAGGTTATGCACAAAGTACTGTAAATGATGCATCACTGGTTCTTTAATCTTTATACTGGGTTAGTTTACCTGAAGGAGATTTGTGGAAACCATAGCTACAGGTTGTCATTGGTGGCTGAGGCCCAAAGGGAAAAAAACTTTTTTTTAATATATATAGTTGGCTGATTTCACATGTCTCAGCGGAAACAGCTGTTAGGTTTTACTTCCCTGGTACATAGCTGTTGCTTGATAGAGGAATGTACCCACTCTCATATAGGATGTGGTTTCCGCAAGGAAGTTTAGATGCGGACATTGAAAATTGTGTGTCTATGAAACATTTATGTTCCTTTCGGTACAACCTGATGTCCATCATAAATCCAGGGAGAATGATTCTTGTATCAATATGATCACTGTCTGTATGTGACCTGACCAAATCTAGTAGTGGATACTACTTTGGAGATGGTCTCCAAAAAGATCTCAGAAAGGGGGGTCTCCATCTAGAACATCAACAGGTGGCCGAGAAAGTGAACTGACTATTCTATCTGTGTTCAGAGCTTCTGTGTCTAAAGCTTTTACTTGTTAGATGAATGGAGATCGGGCCATGAGAGATCTAGCTTGAAAGGTTATTCTCTCTGTCCATCCAGCCATCCATTTTCTGTACCAATTATCCTACATAGGGTGACGGGGAGCCTGGAGTCTATCCCAGGGGACTCGGGGCACCTGGTGGGGTACACCCTGGATGGGTGCAAACCCATCTCAGGGCACAATCACACACCCATTCACACTCTGCAGACAATTTGGAAATGCTAATCAGATAACAATACATGTCTTTGGACTTGGGGAGGAAACCGGAGTACCCTGAAGAAACCCCCAAAGCATTGAGAGAACATGCAAACTCCACATAGAAATGGGGCAGTGGTGGCTTAGCGGTTAAGGCTCTGGGTTACTGATCAGAAGGTCGGGGTCAAGCCCCAGCACTGCCCAGCTGCCACTGTTGGGCCCTTGAGCAAGGCCCTTAAACCTCTCTGCTTCAGGGGTGCTGTATCATGGCTGACCCTGCGCTCTGACCCCAGCTTCCTAACATGCTGGGGTATGCGAAGAAAATAATTTAACTGTGGAAATGTATATGTGATCAAAAAAGAATCTTTATCATTATCATTATCACTATCACTCGTACAGGGCGGTGGTGGAAACAAACCCCACAAACGTGGAGGATTGAGGCAAACGTGCTAACCAATAAGCCACTGTGCCTCCTTCTATCTGTCCTTATTGCTTCATTTTTCTGTTGGGTCTCTTGCAAAAGAAAATAAAATTTATTCTCACATAGACTATACAATTAGTGAAACTGTAGGGTATTAAAAATTAGGGTAATCATATTTATGTTTGAAACAAAAGAGACAGAAGACAGAAACAGTCACAGCAGGCACCACAAAAGGCTGACTTCTGGTAAAACAACAACAAACAAACAAACAAATCCTCTATTTATATACATTTGAGTTTATGATGTGCAGAGATTAAATACTGAGAGGTAGATGTGCCCACAGTAACATGTAAAAGTCTTGCATATAGCCCTGGCTTGGTCGAAAAATGACTTACAAGTGCTCATGTCAGAGCAGCAGTCACAGATGCCTGTGGTCCAGGTGCCTGAACTCTGTGCTGTGTGCACAACTGTGGTAATCTGCTGCTGGACTGCCATGACTGAAAATAGGAAATAGTAAAAGATTAAAATCTTGCAATTATGACTCATTTCTGAGTAAAAATGTTTATCTGAGTAATAACTTTGCCGGAACTTAAGAGGTGTTAGCATTCTCAAGGCTGGTGAGAACTATACCAGTTCTATGTGTAAGTGAAAAATTATTAACACTTACAATAATACTCTAGACGATTTATCTAAAATGTAATTAAAACTGTAAAATGGAGCCTACAAGGCAATGGCAAAGCAATGAGCTCACTGACTACATATAAAGCCGCATATATCCATAATAAAATAGAGATAGTGGCTTGTCAACTGCTGCAAACAGTTTTTTTTTTTACAAGCTATTTTTACAAGCTATTTAATACAGCACCATGTACTTTGGACTTTGTCTTTTAGTGTATACTGAAGTCTAGATTGCAACCAAGATAGTAGTTAATTTTAAATTGTAATTGAAATTACAAAGAGTTTAAAGCTGAAAGCATGCCAATGGAGCACCTCAAACATTCCCATTTTGCATAATGTGGAGGAAATTTTGTAGAGAATTGCTTCCTGGAGCTGTCTATCTGCCTAGAGTTGAGACACAGCTCTTTACTTTTGTGAACTCCTACACCCATCCAGCACAGAATTGTATTTTTGGGTCACATTCCTTCTTTTTAATTTGTTGTGTAGATTTAGCTCAGTTTTTGTTAGTCTGAAAACCTAGGCTAAATTTGTCAACCTTAGGTCCTGAAGGGCCACAGATATTTGTGTTTTCCTCTTCTAACACACCATATCATAAATGCTTTTATCAAGCCAAAAAGTCATTGGTACAATTGTGTGGGCATCCCTCACCAAATGACATATTTTGTTGATTTTTAAGTCAAATGAAGTAAACTCAAACTATTTTAATATGTAACATTTTACTGCAGATGTTAATGCACACACTGTAAAATGTGATAGCCCGATCAAGTTTTGTGCACTTATGTCCTCTTTTTAATTCCACTTGTCATGACAAGTTTTAGATATTGAACTCAAAAAATGTAACTTATATGATGAAACAAAGCTTATCTTCTAGTTGAATTTACTCACCTCTTTAATGTAGTAGATGAAGTTTAGTTTCTAAGTTTAACCACCTGAATTGTTTTACAATGTACATTATAAACATAGTATAAACATTGTAGTATGTGCAAAAATGTGGATGCCCTACTAAGTCGGTACTTATGAACACCCGCTTTGTCTGATATCATAGCTCACAAATGCTTTTTGTAGCCAAATGGGATTCGTTTTAAGAAACTTCAACCACTCTTTCTTGAAGAAGGCTTCTAACTCTGAGATAATCTTGGGGCATCTTGTATTATTCGTAAGATTTCAATGATGTTCAATTCAGGGGACTGTGAGGGCCATTAAAAAGCTTCGGCTTGATTTTTTTGAAGTAGTTCATGGTAGACTATTATGAGGAAAATCATTGTGCTGTTGTAGAAGTAAGTCTGTTTTCAGCCTTGCAGCTCTTTTCAGCTTTGATGTCTTTTAATAGACTTCCTCTGCTTTGAAGGTGTCAATTAGATTTGTTTTCCGAACATCAGTGTCAGCACAAGGTATAGTATCAAGAGTCAAAGTATTTATACAGTATGAAGTCATATGGCACTGTGTATATATATATATATATATATATATATATATATATATATATATATATATATATATATATATATATATATATATATATATATATATATATGGAGTATCTGTCAGTATAAGCCATACGTTGCCATACAGTGCGGGGCTTTATGGAAGAGTGGCCAGAAAAAATGTCATTGCTGAAAAAAAGAACAAATAAGAAAACAGCATGTGGCAGGCTCCCCAAACACATGGACGAAGGTTCTCTTGGAAATCATGAGAAACACTACGTGGGGCACAAACTCAACACTTCCCATCATCCCGAAAACAGCATTCCCACAGTGAAGCATGTTGGTGGCAGCATCCTGCTGTGCGGATATTTTTCATTGCAAGGTACCGGACAACTGGTCAGGATTGAAGGAAAGATGGAAAGATGGCACTAAATACAAGGTAATTCTTGAGGAAAACCTGTTTCAGTCTGCCAGATATTTGAGACTGGGATGGAGGTTTGCCTTCAAAAAGGACAGTGGTTGTAAACAGCTAAACCTACACTGGAGTGGTATCCATTTTAATATCTTTGAATAGCCTAGTCAAAGCCCAGACCTCAATCCAGCTGAGAATCTGTGGCATGATTCGAATATCACTGTACACCAACACAGCAAATCTAACTTGAAGTAGCTGAGGCAGTTTTATCCTGAAGAATGTGCAAAAATCCCAGTGACTATGTGCTACACGACATACCCCAAGAGACATACCCCAGTTTAAACTGGCTCAAAAAGTACTGATTTTGTAATCATAAATATTCCCCAACTGCCCCCCCCCCCCCGCCCATGGTTACTCATTTCCCTATAAAAATGTTTATGATTGTTTTCCCCTTAAATTTTATACATTTTTATAAACACTGAGGGTGGAAAAAGTCTGACATTTCATTTTCTTTTCAATACATTTGAACAGGGGTGTGTAGCACTTTATGTCCATTGTTTAATGTAATCCCGTTTCATGGATAACAACCAGAGTCGAAACAAACCTACTTTTCCTGCTTAACTGGAATTATTATTGCATGACTATCTAATCAAGTTTTTGTTTGTTCATCAAAACCTGCAGAAATCTAGTTATTCTGCCTTTTAAAAACAGTGTTTAAGATGGGAGGGGGGGGGGGACACACGACAGTAAAGAAACTAAAAATTTATTCTGAATTCATAATTATAATTTTTTTCCACTACTAAAAAGCTCCAGGTAATAAATTAATAATAAAATGATGTCACGGAGTCAAAATAAACTTTAATAAAGCGTTGCGATGTGATGCAATACGTAAGACTTTAGATCATTTTTTTTTTTACTCAAAATCTTTTAAATCTCATACTACTACTACTACTACAAAAAACAAAAATAATTTAAGAAAAAGAAAAAAGAAGAAGAAAAAGTCTGAGGATAATCAAAGTAAAGATGTTCAGGCAAATGAACAGATAATAGAAATTGTAAGGTTTAAGGTTTAAGCACCCTTACCTTTCCGTTGGTTTGTGGGCTTTCAATTCTGTAGATGTACTAACTCAAAACGAAACTAGACTTCTTCCTTTGGGGAGAAAAAATGTTTCTATAAAAAAAAATAGCGCGAGCTTCGTCGCATAAGCCACAGAGGTATGGTCCTCCCACGCGAAAACGTCAGAACAACCCGATATGGGATCATTTGCATCATACATCTAGAGATTCAAAACGTGTAATGTGAACAGACTGATTTGAACTGTCACAATATAATCCTATATGTGTTAGGAGGTGATGAGAGTCAGACATGAGCACACCACAAATAACATGAAAAACTCCAACTTTACAACATTCCTTCACCTGTCCACTATCCCACAGTATTTATTACACGTGTAGTTATATAAGGGGAATGGTGGTGTTTTCTTTATAGACCTGCTACAGAAAGTGTGAATACATTCATTAACCTAGGACCGGTTCATTAACCGAAAAGGTCATTGCCGGATTACTATTCTGCCGGAAATTAAATGTGTTTATCAGGTGGGCTTTCAGTTTATAGGTTTCGTTTCAGTTGAAACAGGAAAGGAAGCGATGCGCCCTGCTGGTTTTGTTTTGCCACGTCGAGTCAAAACTAAATAAAGAGTCAACATGCGGACCGATGGAGAAATGTTCAAAAATATAAGATTAAAAGTATTTTGTTTACAGTACTTCCCTGCAATATAAATAAGCACATTAGAAATAAGTTTCATAACACAGAATACGGTCGATTACAACATAGTAAGATTGTGCATGCTGTTATGTGTATTATGTGTATGTGTACTATTATTAATAGTAGTAATAGTACTAGTAGGCAAGTATTATTATTATTATTATTATTATTATTAGTAGTAGTAGTAGTAGTAGTAGTAGTAGTAGTAGTAGGCTAGTATAGAAAATATATCGAAAATATGTATAGAAAATATCTATGACGTGTAATCAAGAAGTATAACTCACTTCAGGATATGTTAATGAAGTGTATTCAATATGTAAACTGCATTTAGAAGTACTACTTAAAGCATAATCAAATAATCTGTATGGTTAAAAAGCATAATCTATATGTATAATCAGTAGTTATACGCATATCTAAATCCATAGAATAATGTTTGATCGAGTTGTATTCTAAGTGTGGATTGAGTTAGAAGAATTCTGTGTCTTACTAAACAGTTGGCCTAATTGCTTTCTGTGGCAAATCTAAAGCTATAGGACACTTCCAACATGTGTTCTCCTAAGTGGGTAAAGTAAGAGCCTTTGTTTGTCTAAACTCAGTTTCACTTCTAAGTGTGTAAATTAGGTGCTACGGTGTCTAAAGCAGATTCACTCTGTACAAGTAAATTAAGATCTTGTGTTTGTCTAAACTTCACTTAAATTAAATTAGACACATTCCAGAATTGGGTTTCCTGACCCCCCCACCTCTTGTGCTTGCAAATCAGTAACATAAAAATAGATAAGAGTTCAAGAAAAGGGTACCACTATGAGGCTATGGGATGAATTATGTGACATGATAAAGAACCCAGTTCTGGTAAGAACATTGAAGAACATACAACTGGCTGCGCATGCGCCACAATGGTGGGATATCACATAGATATGAGTAATTAGTTAAGGCTAATTATTAAATATTATTATTATTATTATTAGTAGTAGTAGTAGTAGTAGTAGTAGTAGTAGTAGTAGTAGTAATAGTAGTGGTAGGCTAGTAGTAGTAGTGGGCTAGTAGTAGTAGTAGTAGTAGTAGTAGTGTAGTAGTAGTAGTAATAGTAGGCTAGTATTATTATTATTATTATTATTATTAGTAGTAGTAGTGTAGTAGTAGTAGTAGTAGGTGATGTGTAGGAGGTAGTAGTAGTGGTAGGTAGTAGTAGTGAGTAGTAGTAGTGTGGTAGGTAGTAATTGGTAGTGGTAGTTGGTGGGCTAGTAGTAGTAGTAGTAATAGTACTTGTAGGCTAGTATCATTATTATTATCATTATTATTATTATTATTATTAGTAGTAGTAGTAGTAGTAGTAGGCTAGTAGTAGTAGTAATAGTACTTGTAGGCTAGTATCATTATTATTATTATTATTATTATTATTAGTAGTAGTAGTAGTAGTAGTAGTAGTAGTAGTAGTAGGCTAGTAGTAGACTAGTAGTAGTAGTAGGCTAGTAGTAGTAGTAGTAGTAGTGGGCTAGTAGTAGTAGTAGTAGGCTAGTAGTAGACTAGTAGTAGTAGTAGTAGGCTAGTAGTATAGTAGTAGTAGTAGTAGTAGTAGGCTAGTAGTAGTAGTAGTAGTAGTGGGCTAGTAGTAGTAGTAGTAGTAGGGTAGTAGTAGTAGTAGGCTAGTAGTAATAGTACTAGTAGGCTAGTATTATTGTTGTTATTATTATTATTATTATTAGTAGTAGTAGTAGTAGTAGTAGTAGGCTAGTAGTAGGCTAGTAGTAGTAGTAGTAGTAGTGGGATAGTAGTAGTAGTAGTAGTAGTAGTAGTAGGCTAGTGGAAGTACCAAAGTCAGATAAACTGATTATTCTTGGTGATTTTAATTCCCGAGTGGGCGCGGACCATATTGCATGGGAGGCAGTTATTGGTAGACATGGCATTGGCAACTGTAACAGCAATGGACATCGGTTCTTGAGGATGTGCGCGACATATGATCTCCTGATCACCAATACAGTCTTCCGTTTGCCCAACCGGAACAAAACAACCTGGATGCACCCACGGTCTAAGCATTGGCATCAGACAGGCAGGATGTTCGTGTGACCAGAGCAATGTGTGGTGCTGACTAATGGACAGACCACAGGCTACTGATATCCAAGATGAATCTTAGAATTCAACCTCCCAGACGCCCACAGGGAATTGGAGTCCCGAAAGGCCTCAATGTCTCAAGACTGAAAGACTGCAACGTTGAGCAAGCTCTGTCTGACGCGCTGACAAGCAAGTTAGAAACTACATATTCTGATACAAATGACATAGAGCAATGTTGGGGGGCCTTTAAACAGTTGGTGTATTCTTCTGCATCTGAAACTATAGGCGTCACTGCGCGAAAACACCAAGACTGGTTTGATGAGAACTGTGAAGAAATACAGTCCATGCTAGAGGACAAGCACCGTCTCCAACGTGCAGTCAGCACTGACCCAAAGTCCTCATCAAAGAAAGATGCTTTCAACAGAGTCCGCCAAGCGGTGCAGAAAAAACTGCGCGAGATGCAGGATACATGGCTGAGCCGAAAGGCTGATGATATTCAGTCTGCTGCCGACAGACATGATATGAAACATTTCTATAGTGCTCTACGTGATGTCTATGGCCCAGTAACCTCAGGCATTGCCGCAATCTTGAGCTCTGATGGCAGTACTCTCATAACCGAGAAGGCGAAGATACTGGAGCGCTGAGCTGAACACTTTGTCGGTGTCCTAAACAGACCCTCTTCCATCAATGATGAAGCTATCAACAGCCTACCCCAGGTGGAGATAAATGAGAGATTGGCTGACCTTCCATCAGTGCTGGAGACTCATAAGGCCATTGAGCTTCTGTCTAGTGGGAAAGCTCCGGGAGCAGACTCCATTCCAACGGAAATTTACAAGTGTAATGGGCCTAAGCTAGTGGAAAGACTAACAGAGATGTTTTGTGGGATGTGGAAGCAGAAACGTATACCCCAAGACTTCAAAGATGCATCTATCATCCACATTTACAAACGCGGAAATCGCCAATACTGCGACAACCATAGAGGAATCTCTCTACTATGTATCGCAGGAAAGGTCCTTGCAAGGATTCTGCTGAATAGACTCACAGAGCACCTTGATCATGGCCTACTGCCAGAAAGTCAGTGTGGTTTCAGAAAGACGAGAAGCACCATTGACATGATCTTCGCTGCTAGGCAGAAGCAAGAAAAGTGTCAGGAAGAAAATGTCCAGCTATACATCACCTTTGTAGACCTAACAAAGGCATTCGACATCGTGAGCAGGGAAGGCCTTTGGAAAATCATGGCCAAATTTGGATGCCCGGAACTCTTCATTGAAATGGTGAAACAATTTCACGATGGCATGCTTGCTAGAGTCCAGGACCAGGGTAAGTATTCCGTACCCTTTGAGGTTACGAATGGTGTGAAACAAGGATGTGTCTTAGCCCCCACCCTCTTTAGCCTCATGTTCTCTGCCATGCTTAAAGGACAGTGATGTGGGAGTCGTTCTCCGATACCGTCTGGATGGGAAGTTGTTTAACTTGAGAAGGCTGCAAGCCAAGACCAAAGTCCAAGTTGAATAAATTCGGGACTTTTTGTTTGCAGATGACTGTGCCCTCAGTTCCAGTACAGAGGCAGGCGTGCAATATAGCATTGACCTCTTTTCCACAGCGTGCACCAACTTTGGGCTAACCATCTCCACTAACAAGACTGAGGTTCTGCATCAGCCAGCTCCGGGAAAAGACTATCTGGAACCATCCATCACTGTCAGTGGCCAAAAGCTGAAAAATGTGGATAGATTCATATACCTCGGCAGCACCCTATCACAAGCAGTCCACATAGACGATGAGGTCAACTCCAGGATTGCCAAAGTCAGTGTAGCATTTGGCAGACTCCGCTCAAATGTTTGGGATAGGAGAGGCATTAAGCTTGCAGCCAAACTCAAAGTCTACTCAGCGGTGGTTCTACCCACCCTCCTTTATGGTTGTGAAACATGGACAGTGTATAGCCGACATGTTAAAAAACTCAACCACTTCCTCATGAGCTCCCTGAGAAAACTGCTGAAGATCAGTTGGCAGGACAAGGTACCGAACACAGTGGTGCTCAGTCAGGCTGGCATGACAAGCATCCACACCATGCTGTGCAAGGCACAGCTCCGATGGGCTGGCCATGTTGTCCGCATGCTGGAAGAACGCATACCTAAGAAGATGCTCTATGGAGAGCTACAGCAAGGCAAGAGATCTCACGGTGGTCAATATAAGAGGTTCAAGGACACCCTTAAGGCATCGCCGAAGAAATTTGGCATTGATCCTGGCAGTTGGGAGAGTGTCGCTGCTGATAGATCTGCTTGGCACAGTCAAATCAATACCAGGGCGGCAGCCTTCGAGCAGAAAAGGCTGGCAGACGCAACAGAAAAAAGTGCTCTGCGCAAATTCAGGAACAGCAGTTACACAGCTCCCAGTCAGCAACCTGCATATCCTTGTCCTCACTGCAACAGACTGTGCCGGGCCCGGAACGTATTGATCAGCCATCTCCGGACCCACCTCTCTAAGTGAATAGATGACATAAATGGTCCTCATCGACCCCGATGGACGAACATCAACAGTAGTAGTACTAGTAGTAGTAGTAGTAGTAGGCTAGTAGTAGTAGTATAAGTACTAGTAGGCTAGTATTATTATTATTGTTATTATTATTATTATGATTATTATTATTATTATTATTATTATTATTAATAGTAGTAGTAGGCTAGTAGTAGTAGTAATAGTACTTGTAGGCTAGTATCATTGTTATTATTATTATTAGTAGTAGTAGTAGTAGTAGTAGTATTAGTAGTAGGCTAGTAGTAATAGTACTAGTAGGCTAGTATTATTATTGTTATTATTATTATTATTATTATTATTAGTAGTAGTAGTAGTAGTAGTAGTGCTAGTAGTAGTAGTATTACTTGTATTCTAGTATTACTATTATTGTTATTATTATCATTATTAGTAGTGGTAGTAGTAGTAGTAGTAGGTACTAGTAGTAGTAGTAGTAGTAGTAGTAGTAGTAGGCGTAATAGTACTATTAGGCTAGTATTATTATTACTGTTATTATTATTAGTAGTAGTAGTAGCAGTAGTAGGCGTAATAGTACTAGTAGGCTAGTATTATTATTACTGTTATTATTATTATTAGCAGTAGTAGTAGTAGTAGTAGTAGTAGTAGTAATAGTAGTAGTAGTAGTAGATAGATAGGCAGTGGTAGTTCAGTGGTTAATGAGAGAAAACGTTTAGGAGATTTAGGAGACATACTGGTCCAAAAAATAAAGGGAACACTTAAACAGCACAATGTAACTCAAAGTGTTCCCTTTATTTTTTTGAGCAGTATATGTTAAAGTCTCCTAAATCTCCCAAAAGTTTTCTCTCATAAACCACTGAACTACCACTGCCCATCTATGTACTACTACTACTACTATTACTACTACTACTACTACTACTAACAGTGCAAAAATGTGCAAAAATGCGTGCAGCAGAAAAGACTATGATATGCACCTAGCCACAAGATGGTGGTGTTATATCATATATACCGGCATATACTCAGGGTACAGTATTGAGAGAGAGAGAGAGAGAGAGAGAGAGAGAGAGAGAGAGAGAGAGAGAGAGAGAGAGAGAGAGAGAGAGAGAGAGAGAGAGAGAGAGAAAGAGAGAGAGAGAACACGAAGATGAAGTGATCTGGAAAACATTATTAAGAAGAACTTGGTGAAGCTAACATAATGATATACTATACTGAAATGCAAAATGACCTAACCTAATTTGTACATTTAAAAATAAATAAATAAATAAATAAATAAATGTTTATAATTACTAATTCTTTACATCCTCCTCCTCAAGCTCTATTATTATTATTATTATTATTATTATTATTATTATTATTAAATACATTGCAGCTTACCCAGACTGTGGGCTTGGCCCTCAAAAATGCGTTGATGATAATGATTAAATAATATTTTATATATATCATTTAAGCATTTATCTTCTGTGAATTTGGAGGGAAGTGACTTCCTCCCCATCCAATACAATACAGCTCAGTGTTTTCACAATTTAATAGCATTTATTTGTTTTTGTTTGTTGAACTTGGCTAAACTACATATTTAAACATTTTTCTTTCCCAGACTGCCTTCTACCTAAAGAAGCATCTGATACATCAAAATGTACAACAAAACCTGTGGGATATTCACCATGAAGTTCCCTAACCTGGCTTATCTGTTTCTAGTGATTGAAAAATATTAAACTTGTAATAAAGAGAAAGTTTCTCGCCAATTTGTCACTTTTCACATGTAGCAACTTTACCACTGGTGAAAATCTGTTCCTTTTCATATACAGTGCTGTAAGGCACTGTTAAAAAAAAGATCTGCAGGGTTGAAACACTTCATGCAAACTGTAACACTTGTGTATTTCTATTAATGTATGTATGTGACAAGTTCTCGCCTTGCTGCTGGGGCTATGTTCTAAGATTAAAGAAGTTTTGTGGGTGAGAAGTCAAATTTCACATGATTCGAGCTTCCTTCTACACCAGTCATCAGCACAAGAATCAGACCCTTTCTTCTCTTTCTGTAACACACAAAAGAGCTTAACTTAGACAGACAGACAGATAGACCGATGGACCGACCGTATGGCCAAAAGTACAGTGGTGTGAACTGTGGTTTTGCGCCATCCTGATTTCTTCTGTTTTTGTGTATCTCATACTAAATAGTTTTAGATCTTCAAATGAAAGACAACATAAAACTAAGGCAAATTGAGAAAACACACAGTACAATTTTTTTATTTGTTATTGAAGCAAAAACAAGTTATCAAACACCTATCACCAATGTGAAAAACTAATTGCTCCTTAAACTTAAAATTTGGTTGTGCCACCTTTAGCAGCAATAATGGCGACCAAACACTTATGAAAACCGGAGATCAGTCTTTCACAGAGCTGTGTTGGAAATTTGGCCCACTCTTCTTTGCAGTTCAGCCGCACTGGAGGGTTTTTGAGCACAAACTGCTCGTTTAAGGTCCTGCCATAACATCTCAATTGGTTCAAGTCAGGACTTTGACTATGCCATTCCATTTTTTTTAGCCATTCAGAGGTGGATTTACTCCTAGGCTTTGGATCATTGTCTTGCTGCATAATCCAGTTGCACTTGAGTTTCAGCTTACAGACCGAAGACATTCACATTTTGGATTTTCTTTTAGAGAGCAGTATTCATGCTTCCCTCAATTATTGTTGCCCAATTGCCCAGGCCCTGAAGCAGCAAAGCATCCCCACATCATCACACTTCCACCACCATGCTTAACCATAGGCATGATGTTCTTTTTATGGAATTCAGTGTTTGGTTTACGCCAGATGTAACAGGACCCATGTCTTCCAAACAGTTCCACTTTCGACTCATCAATCCACAGAAGGTTTGAGGATCATCAAGGCATGTTTTGGCAAAATTCAGATTAGCCTTAATGTTCTTCTGGGTTAGCAGTGGTTTTCACCTCACCACTCTTCCATGGATGCCATTTTGGCCAGTGTATTTCTGATAGTGGAGTCATGAACAGTGACCTTTATTGATGCAAGAGAGCCCTGTAGTTCATTTGATATTGTCCTTGGCTCTTTTGTGACTTCCTGAATGAGTCGCTGCTGTGCTCTTGGAGGAATATTGGAACTTTTAACTTCATGCTGTTGTAAAAGTTCTATTTAAGTGTTGCTTTGATTGAACAGGGTTTGCAATAATCAGTCCTGGTTGTGTCTCATCCAGCTGAACCCCAATATGAATACCATTTCATAGATTTAGGGAATTAGTAACTATTAGTTCCCCCAGAAGGACAATCCGAAGAACCTTGTGATTGTAGATTTCAATCTTTTTTTTTTTCTAGTCGTATGCTGCTACATTTTGTGTTCATTTTAAGAGCCCTTAAGGCAGTGCTTTTCAAAAATTCTCACTCTCAGACAACCTCATACACACAATCAATTCCTAATACAATGTAATGTAAAGATGTAAGATGTAATTATTAATGTTAAAAAATTGGGGAGGGGGGATATATTAAGAAGTATTTTAATGTGTTTTAAAGACATCTTGCAAAAAGGGGGCCTCGGTCAAATGTTAATGCCATTTGGAGGGCCTTGCCCTGGAAAAGTTTGGGAACCTCTGCCTAAAGGAACCCTTTTAATCATGTGATAAGTCAGGTGCCATGAGCAGTCTCAGACACACACAATCTTTGAAATGAAGGCACGCGATATATAGGCTGTATGTTAATACAGATTTTTTTTTGTAGTAAAACTGTCACTAAATCACTTGTTATTACCAGATCAGCCACCTACCAAACATTAACTAGCACTAACACGCAGTTCAGCGAAAGAGAGGTGTTTGGAGAGCAACGCAAAATGACAATTACGCACTCTCTCTCTCTCTCCCCCTCTCTCTCTACACACACACACACACACACACACACACACACACACACACACACACACACACCGAGAAACAGTCATACACGCACGCGCGCCCTCACGCTCTCACAGTCGAGAAAGGAAGAAGAGCGAGAACGCTTCAAATAAACCAAGCTGGTGTAGACGGGAATACACGCGTAAGGACGCAAATGGACCCAGATGAAAAAGCCATCGGAGCTCCGAGCTCAGTGACCGTTGCAGCACCATGATAACTTGAGCACCGTTGCGTTTACGTAGCTTGTACAGCCCGGTTCAGATGGAAAACACGTCGTCCAACAAAACGACGGAGTCGTACGTCCACGTTCGCGTCTGTGCGTCGGCGGTGGACTTCGTGATTTTGTTCCTCTTTAATCTCGTCATTAACTGGACTATACTGCGAGAGAAGCGGCTGCGCAGCCATGCCCGCTTCGTGCTCGTCTTCCACCTGCTGTTCTCGGCCACCACGTACTTCGCAGTCTGCTTCATCTTCTACCTGCAGATGTACGTGGACGCGAAGCTGCCGATGTCCGCATGCGCAGCCCTCATCACTGTGCTGGCAACGAGCGCGTCTAACATCCTCCTCACCATCACCGCCATGGCTCTGGATCGCTACGTGGCCATCTGCTACCCGCTCCAGTACAGCAGCGCCCGCTGCCCGCACTGGCCCTGGATTCTTGGGGTGGTCACGTGGGCGCTCGCGTCCGTCATCCCTCTCAGTGTTTTCCCTAAAGAAGCGACCGGTCACTGTGACCGGGACCAGCTCAAATCAGGGAGAGTGCATAGAATGTTACTCATCTCTATTTGCACCACACTCATTCTGTACAGCTACGTGCGGATTCTGTGCGTGGGGCGCCGCCTGGGTGTGCTGAACCGGAACAACCGCGCCGGCTGCAGGACCATCGCTTTTCACGGCGTGCAGCTCGCTGTGTACATACTGCCCAACTTTATTAACTTCGTGCTGCAAGTCCTGTCCAAAAACGAAACGATTTCACCTACAGACAAGGAACTTTTTGCCGTGATTACGTTTGTTTTCTTCAGCCTGGCGCAGTGTATCGCTCCTATAGTGTACGGACTGCGCAAAGAGGAGCTGCTGGAGCAACTTAATCTCCGCTTCCCCTGTTTAGCCAGCAGATTGAAGAGCCTGCTGGAGTGGACAGTCAGTGTCACCCACCCTGGACATCAACCCCGCCAGCGGTATGGCTCATATATTCCATCTTCCTCTCATAAAACACACATGTGTATGTTACACGTGCCAATATGCGCTTTTTTTTCATTACAATAAAAGCCCAAGGCTGGATCTGACAACATTTCAACATGAAAAGATCAACTCAAGAATTAGAGGACACGCCTTATTAAACAGAACAAGATGTAGCTGATAAACGCCCAAGATCTCTATTTGATCTTTAAACACGTTATCAACCCTTAGATACTTGACATTTGGGGCCTAGACAAACAGGTTTCCGTTATAACAACGACATTTATGCCTAGTCTAGAAGCCTGTGTATAATAGAAGACACGTCGGAAACCTATCATTTAGGATACAAATTGATTAGTTGTACTGGTTGGCTCAAGTGAAAAATTTTAAGAACCTTTCTTTTCTTAAAATGTTTAACTAGATGTCCAGATGAGGAAACTGTAGAACGGGAGGAAATGAGAGTGTACGGAGTCTTTTATTTAAAAGTTCAGAGGATCTGTGCGATGCAAAAAAGTTTAAAGTTGCGAGTTTAGCATAAAAATGTGATACTGTATGTTTATGTAAACCAGCTCCTGATTTAGACTCAACCTATGTACTGTATGTTTTGTGGATAATAAAGAAAACGAGGGCACTTTAACACAAGAAAATAGGTCAAAAGTATTCATTTATATTTTCCATAATACATTTTCATTTCATTTTGAGATCAGTTCTTATTTCTAAAAGTAGTAGGAGACCAAGAATGTTCTTTTTCCTCCATATAGATTTTTGCCACCACCCTTTCCGTCTCCTACTTACAAAGACATCTGCCATGTTGTGTGCATCGCATTCGCTTTTAATTTTTGGTGTTTTTTTCCCCAGTATACTCCACCATTACAAGTGCACAAACCCACATCTGACAATGACTTTTTTTCTTTGTAAGGGCTGGTGATGGGAGGGTTTTAAAATGACCTATATATTTGTATTTAATGTATTTGTTGGCAGTAGCAGTTAGTATACTGTGTAGCTTGAACAGATAATTAGCATTAAAAAATAACCCAACGCAAACATTTCTGTATTTGTTTCAGGGAAAGGAGAATGACATCAGAGACGCTTTTATCAAGAGAAATATCACAGACGACTGTGTGACCCTTAGGGACTGTACACATGGAGACTGGGTATGGATTAAATGCAGCTACAGACTGGATTTACGCAGTATTCACGCTTAAAAAAAAATAATAATAATTTTTGATAAATGAACTCAACTGTGAAATGGTCAGGAGACCAAAGAATAGACTTACAAATGAACTGGCAGCTATGTGAAGCAAGAATTTTGAAAGCAAGCCTGATTTCAATACAGCGGATGCTTCTGGCGTGTTTAATCTGCATTCATTAGCGTAACAATTATATGTTTATTGTAGGTCATGCAATAACACACAAGCGTGTTTTACAGGACCTTTTAAGGATAAGTATTTAAAATCATTTATTTGGAATACTCAGTTGGTTTAGAATTCATGGGTTTCCCCTTCTACATAACCCCTTAAACTACCAGTCAGCTCTTCCAGATTCACATTCACACTCGTAAGTACACACCCTTAATACTAACTTACTTAATAGTTACTAAAAATAATCACATGATGGGAAATCAAATATCCAGTCGAACTTGACAACAGTATACAAGCAATGAAAACAGCTCACCAATGACTAACCCTTATGGAAAAAAAAGATCTGTGACTACTCTTGAGCAAACTTGATTCTATAAATAATTTTAACAGTCCATCAAACTAGAGCTGTCATTCAGACAGTCAGATGTAGCTAAAATTTCATCATTTTCAGTTGGGAACGATGCGTGGCAGACCACTACGAAGACTTATCTCAGAGAGCCAAAAATACCAAAGCTGTGAGATTTTAAAAAGGGGTGACACCACCAATACCCAGACACTGTATTTTGAAGGTACTCTTTAATGTCAATTGAAATACTGATCATTAAACACACAGAGTCTCTCATCATAGTTCTTGTTTATTTAATTCTGTTAAGTTTATTTATTTTTATGCACAAGACTCTGGTAACTAGTACAATCATCCTACTGAGAGCTCATGACATTTGTTTAGTCAAACAAATCTTAATTTACTGTAATTGCATTATGAATTGCAGGCACTGCTCAATTGTATACATGCATGTGTAATCCTTATTTTGTAATAAACATGTTGCTCAAGTTCTGCAATTTCTGTGGTGAACAGAAACAGACAGCGAGTACAATTAAGGCCTACACCTGATTTCACAGATATGCTGATCTGCAGCCATTGTGTACAAGAGGAACAGAAAAATGCAACATGCACAGAATTGTGGGAATGAAATCCACAATAGATTAAATTAATATTACACTGTTACAGTTATGCAGTTATATTTCAATAGCTCAGTGCAGCAATTAAGGATGTGATAAACAGTACAAAAACACCCAAATGATTTCCTGCTATTTTTTCTAACCATTTGACTGCAAGAATGCTTCAAGCGACATTCACTAGCCAAATATTAGAAACACTTAAAATGTGAAATTAAAAAGTGAAAGGCAGACTGACAGTTTATTTCAAAATATAAAGCTTTATGTACTGTGTATTGATGTAAAAAAAAATAAAATTGTTGAATCAGGCCAAAGCTAACTATACAAATAACGACAGCAAGTGTTTCTCAGTTTAAATCCCTTCGATACAATGAGACCACCAGAAAGAGTCCAGATGTGGGTCCAAGTTCATTTTTTTTTTTTTTTTTTTTTTAAAACAAGCATTTCGTTTTCAAATCAGTGAACATCTCATGTACTAGATCAACCAATTACAGACCACAAAACACTTACAAACCTTTTCCTGCGCTTAAACTTACTTTCTGCCATCATTGCCAATCCAATATAAAAATTGGATCAGCAATGAACTTTACTGACTGTTACTGGCAAGTCTTGCAGTTATACGATTCCCTCCACTCACCCAGCTTGACAGAAGTGAGCGGTCATATGAAAGTCATATGAAATCTTATGTCTAAAAGAAGGTTAGATTACGACTGGCTGATGGCAGTAAGAGAAAGAGGAAAGTGATTTTTAAAAGCTCAAGGGATTAGGAGAAACCACCCCTCCGTTCTCGACCACAGCTGCAGAAATGGCACGCAGGTTCTTGAAGATCTGCTTGGATGTACCTGACCTCAGGAACTTGATGTCCTGCATGATTCTCTCATGAGCCTAAACAAGGAAAAGGCACAAGAGTTAGCAAAGCCACCTGCAGTTCCATATGGGGATGTGGGAACTGAAAAGTGAACATGAGTAGAAACTCTGAAAAAAGCAGTTCTAAATGATGTACAGTGCAGTGAAAAAGTATTTGCCCCATCCTCATTTCTTCTGTTTTGTGTACATCTCGTACTAATTCGTTTCAGGTGCAGCTAAAAAAAAAAAAAAAAGTGAATATCATAAGTAATCTCCCCCACCATAATTTAATTAAAAAAGCGGAACTTTCATATTTTCTAGATTCATTACACAAAGTGAAATATTGCAAGCCTTTTTTTGTATTAATCTTGATTATGGTTTATAGTTCATGGAAATCAAAAATCCAGTACCTCAAAATATTAAACTGAAGAATTTATAATACAGAAATGTCAACCTTCAGAAAAGTATGTTAATTTACTTGGTCAGGGCTCCTTTTTCATAAATTACTGCATCAATGCGGCGTGGCATGGAGGCCATCAGCCTGTGGCACTGCTGAGGTGTTCTGGAAGCCCAGGTTGCTTTGATAGTGGCCTTCAGCTCGTCTGTATTGTTGGGTCTGGTGTCTCTCATAGATTCTCTATGGGGTTCAGGTCAGGCGAGTCGGCTGGCCAATCAAGCGCAGTAGCACCATGGTCAGTAAACCACTTACTAGAAATTGTGGCACTGTGGGCAGGTGCCAAATCCTGGAAAAGGAAATCAGCATCTCCATAAAGCTCGTCAGCAGATGGAAGCATGAAGTGGTCTAAAATCTCCTGGGAGACGCTGCATTTACCTCAACTTGAGAAAACTCAGTGGAACAACACCAGCAGATGACATGGCACCTCAAATCATCACTGACTGTGGAAACTTCACACTGGACTTCAAGCAACTTTTCCACAATATTAAATTTTTTGGGAGATTCACCTATAAGGCTCATCTGAATTTTGCCTAAACACACCTGGATAATCCTAACACCTTTTGGGAGAATGTTCTGTGGACTGATTAGTCAAACGTGGAACTGTTTAGAAGATAGGGGTCCCGTTACATCTGGCGTAAACCAAACACCACAAACAGAACATCACACCTACAGTCAAGCATGGTGGTGGCAGTGTGATGGTGTGGGGATGCTTTGCAGCTTCAGGCCCTGGGCAACTTGCAACAACTGAGGGAAACATGAATTCTGCACTCTACCAGGAAATCATAAAGGAGAATGTCCGTCAGACTTCAGTCCGTAAATTGAAACTCAAGGGCAACTGGATTATGCAGCAAGACAATGATCCAAAGCATAGGAGTAAATCCTAGTCAAAGTAGTAAGTGAAAGACTGGTCTCGACTTATTGGAGGCATTTGGTTGCAGTTATTGCAGCTAAAGGTGATACAAGCAGATTTTAAGTTTAAGGGGGCAATTATTATTATTATTATTTTTTTACATTGGTGATGGGTGTTGGATAACTTTTTTT
Organism: Ameiurus melas; assembly: GCA_012411365.1. Lineage (NCBI taxonomy): Eukaryota > Metazoa > Chordata > Actinopteri > Siluriformes > Ictaluridae > Ameiurus > Ameiurus melas. The sequence goes on from CM022756.1 coordinate 17,128,358, forward strand.
GCTTCAATAAAATAAATAAAAAATGTATTGCATTAACACTCAGGTTGCCTTTGTATTATGTTGTATTTCGTTTGAAGATCTAAAACTATTTAATATGAGATGTGCACAAAAACGGAATAAATCAGGATGGGCAAATACTTTTTCACAGCACTGTACTAGTTATACTGGTTGCATTAGGATGTACTGTTTTTTGAATTACACACTTGGCTAGTAGAGAAGCGGGGCACATAACTAACCTCAGTGCACCAGGTTTCACACAGCATCTTCTCATGCTGAGCAGATGAGTGACCCTGACTCAAAGACCTGGAAGCCCTGGGGGAAGAGCATAGCACAACTATTTTACACACTTTGGGCCACAGCTGTGTGTATATGCAAAATAATAGGAGAGAGAGAGAGAGAGAGAAAAGGAGAGATTGAGTGCTACCTGGACAGCACCACAACCATAGCATACAAGTCAATCGCACAGTCTGCAACTCTTTTCAGCACAAACTGTTCATCTGTAAAAAGACAAATAGGTTTCGCTACAAGGACTTGAAGTGTATCAGAAACGGAAGTCTTGAAGACATGAAAACAAATGGGAAAACACATGCTGACTGTGCAAGGTGAAAAACTATAATTGCACACGCATATCGGAGATGAGTGATTCAATACAGAAGGGAGTTTTTTTTTTACTACCATATTTACCCAAGACCAGAGAAGAATCAGTCATGCACATTAACACAAAATTGCAAGGCCTGGCTTTGTACATGGCATGGTATAAACTACATTCAGCAGATAAAGTACCTGCTGTTTGATGCTGAAAGACAGACCAACATCACTTCCAATAAAATTTACAGAAAGTGAACACAGTAATCTCTGGTCTTTGTTTTGTCCTCTACTTACGTGGGCGCCATGATCATTTCAATCGTCTTATTAAATCAGTTCCTCATGCAAAGATGTTTAGATTAGTTTAATCATATGCCAACTGAGTGGGCAACAGAAACAAACCGAGTCTGTTAGCATATATTTCTTACCAATGATCCTCTTGCCATGCTTTAGAAGCAGTTCTTCAATCACCTCTCCAAACTGCTCGATGGCTTTAACCGCCTGGGAAAACAGAGGGGGGAAAAAAGAAGACATTCATCGCTGAAAGACAATACCAACCAGTGAAGAACCATTTGTTTTCTATATGTATCCCATGGGACTTTGGTTAAAAGGAAGCTTGTCAGTGATTAACAAATTGATGTGAACTATAAAACATCCTATGTTTTGCTGAAATGATGAAGTGTGTCTCAGTTATGTCTCACCAGAGCACCACTATGAGCCAGTTCTGGATGGACACTTCCCTGCAGCGTGAGACCTGTACCCATGCCAGCCTTCCTGCATGACGGAAGAAAATGAATAATCACAATTGCTCTCATTCTATCACTTTAAACCACTCAAAGCAACAAGACTGATAGTTATACCTTTTGGCACGTTTGGTGATCTCCCCAGCCAACAAACCGGCGTTGCTGAATGGACTTTTCAGAGCTTTTTCCAAGTCCTTCAGTTGATTTCCTGCATTCTAGAAACCAGGGTGCAAGTTTGTAATAAAGTCATGAATATATTTATCTGATTTTATGACTGACCTATGTTTGTTGTTTACAACCACCTCATCTTAATTGCCTTTACGGGATATGACGTATAGCATTTTGAATGTACAGTTTGCAACTGCCTCAGCATTCTTTTTTTTTTTAGTTGTACAAATGCCTGTCACTTGGGCAAAGCAGTTGTGCATGAACAGTGGCAACCGTCAAGAACCGCTTGTCTGTAACCTCAAATGCAGTTTCGCAGTTTCTACAGGAAATGTTTATCCGGGGTTTGCTCATCTTCCTGTCAGCAAGTCTGTTCCCTAATTACCTGGAAGCCGTTGAGCGCCACAAAGAGTCGCAGAATATCGTTGGTGCCCTCAAAGATACGGAAGATTCGCAGGTCTCGCATGACCCTCTCGACACCAGCGTCCTGCATCAAAACACACACACAATGACTATGAGCAAATGTTTGATGGCAACGTATCTAAATTGGACAGTGCCCACAGAAAGTAAAGAACTGAAATGGGGAAATTCACTTTGACTTTTAAGTGGTTTATATTGTATAGATTATATCAAGGGTTAACAACACTCAACTTCCCAAACACACAGTGATGACTGAAAGTTTGTGAATCCATCAGAAAATGTTCTATATTTCTGCCTAAATGTGACCTAAAACATCATCAGAATTTCACACAAGTCCTAAAAGTAGATAAAGAGAACCCACTTAAGAAAATTTGACAAAATTATTTTACTCCATGATGGTTTTGAGTTAAATACCACTTTTAAATCTGTTTATTAAACTATTAGAAATGATAATCATTGATATGAAATGGATCATTTTCCTCACTAAATAAATGACAAAGTACACTCACTGAGCACTTCATTAGGAACACCTCTAGACGTACTCATTCGTGCAATTATATAAAAATCAGCCAATCATGTGGCAGCAGTTCAATGTATAAAATCCTGCAGATACGGGTCAGCAGCTTCGGGTAATATTCTCATCAACCATCAGAATGTGGAGAGAAAATAAAAATCAGTGATCAGTGATGTTGACCGTGGAATGATTGTTGGTTTCAGAATTTCTATAACTGATGATTTTCAGTACAACAGTCTCTAGAGTTTAAACAGCATGGCGCAACAAAGAAAAAGCATCCAGTAAGCTGCAGTTCTGCAGAAGGAAATCCCTTAAGAGAGGTCAACGGACAATGGCTGGTTTGATCTGACAGAAAGGTTACAGTAACTCGTGAGCAGAAAAGACCATGTCAGGTTTCACTTCTGTCAGCCACGAACAGAAATCTGAGGCTGCAGTGGGCACAGGGTAATCAAACCTGGACAGTTGAAGACTGGAAAAACATAGCCTGGTCTGCTGAATCTCAATTACACAGATGGTTGGGTCAGAATATGCCACCAACAGCATGAATCCATGGACCCAACCTGCCTTATATTAACAGTCCAGGCTGGTGGAGGTGGTGTAATGGTGTGAGGAATGTTTTCTTGGCACATTTTAGGCCTGTTAACATCAATCAATCATTGTTTGAATACCATAGCTTATTTGAGTATTGTTGCTGACCATGTGCATCCCTTCATGGCCACAATTAATCCATCTTCTAATGGCTACTTCCAGCATGATAATGCACCATGACACAAAGCAAAAACAAAAGCAAAAACAAAGCAAAGCAAATTTACATGTTCATGACAATACGTTCAGTGTGCTACAGTGGCCTTCCTAGCCACTTCATTTGAATCCAATAGATCACCTTTGGGATGTGGTAGAACAGGAGATTCACCACATGAAAGTGCACCTGAAAAATCTGCAGGAATTGTGTGATGCATTCATGTCAACATGGACCAGAATCTCAAAGGAACGTTTCCAACAGCTTGTGGAATCCATACCATGCAGAACTGAGAGCAAAGGGAGACCCTACCTTGTATTAGTATAGCGTTCCTAAGTGCTCAGTTAGTGCATTAGAACAAATGTATTAATATAAACCTGTCAGAGATGCGATTATAGAAAATCAATTGAAATTTTCAAATTTGAGAATTTAAAAAGCACTGTGCTATAATAAACAACAATATCAGGCAATGCAACAGAACCCTAACCAGTGTTTATTTATTATAAGATCTAATCATCTTGTAAGCTGGCAACGCAACAGAACCCTAACCACAGTGTTTATGGATTATAAGATCTAATCATCTTGTAAGCTGGCGAAAACATTTAGTTTCATCATATGCAGGGCTGAGCTAAGTGTATTGCCTTATAGATAAGATGATTTGTGTAATAAATATCAAGTTCAACAACATATCCACTAACAGGGCCACTATCATTATTACAAACAGCAGACACCAACTATTCACTGTCTTTCTATCGAAGGAACGGGAGATGTTTTGATATAGACAGCCTTGCACAACAAAACTTGAAGAGGAACAAGAAATGCCCCGTTTTAGAAACGCATTTGCTGAATCATCTTGCTCAGTTCTGCCTGCGCTCTGCACACTTCTATAATTCACACAGGGGGAACTTGGTTCTTTCTGCTTGCATTCTGTGCACACCTTTCAGTCAAAAGTAAATGATCATAGTGTTGTGTTTTAGCTAGGACAATGCTGGTCAAAATCAGTGTGTGCACATGACCCATATTTAGCTAACTACTGCTTAAGTTTCACATGTAATATTGCAAAACAAGTTCAGTGGTTAAAGCCTGTCTGAACCCCCCCACGCGCATCTGGAGGGGTTTTATATTTCAGACACCTACATTTTTCCACAACCCCAAAGACATTTATCTGTTCCACTGCAATCATGTGGGAGTATTTCAAGGCTAAGATATTCACCTTAGAGTTATTGTGTGCTTCATGTAAGAAAACTGATGAATTTTTGTTCATTGGCCTTTGACTCATTAGACTCATCTCTACTGTACAGCTGCATTATCATTCCTAGATCATTCCTCATTCCATTGCTTGTTTGCCCCTTCTTTTATTTTATTTTTTATTATTATTATTATTATTATTATTATTATTAAGGACTGTAAGAACCATTTCAAATGTGTAAGATCCTGCTACTCTGAACAAATATTTACTCTTATGTAAGTGAAAACTCAAGCTCTTCCTGGGGTTTTCCACCAACACTTTCTACAGGGTGGTTTATTTACATTTGATAAACATATGCCACCTTAATTTTTATTTTTTTTAAAGCTATATGTAGTCATGCCAAAAGGCTCTGACAGTGCCTTTGTGCCACCAAATACAGTCTGAACAAGCCTCATTCATTTTATTTTTATATATATATATATATATATATATATATATATATATATATATATATATATATATATATATAACATCACTCTGAAAGGGCAGATATGTTGTATTCAATGTAATTTTATCCGCAAGCGAAAAACCAAAACTTACCTTCATAAAACCCATTCCACCCATAATCTGAATACACTCATCTGTCACAGTCCATGCTGCTTCCTGAGAAAGCAAGACATAGCACTTTAACACAATTTATCATATTAGAAATCTTTGCAAAGTTTGCATACACAAAAGCATCTTGAGGTCTTTGCGGTTTTATTTTTTTTGCCAATAAAGCACATTACAAGCATAGACATCATTACAGCAACCTTTATATTAAATTAAATTAAATATATATTTTAATTAAAATGAATTAAAGTAAACTATTGAAAATCTGGCGAATACTCGCTACTGCTTTTTATTAACAACAAAAGTTACATAGGCCTACAATGAATATTTGCTTTGGTTTAAAATTACAAGTGCTGTGTGTATAATTCTTGGTCACATAAAACGTGCGAAACACTCACAGAGGCAAAGATTTTACTGATAGCAGCCTCGATCTGGAAATCTGTTGCTCCACTGTCCATGTTCCCACTGACCATGTAGGCCATAGACTTCGTGCACAAGAGACGGGTGTAGAGAACAACAAAGTTAGTAGACATTTTAGAGAAATGAGAGATTGGCTTTTCCCTTCTTTTCTGGGGAAACACAGAGTAACTAAGTAAGATGTATTTTTGCACTGTTGCTTGTGATAAAAACCGAACTTCCTCTACCTATTTGACTGCCTCGACATGAGGATATTACTTAAGGCAAAGTAAACGAATATTCTGCCACACATTTTCTTTTAGTAGTCGGTTATTCAAATAACACATTATACAGTCCATACAGGCTTTCAGAGTTTTTTTGTGATTGTTGCAGCCATAAATGCTTGCTTTTGCTATACAATACAGTTTGCAATACAGCTTGCAGACATTTGTGTTTTATTTGTTTGCAGAAAATTACTTCACACAAAAATGATTTGCATGCTCTTTTGCTGTGATGTTTGTTGGTAAATGAGAACTTTTAGCTGTACTCAAGTTTGACGCGCATGAATCGAAGAGGGCATTGGTCGAACGCACATTGTAATGACGCATGATGTGTCGGCAGATAATTTTGTATTAATTTCTGTGATCTCAAAATCCTGAGGGGACTGATTAGATATCACAATGGATCGTGCCACCAACCTTTCTTGCTTAATATTACACAAGGAATTTCTTTGTTAAATTTTTCTTAGGTCAATACTCTGTGTAATGTCTGTGATCGTTTTATTCCAGGTTTTTCCATGCATTAGAGACCTGAATCGACTCAATTAATGAATAAATCGGTAAACGCAAGTTACAGCAGAAAAAGTAACGTTGGTTTGCTAGCTTAACTCCCAGAAGAACGGAAGTCTGATGTTAATGAAGAGTAATGCAACAGCCTAGCTCACCTCTGCAACATATTGCATCATGGCCATCCTGGCCATTTTCTCCTGTATGACTCCGTAATTGTGGATTTTGTTACCGAACTGTGTTCTGTTGGCAGCGTGGTCCACCTGAGAACAAGAAATACACAGACGTAAAAGGTAAGTGCAAATTCTCATCTAAAATTATATTTAAAAGTATAAACGTACAAAAATGTCTGGGTCCTGATGGAAACTAAAGTTGGCTAACAGCTCTGACAACACAAACTTGCTACGCTCATATCAATCAAACACTATATAAACTAGCTAGAGTGTTAGAAATTTGTGCTTAAGCTGTTTGAATCAGTAGAACTGTAAGACTTGTAGATTATAGTGTCACCAAGCTGTTCCACGGCTGTAGTGAGAAGTAGATTTTTTTCTTTTGAAGAGTAAAACGTGTCAAGTAAGAGATTACACCATAAATAATCACACAGTTACACCTCAAAATAGCACAGAGTCATTATTGTATCAAACCCACCAGCAGCTTTAAATGAATCATATACATGCATACATACAGCAGATCATCGATCTGAAACATGCATTTTACTCTATCAGAATGAGAGAAACAAATAGTTGTCACAGACATTATGCTAAATCTTAAGAGGCATATAAAGAGATTTTTTTTTTTAAGTAATACATAAACAAACAAACAAAAGAAGTCCACACGTATACGCTCTCTCTCACAGAGCTGTCTCTCTGTCAGTGTGGTTAGAGCCAAAACCACTCTCCTCATGTGCCTCTAGCAACTTGTAAAACTGAGAACACTTGACATTTATCAAGTACGAATACTGATATTTAGCAAGTGAACTTATGCAAATGTTGCTTTTGGTTACAAATTTGAATGGATTGAGCCTTCCAACAGTACTGTATATTTATATTGTATAAATGCACAAGGCTGTTGGGTTACTTGCTGGCTATAATATACTTCAATGTATTTATTTATTTTTTTATTTTTTAAGGTTTTTATTTTTTTTTATTTTATTGTTATGGGCAAAATGCTTGTGTGTGTGGGTTTTTTTTTTTAAGAATAGCAGGGAAGACACTAAAACTATGAAACAGGACATGAACATATGCAGTGGCAAAAAAAACAACCCAAAGATTTAAAATTCTTCAAAAGTAGCCCAGAGTAAATCTTCGCATTCATTGCATTCTCTCAACCAGCTTCATGATAGACACCTGGGATACTTTTCACACTAATACTGACATTTTCTACATACACTGTTCCTCAATTAACTGTCCTTAAGAAATTAGTCAGGTATAATATATAATACAGAAAAGCTTCCAGTCTTTTATTAGGCTAATATACATAAAATAGTCAAATTTAAATTCTTAAACAGTGGTAGTGACAATATCATGATTGAGCACAGAAAGCATCAATAATTCACACAACACAGAAGAAGCACCGAGACATGAAGTAGGCAATGTGTGTCTTGTGTGGGGGGAAAAAAGATCTGTGCATCCGCGGTACTGTATTGCTGCTTTAAAATACGAGAATAAGGCTGACAGACACTTGAGCATACCTGCAACATAGGAACACAGACAAGCTTCGTTCTGCAAATAAAAACCAGCTGATCTGTGCATTTGATCCTTGGATATTTTTTTCATTCCAAGGTTTTGCTGATGTTTGAGCAGTGATTTTTCAGTTAACTAAAGTTACAAAGTGGTGACTCCAAATTATCTCATGTATGTTAAACAGTTTAAATTGTACTTCAGTTGTGATTTAAAAAAAAATTTTCTTCATTGTTACTTTCCTTTCGAGTCGGTTCTCAATAAAAGTATGCTTTTTGTATTTTCTATATAAGCCTTGCATTTGTCAATTATTTATTTGGTCATTGGAAAACACATAAATTTAGCATCAAGTTGTTTTAGTAACTAATTTCAAGCCTAATCAGGAAATGTGTGTTTGAATGTGCTCAAATGTTCAGTGTGTGTTTGGACATTTGACTGCTACTCTAGCCAGGAACTTCAATGTGGTGTTTTGCATATCCTGTGAAAACAGGCATAGGTTTTTGCCAAATAAATCATTTCCTAATTTTCTGATCCACATTTATAGCTGGATTCACTGTGGTACCTTGGTATTTAATTTTTTTTTTATTATTACTATTTCTATGAGATCAATTCAACAATTAAGTGTTGTTCTCTTCTCCAGGGTTGCTACGATCAAATAATCTCCAATATGTTTGAAATGCTCCATGTACTGTGGAGTGGTCCATCAATGAATGGCATATCTTGTTGAATTACTACAGGAGTATGTTTAAAAGCCCAGATTCAAATGAGAAGTGCCTTTTTTTTGGATAATTAAGGTCACTATAAATGGCTGAAACAAAAACATACACTGCCACGGTCATTAAACACTAGCTAAAATAAAAAATAAAAAACAAATGGTAGACTGTCAACATAGCAGTGTGAATAGCACAAAGATAAATGTAGGCTGGGGAATTTCCCCATACATAGGCCTACTGAACAGAGGAAGTAAGGGTGAGATGGGTGTCGAGAAAGGATGTGGCAAAACAGTTGGGGCCCAAATAAACAACGTGCTATTCTTCATGCTAAAAACAAAAAGAAAGCAAATTAAAACATGGCCAGTATGGAAAGAATTCCCAAAATACTTTGTAAAGTGTAAATGTTAACCGCAAGATGAATATTTCATGGACAGCTGCGACTTTAGCATAGATACAGGAAATTTGAAAGCACATCACTAGAACTATATAATATTTTATCTGTGCTTGCTTTAATACTACAGCTATACTACACTGTCAACAAAGTATAGGGGTACATTAGTGCCTATGGAATGGGCAGCTTGCACATCTGGAAAGGCACCATCAATGCTGAAAGATATATATAGCTTTTATAGCAACATCTGCTTCCATCCAGATTACATCCCATCTTTACTTCTGGAAGACTCTGCCTCTTTAAGATACACTTTTTATACCAAGTCATGTTACTGACCTGTTGCCAATTAACCTAATTAGTTCCTAAATGTTCCTCCAGCTTTTCCAGCCTTTTGTTACCCCCTCCCAATGTTTTAGAGACGTGTTACGGCCATAAAATTCAAAATCACCTTATTTTTTCCTTAAAGTGCTAAATTTCCTCAGTTTAAACATGTGATGTGTTGTCTATGTTCTATTGTGAATAACTTATGGGTTTAGAAGCTTTGCAACTCATTGCATTCTTTTTTCATTTACATTTAACACAGCGTCCCAACTTTTTTGGAATTGGGGTTGTACAAAACGAAACACGCACATTCATTTTTGCAAACACCAATAGTAACGCACCGCTTTAGCGAGAACACCCTTCATGGTTCCTGAGAGTGCTGCAGCCATGCCAAAGCGCCCGTTGTTAAGGATATTCATGGCCACCTTAAATCCTCCACCGATTTCTCCCAGTACACACTCGGCCGGAACACGCACGTTCTCAAAGTACACCTCTGCGGTGTTTGAGGCCTTGATGCCCATCTTCTTCTCGGGAGGGCCACTGGATTAAGACATAGACACAAATGAGAGCAGGAAATACAACAAAAGGGAAAGATGACAAAAGCAAATATTGGCGAGACATCAATATTGGTACATCAGCAGGGTAATAAGGAAAGTATAGACAGATATCCAATCCTTAAGCTCTGCTAAAGCAGAACAAATAATCTTTTGGAGAAGTTTGACAATGCCATCGTTAAGGCAACCCTTTCCAGTTTCATGTTTACCCATACAATGATAGTCCTTTAGTAAATGACTATTATTCAGCATTACCTCAGTGCATGGACTTGCCTTGTCAATAGCAGTCATGCTAATAATCAAGCTAGACTCACTGTGTGACTCCTCCAAAGCTTCTTTCAACAATGAATGCAGTGATCTTGTCCTTCACTTCTCCAGTTCTCTCATCTTTCACTGGAGTCTTAGCAAATACGGTAAAGATTTCAGCCAGGCCTCCATTACTGTGGTGGGTCAGAGAAAGAAAATTTTGTACTAACAAAACCATACACACAAAATACAAAAGAGACACTTTTGAATAGTCACAGCTGGATGTTGAAATTTTCATTTTGGATTAAGTAAAGTAATGATTACTAAAAGATGTGCGTATACAGATCCTCGCTGAACTTCTGGAGTGAGTTTTCTGCACTGAAAGTAAAGGGGCCGAATAATTTTGCACGCACCACTTTTCAGTTTTTTATTTGCTAAAAAAGTTTAAAATATCCAATAGATTTCGTTCCACTTCACAATTGTGTCCCACTTGTTGGTGATTCTTCACAAAAAATTAAAATTTTATATCTTTATGTTTGAAGCCTGAAATGTGGCAAAAGTTTGAAAAGTTCAAGGGGTACTTTCGCAAGGCACTGTAAATATGAAAAGCAGAGCTGCCCTCTAGTGGTGGAGTTTCTGAACCCAATTAGTGTGCGTGTGTGGTCTCTTTTAAATAACAAGCACACATGTACTAGCACTCACCTGATCCAAAGTTTGCTTCCATTGAGGGTGAAGTACTTTCCGCAGGGTGAGGGCACAGCAACAGACCTGATAGAGGCAGCATCTGAACCACTAGATGGCTCAGTCAGACAATATGCAGCAATTGTTTCACCTGCATAAAAAAGAAATCAAGATTATCACACAGACCAGTAAGCATAGGAAAATTGGAACAATAACCAAGCCTCTGGACCACACAGTGTGCAGCATACATGATATTATAGCAAACAGTCCAAAAATTAAAATGTACAGGATGTAAAACACTTAAGAACATGAATAAATGTATGAATAAACACAGTAATATAATATAAATTGTAATCATATGATCATCTCCAACAATTTGTAAAATTAAAGAATAAAAGGTCCTATAAAAAGGTCCTAGTTAGCGCCATCTCCTGGAGAGGGAAGTGTAATGGTCTTGATTTCAGCCTAATGGCTCCAGGTTCCCTGCGTCCCTGAAGAAGGAATAAGCGGTAGAAGATGGATGGATGGAAAATAACTGCATGGGATTTAACCATATAGCAGTGTATATATGGAAGCTGCACTATTACAGATTAAAGCCACTGGAATAATTTAAACACCATATAACGGCCAATTTCCTGAGTGCATCCTAGATTTTAAAGGATTTTTCAGTGGGAAAAAAATCTAAACATTTATTACATGTTAAATCACAGTGCAAATACACAATGCAAGATGAGATCAGAAAAATCTGAAGATCGTAACACACTGCAAAGTTCCAGTCTCGTGCAAAACATACCCTTGAAACATCTCGATTAACTTTATATAGGTCGAAAAATTGTTTAGACAGTCCCAACAGGCTTAAGGTTACTGGAAATGACATTATAGTAAATAACATTATAATTGCTGCTTTATTTACAACAGACCCAGTCCTCACCTGAGGCCAGCTTGGGAAGGTACTTCTCTTTCTGTTGCTTGTTGCCGAAGAGGAGAATGCCCTTAAAGCCGATGGACTGGTGCGCTCCAAGAGTGATGCCCACACCCAGGTCATGCATGCCTACAATCTCCACCAGCCTGGCATACTGAGGTCACAGATACAGGATATTCACTCGGATTTTCTTGAAAGCCGTTAAAGGCTTTAATACAATTTAATAACAGCAATGCGATAGCTTCTGAAATCACAATCAGATATCAAGAAAACTTGCGCGTTACTAAACATATTCATTCTTTACGGCTTCCTTGGTTATACTGCTTATTTGTCATCTTTCTTCTCACCTGTGTGTTGTTGAGGCCCACGCCACCCAGATCAGCAGGCACCTGCAGGCCAAAAGCTCCCATCTCCTTCAGCCCCTCCAAGGTTTTTTCCTCTACCATCTCCAGTTGATCATTCAGGGCAGGGTCATTTACCTCCTACCATGTAATGTATACAAAGATAAATAACAGGCAAAAATTGAAGTACAACTGAAAAATAAATTAATTTATAACATTTAAAATCGTAATCAAAACCAAAATACTATGAACTCTTGCTGATTTGTGAGACATGAAATGAAAAACTCACGTCAAAGAACTTCGAACAAGGTCCCACCAGCTCTCTGAGAAACTCAGACTGCTCCTCATTCAATACTGAAATACATCAGCAACACAACCCTTTAATCACTGTAATAAATCAAATAAAAAATCTCCCCAAAACACAAGTGTATCACTGCGTTATATGGAAATGTAGCAGAAACAGAAATATATTTACCTGTGGGAAAGGGGAACACCTGTGAGGTACTGATCTGCCCTTTAAACATGTTCACAGCAAAGGATTTGGACTCCTTAGCAAGAGAAAATACATTTTATTTTTCAAATGAATGAACTCATATGTTATAAAAATCAATGTGGAAAAACAGACACGTACCACACTGGCAGCCTTCTTGTCCACTCTTTCAGCCTTGGTGGCAACATCAGTGGCGGCTGCAGACTTCTCCAACACCGCCTATGAATTGAGACAGAAATCAGCACGGAAAATAAAGGAGGAAAGAGTAGGAAATAGAAAAGCGTTTGCCCTATAGTTGAAAAACTGCAAGTTCAAACCCAGAGGATGTTCCCGAAAGCAGCCAAAGCCATGACACTACCTCCGCCATGCTTGACCCATGAGCTTCTATGTTGTGGCAAATCCTTTCTTACTCCAAACCTTTGCCTTTCTATCAATTTGGTAGAGGTTAATATTGGTTCCAGAATTTATGTGGCTCAGTTCTGTATTTCTTTGCAAATTCTAGTCTGGATTTCTGATTCTTATTGCTGATGAGTGGTACACATCTTGTGGTATGATCCCTGCCCTGTGGAGGCTGCTTGTGATGTCACGGTCTGTTGTTTTGGGGGTTTTCTTCACAGCTCTCACAATATTTGTCATCAACTGCTGTTGTTTTCCTTGGCTGACCCGTTCCATGTCTGACGCTCAGTACACTAGTGGTTTCTTTCTTTTTCAGGACCTCCCAAATTGTTCTATTGACTATGCACAATGCTTGTACCATGACTGATTGACTTTCCCTCTTTTCTCAGCTTCAAAATGGCTTGCTTTTCTCCGATAGACGGCTCTCTGCTCTAATTTGTTCTGGTTGATACTTTTTTAACAACAAGTGCAGTCTTCACGGACAAAACCTAGGGCTCAAACCAAGACTAGACATTCATTCATCGCCATTAATTCTTGAAACTAGTGGTTCTCAACACGGGGGGCGCAGAGAGATCAGAAGTGGGGCGCAAATTCTTTTCAAGAAAAAAAAAGAAAAAGATAAAAAAAAAACACAGACAGGGCATCATTTGGGTATTCTGTATTTTATTGCTTTTCAAATAGAATGTGCATAAATGAAAAACCCTGCATGCTCTCTCCCTCTGCATTTTCTATTTGCTGGGGAGAGGCGGAGCTTAGCTGAGTTTTATCTAGCTGTCAGTGAACACCAATGTTGCCAACTTAGTGATTTTTTTGCACAAACAAAGTGCCAAGCAAGAAATCTAGAGACTTTTTGGACAAATCTTAGCAACTTTCCAAATTCAATTAAATTTTTATTTTATTTGTATAGTGCTTTTAACAATGTACAATGTCTGAAAGCAGCTTTACAGAAACACATAAACACAGGATACAGATTTTAAGTGTGTGAATTTATCTCTATTGTGCAAGCCAGTGGCAAGGAACAACTCCCCAAGATGAAATGAGGAAGAAACCTTGAGAGGAACCAGTAATGTTTGCCAGTACTGTCCTGCAAGCGCGAGGGCTTGCTTTCCCACTGCATGCAAACCTCAACTCTCTCTACGTCTGCTCCGTTCAGTGAGTGGCCGAGAGCCGGAGCAGCACATCTCATGTATCTCATATCTCATGGCAACTGACAGACACGAATGAAAAATGAAGCGAGCGCAGGTGTCCCACTGATTGATTTAACAAGGTCATGGATAACGAGACGCACCTTTCGACCCAGTTTACATCACTCATATGTGAATGTTTTTAGAACGCAAGACGAATGTGATGCAACATGTTTTACATGTAAAATAGTTCCTGTTATTACAGCCTAGTTCTCTGTTCAAAATAGTTATAGTGAAACATTTTTGATTTCATTCATGTTCCATATCTGTCTGTTTATATATATATTTTTTTAATCATAAAAGTACAAAAACACAAAAGCAAAAAAAGATCTATCAATCTACCCATCCATCCATCAAAACAGATTATATATTAGGTTATATATAGATAAATTTTATAGAGAATAGATTATCATTATACCTGGTCTCCTAAAATGGGGGGGGGGGGTGCCACATGATAGGAGAGGCATGGGGGCTTTAGTTGTAAAAGGTTGATAATGTCTGCTTTAAACAATCAATTTAACAGGACAAACCTGGGCAGCAGGAAACACCCACCAATATTTTTGATCACTTGAAAAAATAGGTTCGTTCAAACAAAAGGTGCCATGTTCCAAGTTGTTAAACAAGTGAAAGCTGTGAAAGCTGAAATTCAGCTCTGTCGTTTCATATTAATCTTTCGATCTCAAACCAGAATGTCTTCAGTGTACATGGCGAAAGCAATAGAATTAGATTTTCTTGCTGTTCCAGTATTTTCAGACAGGACTATATGAGTACTCAGATTCCATCTCCTTCGATACACTTTACTCACCACTTCTATTTATATTTATACTATTTATATTTACGTGGGTTCAAAGCCATACAGGTTTACAAATCCCATGACCGCAAACAGCAGGCACGGTCTAAAAACAGACAAGTCCTGCAGACAATGTGACACTCATGGGCTGCCCAGTCAACCAGAGAGCACTGACAAGGACACAAAGCCCTTTCCCTTCTGTCTCTCTATGTTTACATGGACATCAATAATCTAATTATTGACCATATTCTGAAGAAGTTCCCTCTAGAATTTCACGTATCAACATACAGTTTGTCTTCGTTGTGGTACCCTATGCAGTTTTGGGTGTTTCATTTCTACATTTTACGAAAGCATCAAGAGCAGTTAATTATTTATCATGCTACACGTGCAAATAGACGACAGCTTGAAGCCGTGGACTGTGTACCAAACCGTGTACTTACATACTATATAGCAGCCGAAATACGTGTATTTCTCCTACTATATAGTAGACGAGTACACGGTTTCAGACGAAGCCGTGATCTCTTGCTTGCCATTAAACAGTTGAATGCTGCTGTGTGTGACCATGTGCTGTCGCAAAATGCATTGAAAACTCCCACATGACGTTAACAGTGTGGTTAAGGTGTGTACATGTCTATAACGTACGTCCATAAAGCAACAAAAACAGGAGTACTCCACACGTCTTAATTCGATTTGTGTTCACTTCGAGTATGACTTTAGTCGGATTACTGTCATCGATAATCGTTGTTTACATGCTAGTTTCCTAATTAGAGTATCGTCTTAATATCTGAATATTGTTCTCTGTGTACACATACTGTAACAAAGATAAGATCTTTATCATGTCATTCTGAATCGTGTCCATGTCATTAAGTCTTGGCTGTGACGCTCAGCTCCACATCTGAGATCATGGAAACTGGAGGTGAACTTTGGCCCAGATTCTTCACGCCATCTAGCGGCTCTTACAGGGCAAATACATTCATGACTGACTCTGCCCGTTTACAACACACACAGATGCTTCTCTGTCCCGTCTTCCGTATTATTTCACGACATATAACGCTCAAAAAATAAATAAATAATAATAATTTAAAACAAAACAAAAAAAAACCTTACACCTTCGGACCTTAAAAGAGTTTCAAAATTCAATCTATTACTTGAGCGGGGAAACGAGCAGGTCTTACCTCGGCACTCTGGCTGACATAAGGACGCAGACTCTGCACAGCTACGCCAGCCCCTGCATGGCGTTGCGCCCTGGATAAAGCAGAAGAACCGTTAAATGGGTCTGAACGTCACGTCGTTGTGTTTACAGTGTTTAAATGCAGACTCCGAATCTAAACCCGCAGCACAGTACAGCTAAAGCGAATTAAAAGCCACGGTCAACGCCACGTCCTTAACGCAAACGGCGAAACAAACTAGCTTCCACAAGGAGAGGAAAAGAGGGGCTTTAGTGAGGGATTTAGAATCGGTATTCGACTCACCCGGACACGGAGTGTGCTAGGCGGAGCACGGCGTTACACAGCGGGGCATTCCGACCGACTTTACGCACCAGCATGATTAAGCAGTGCTAGATCCCCTGGAAAACCACCCAGAGTTAATGTACCTTCTTGGGAGCGGAAGTGAACCTCAGACTAATATCCGACTGAAGATGAGTGAAGGGAACACGCTTACAAATGACGGCTTGGACTGGAAAAGGGCTGCACCGCTGATTTGTTCAAACGTCTCCAGTCGGCTTGTTGTCGTCTTTTGAAGAAAGCGCCTAAAGCTTGTGGATGATTATAAATAAACCACAACACGGAACAACTGGGGAAACCAACGCTACTCTGCTGCTTCGCTTTTATGTGCGTGTGTGTAATCTCACAAAGCTGTACTGCGATTAAAGCAGGATAAGAACGCGTCCTTTCCTAACAAGATAGATTATTAGACCAACCGGCACAGCAGGAGTTGATGTACCGGAAGTTTATTTATCTCAGTGGGCGGGGCTTAAACGTGGCGCTGAATTGACACTGACTACGTTCACATGGACAGCAGTGAATCTAATTATAGACCTTACTCTGAGTAAGATAGTAATGTGATTAAGGTGTTTACATGAGTCGCTTTTAGAATACACCTGTCATGTACCCGGGTGTGTGTGTGTGTTTTTTTTTGGTTTTTTTACGAACGCTTTAAGTGCAGTTAATTATTTGTCATGATGTACGTGCTAATAGACGACTGCTTGAAGCCGTGGCTGCGTCTCAAATCGCGTAGTTACCGTCTATATAGTAGCCGAGATGCATTCCCTACTACAGTAGTAGGCAAGTTTGCGGTTTGGGACGCGACCGAACTCTCTCGTTCGCCGTAAAACGCAAAACTGCCGTGTGTGATCGTGTCCTGTCGCAAAATTCAGTGAAAATTCTCACACGACGTTCGTAATGTGATTAAGGTTAGCACGTTCGCCTCACTCCTAGAGGGTCCGGCGTTCGATTCCCGTCATATGTGTGCGGAGTTTGTATGTTATCCCCGTGCTGCGGGGGTTTCCTCCCCCAGTCCAAAGACATGCATGGTAGGGTGTGTGAGTGTGTATGAGATATATGTATGAAATATATAAGAGACTGGCACCCTGTCCAGGGTGTACCCCGCCTTGTGCCCGATGCTCCCTTGGACTGGTGAAAAGGTTCCCCCGCTGTAATACACGCCCATAATGCGACTAAAACCTGTCTTAATTCGATTAGAGCTTAATTCGAGTATGACCTTAATTAGATTAGGGTAAGTAAAAAGTGCTGTTTACATGGTAGTTTTAATCTAAACCCTTATTATTTAATCGGATTAAGAGTGGATTATTGTTGTCCATGTAAACGCAGCTACTGATCCCAGACCTGTTTTAAGGCGAGCCCAATGTCTTAGACCAGAATTAAGTAAAAAATAATAAATCGTTATTTGTTTAATGCATTAATTAAACAAGGAGTAGTTTGTGTACTTTATGGGGGGAAACTAATCTTTACATGATGTTCATTTGATTCTGAACACACTCCTCAGAGAAAGACTTTTACAGACTTTTACAGTGTTGGAATAGAATTTATTTGTTATTCATTTCATCGAGAAATATCATGCACTTTTATGTAAATAGTATTTTATTTAAAAATTTTTAATTATTTGCATTTGCAGTATTTTTTAAAAGCACTAACACGCTTATTATCAGGCATAGGAATGCACATGGGAAATATGAACACAGGTCATCTAGAAGATTTTTGGTTATCAGAAGAAGAAAAAAGATATTGAGGGAACACGTTAGTAAGTGTGGTTTATGAAATGGTTAATGTAAAATAAATGTACACATATATCCATCCATCTTCATATCATGACTTATAATTTGATATTTGTGTGGAGGGGAGGCTTAAGGAGATATGGCATGACGTAATGCCGAGTGGGCGGCATTGACGCCAGATAAATGATGGTTGAGGACGGACATAAACATTACATTACTGACATTTTAATAACTACAGTTTGAGTGGACATTTTATAGATCCAATTTGACTAAAAATCGGAAAAATTATTGATCTGACCAAAACCACAATTTCTGCCTGCAGTGTCTTAATATGTTATTCTTATGCTTTTATATATGTGTATGCTGTTCTGGAGTTACTCCGGGGTTAGGGTGGAGGTTGTTTTGGTGGATTGTTTTTTTTAGGAAACTGTCGGAAATTATCAAAAGCAACAGTCTCAAATGGCTGTGACCGCTTACACACTGCATACTCAATGTAGTTCACTATAATGTCCAGTAGGGGGCTATTGGGATTCAGCCATAATTCCATACTGGACGGTTTTATTTGAAAATACTGTATGGGGGAGGATCATATACCAAATTAAAACATATTTTACTAACCAAAACTACTATGAAGCAACATATATAGCATTACTTTGAGCTATAGGTATTTATAAAAGTAAATACGAATTGTCCATCAATAAATATCCAGCTGTATTATTCTGTTGGGTTTTTGTTTTACTTTACTGTAACAATTAAATTTAACTCTACAACCTATGGAGCTGTTACAATCAGGATCTTCTATACAACCTTACACACAGGAGGGCAGAAGCAGTCATGAACAACACTCAGTTGCCATATTAATAAGTAAATCTACTCAACTGGCCCTTGGATCAAGTAATCCTACCCTTTTTTTTTTTTTAAATCAGACAATACTAGAAGACTTTTTTTCTTACCTGATAAACTAAATTTATACTTACTAGAAAACTAAATTTATACTTAGAAAATTCTAAATGAATCCTACTTAGTTGTAACACAGCTATTAAAATGTATAAAACATCTCTAGTATAATGCAAAAAAAGAAACACTTGTTTACAAAAATACACAACAGGGAGGAAAAAAGAGGATTTTATATATACACACAGTACACATGTATAGAAATGAGAGATAGATAGATAGATAGATAGATATATAGATATAGATAGATAGATAGATAGATAGATAGATAGATAGATAGATAGATAAAATGTGTGTGTGTATGTACCTGTTCACTAGGGCAGTACAAAACACACTATTAGACAGGTCAGCTGCTAAAAAGCACTAAGTGACCACCACAGTATTAATAGATCCGATCTCTCCTTTGTGCATAAGGAGACAGCTGTCTCAAATCGTATTGACTTTGTCCCACAATTCTGAAGCATGTAAGCCATTAGCTACAGTACATCATGAGTGGCCACTTATAGCACAAGGACTTTGACATAAAGCAGATTTCCTCTTGTTGACCGATTCGTCCTCAGTAACCGGTTTATCCTGATCAGGGTGGCTATGGTTCCAGAGCTTATACCGGGAACACTGGGCACATGGAGGGAATACAGATGGAATGCTAGTCTATCCCAGAGCACCATGTACATACACGTTCATACCCAATCATGTCTAAGAGTAGCCAGTCCACGTACTTGCATATTATTGGGATGAAAGTAGAGAATGGTGAGGAAACCCACATGAGCACAGCCAGTCAGGATTGAACTGGAGACCCTTACCTAAACTATAGCATACAATCTGCACATTTGGGGGGGGGAAAGAGTGTCAGTCCAGAAATGTTCTCTTCTATTACAAATTTATTTTGAATAAGAAACACAAAAGTGACAACAAACAACATGGCACCAAAAGTGGCACTGTTCTGTTTAATCTTCATTTAGCACCTGTATGCTTTGATTATATCCGTATATTCATTCATACAAAAATGATTATGCTTGTCAGTCTACAAAAAAAAAAAATATGAGTAGAAATGTGAAATATGTGGATTACAAAAATTGCCTGTTCTACCCAGCGTAAGTACCATTTTTGGCATTAACTCTTCCTCTCCGTGTACCACTGTCTGTACCACAACTCTAATCTACCAACACATGCAGCTGTGTTTGATGGAAAACATTTCTGCTCACGATTACTCTTCAGTCAACTTCAGTCCACAGTACCAGAGAAAATGACCAGCAAAAAAAAAAAAAAAACTGTTTATAATCCTATAAATCAAACCCTGTTTCACATTAGTTTATCGTCATTTATTAATGCATTTTACACACTGCAAAGGTGTATTGTAAAGAACAGACCTTCAATACTAGTTGCCATAATGTTAGAAAGCTTCCCCTTAGGTTTAAACATTTCAGCTGTGAAAGCTCATGGTTGCAAGGATTTGAGAAAATACAACTTACTAACACCACTTCATAGCTGCCTTGTCAAAAACATCCATGATCCTTTATAAACTTTTATTTCTGTTAGAAGAAAAAAATACTAGTTAAATTGTCTGCTCGTTGACTTAGTTATTCTGTGAAAAATCTGCATTATTTAAACAAACGAAAGCACACCTCTGCAGGTAGGTTATAGAGAAACCCAAACACATATTTAGAGATCAAAAGAATTGGTGTTTGGGTAGGATGAGTTTTGCCAAGGCAAATATTTTCATGGGATATAAAGAGGTCTCAGAGATTTTCCTATGTTAATCAGAGTATAGTGCTCCCTGCATAATTTGATAAATATTTGCAGGAAAAAGTGTCAGGAAATGTTTGGAGACGTTAAAAAAAAACACAACAGCGCCGTTAGGGAGGCCAGACCCTTCTGCATTTTGTTGGTGAGACTGAACTAACTTTCAAATGACTTGATGTGCTAAATCTGAGTTGTGCAAGACGTCCAGCTTTATACAGAAACCCTGTTTCTGCTGGCAAGGATAGACGCCAACTATAAAGACCTATCCTGCAGCAATACCAAATGTTACATCTCAGTCGCTTACTGAATGAGGCTCACAGTTTTTATATGATTAAGTCACATAGAGGTTTCATTCATTCACTCAGTCACTCACTGGTTCACTCATCCATCCCTCACATGGACACTCATAGCTTGTGTTAACTTTCCCTACATGACATCCACAAAGAACTCGCTGGGGTTTCCCATGGCCAGGTGGAAAGACTGCCTGGAGGCTGTGAGCTCAGGAGGGACAGAGGCCAGGTCACGTGTGGGTGGAGCTCCAGGAGGTCCTCCAGGATTATTGGGTGGAGGCAGGCCTGGGTGTAGCGGCGTGCCACCTGTTTGCGGATGAGGAGCTCCCAACGCTGGGTGTGGATGTGCGTGCTGGGGTACCATCATTACCATCATAGGGTTGTATGGAATGGGAATGCCAGGTGGGTATGGAGTGAGGTGAGGGGGCGGTGGCCGGTGATGTGAGCGCTGACTAGTATGACTGTGCTCACTTGGAGTGGCTGAGCCATGGTCCCTCCTTAGGCTACTGCGCACTGAGTATTCAGATTCACTGCCGCTGCCTGAGCGTGAGTCAGCTCCACCTCCGTTGGGAGATTTGTCGTCACGGGTGCTGCCAGCCACAGTGCTGCCACTCTTACTACCCCTCCTCCTCTCACCCTCACTCCGAGTGGATCCACTGCTCCGACTCCCTGTACACACGGAGGAAGTAGAAACCGGAACTCATTAAAATGCATACATCCACACTTGTCAGTCAGGCAGTAAAGGGCTTTAAAAAAAAATTACAAACTGTTCCTTTAAATATACCATAAATTAAAATGCTGCAATACACTCGAACATCTATGAATTGACAAATACTCTTCTATGGCTCCAATTCAAAAAGGGTCACAGCACAATTTATCTCATCTTCCCTTCTATAAAACAGCCGGCTAGTAATCAGCTTTTGACTGGCAGAAGGGAGTGTACTGTACGAATGCGAAGCCTTTTTTGGTTGAAATAGGAGTCACCTTGTGAAAATTGGAGACAGAGTCTCTGCAGTAGATACGTTTGCACAGTGGGTCCACCACTAGCATACCTGATCTGCAACTTAAGATGGCACATTGACTAACTCAAAGTGGCAATTACAGTGTTATTAACATGCAAGCGTTAAATTATAATTGGATTATTTTCTCCAAGATATTGTTTTGACCATTATCAGGAAAAAGAGCTTTGAATCATGCCTGACAGACCTACTATTCTCTAGCTAGTTGAATATGTCCATCAGTTTAATAATTTTAAAGCAATTAAAGTATAAGTAGCTAATGTAAGGTACCACATGAAAATATTCTGGTAAACAGCAGTTAACACTTAACACAATTTTTTTTTTGGGGGGGCACTCTTTTATGCACCGCCCATTGCGCCAAGGGAGTCCACATAAAAAGGAATAACTGGCATAACAAGCTACTGCAAGTGTTAATTTACTGACTGTACAAACTTTATTATGAAATTAAGCTCATGTTAGCTGTCTTTTTTTATGCAATCACTTCTTTCACTCATGTTGGTTTGCTAGTTATATCATCAGTATAGCGATCTAGCTTAGACAAAAAAGATGTGCAAAGTACCAGAAAAACTGCAATGAACTCACGGCTGAGGGTCTGTTACAACAGTTTACCTCAGAACAAGACAAGGCTTTGCTACAGAACTGTCATGAGATTTAGGCGAGTGTTGGAAAGTGCATGCTCGTTCCTGAGGTTCAACTGTCAAACACCTCAACCATATGCTTTTATCATCAAATAACTGTTGTGGAATGTACTTAATGTAAGGAGCAATACTGAGGGTTAATTGAACTTGGAAAAATGACAGAACACTATTCTCTAAAATAATGTGTGGGTATGTAACTTATAAGTACATTATAAGTATAACATCAGGTCCTTTAAAATTCCCTAACTTGTTAATGGGCAGGGTTAACAATTGTTCTGCAGCCAGCCACTAGAGGGTCTCAGAAATATTTTGGCTTTACTTCTGAATGCCTGTTACAATGTTCTCTCATGTATACAGTCACACAGTAGAGTAGAAAATACAGATTCAGGGAAGAAGTGGTTTCTCACCCTCGCTGTGCTGGCTTCCCGTGCTGCCAGGGGCATAACTGTAGCTGGAAAGCTCATGGTACGGCGGTGGCTGGCTTGAGTATGGGTGTGGGTATTGGTATGGGAAAGAGTGGAGCAGTGGCCATGGTGTTGCCCCTGGTAAGGGTAGAGGGGCTAGTGTGTCTTGGTCTGAAGCTCCACTGGAACCATCGTTATCATTGAGAGACAGGTTGGCCATGTCTGAGATTTAAGAAGCGAACAGGAGTGAGAAAGAGAAATTATATATTGATGATAGATTTAATACAACAGTGTTGTATTTCACAACAAACAGTATTTAAAAGGATTGATTTATTAAACCAAATTATAGCACTCACAGTTCTCACAGTCGCTGAAGTCTCCAAAGATATAGTAGCACTGCTCCGAAAAAGTGATCTTATTGACAGTATGCCTAATGAAACCAGCCTTCAGGAGGTTACTGGCATATTTACGAGCCTCTCTGCGGTCCTGAAAGCCCTCTATGTGATGGTACAGCCACTCCACCACGTCTGAGCCTGCACATACCATATCATTATTGTCTATTGAGCCTGTTAGTTTGACCACGCTTATCCAAAATAAGCTAATAGATTTGCTAAAGTAGTAGTAATCTAATCCAATTTAAACTAGTAATAATCTCTTTTTATTCACATGTAAACCAATAATGTAGCATAAAAAAAGTCTCATTCGAAACCTATTCCTTACCCAGGAAGGCATTAGGGATTGTGATCTTTAGCCACATTCTGTCTCTCACTTCTAGTCCTGACTCAGGAGAGGCCATAGCCTTTGCCACAGATGCCATATCAGAGTGAAGAGACAGGTTAAACTCATCGAAACCTATAGAAAAATTACAACAAAAGTAACATGAGACACATATGTGAAAGCAATTACCCTTTAAAAAAAAAAAAGAAAAAAGTGGGTTATTGGACATAAAGCGGTGCTTCAACGTTTCTGCATGAATATGACCTAAACAACATCATTTTCCTAGAAGACTTAAAAGTAGATTTAAAAAAAGAGCCCAATTAAACAAATGAGGAAAAAATAGTATACTCTATTTATTTATATACATTTATTTATTGAGGAAAATTGTACAATATTACATATATGTGTGAGCCAAAAGTATGTGAACCTTTGCTTTCAGTATCTGGTGTGACCCCCTTGTGCAGCAACAAGTGTAACTAAGAGTTTCTGGCAACTGTTGATCAGTCCTGCCTACAGCTTGGAGGAATTTTAACCCATTCCTCAGTACAGAACAACTTAAACTCTGGGATGTTGGGGAGTTTCCTAACATGAACTGGTTGCTTCAGGTCCTTCCACAACATTTCTATTGGAGTATGATCAGGACTTTGACTTGGCCATTCCAAATATTAACTTTATTCTTCTTTAAGCATTCTTTGGTAGAACGACTCGTGTGCTTAGGGTCGTTTTCCTTCTGCATGACCCACTTTTTTCTTGAGACTCACGAGTTCACGCACAGACGTCCTGACATTTTCTTTTAGAATTTGCTGGTATAATTCATTTGATGGCAAGTCGTCCTGGCAAAGATTCAGCAAAACAGCCCCAAACCATGATACTACCACCACCATCTTTCACAGATGGGATATAGTTCATATGCTGGAATGCAGTGTTTTCCTTTCCCCAAACTTCTCATTTAAACCAAAAATTCTACTTTACTTTACTTTCATCTATCCAAAATACATTTTTCCAACAGTCTTCTGGCTTATCCAGTGGTCTTTAGCAAACTGCAGATGGGCAGCAATGTCCTTTTTGGAGATCAGTGGCTTTCTACTTGCAACCCTGCCATGTACACCATTGTTGTTCAGTGTTCTGATGGTGGACTCATGAACATTATCATTAGCCAATGCTAAAGAGGCCTTTAGTTGCTTTGCTCCATTGTGTCCTCGTGGACGATTATACATCTTGCACTTGGAGTTCTTTTTGTTGGTTTACCACTCCTGGGGAGGGTAACAATGGTCTTAAATTTCCTCCATTTCTACACAATTGGTGGAGTCCAAACTCAAGAAATGGTTTTGTAACCTTTTCCAGCCTCATGAGCGTCAACAACTCTTTTTCTGAGATCCACAAAAATCTCCTTTGTTTATACCATGATACACTTCCACAAACGTATTGTGAAGATCAGACTTCAACAAATCCCTGTTCTTTATATAAAACTCACACCTGATTGTCATCCCACTGACTGAAAACACCTGACTCTAATTTCACCTTCAAATTAAAATGTTAATCCTAGAGGTTCACATACTTTTGCCACTCACAGATATGTAATATTGGAGCATTTTTCTCAATAAACAAATGACAGAGTATTATACTTTTCTCTCATTTGTTTAATTGGGCTCTCCTTGTCTACGTTTAGAACTCGTGTGAAAATCTTATGTTTTAGGTCATATTAATGCAGATAAATAGAAATTTCTAAAGGTTTCACAAACTTTCAAGCATCACTGTACATAGAGAATAACTTGTTTAGAATATCAGAGAAAGAGAAGGAACATACGTTCAGTCTCAGTGACAGATGAGCTGGATGTGATTGTACTGCCTGGGTAAGGCGGGAATGCTCCAGTCATGGCTACTGAATGACTGACCCAGGCTGCAGGGTCTATAGGTCGGATAGGCTCATCTGGCAAAAATAGGGGAAACAAGAAACCTCTCACATCATGTATTATTTCTTCTTTCTTTATGTACTTCCTGTCAGGCTGATGTTCTAAGTAACAAATGCAATCAACATGCAATATAAGGTAATCTGACCCTCATAAAATTACTTAATATGATACAATGCAATTTGAAATTGAATTTGAAGTGACTCACTACGTGGAAGTGTAAAGTAGCCTTGAGGTGAGGGGTCCCAGCATTTAGCCACTGTCAGAGTGATAGGTCTGAAATACATTTAGGAACACATAAGCCATGTGATGCTACACATATTCCTTTGTCTTCACACACTCACAAAAAGTAGGTGCCTTACCCTGGCTTGTGCACAATCTCCCGTAGTACCCTGACTGCATCATCATTGCTCATGTTCTCAAAATTAATATCATTCACCTGTGAACAAAGAGTCAATTTTACACTATTATTATTATTATTATTAATAATAATAATAATAATAATAATAATAATAATAATAATAATAATAATCACATAACATTAACATACAACATTTTCTATTCAAAGCTAACCAATAATAAAACAATTTAAACTCAATAAGATCATCAATTACATTAAATACAGGCATTTAAGGTCATTTATGGTCAGACCCACTGTTAATCTATAGCTATATTTTACAGGGTAGTAAATCCTGTTTCTAATATACACTCACCAATTACTTTATTAGGAACACTATACTAATACTAAGTAGGGCCTCTGTTTGCTTTCAAAACAGCTTCACTTCTCCATAGCAAGATGTTGGAAATCGTTCTACCACATCCCAAAGGTGTTCTGTTGGAGTCAGATCCGGTGACTGGGAAATCCACTGAAGAACATTGAACTCATTGTCATGCTCATGAAACCAATTTGAGACGACTTTTGCTTTGAGACATGGTGCATTGTCAAATTGTGCCAAGAAAACATTCCCCACACCATTATACCACCACCTCCATGAGCCACCACAACACTTTTATGCATTGCACTTCTGCCACATGATTTCCTGATTAGATAATTTCATGAATGTGTTGTTGTACAGGGGTTTCCTAATAAAGTGCTCAGTGAGTATATAAAAAGGCCATATTTTTACATCATATACACCCATCTGAAACCCATCCCTTTTCTTTGTGTGTCTACCTGAAATTCAAACCACACATTGTTGCACAATCCCATTATTTTTTTTAAAACAATGAATTGATGGATTAGTTAACAGTCAGTAATTTTAAGCAATTTCGACTTTTAGTCACACCTACACCGGTTTTTCCAATATTTCCTGTCCCTCCTACCCTTTCTCGCCTGTACACACCCACATGCAATTTCTCGCTCACCTGAAGCAGCATGTCCCCAGGTTCGATTCGCCCATCAGCAGCCACTGCTCCTCCCTTCATTATGGAGCCAATATAGATGCCTCCATCGCCTCGCTCGTTACTCTGTCCCACAATACTGATGCCCAGGAAATTATACTTCTCTGTTAAAACACATGCATGCAAATAAACACAGAGCAGTTGGGAAAAACACTCAAGACATTTAAGGAACATCAGCATTCTGACTTTTAATGTTCACAAGAACAATAAGTAAGGAAGAAAATGCAACAGGGTGTGCTGTTATAGAAAAGAAGTCTATGGCAAGGTGGTGTGATGGAACATGGGCCAAAAGCGCATTAATATACATATAATATAATATATATATATGTTTTATAAAAATACAGTTGTGAAAAAATTTGCACACCCCGGGGAAATAGTTGGATTTTTTGACATGTTTGGACAAGCAAAGATTTGATCATCTTTGAAACATTGCCTATTAATAAAGTCGATATACTTGAACAAACCCACAACGAAAATTAGCTTTTTCAATCATTTATTCGGACATATCAACAGACGTGAGATTTTTCTGTGGAAAAAGTGAGTACACCCTTGGCCTAAGAAGCTAGTATTGCCCCATTTAACAGAAATAACTTTTTGTAGGTGTTTTTCATAACTGTCCACCAGGCTTTCTGAAATTTTTTGACCACTCTTCCATGCAATATTCTTTCAGGTGTAAGATGTTTAACAGTTTTCTTACATGTACTATCTTTAATTCATCTGTCCAGAGCACATTACTCCGAAAGGCCTGGACTTTACAGTTCACCAATGAGCATATAGGCAGTTTTGCAAAGGCTTTTTCCTGGCATCTACTGGATATTTTAAACTTTTTTAGCAAATAAAAAACTGAAAAGTGGTGCGTGCAAAATTATTCGGCTCCTTTACTTTCAGTGCAGCAAACTCACTCCAGAAGTTCAGCGAGGATCTCTGAATGATCCAATGTTGTCCTAAATGACTGATGGTGATAAATAGAATCTACCTGTGTGTAATCAAGTCTCTGTATAAATGCACCTGCTCTGTGATAGTCTCAGGGTTCTGTTGAAAGCGCAGAGAGCATCATGAAGACCAAGGAACACACCAGGCAGGTGCGTAATACTGTTGTGGAGAAGTTTAAAGCCGGATTTGGATACAAAAAGATTTCCCAAGCTTTAAACATCCCAAGGAGCACTGTGCAAGCGATCATTTTGAAATGGAAGGAGTATCAGACCACTGCAAATCTACCAATACCTGGCCGTCCCTCTAAACTTTCAGCTCAGACAAGGAGAAGACTCCTCAGAGATGCAGCCAAGAGGCCCATGATCACTCTGGATGAACTGCAGAGAACTACAGCTGAGGTGGGAGAGTCTGTCCATAGGACAACAATCAGTCGTACACTGCACAAATCTGGCCTTTATGGAAGAGTGGCAAGAAGAAAGCCATTTCTCAAAGATATCCATAAAAAGTCTCGGGAGACACACCAAACATGTGGAAGAAGGTGCTCTGGTCAGATGAAACCAAAATCGAACTTTTTGCCCACAATGCAAAACGATATGTTTGGCGTAAAAGCAACACAGCTCATCACCATCAACACACCATCCCCACTGTCAAACATGGTGGTGGCAGCATCATAAGGCCTGCTTTTCTTCAGCAGGGACAGGGAAGATGGTTAAAATTGAGGGGAAGATGGATGCAGCCAAATACAGGACCATTCTGGATGAAAACCTGTTGGAGTCTGCAAAAGACCTGAAACTGGGATGGAGATTTATCTTCGAACAAGACAATGACCCCAAACATACAGCAAAATCTACAAAGGAATGGTTCACAAATAAACGTATCCAGGTGTTAGAATGGCCAAGTCAAAGTCCAGACCTGAATCCAATCGAGAATCTGTGGAAAGAGCTGAAAACTGCTGTTCACAAACGCTCTCCATCCAACCTCACTGAGCTCGAGCTGTTTTGCAAGGAACAATGGGAATTTCAGTCTCTCGATGTGCAAAACTGATAGAGACGTACCCCAAGCGTCTTGCAGCTGCAATCGCAGCAAAAGGTGGCTCTACAAAGTATTAACGCAAGGGGGCCGAATAATTTTGCACGCCCCACTTTTCATTTTTTTATTAGTTAAAAACCTTCAAACATCCAATAGATTTCGTTCCATTTCACAATTGTGTCCCACTTGTTAGTGATTCTTCACAAAAAATAAAAACTTTATATCTTTATGTTTGAAGCCTGAAATGTGGCAAAAGGTTGAAAAGGTTCAAGAGGGCCAAATACTTTTGCAAGGCACTGTACATCAGATGGTCTGCTCTTGGGCTTATTTGCTGGGACAGCTAGTCCTGGACAAATCGGCAGACATTTGAAGATGAATAAAATAATCTGGAGATATTTTTTATTCCCTTGCCAGACTCATAGGCATCCACAGCCATTTTTCTGAAGGCCTTAAAGAACTCTTTAGATCTTGGCATGATGACACCACACACCTCAGTAGCAAAGGGAACACCAGATACTAGATATGAGAGGGGTATAAATAAGACAGGTTCCACCTGCACTCCTTAAGTAGGTTCTAATCACTGACACCCAATCTTCAACAACCGATTCTAATTTTATGGAATTGAAGGTGTGAATGTAGGGGTGTACTTACTTTTTCCATGTGACTAATCTGTTTTTTGTTACATTAAATTGTGGAAATTATCAAATGACAAGGTTGAAGTTTTGAAGTAAAGTTTGTTTCAAAGAGGATCACAATGTTTGCTTGTCCAATCATGTCAAAATAGCCAACAATTTCCATTAGGTGTACTTATTGTTTTCTACATGACTGTTTATACACCATAATGGATATAATATAATCCATAACCAATTTTAAATACAGCCATAGCTGCAGAAAGAGTAGCTGTTATAGTAATGTAATCAACACTTTCTGACCAATCAAATTTGAGAAATCAACATCCTGTGGTATAAGTAAAACTAGAATAATAACTACAATAATAATTTGTGCCAAGAGGAAATCCCATGAACCTGAATGCACTGAAATATACTAACCCATGTTGAGAGTGACTGTGATGATATTCAGAGACATAGTTGAGTCTGTCACACTACTGAAAGATGATGCCTGAAAGAAAGTAATAAATATAACAAGAAAACAGAAATGCAAAAACTCGGATCCATGTGTCAGAAGATAAAACTGAGCAGTACCCTCTCCAGCCTTGGAGGACGCTGTTTCCTGCGTCTGCGATGGCGCTTTAGCAGCCTCGAGGCGGTGCTCTGTTCTGTTGAACTACTAAACCTGCACACAACATTAACCTCAGCATCAGGCATACAGAGAACAGAAATCAGGAATACCACAGCATTTAAAAGTTTTACAGTTCCCTGATTCATTAGTGTCACTTTTTAAGAAAAACAACAGGGCGTGCCTCATCACCCCCCCACGCTTCTAACCTGCTCATGGTGTCATCATCATCTGAATCACAAAAGCTTGTAGTTTCTAGTTCACTGCTCATCACTGTGGTGGCACTTTCATAACCTGCCAAGTGCCTCTCCATACGGGACTGGCCATTCATACGTGACCCTAAAGTTAATTTAAAATAAATAAAAAAAGAGGCAGAGGAGTGAGACATATACAAGACTGAGATAGCTGTTTTTGACTTATATTCAGATCTACAGTTTATATCTGACAAGACATGGGACTTCTCACCGTGCTCCATGCTCTCTCTGTGACGAGGCCTCTCTCTCCTGAAGGACACAACAGACTCGGTCTCTGTCTGTTCATCCAGCGTCTCCACACTGCCTGCAGCGTTCGGACTGCAACACCAAGTAAACACACGCATGCATTCATTTCATGCCATGGAGTTTGCAAGGTTAAATAACATGTAGAAGTTGTATAATGATCAAAGATGGTCCTAAGGCTGCAAATTATTAGCCAAACTTGTCAGTGTGTGCTTTGCAGATCTAAGTAGTTAAAGACCACAGATCAAACATCAATACCTGGTGATCAAAAGGAATAGTGTGGTAAATAAATACATTTAATTTACCCCAAATGTAGACACTCAGCCAAGACCATGTTCTGTGCTGGACATTTTCTTCTTTAGTTTTGTACTGGATGTTTGAGGCCAATGTAGCTAAAAAAGTCCTTCTCACCCAAAACCTCTTCCATAACTATATAACTTAAACGGAATCCAGTTATTTAGTAAAGTCACAGACATTAGCAAATGTGGTTTATGGGACAATATAAAATACTGCGATCTAGAAAAATACAGAAAGCTTGACCTTGTCACAGAATGCTGTTATGTCTTGAATAACTGCAGTTTTGTATCATCGAAATTTTTTAATGCAGATACTGCCAGATTTTGAAAGCTGGAAGTTTTGCAAATGAATTTAAAACAGTAAATACGGAGAGTAAACTTCCCAGATTATTTCTGCAATGTTTTTTAGACAAATTTGCATAATTTAACAGTGTTTTTTAAAAGCCCGTTCTACCAGGATTTTGTGATCCAGAAATGAATGGAAAATCAAGCAAACTCCAAAATATTCTGAGAAGCTTGCAATTTTTCAAAATTACCGCACATTTTGGCCAAGTCATGTTATGTGACGTCATCACGAACATGTACCGCTAAAATGTCTCATTTAACAACAAACATCACTGTGAAAAAGTGTGCTAAACAATTTCGTATGATTGCAGTTTCTGCAATTCAAGTAGTTTTCCACAAAAGAAAAAAAAAAAAAAACTTTTTTGGCCACACCATTCACAAAAAAAAACTCAGTGAAATCCTGTATGGACTAAAGTAAATGAGACACATATGATTTGTTAGTAACATCATCACTCTAATCTAAAACTATTTCTGTATACCAGTTGGCATGATTACATTGCTCATGATTTGGCTAATCTGCTGCTGTTGTGTCCAAGGCACATCCCAAGCTGTGGCACAGTCCAAGTTTATTCCCATAAGCGAATATGTGCATATCTATTACTTGGGTATTTTACTACCATTAATACAAGCATTTATAGGTATTTGTTCCAACTTTGGCAAAGTTGTGCTAGCAAGTTGTGTGGGCCCAAGTCCCATACAGTGGTGCATAGTTAGAATAAATACATGTAAATATTGTAGTTTCATTGCACCAACTTTAAATAGTACTGTTGACTGAGATCATGATGCTGTGCCAGGTACAAATCCCTGGGTCAACACTGTTCAAGTAAAAGGGTCTAAGAGAGGTTGAGAAGGTGCGTACTGGAATGAAGGAGGTCTTGAGTCTCCGATGCCTCCGGTCCTCTCAGCTGGAGGAGGGGGAAGGGGAGGAGGAGGAGGTGAAGGTTGAGCTCGGACCTCCACTGGAGGTGGTGCAGGTTCTGCTGCAGGAACATCCGAGGAGACAAGCTGAAAAAATTAAAATATCATTTAGATAAGCTAAATATACACGAGCAATTTAAAAAAAAAAAAATCTATCATGTTTTTTTTTATTTCTTAACTTAAGCTAATTTCATGTTCAAATACTAGCATATTTTAAAAAATCCTGGGGGTTGGCAGCTTATTTCATTCCCACACTGTCAAAACACATTTGTGCTGGTTTGTTAGAAACACACACACTGTAATCTACTCCACAGTAGTGAGATCAGTGAGAATCGGCCCTCATAAACGTATCAGGTAGAGATGGGGTGTTGGCCAGTAAGCTAGAAGAGAGATTAAAAAAATTAAAAAATACCTTAGCAGTGAAAACATACAAAGGAATTTTTTTAATTTATCTTAATACACAACACATTTCCGATCTGTTGCATGTTTATTTTTTTAAGTTTTTTTATTTAATAGTTTTCTACAGGTTTATTTTGTTTTCCTGAACACGCCACTTAGAAACCAGAAAGAAGCATATAGACGCCTTCGAATGCATTTAACATCAACCAAAGTTCAGCGATAAACAAGTGAAATGAAGGAAGTAATGGAGGTGTAATCTGTAATTATTGAGCAGGTCAAGCTCTGGCAGTTCATACTGGCTGGGAGGTCATTCATGCATTGAAGCCTGAGACTCAGTTTAGGTGCTTTCTCACTATGAGTAAGTAAATATATCTGATAAATTGTACTGGATACAATCAAATAACATTTCTTAACCCTGTGAAATAAGGTTGGTGCGTGTGAAGCCACTTTCCACATGACTGGTTTCAAATGAGCATTTATTAAAGTGGAGCCAGTCATAAAGTGCAGCGCTCAATCATCTCACATTTAAACACAGGCAGAGTGAAAAAGACGTGAGAGAAACAACACAGCTTGTGTTATAGAACAGCTAAAGACTTTCTGCCTCCAAGTTTTGTCGAAGGCACAAACACAACAGATTTTTCAATGCCATGATCAGCTCCTGGGAATTAATCACACACCTGTAAATAGTTTTTTATGAAAAGAAATAAAATAGCATGCCTTTCTGCATGTGACTTTTTCTCACCAGTGATTAGTTCAGGTCGGTCAGCGGCCGGTGGCATTACAATACGGGGGTGTGATTACGGGGAAAATGGCAAACAGGAAACCTCTTTTTTTTTCTTCTTTTTTTTTAAACATGTATTTACTTTCACTTCGTGAACACTGACATCTTGCCACAAGATATTGAAAGTGGAGTGGGTGCACTTCTGAAATCACAGTCATATGTTTTACAAATGTGCTGACAGATTCAACAACTGCCCTTAAACTAGTTGTTTCAAGTAATTCTGGGTGTTTTTGTTTGTTTGTTATTTTCTTTCCCCAAGTACAGTCATCACTGTTTGACAGCTGTGGATCAGTTGGTAGAGCGGGTTGTCCACTAATCGTAGGGTTGGCAGTTCGATTCCCAGCCACATGACTCCACATGCCGAAGTGACCTTGGGCAAGACACTGAACCCCAAGTTGCTCCTGATGGCAAGTTAGCGCCTTGCATAGCAGCTCTGCTACCATTGGTGTGCCAGTGTGTGTGTGAATGGGTGAATGAGACACAGTGTAAAGCACTTTGGATAAAAGCGCTGTACAAGTGCAGACCATTTATTATAGATGGATAGATATTAGGCTGGAAACGCTGCAGTATTCCTTTCAGTTGCTGTAGAATGAAATCTGACAATTGAAGCTATTTAAAATGTGCACAAGTGTTTTGTCTCAGTGTTACCCTGGGCCAGCCAGAAATCAGACATCAGGACTGTGTTATTTCATATATGTGTCGGAAGGCACATCAAACTTTAAAATGATCCAGACCATCCACTTTACCAATATTTCAACCCCCATCCTTCTGGCCGCAGGTATAGACTACTCATGTGCAGAAAGGCCAGCTATGGTAGGAGCTTTTTTTTTTCCTATGGCTATACGAGCGTTAAACACCTAGGTAATCAGCCATTGAGATGCCATCTAATGCTCTGGCATTTGTTGTATGATCCTAATGTTTTCTTTTTGTCCCCTTTTCCCCTCTATGTCTGTGATTGTTTTTGATGTTAATATGTATGGTGTTGCTGTGTTTATGGGTTGGTTTTTTTATCTGCGCACCCACCGTGGAAACAAATTTCCTCTTTGAGGACAAATAAACTATCTATCTATCTAGTTAACTCCTAAATACAAATGAGCACTGTGTCTTAGCCAATAAAAGGAAATTATGGATTACACATTATACCCATCCCTTACTAAAGTTATGGGTATAAAAAAGAGAAAAGGTATAACAAAATTTCTTTCTCTTGGTCACACGGATTTGTGCACACTTTGCATGAGGTAAATGAACTATATGTAATGAAATGAAAAGATTGGGCACATCGAACGATTTCATTTGGCACTCTAACCAAAGCCCAAGTGTGAACATGAGAAATAGAACAGACAGAGCTGTAGGTCACAAATATCCAATGTCTCAGAATCTACAAAACAAAAATAATGTAAAAAAAAAAAAAAAAACCCAAAATAAATCAGCCTTTCAATAGCTGTCAGCATACAAGAAATGACTTAGTTTTGCCTGAGGCTGTTAGCTCTGTTTAAAACTACTTCGCTTTACTAACTAGACTTGCAATTATAATGATGGAAACATTATAATTTACCTATATGTTAATTCCCCCACCCCCACTATTTTCAAAAGATTGGATCAAATGCATAAGATAAATCAGTTTAAAGTGTTGGTGAGGAGGATGAGGACCTTTAAAGTCATGGGTGAAAAAAAGTCACATACACTCACCAACTC
This sequence comes from Ameiurus melas, assembly GCA_012411365.1. NCBI lineage: Eukaryota > Metazoa > Chordata > Actinopteri > Siluriformes > Ictaluridae > Ameiurus > Ameiurus melas. The sequence continues at coordinate 17,163,654 of CM022756.1, forward strand.
TTTTAATAGGGTTAATGGGTTCGGTGCTATTGTGCACTCTCTCGCCAATGAAAATAAAATATCCTGATACTGGTATAGCGTTTCTGTCTCACTGGGATTGGTTTCATCCAAGCCTTTTGATTTTGAGTACACGCTTTTCACTGGAAGCTTCTAATGCAGGCTGGGTTTCAGTCTCCGTGTGAAAGGCAGAGACAGACAGTTGGAGCTCTTTAAGGTTAGACTAAGAAGCTAAACAAATGTAGGTTAAATGGAATTCACTTTCAGGAATGCTGCAGGTTTTCACTTAAATGGTTAAAACTTAGATTTTATGTAACGTCTTCCATCTCAACTCATTTACTATGAAATGCTCTGGAAAAACTAGGACGTGCTGCATAGTGAAATTATTCAGCTGGTGTCTTATCACATGAAGACAGTAAACTATTTATTAACAGCAAATGTAGTAAGGCTTTAATGGAAAAGCCCAAATACAATAGAAACACTAATGCCAAGGAAATGCAGGAAATATGATACAGCAGAGTCAGGTACATACCCAGGAAACCACTCGTCCATTAAAGCATGGCAGCTTAGCGTTGTCATCAGAAATCTCTTCCTTGACCACTCTGCAAAGAGACGTACAGTGACTGACCAGTAAAGGAATGATAATAATGACTATTATTATAAGGATTACTTTATGAACGTTCAAAATACTGGCCAAAACCCAATGCTGATCCATTATCCTCATCCACACAGAAACAGCTAGCATCCTGCAAGCTTAAAGGTGACATTTTGAAGAAAATTTCTATCTTTTGTTTGCATGCATGATCTTGTTGAGTCAGTCAATAGGAACTGCATTCAGAACATGTGATACCTTAACAAAACAAATCAAACTGAATCCATCACGGGCACCTGTGAGCAAAATGTATGTGGAAGAGGGCAGACAGCACTTTTCTCAAAGTGTGTTATGCTGTTCTGTGAAGCCCAGCATGAGAAGCATTTCAAGACGACGCAGCTGGCTGGCTTCATGTCTCATGTCTCTCAGAGGAAGTACGTTAGCCTTCACCCTCCCCTGAGGGTAGCGGTCGTATGATAGTTGAGATCAGGCTGGTGGGTGAGAATTAGCAGGTGATTGGGGAGTAAATGGAGTGGGGGTGGGGGGAGGGCGAAATTCGACAAATGTCTTCAGCAATAAGCCTTTTTAGTCATTCTGCACATAACTTTTTTCATGTCATAAATAATTTATAAAAACATTTCGAGCATACAACCTTTATAACACAAAGTTTCCTGTCAAGTTGTAGCTCTTAATCTGCACACACACACACACACACACACACACACACACACTATTTCTTTGTTGTTTCAAGAACTCACACAGGACGATAGCATTCCCACCAGGATAGAAATGCCTCATCATAGGATAAAGGTGATTAGTTAGAGGAGCTTTGTATTCATTTGCAGTGTCTCTTCTTGCTAAGGAATAGGTTCTCAACCACAGCTACAAGAATTTTGAGTCTTTAAAATGGGGTCACCAAGAACCTCTGTTCTAAAGGGAAATCATGCCCTGCACAATTCCCCTGCACAGAATAACAGAGTCACTGCTTTTATCTCTAATAGGTCACCTGTCGGTACAACATCAATAAAAAATTACCACCAAAGACCCATGTGCCTGTGTTTACATGTGCAAAAATGTCAAGGTCTATATGCATCAATCAGATTGCATTCTAAATACTTCATGTTGAACAGTAGCAGATAGTAAACCTTCCAATCACTAGTGCAACATGAAAAGGGAGAACATGAAATATGATCATGTATTAAGGAGGCTTAATTAATGAAGAGAATAAATTTAGCAAATTAACAGATTTTTACCAATTCCCATCCACTAGCCAGCTCTCCCATACCCCGGACAACAGCAACCAACTGGGGAGGATCTGGGCATTTTGTCCAGAGACTCCCAGGTATGGACGGCTGTGCCATAATCAGGATTCAAACCTGTAATCTCACAATGATAGCAGTTGTCCTATCCATGCTTATTCAGAAAGTTTCTCTGAAATTTGACTACTTTTCCCAAACTTGCATAAGAAACTGATAATACATGCAATATATGAACTTTTTCACACATTCCATTCAGGGCATGTTCCTGCTTTGTGCCCACTGTGGTCCTCAGATGGGGTCATGGTTCAGTGCAGCCCTGACCAGGATGAAGCGATATTTACTGAAGATAAATATATGAATGAATGCAAATGTGCAAATGCAGAAAATCAAAACATAACAATTTAACAAACAATTTAAACATAACTTGTTATACAAATTGTATACATAAAATTTGATAGACAATGGACTGATAACAGCTTTAAACCTACAAAAGATTACGGCAGCATGTTTACATGAACACTTAAATCATCGAAATTTAGAAAACAGAGATCAAACTGAACTACCGCATACAAAATAAATGTAGAAACGCTTACATACCTCACTTACATGCACGTTTGTTATCTGTTTATATTTAGAATCAAAATTTTATTTTTGCTGTCAAGGAGAGAATTGTTGATGTGTAGCTTGAAGGAGTTAATGCATTGTGCCACTGTGTTTATTTTTGTCAGGTGACTCTAAATACTTCCACTAGGACACTAAACAGTCCATTTTTTGTGATTGTTGCAGCCAAAAATGCTTGATTTGCTACATTTTGGGGATTTTTTTTTCTAAATTTGTGGAGTTTTTTTTTGTGCTTTTCTTTTCACAAAATTACAATTCCACAAACATTTTTTGCATACTCTTTCGTAGCGATGTTTGTTGGTAAATGAGACCTTTTAGCTGTACTCATGTTCGACACACGTGAATCGAAGAGGGCTTTGACTGATTTGACAATGTGACTGTTGTGATGATGTCACATGACTCATCTTGACCCAAATCTGCGGGTACCTGGGGTAATTTTGAAAAATCTTGAGCTCGTCCGAAGACTTGATTTCACTTTAATTTCTGAGATAAACAAATCCTAGCAGGACTGATTAAGGCTACGGTTCCATCTACACTAGCGTTTTCAAACATCCTCCAAAAACCACTCGCTCAAAACACTTTGACTACATCCCTATACTGCGCAAAAATGTAAGAAGCGTTGGTGTCCGGCATCTATTTAAAAACGCAATCTGAAAGTTCTACAGAGTGACATTAATCTTTAACAAAGTTATCAATCTGGATAGCACAGCAACTGCAGTACAATATCGTCCACCGCCTTGTTTGTTTTGAGTTGAACGGGTCACACAACTGCATAAAACGAGTAAAAATACACCATCATTTTTGAACATCTCCGTTTTTCTCGGTCCACACAACGCAAAAATGCCGTTTTCAAAAGTATCCACTTGAGAGAGCATTTTCGAAAAAGTTGTCCAGTTTTCCACTGAAAAAAAAAAATACGTCTCCATTTGGACGGAAGGCTAAAACGTAGAGAAAAAGATGCGTAATTTAGCCACAGTCCAAGTTTCCCAATCACTAACATTGACTTATGGATCATGCTGGTGAGAAAGAATAAAAACCACACTGTGGGCTTTTATTCAGTAGGAGCATCAGTGTGTGAAAGCATGTGCATTGAATCCAGACATTACCGCAGTGGTATTGTGTTCAGTCTGTTGCTAATAAAATTACACCCACACACAAACAAGGATGTTTTCATGTACACATGAGGGCAGTTTAACAAACGCGTGATTGCAGTATTTAGCATGTTATTTTGTAACGTGTCATTTAAAATCAAATTCTGATGTGCCACTAATAACTAAAGAATAAACCTTTTTTTATTCTGAAAGGAAGATAAGGTAGACCGAGGTGGATGCCACATTCCTCCGAGTGCACTGCAGCCTAATTGAATCTGCAGCAGTCTAATTCACGTAGCATGTTAGAATTCTTCCAAGCAACAATGCGGTGATTGACCATTGTTTTCTTTATATTAAAAAAAAAAAAAGAGAAAAAAAGAGATAGATAATGAGCCTTATACGGTACTGTGGAACATGCCCTACAACCTTGGACATACTGAAACACTTGAGGAAAAAAACAAAACAACACATCTCTTAATACATTACTCTGGCATTGTTATTCTCAGAGGTGGGGGAGCAAATGTTACAAAAAACAGAGTATTTTCTCAACAATGGGGGAAAAAATCCTTCATACAAATTGACATTCAATTTATCCCCTGATCTTAGTCACAAAAAGTTCTGATCACTCACACACACACAAAGCTCAATGCACTCTAGTATACAGTGTAAATCTAGGTTACGAGATACGGTGGTGCAAAAATAGACCGAAGCACAAGAGAATGTGGGAACAGAGATATGCATCGAAGAGCGAGAGAGAGGAATGATCCTGCTCAAATCCAAGGCTACAGTGCTGGGGAAAACACATTAAGAACGAGACAAGATGAAAGTGGCAACCATCGGCAACCATCCCCCATCCTTTCGGCACTCTCTCTCCCTCTCGCGTGCTCTCTAGCTCTGCCATTCTCTGTCTCGCTCTCCGTGTTGATTCTGCCCAGACGCCCAGCAAATGGCCTCTCTCCAACTCCTCTACACCCCCGACGCCACACACACCCCACTCCAACCCTTCTCTACCACACACAGGCAGGCTGACAGCTGGCTCTGCGCACAGCAAATCAAAACAGCAGCATCAGAGAGAACTTACTTCCCTACGTTCCCCTCCACCACCATATCACCTTACAGCCCATCTATGCATTTCAACAATAACACACGTCACATACACACACTCACACCAGGCCCACGCTACTCGACACCATCGAGCAACCAGAGAACAACTAAAAGGAAATACAAAACTATGCTTGAAATTTAAATGCTTTAATCACTACTTCTTTACCTTCATTTAATCTCTTTACTAAAGGCTTTATATATATAAAAAAATAAGTAAATGTTTATATATAAATAAATATATTCATATATTATATAAATAAACAATATATATATATATATATATATATATATATATATATTATTTATACTAATATATATATATATTATTATTTATACTAAAATATACAATATATATATATATATATATATATATATATATAAATAAAATAAAAAAGTAATTATATTTGTTCCACATAAGATAAAATCTTAATGCTCCTTAATTAACTCATTACTAATGACACTTTGGAATATCTTTCCTATATAGTCCATTTTGATGCAACATCCACCACCTTGCTCTTACTCCATCTGGTAAAATTGATCTTCACCCATGTTGCAACTTGCCAGGGGTTTTCAGTAAGAATCGGGACACACTTCCACGAAGGTTGCAGTGTGTTCCGATTTTTATCCTGGGCTTCAAAGGATGCTCACAGGTACCCTTGAGGATGGAAAGGGTCTTACTAGTAAAGACACAGCAGTAGTCTCATACTGAAAACCCCTGGCAAGTTGCAACATACATGACCAATTTTACTAGATAGAGTACGAGCAACGTGGTGGATGTTTCATCAAAATTGACTATATAGGAAAGATATTCCAAAGTGTCATTAGTAATAAGTTAATTAAGCAGCATTAAGGTTTTATCTTATGTGGAGCGAATATAATTACTTTAAACTGCGCTAAGCTGATCACATTTACAGACTATATCATGTGAGATGGTGCTGCATAATCTAAAGTAGTCTAAAAGTAGCTTTACCACAGTACTTGTATTGTTGCTGCTCTTCTACACAGTGCATTTTTGGTAAAAGGACTGATTAAATGACCCTGAACTTCAAACGAATAAAATTTGAACTGGTCATATCTACGTATCACCACAAACACACTGACTATGTTTCCATGCACGTCGATATTCAGTTTCATCTCGAGTCATGTAAACGTTACAATCCGAGCGCTCGATTCAGATTAAGACATTATTCTGATTCCCACAGCTGGAATATGCCTGCCTTAATCTGAAATCCCCTGAAAGGAGATGTATGCGCATGATCAGTCTGCAAGGAATTGTGGGTGCTAACAGATGCTGAGCTGTTTAGGAATGGCAACTCAGGCATACTTACAACGACCATGTATACAGGAATAATCCGATGCCTGTACGCATATAAACATCGTATTCGGGAATATGACTGCAATATAGACTTTAAACTGAATTTGATGTGCAACACATGTAAACACAGTCACGGACAGAACAATGAAACCAAATTCCTAAATGTATTTTGCAGGATTGTGGACTTTATATGCATCGTCATTTTGTGCTTTTTGGATGTTGACAAAGTAGTGCGAGCAAATCTCTGATGCTGGTAATTACAATGTAGACTATTCTGCTTCACTAATAAACAGTTTTAATGTACTTTTTCAGTATTGCTTGTTTGTGTACCTGTGCACGAACTGCAGATGGAAATGATTTAGTAGCTAATTCTGCCGAAAAGCACCTTTTCTTGTTTGACATTAATGTTTTGTTTTGAGGTTTTTTTTGTGTACATGGTCCTGACAAATATACTTACTTAACTTTACTACAGCACGACTGCTGAAGAATACTCCCCACACCTACAGAAAGTTTGGTCTAGTTAGTGAACGGATTAGGATTGCCCAACAAACTAGAGAAGTCCAGTTGTCTTTCAGACCTTGCGATAGGATACACATTTCTGACAGGTCTACTGCATGAGCTCCATTAGGCCACATTCAGGATAAAGCGAGGGGGGGAAATAACCCAGACTTCTGGCATTCACCCTCAAAAGTAAGGAAAGGAGGATTCGCAAAATGACACATATGAGAGGAATTGAAATTAGCAGAGAGACTTGCCAAAAAGTTTTTTTTTTCTTCCCCTCTCTTACAGATGTAGTCTACAAACTTAATGTGCTCTAATCAGATCATGCGTCAGTGTTTTCTTTCTCCAGGCTGCATCCCTTGTCCTTGTCCATCACACACACACACACACACACACACACACACACACACACACAGTGTCGTTGAGGTTGTATAGGTTACAATAGTCCTTAGGACATTTAAACCAAACAAACAGGACAAATAACCTACACCTATCTACTCAAACTGTGATTTCACCAAGCCTACATCTTTCCAAATGCAGTTGTATGGTTAGTTTGTTATTATCATTATCAATAATAATAATAATGACCCACAACTCAAATGCACCTATTTTGTGGAGTTGGAGAAGTATTCTGCACTGATACTCAGCTACCTTGAAACAATACACTATAAAAGCTCGGTCTCTTCGGTGTCTGTTAATCTGTCAGTGTTTCCCGTGTCTCTACCATGGTAACAATTTCTCCTGCTACATTCTAATAAAGGACAGGAAGAAAAGCGGCATAAAGGGTTTTTTTTTTCCTTCTGGTCACTTTGTAGCGTTAGGCTTGGCGAGCTCGTGTCCATCCTCCGCACGGCTACACAGTTACACACTCTCTCTCTCACACACACACACACACACACACACACACACACTCACCCAAAGTCCTGGTCCATAGACTTAAAGAAGAATTTGTAGTTTGGTTTGTTCAGCACTTGTTTGAAGTCCAGCAGAGTGATTTTTTCCGCCGCTATGGGAATCTTCACCAAGTATGGCGTCTCCTCTTCGTCGATGTGGTAAATTATTTTGGTTTCTGCCATTTCTCCAGCAACTTTTTTTTTCCCCCTCTTGTTCCTCAGAAGTATGGCAGAGGGAGCTAACCGGCTAACGCTAGCTAGCTAACAAGAGGTGGAGGAGGAGGAGGGGGCGACCCGAGCCGCAGTCTACCGAGCAACACTTCTCCGGCCAAAGCTTTAACGAGGAACAACAACAATAAAAGGAAGTTTCCGTCCTAAATCCCTGCCTCGGTAGGTTCTTTAAACTCGAACACGCATCCCGGTCTGTTTAAAAACGAGAATAAGAAGAGACGCCTACTTTTACTCGGGCAGCCCAGGACAGCTACCCACCGCAACAACTTTTCTCCAACACCAAAAAAAAAAATTTTTCCCACTTTTTTTTTTCAAAAAAAAAAAAAAAAAAAAAAAAAAAAAAAAAAAAAAAAAAAAAAAACCCCCACAAAAAAAACTAAATTTAAAAAAAAAAAAAAAAATAAAATATAAAAAAAAAAATATTTTTTTTTACCAGCGGAGGGAAAAGGGGCGCCCCCCCCCCCCCCCCCCCCCCCAAAACAAACGCCGCGCGCCACAAAAAAGAAAAAAAAAAAACCCCCCCCCCCCCCCCCCCCCCCCCCCCAAAAAAAAAAAAAAAAAACAAAAAAACCAAAAAAAAAACAAAAAAGAATTATTTTTTTTTTTTTTTTTCCCACCCCCACACCACCCACACCGCATGTGTGTGTGTGTGTGTGTGTGTGTGTGTGTGTGTGTGTGTGTGTGTGTGTGTGTGTGTGTGTGTGTGTTTTAAATGGTGTTTTCCTAGTGAAAACATTACAGCAAGGTCTGCATATTAGAATTTATCTTTATTAGCAAGTTTGCACTCCTGTTGACATACCCTCAATTTGTTTATATGTGCCTTATTGAGATGCCAGTTACTTTAAAAAGTTGCACATATATTTGCTTTGGTAAGTATTATTAAGGCAATGAAACGTTAGACAGGTTGATACTCCCAGGGAATTTGCTGAGAGCAGTGAAGCCAGGTGTCAGCCGGATCAGGAAAACAGCTTTCACAAGACCTTTAACATAAAATACTGACTTTGAGAGAGGAATGAGAAGATGTGTATTCATTATTACCTGTAAAAAAAAATTGTAGACATGGAGAAACAAACACAAAACATTGCTCAAATTGAGAAAAATTTAATGGAATAAAACAACACTTGGAAACCTGATAAGTGCAATAAACATCTACAGTTACATAACATTCAGGAATATTTTTATTGTTTCAGTATTCATATCTTAATATACACTTTTGACCCTTTTTAAAATCCTTATGCTACCTAACAAACATCTGTAAAACCTAACTTGCATTAATTGTATTCATTTATTTTATTTTAAAGTAAGTTTAAGAAAAAATAAAGGTTATTTCAGATATATTCTTACATTGCTTTTTCTTCTTAATTTTCCTACTTTGCTGTACCCAGTAGGGTACTTTTGTTTATTTAGTATTTAATGTTTTTGGCAAATTCAAACTCAAGCCATAAGTTATTCATCTATCAACAAGCCTATAATGCTCCAGGTGAGGGAAGGCTCCATATACCACAAGATAGAAGTAATTTCCTCATAAAATTTCTCCAACAATTCCTTTTTCTGGTGGCTCTTCTATGTTTTTTTGCAAATGGAAAATTTGGTCTAGACATTTTTTGAGTGGTATCCTCTGTAGATTGTAGCGAATTCATCTGTACCAAAAAACAACAACAACAAACCTGCCTTACCCTGCCCAAATAAGTTTGCCATAAATAACAGAAATTGTAATATCTACATTAACTAATCACTATCTCATAATAGCTAATAGCCCACAAATTAATCAATAAATCAACCGATTTCTCATTTTGTTGTTTTCAATCACATCACTCAAAAAATGTATGAATTACTCTTACTTAATTTAATTGAAGAACGTTTTTTACACGCAATTTAATTTACTTAATTCAAAATAAATCAGTTTTATTGGATCAACACAATTTTGTTGGTTACAGTCAAATTAATTTACTCTAGTATGTTTAATTAACTTTATTACATTTATCAAAATTTATTTTCTTATGTTGGTCCAACTTATTTTTTTTTATTAATTGACTAAGGTTTAATTAATTTTCTTATGTTTAAATAAGCAGTTTCTTTCATCATTATACACAATGTTTATAATGAACAAATAAGAAAAGACTGTTGTCAGTACTGATATTAGCATAAAAGACCACAGTCTAAACACAAGCGCCACCCTTCAGCACAATGATAACCACAAAATTCAAAAACATTACGGAAACACCTTCAAATGTCCAACATACCTGAACATTTAACACTAACATGTCTTTCCCTTTACTGAAAAACACTTAATCTACTCTCCTAATGCAGTCCCTTGTCAAGCATGCTGGGAACTACAGAGCCACTGCCTAGTTAGTTATGTCAACAAAAATGATTCATGTAATTTTAACACAAATGAATTAAGTAACTTCAGCTTTCAATATATTAGGTGGATTGAACACAATAAATTAAATTGTGAGAAAATGTTCAAAAATCATGTTACTTTAGTTCATTCTAATTAATTAAACTAAACAAGAGGCAAAAAATAATTGTTTGAGTGTGGATGTGTTTTAGTTTACTTACTATAATATAATTTAATTGCGATTCAGTCATGATTATAGATGTGGCCACAAGGATGAGCATGGTAGCAGTTACTTTGCCACCCTAAATGCCACTCAAACTCATCCTAGCGCATCACTGAGAGATCTGTTCTTCCTGAACAATTCATGCCAATTTAAGTCAAATCTAACTAATTTTGACCTACCATTATTGCTATGTTGAAGCTGTTTTGACCACTTCAGTATTAGGAACATAAAGCCAATACAGTAATGACATTAAGCACCAGGACACAAATCACATATTAAGCAAATGCAACTTTTTCCTATCTCATAATTAGGTGCCAGCCCAGCATTCTCTTGCAATTAAATGTCCTAAAATCTAGACACCAGGCCCACACAGAGATAAGGGCAGTGGTATTAACCAAGTTCTCCATTGGCGTTGTTTAGGTTATATCAATTCCTTTATTAACTACATTTAAAATGGCATTGGTTCTATTATATACGTTTAGAAACAATCAGTCCTGACAGGGACACAACACAGAAATAAAAAGGTTCATTATTAAACCCTTCACAAGTTAAGCTGGGTTAAATATATAGCTGAGCTATAGTAAATATGTTACAGTTACACCATAGCTGTGCAGCACTGCATCATTCAGTGCATTCTCAGAAAAAATGGGTTAAATGTAAAACCAGAAAAATATTCTTCAGTTGGGGAACCCTTAAAGGTTCTAAGTAATATCATCCAACAGGTTGTTTCACTAAGTGAAGCTAGAACCATTAGTCCCAAGTGACTGTTTCTATAATATCCACTAGAGGGCACCATGTAACGTTTATTTATCTCCCTTAGTAGTGTGCGTTACTACAGTAGTCAATTGAGTATGGAGAAATTAATTTCAATTCCATACCTGAAATGACCATTCAGGTTATCAGACTGGAAGTCGTTTAAATATGTGAAAGTACTGTCCGAATCCAAGCAGTTTAAAAAGACAAAACGTAACAGGACAGTCTGGGAACATGATTATGGAATTCACTATACATTGATTTTCCAGTTCATTTTGATATTTTGACAGTTTCTATACAGCATATGGATTCAGAGAGTTTGGCAATAGAATCAAGGCTACAAACGTGAAGGTAGTAATTAGTGGTCCCAAAGATATCAAACATATTTTAAAAAACACACACACACACACACACACACACACACACACACACACACACACACACACACACACACACATACGCACACACACACAACACTATACATTAGATTTTGAGGTTTCACATGTTTATCTGAATAATTTTTCCAATTTTGCATTAAATTACATATGATACATGAATTCTTTTATACAATGTTTTTTTCTGCCTTTCAGTTGTGGAACAAATTAGGGCCGAACAGTACGCCAACCACGCAGGCCAGGACAAAGACCATCCAGAATATTATAACCAACAACTGGATACACATCAGGTTCTTTCTCCTCCTCAACCCCTCCACTGTACTTGTTATGGACTCAGGTGTGCTTGAACCCTCAGTCATTTGCTCCACCCGTAGGCTAACTGTGGGTAAAATAATAAACCGAGCGTCCCGTGACTCCAGAGATAGGATCACCCTCTGAGTGACAGTAGTCAGCCGGGTGGAGACTGACACAGGCAGGCGAAAAGCTACAGAAGGTAGCTGGGCAAGGATACGGGAGTTGCATGGGAGGGAATGTGCATCGCCACCTTCTAGTGGAGTGGAGTGGCGGCACAAGGGACAGGAGATGGAAGGAGGGCTGTTGGGATCAGGTGGGTGGAGAGGGGACAGCTGGATGTTATGAAGACATTCTGTGCAGAAGACATGGAGGCATTCCAGCATACGTGGGAGCTTGTACTCTTGATCATATTCCTGGTAGCACACGGGGCATTCCACCTCTGGGGAGTCCCCACTGGCAGAGATTTCCTCCTTGGCAGATGTTGTAACTGGAACTGGGGCCACTGACATGGACGTAGATTGTAGATGGGCCTTGTGAGAATGAGAGCTTTAGTGTGATCTGGGATCCTGAAAGGAACCCTGTCTTTCAGACAGAACCATAAAGAATAGGCTTGTTACTAGTTTAATGTGGAAAGTCATTTACTCATATAGTTGAGTAAAAAAAAATCCTCATAGTTGTGAAAGGTTTAAAATGCTTTATATTCTCAAGGAGAAACAATAATTAAATGTGGACTAAATTCAAACTATTACACGGTTTCCGGTCTGAAATTTATTTAATAGTGCAAAACAAGAATTTTGAAAACAGCTTCCTCATAAGAATTGGCAATGGCTTGTGCTGACTGGATCTAACAAGATTACAATGAATTTCATAATTCTAACCACGAGCTATCCTGCCATTATTTCCTGCTGTAGAAAATACCTGACACTGCAGTCTATAATGAAAGCTATTGTGTGGAAAAAGTAGAAATTGTGTGCGTCTTAGTAAGTAGTATGTGTGTGTTGAGAAGATGACTGCTCACTGAAAATAGATATATGACTGTATTAGGACAAGTACAGACTGAACACATTACACAACCATAGATTAAATCTCTGGAGTACTGTTAGTTGTTGCATGTTGTCTGTTTCTGTTTTAGACTGATAATCGTAAACCTCAATTCACACTGGCACTGCCAGAGCAACCATTGCTCAAAGGGAGAGCTACCTGGCAGTACATGTCCCTATAGAGTCAGTGCATCTGGTAAAACTTGCGATTGTGTTCAACGGCAGTTTCCCAGGTGTGAATCTATACACAATTCCAGTCAACAAATTTGTTTAAAATCTATAAAAAACATTTATTTTCCCTCTTGTTATTAGAACATAAATATATAAATTGACAGTAGGACAGCCTCTGCTACAATTGTTTTTAGGAATAATAGTAAATGTGTTCAGGAAGATACAGAGAGAAGAGATAGCAGGGGTACTTTGTGGAGTTATAAATAACAAATTAAATATTAGTACATCAGTTGATAAGAAGAACTAATGCCAGGTGATCACATTTTATTTTGAGAAAGAGATTAAATTTACCTTTTCATAGAATTACTGGTCCTACTTCTCCAGTGAAGCCTTTTGTCTCTTCTTGCATTTGAGCAGCACTTCCATTTTTACATGTTAACGTAAAAGAAAAGATATACACGGCCTTCAGTGTCACCCTTCAGTGTCACCTCTGTCAAGTCTCTTGTTTTTATGAGCACATGTATGTTTTGTAATATGTTTAAGCTCACACTCTCTCTCCTTCTTTTTAATTCCCTTGATCCCATGCCTTGTGCCCTACCAAGGGGGTGAGTTTCCCTGACATTTATTACCTAGAGATAGTTTGGTTTCTAGGAGCGGGAGCAGTGATGATTTTTGATGCCTCATTTCATCTACTCTGGTTCATATACAGTTCTCATAATTATTTGACATGCTTGTGAGTTCAATTTCTATTCTACATGGAATCTATTCATATACCTAATATATATTTATTTAGCTTTATCCAGGAAATTCTATATTTTAAAAAGCATTGCTCAAACAGGAAAAGGAGAAGGTTTTGGGTAATCATTATAACAACAGTTAATGAAGTCATGTATGCTTTTCACAAGGTTGGTTAGCATTTCAGCTGCCAAGTGATCATAGTTCATGTTACTGTGATGGGATTAATGTGGGTGGATATTGCACTTTCGGCCCTGGATGACTCAAGTTCAGTTGATTCATTTTTTTCAGTTTTTGCCTTTTTCTCTCTTTTTTTGCTGTCAGGAGTAAGAGCTGACCAAGTTAAAGCAGGCACTTTAGATCTCAAGTGCTTCCACTTCTAAGAACCAGTACTAACATGTTCAACACGTGATTGTGGCTTGTAGTATCTTACAAGTCATTGAAAACTATCTGGAATTTGGAAGAAAAAAAAATTAAATAATCTTTTGTGACACATTTAAATATTTTGAATCTTGATATAAATTAATGCAGAGAAGCTCTGTGTCTTTAAAAAGCCCTGACTGCACACTTTACATCAATAGACTATGTTTTCACTTTTGCTTCCTGAAGAATGAGGTCATACATATTTCAGACAAAGGCTGTCTGGAGTGCCAAAAGGACTGTAAAAGCCCAGCCAGTTAGATCCAGAAATGACTGTTGAAGTCATACCCACATGTGTGGGAGGGGAAAACAAATGCAGGTAAATTTTGGGAAGTCAGCATGGGGTAAAGAGTCATTATTTTGCTGCAGGGTTTTTATTTGAAGTGTTAGGACAAAAGTGTAAACAGCAATCCGTTTCCTGATGATTTACAGTAAGAAGCTAGTAAACAATAGCTAGTATCAGATTCCCGCCATGAACAAATTCCAGTAAAACTGTGATTGTGATTAATTATAAAGGGAATTTACAAAGGATACTTGATCTGGAATCAGTGAAGGCACAAGACATCATAGCACTGTTGTTTGAGCATTTCATTGATATTTCTTTTTAATGCACATCTATGATTTAACTAGCTGTACTGTGTGATCTAATACACATACACACATAGTTAAATTCATCTGCCGGTGAATTAAGCAATAAAATTTTAGAATGTCCACATAGATAGCAGATATTTCTGAGCCAAATAAAGCTGAGTTTAGGTATGTAACTGGCAGCTAAGCCCAAGTATAAGCACCCACATATTAAACTATAGCATTAGGAATCTGGTTCAGGTTTGGCCTAAATACAACTAAACATACATCGTGCTTGTGTGGCAATCCTTTTTATGACTAATCACAACTATAGAGATATGACCTCATCGAGGTTGCACTGGATGGATGTTGGATGATGACCCTGTGCCATTACTCATCAAGACGCAGTGGTGGTTTGGTCAAGGCTCTAGGTTACTGATCGGAAGGTTGGGGTCAAGCTGTTGGGCCTTGAGCAAGACCCGTAAGGGGTGGCGTATCATGGCTGACCCTGAGCTCTGAACCCAACTTCCTAACATGCTTGGATATACAAGGAAGAAAATAATTTCATGGGGCTATATGTGACCAACAAAGATTCATTATCATTATCTGGTATATATTGATAGTATGGTATTGATAATGATCACTGAGTTTATTCTGACCAAAAAGTACCCAGATGTGTTCAAAAGCCCCTAGTGAGACAAGACATTATTTTTAAAAAGCTGTAGATGTAGGCTATACAGTGCAGTGAAAAAGTATTTGCCCCATTCTGATTTCTTTATACTAAATTGTTTTAGAAATTAAAACAAAATCTAACATAAAAACAAAGGCCATTTGAGTAAACACAAAATACATTTTTATATAATAATGTTATTTATTGAAGCAAAAAAGTTATCCAATACCATCTGGGCCTGTGTAAAAATGTATTTGCCCCCATAGTTACTAATTCCCCAAATCTATGAAACGGCATTCATAATGGGGTTCAGCTGGACTAGAAACAACCAGGTCTGATTAATGCAAACCCTGTTCAATTAAATCAACACTTAAATATAACTTTTTCAACTGCATGAAAAGGTCCTACTCATTAACACACTATGCCAAAACTGAAAGAAAATGATGAGGGGAAAAATTTATTGAAATATATAAGTCTGGGAAGGGTTACACAGATATTTCAAAGGCTCTGGGACCCCAGACAACCAGAGTGAGAGCCATTATCTCCAAATAGAAAAACTCAGCACAGTAGTGAACCAACCTTCCCAGAAGTAGCCAACCTTCCAAAATTCCTCCAAGAGCATAGCAATGAGTCATCCAGAAATTCCCAAAAGAGACAAGGACAACATCAAAGGACCTACATTCCTCTCTTGTATCAGTAAAGTTCACTGTTCATGACTCCACTATCAGAAAGACACTGGGCAAAAATGGCACCCACACTTTGATGATCCTTTTGGGTGAATATTATGTGGACTGATGAGTCAAAAGTGGAATTGGTTGGAAGACAGGGGTCCCGATACATCTGGTGGTAAACCAAAAACAGAATTCCACAGAAAGAACAACATACCTATGGTCAAGCATTGTGGTGGAAGTGTAATGGTGTGGGGATGCTTTGCTGCTTCTGGGCCTGGGCAACGTTAATTGAGGGAAACATGAAGTGTGCTGTCTACCAGGAAATCCTAAAGGAGAATATCCGGTTTTCAGTCCGTAAATTGAAACTCAAACGCAACTGGATTATGCAGCAAGACGATGATCCAAAGCATAGGAGTAAATCCTAGTCCTAGAAGAAATCGAAAGACTGATCTCCAGTTATAGGAAGCGTTTAGTTGCAGTTATTGCTACTAAAGGTGGCACAACCAGATTTTAAGGGGTTAATTAGTTTTTCACATTAGTGTTGGATAATTTCTTTTGCTTCAATAATAAAAAAAAAACCTGTGTTGTGTTTACTCAGGTTGCCTTAGTTTTATGTTATATTTCGTTTGAAGATCTAAAACTATTTAGTATGAGATATACACAAATCCAGAATGAGGGCAAATAAAATCAGGATGAGGGCAAATAATTTTTCACAGCACTGTAGCCTACATGCCCAGGTAGAGGTGAAGCTTCTCCTTATCCAAGGTGGAAAGGACCCAAATAAGTATGTATATCCCATGAATTTTTTAATAATATATTTTTTAATGAAATCTAGTAAATTTGGATTATATTTGGCCAATCTGGAAATTATTTGAGAACCGGATACATCCGGACAAAGTAGCTCTATTTATTAGACCAGTCAAAGCTTTCGTCCATTTCTAACGTGCTTCATTACAACGCATCGAAACCCCGGCACCTGTGACGTCATCGTGTTTAGCAATGTTTATTCTGGGGTTGCTAGAGTACTTCCCTTTATCCCTTTCTCAGACGTTGTACAGTTTTTCCACCCACACACATGCTTTTGTTTGGAGCCGCCTATAAAACTCCACTCCGGCGGCATTCCCCCTTCAGATTTGTCCAATCCCTCGGTTTCTCCATTAACTCAGTCAGACGACGCGATGCTGTCCGAGCTCGAGTGCGGGATATGTTACCAGCTTTTCGACGCTGGCCGTCGCTGTCCCCGACAGCTGGACTGTAAACACAGCTTCTGTGAAAGCTGCTTATTGACGCTCGCTGCGTGCCGAAGCGAAGACCCTCAATACGGACCTCGGATAATCTGCGCCTTCTGCCGACACAGCACTCCTCTGAACGAGGAGAAACTGAGAGACAACCTCCCAGTGGACGAGGACATTTTGAATCGGCTGAAGACGGAAGGTGTCCTCGAGGACAGCGCGAGCGACGGGGAGGATGACGAAGAGTCCAGGACTGACCCAACCGGCCAGTCTAAGGAAGATCATTTACCCAGGACGCAAAGAGGACGACTGTGGAGGTCAATCATTCGTCTGTACAAGAAAATGAAAGGACCGAGTCGGCGAGGTGAGTGGAGTTTTATCCAATGACCTCTTTCCTCATAGTGAACTGAGTTTCACGTTACATTCCTCATTGCGTTGAGTTTCATAGGCGTGACGTAGTCGTAGGACCTTGAACATAAACTTTCCCAGACTCCCAACCCTTCGCCCTGATCTGAGATTATAATGTTTTCCCTGTCCCAACACACCCACTTCAAATTTTCCAGGACCAGGGTTGAGAACCAATGTCTTAAACGATCATAACTCTGAAATGCATGTGGTTAGTGTGTTGTTTTATGTAGCACCACAATCCTGGAGGAACGTTGTTTCGTTTCACTGTATATGGTTGAAATGACAATAAAGCCACTTGAACTTGAACTTGAGAACCTCCTAAGAACTTCAGGCTAAACAAGTGCTCATTGTGTGTTTGTGTGTGTGTTTCCCCAGGCTGTATAACTGACTCTGATATGAGGGATCTGGCCCTGATGCATTGCTACATGATATAAAGAGCCTGGACTGAGGAATGTGATGTGTCGGACGCAGACCAGTGAAGTGTTGGTGCATGGATCATTCCTTTCAGAGCCACCTGAAAATCCTGGACTCTTTCCCCAGCAAGGTTCAATGAGAGAAGGGAAAAGTCACAAGCAGCTGTAAATAAAGCAAAGTATTGGTAGCAGGGAGCTACCAATCACATTTCTGACTTGAAAAGACTTGAACTGCCTCGTGCTGAATATTTTATGTATTAAATGTTTTCAAACTGTGAAAAGCAGGTATCTGTTATAGATATATGTATATAGGACTGCGGGTGTGTTTTTGTCTTGCCATCTCACTCAAATGTCAAGTAACTTATAACAAAACATTCACTCTAATTAGTGTTAACCTGTGAATTTGGCTATATGCTCCTAATGTATATAGTCATCTGTATATATAGTGGTATTATAATAAGTTTTCTATTGTTTATTTTTTAATAAAGATGTTTTCTTATATTTATAATAATAAAAATTCTCTTATATATATATATTGACGGTATACTTGAAGATACATTTACTAACTTTTTATTCCACATTTTATATGAAAAATACATTGTTGGTCAGGTTACATTAAAGTAAACAAAAAGTATTTGGAGTGGTATAATAGGTACAGTGGATATACAGTGGTGCTTGAAAGTTTGGGAACCTTTTACAATTCTCTATATATCTGCATAAATATAACTTAAAACATCAAGAGAACACAATTAAACAAATGAGACAAAAATATTACACTTGGTCATTTATTTATTCATTGAGGTAAATGATCCAATATTACACATCTGTGAGTGGCAAAAGTATATGGACCTTTAGGATTAGCAATTAATTAAGGTGAATTATAATATTGGATAATTTTCCTAAATAAATATAATAGTATACTATTCTTGTCTCATTTGTTTAACTGGGTTCTCTTTGTCTACTTTTGGGATCTGTGTGAAAATCTGATGATTTTTTTGGATCATATTTATGCAGAAACAGGAAATTCTAAAAGGTTCACAAACTTTCAAGCACCAATGTAAAACGTCTACACACCCCTGTTTAAATAGCAGGTTTCTGTGATGAAAAAAAAGAAAAAGATAAAGATAAATCATGTCAGAATTTCTTCCACCCTCAATGTGAAATCACAACATATAAAATGAAGTGAAAAACAATCAGAAACATTTTAGGGAAAAATAGGAAAAAGAAAAAGTTAGAAATTCCAAATTTCCAAAGTATTATATGTACCAGGGAACACAGTGAAGGCCATCATAAACAAGTGGAGAAAATGGAGAAGTGACATTACCAAGAACAGGAGGTCCCTCCAAAATTTACAAAAGGACAAGACAAAATTTTACATGGGCGGCTGCCAAAAGCATTTCATGTGGTAATTTCTCATATTCTTCATGTCTGGCTATGGGGTAGGGTGACGAGACAGAAGCCCTTTCTCAAAAAAAACAAAAACAAAAAAACATCCAAGCCAAAACTAAATCAAACCCAAAACATGTGGCAAAATTTATTATGATCTGATGAGAACAATTCCAAAAGGTATATTTGGCACAAAAAAAACCCACACCCCCAAAAGAACACCTTACCCATGATGAAGCATGGTGGTGGCAGCATCATGCTTTAGGGCTGCTTTTCTTCAGCCAGAACTGGAGCTTTCATCAAGGTGGGTGGAATCATGAATAGTTACAAATGCTACCTGATTTTAGTGCAAAACCTTCAGGTGTTTGAAAATTTAAATTAATTTAACCTTTCAGCATAACACCCAAAGTGTACATCCAAATCAACAAAGAAATGCCATAACCAAAAAAATCTAAGTTTTTGAATGACCCAGCCGTAGCCCAGATCTTAATCCAGCTAAAAATCTGTGGGGTTACCTATGCAGGCTGTGCACAGGAGATGCCCTTACAATTTTACAAATATAGAATGTTTGTGCAAGAAAAAGAGGGAAAATATAGCCATGTCAAGATGTGCCATAGACTCTTACCCAGAAAGACTGAGTGGTGTAATACAATCAAAAGGTGGTTCAACAAAATATTAGTTCAAGGGTGTGCACACTTATATAACTAGGTTACTATAAGTGTTTATTTGTCGTCCCCCCCCCCTATAAAAGTTTCTGATTGCTATTCACTTTATTTGTATACTTTGCACATTAAAGGTGAGAAAAGATCTGACATGATTTACCTTAGTGTCATTCTTTTACTTCACAAAAATCTACCATTTTAACAAGGGTATATAAAAGGCACCTTACACTTGAATTAATCAACCCACAGTCACATTAGTGTTATCACTGATGCTGAAGTATTAGCCATTCGTTTCATCCACACATCTAAAAAAAATAAAAAATTAAAAATTAAAAAAAAATTAAAAAGGTTTATACAGTATTGTATCTGGATACAGTTAAGTCTAGAAGGCATATATAATCTGGTCCTAGAACAAAGCCAGTTGAAAATCTAAAGTTAACATGAGAAGCACCATCCCTTATTTGTAGAATTTTATTAGCAGCTAACTGAGACCATGCTGATTAAAAGTAACATACAGTGAAAAAGTATTTTCCCCATCCTGATTTCTTCTGTTTTTGTGTACATCTTATACTAAATAGATCTTAAAACAAAATACAATATAAAATTAAGACAACCTGAGTAAACACATAATACCATTTTTATGTTTTGTTTTTTTAAGCAATAAAAGTTATTAAACACCTATCACCAATGTGAAAAACTAATTGCCCACTTAAAATTCTAATCTGGTTGTGCCACATTTAGTAGCAATAACTGCATCCAGATGCTTCAGATAACTGGAGATCAGTCTTTCACTTACTTCTAGGACTAGAATTTACTCCTATGGTTTGGCTCATTGTCTTGCTGCATAATCCAGTTGCACTTGAGTTTAAAATTGAAACAGACTCAGGATTTTTGGTTTTAAATACACTTGACATGAACCTTTAAAATTGATTTAAGCAAAGAACGTTTAGTAGCACTGATAAGTTCCACAAGATACACTCTGCCTATTCTCTCTGTTTGCTCTCTCTCTTATGAACATCTTGTCTGGGTACATCATACCTGTACATGTTATCTGAGAACACAGATGTCCCTGTCCTTGTTCTGATGTAATAAGCTCTCTGTTCCTAGTTAAGTCAAGCAATGGTCTAA
This sequence comes from Ameiurus melas, assembly GCA_012411365.1. Classification (NCBI taxonomy): domain Eukaryota; kingdom Metazoa; phylum Chordata; class Actinopteri; order Siluriformes; family Ictaluridae; genus Ameiurus; species Ameiurus melas. The sequence goes on from CM022756.1 coordinate 17,184,767, forward strand.
CTCTTCCTCCTTTCAGTATATATACGCTGCTCATATCAGTATTAAACTAAGAAGCTATCACTGAACTCCGTGTCTGTGTGATGTTTTCTTGGTACTAAACGGGTAACAGCAGCTTGGGTCCAAGTATTAAATTCTTATGCCGGTATCAGCAAAATATTAACAAACATCATTTTGTAATGTTTGCTTCTCTGCTAATGGATTTCAAACTAAATTGAACATCAATCAGTGAGATTTTTTTCAAAGATATTCTATAAAACTAATGTCACTGCCAGAGGAGCTTTTAATTAATGCTTAACCTAATTCTTGAACTGTATGTCAGCATTAAGTGCTTTTAAATTAATCTTACAAAGAATGAGAATGCAGTGAATAATATCAACTAGGTCAGTATATTCTTCAAAACAGCAGAGTGAAGCATATGGACCCAAATGATGTAAAGAGTTTTTAAATGTAAGATTTACCCTTGTATTATCAGCCAGGGGCATAATGTGCATAAAGAAAGGGAAAAAATCCTACAGTGGAACATAATTCCCGTTATGTTTATTCATCCAGCTGGTACCAGTCTTAAGCTGTCATGACTGATGTCACCTATTCAGAAAGCCCTGCTGCTAAATCTGTGTCTACAAATAGCACTGTTTTTTCCATTTGGAATCAAAAGCCCTTCCATATATTTACATTCTCCCATGTCTTCAGGATTTCCCCAAATAGATATGCATTAAATTCTGTTTACTTTTACTCAGTCTCAAGTAGTATGAGCCCTAAACAAGCTCTAGCCATGTTAGCAGTCTGCACGTTAAGACTGACTATATACCTTAGATAATATATAAATGACAGCAGCCATACAAAAGATTCAATACCATTATTTCAGGACCAATACAAGAGCCAAGTTACTGGTAATGCTACACTGGCTCACAGACTGACTGATTTAACAATAGCACATTTCTCTATCACAAAAACAAATAAGGAATGTTCTACAATAAGGGGTACAAGTATCAACACCTTACTAAATCTGACCTCACCTGTATCTGCAGTTCTCTTTAAAACTATTGAGAATATTAACATATGCGTCAAGGGACTTAAAGAGAGCAACATCTTTTCAGTAAAGAGACTAGGCAACTATTCATCTAATGCCAAGGGTTCAGTTCAGACCATTAAAAAATCCCAGGGAATTTCCCCTAAGCAGGAAGGACAAACAATATCCAAGCTGAGTATGTAATAAAAATTTATTAAAAGCCTGTAAACTTTAAAAGGGTAATGACTAACTATACAAATAAGGGTCTGTACAAAAGGGTAAATAAGTATAGAGGACCAAACCTGCAGAAGTGAAAAATAAATAAATAAATGTAATAATAAGAAAATAAAGAAATAAATGACTTGATAAAACAAATATAATTCATTTTTATTTAAATAATTATATATATATATATATCTATATCTATCTATCTATCTATCTATCTATCTATATATATATATATATATATATATATATATATATATATATATATATATATATATATATATATATATATTATTATTTTTTTTTTATGTACACTCATTTCAAATCTGTTGACTGCAACACACTCCAAAAATTTGGGACAGTCGACTGGTTACCACTGTGTAACATCACCTTTTCTTTTAATAACACTTATTAAGCGATTGGGAACTGAAGACACCAGTTGGTTAAGTTTAGCAAGTGGAATATTCCCCATTCATCCATTATGCATTTCTTCAGCTGCACAATTGTACAGGGTCTTCGTTGCATTATCTTGCACTTCATAATGCGCCACACATTCTCAATGGGAGACAGGACAGGACTGCAGCAGGCCATGCTAACACCCGCACTCTCTGCGTACACAGCCATGGCAGCATGTGTTACTCCAAAATGTGTACATATCTTTCTGCATTAATGATGCCCTCACAGATGTGCAAGTTACCCATGCCATGGGCACTGACACACCCCTACACCCTAACAGACGCTGGCTTTTGGACCTGACGCTGATAACAGCTTGGATGGTCCTTTTTCTTCTTTGGCCCGGAGAGCACGACGGCTGTTTTGTCGAAAAACTACTTGAAATGTTGATTTGGTGGACCACAAAACACGATTCCATTGTGCTACTGTCCATCTCAGATGAGAACGAACCAAGAGAAGTCAGCAGAGCTTCTGGACAGTGTTGATGTATGGCTTCTGCTTTGCATAGTAAAGCCTTATCCATTATCTGTGGATGCAGCGGCGAATGGTGTTGACGGAAAGGTTTGCCAAAGTATTCCCGAGCCCATGTCAGGATCTCCATTATAGACTCATGACGGTATTTAAGATAGTGATGTCTGGGGGATCGGAGATCACGAGTATTCAGAAGTGATTTTCGTCCTTGCCCTTTACGCAACGAGATTTGACCGGATTCCTCGAATATTTGAATATTTTAATTATTTTGTGCACTGTAGAAAGTGAAATGCCCAAAATCCTACTGATTTCTCTGTGGGGAATGTTGTTCTCAAAGGGTTGGATTATTCGCTGACGCATCTGTTGGCAAATTGGCGAGCCTCGAACCATCCTTGCTTTTGAAGGACTAGTCCTATTTTGGAGGCTCTTTATATACTATGATTAGATGATTGTCTCACCTGTTTCACATCACCTTCTTATTTCAGCTTGTCACATCGCTATTAGTCCTACATTACCCCTGTCCCAACTTTTTTGGAACGTTTACCTAAAAAAAAAAAAAAAACTATGCAGTTGATTATGTAAAACATCAAATACCTTTACATGTTTTTATTTAAATACAAGTCAAAGTAGGGGCGTGGAATCCGTGTGGGACGAGGGGGGCGTGTCCCGCACTTTTAATAAAACTCAAATTCGTCCTCCACACTTTTTCACTGGTCGTGGGCAATTTGTGTATCCTTGATTTCTGTAGACTACATGTACGTGTCTATAAGTGTTTACGTCTTTACGTGACCTGACGTTGCCATAACAATTGGACACCCACGTCACGTTTCATACCCAGGCTCATACCCGCGCTGAGTGATCAGAGGTCTCGATGAGCTCTAAATCGAGCACTGTACATAATATGCTATATAATTATTTTTAAAAAGGCTGCCTACTTCCATTGATTTGCTGGTAATATTAGCCTACCCGCAGTTTTTAACTCTTTTGTAATGTGTTTCATTTTTTATTACAGATGTGTTATCTGAGTCCTTCACATTAGAATAAGATAGTGAGTTGTTAATGTTGAATTCGGATTTGCATTGAGTACATACAGTATGTCTGGATCAGGCAGTGTTGCATGTTTCATAATGGTTTCTTTTACTGTTGATATAGGCTACATGTTATTGTACTGATATAAGGTCTCCTTACAGTGACATGTTTGTTAGTTTAGGTCAATTTCAGTCTCTTTGCAGGAGTGTGGTTTGAGTGACTTATTTCTGTACTGTGGACTGTAGAATAGAGAATAAATTAGTGTGTGAATATAAAAGAATATATTATATACTGTGTGCTATGTATATTCAATACAATGTACACTAAACACACAATATGCAATATTTAAATAATACAGTGAAATATACAATATAACATACAAGTACAGTATCTTGAATTGCATATTAAGCCAATTAAGAGTAAGAAGAGATAACACAACCTATCAATTAGACAGAGGTCAGAAAAAAAGAATACCCCTGACATTCTGCAAATATATATATATATATATATATATATATATATATATATATATATATATATATATATATATATATATATATATATATATATATATATATATATATATATATATATATATATATATATATATATATATATATATATATATATATATATATATATATATATATATATATATATATATATATATATATATATATATATATATATATATATATATATATATATATATATATATATATATATGTGTGTGTGTGTGTGTGTGTGTGTGTGTGTGTGTGTGTGTGTGTGTGTGTGTGTGTGTGTGTGTGTGTGTGTGTGCAGACTTTCTGATTAAATGTTCATTGAAACATGGTACAATGAATAGTTTTGTTCTCTGTTAAGGTTCTAAGACCTCTTCTAATTATCCCTGAGTCAGTCATCAGTGCATTACTGAGCATAAAAGCTTATTTCCCCCTGTTTTATGAATGTAATTGCAAAAGGATTCACAGCTACTAAGTTGATTTTTAGTGCTACATTACATCAGTCATTTTTATATAGCCTACAGTCGTTTTTGTTTATTATATGCAGTAGGATTTCTGGATTGCTTAACTGATATTAACTACTTGAAAGGAAGATGTTTGTGTTTTTTAAAGAACAAATGTTGGTGATATGATTCTGTTTTAAGCTTTGAAATCGGGTTCTTATCCAGTTTTTTTTTAAAGCAGTGTAAGTATGAACAGACTGGCACCCTGTCCAGGGTGTACCCCGCTGTGTGCCTGGGATTCCTGGGATAGGCTGCAGGTTCCCCGTGACCCTGAAGAAGGAGTAAACGGTAGAAGATGGATGGATGGATGAACAGAAAGCAAACACATTTGATCACACTCAAGCGTGTGTAATTTTCCTGTTCATACTTTTGACCTGATAACATTATGTTGAATATTTTAATAGCAGGATGTACACAAGAAAATCTGAACAGATCTTTACTGCTCTTTTTTAATGAGCTGAAACCAGTGTTTGTGACAGAGCCACTAGATGGCGTGTGTGTACTGTTCATGGAAGTAATGCTCCCGGAGGTCTTTGGGTTCATGTTTGTTTTTCGTCAGTAGTCTACCGTATAAAAAAAGAACACACATATATTAACAAATCAAAATGAACGAATTAAGACCTGTGTAATATTCAGTGTTTGGAAATGTTTTTCTTTCTTTTTAATTTTTTTTTACAGTTCACTCATCAATGAACAAGTCATTTGCATGTAAATAATATACATAATATATTGCCAATAAAATGCCTACAACGTTTTTACAAGCTGGTGAACCAATCGAAAATATTTCAGTTGATCAAACAGCAAAGTGTGTTTATCATTAATAGGAGTAAAAAAGACTATCCGTCAGAACTGAATGAAATCTGCCCCTCTCCTATTCGTCTGTGTGACCCTTATACTCTTTTCTTCAAAAGGGAGAGCCTCTCCAGAAATCCCCTTTTCTACACCCAGTCCTCAACTGTTCCTGTGGCCCAGCGTGAGGCCGAGGAGAAGGGGAAAATGTGTTTGGGGGTGTTTCTGTCAATCATGACTACATACATTGTACACTGGATTACTGCCCCTCCCCCACAAATGCCTGGAAAGTGGAACATTCCATCTACTTAAGTTTTGGGTCCTCTCAATGAAAAGCGCATGGATCTGCAGTGTTAGAGGATGGTGACGTAACATTTAGAACAAGTCTGAATGGTGCGATCTTGTGCAGTCCGACGCAAAAACATGCCTTCGGTGATTGAAATGGTGCTCGTGGCGTATTTTCCTTAAATGTGTGTAAGAACATGTCTATGCTGTCGTTTTCCCACCCCTCCTTCTATTCGTTCGTATTCTCGTGCGCTCTCATTCTTTCACACACGCACACACGCACACACCATTCTGCACCATGTGCCTGTGGGTTCTCAGGCAGCTCTACAAAAAAAAAATTCCTCGAGGCCCCAAAGCGGCAGGCTGCGTTCACCCCCCCGTATGTATGTATGTATGGATGTATATCTCTCTCTCTCTCTCTCTCTCTCTCTCTCTCTCTCTCTCTCCAACCAGCCCTACCCGCAAAACCTGAAATGACTCTCTCCACATTCATTTTCTGTGTGACCCTTTAAAACCTAATTTACCATGCTTCACATTGCTGAAAAGAAAAGTCCAGCTATATTAGCTATATGTTGTTTTTGTTATTTTTTAAAACTTAAAAAAAAAACCATTTGTAAGGCAATCAGAAATCCAAACATTTACTGAGTAATATTGTCAAGCAATAAGGAAAGATGGAAACTTACCACCTGGCAAACATGGTCTATCAGTTTGTCCAGCTTGGCCTGTGTTTTGGCAGCTAGTTGGCAATCAGACAAACCTGGATTTTTCAGCAGAGAGCCTGCTATATGATATAAAAACCTTTCTATGCACCTCCTTCTGTAAAGAGGGGGAAATTAGCTAAGTGCACTAAAGACCAGGTGTGGAAATGCATTAGAACAAGGTTATGGTGAAATCATCCAGCACACTGTGTCTGCTATTCTTTATTGGCCAGTGTCTACTTCAGCTCATGGTTTGTGTAAAATTGAAAAGTAGGTAGAATTTGGTAGAAAGAGACACAAACTCTCTGTAGAAAAAGCAAGCCACCAAGTTAGCTATATAAAAAAAAGGAAGCTGAATTAGACTTCTCTTAAATACAGATACAGTAGGGGAAAGAAGTGTTGAACATGTCAATACTTTTTCCTGTGTCATTCCACTTTATTACACATAACTTCATTTATGGACTTTAATGTTGTGAATTCTTTATATTATTCTATATATTATTTATATATTTCATGAGTTAATACTGATGTTTGGTGAAAATTTAATGTGAATAGCCTCATTGGAAATATATTTACTGAAAAAAAATGTTGACACTTTCAATACTTATTTCCCCCACAATACATCTATGTTCTGGGTTCTTTCCAGATCACGCACATACACAGGCAGGCAAATGCACAGTAACCTTCCTGTCTGCCTAAGCCAATACGGAAGCAATAAAGCAGGAAGATTTCCTGAAGTACAGCTAGTCCTAAGAGTGTGCTGTTGTGTGGCTGGAAATGATGGCTATGATTTATATGAATTTTTTTTTTATGATGGATAACAACAGCACTAAACTTTAAAATTGAACAGTAATGGTAATTGTACATCTGCAGCATGTTTGAGGCCTGTATCGGTTTTTCACCCTGCCACCCTGCCCTTTATGTCAGTGGATAAGATAAACAGCAGAAACTATAGTAAGGATGGAACAAATTGATTTTGTAAGCACTGGAATCAATACGCAAAGTGTGTGTGTGTGTTTTTTTTTATTATTGTTTTGTTCCAAACAGACTCTAACTCCCAAGAATAAAATAAAATAGGTTTACTGTTTCCAGATGAAAACTGGACTCACTTTTACTGTTACTTGTGTAATCAGTTATTAGGTTGATGTTTGGAATACTGCATAATATTCATATAGAAACTAGGCACAATTGGCTGTCTGTGTACATGTTTGCAGGCACAGTGTCACTGGAAGGAACTGAGATAGAAAAAAGCTACTTATTTTCAAAAACTGTACTACAAACCTAAAAACAATTGTATATATTTGTCTTTTTTGAAGCTCAAAGTGAGCTAGTATCTATTGCCACAAATATTTAATAGTTATGTTTTGTATATCTATCCAGTTTGTATCAGCTCACTGTCAGCAGGCAAGCTAGTTTGTGTCTTCAGAGCTATTATTAAGTAGCATTTGAGCTGCTGATTAATATTAAGTTAATATTTTCCCTGTGTACCCTGTGGATTTATCGGGTAGAATGCACATTAATTGTCAGTGGTGAGTGAGGTGAGATATTTTCATGTACTTTGACTTATATATTTATATGTGTGTACTTCTATACTTGAGCAACTTCTACTTGATAACATGAGCAAATAATTTGAAGGGTCTTTATTTTAATTGTGTAATTGATAACCTACAGGACTACACTATGACGTATTCCCTTTGTGTATTCATTGTGATGTTTGCTGTTCTGCCTTCCTACACTGCAAGTCAGGAAACATTTGAAAACATTATTAGCTGTTAATGCTGATATTGTACAAAACGTTTGCTTCAAGTTCTTTCGTGTTCACTGGATGTGAGACTATTATTGTTCACAATAAAAGGTGCTGGTCCTACATGAGCTTGCAAAAATAGCTTCCTTCTAGACTGAGACAGAGTGAACTGTGTACCATCCAGAAGCCTCAGGATCTGTAAGGCACCTTGAAGTGGAGAAACCGGAACAAGAGATGCCGGTATGTTTAATCAGGTCAGACAGAATCCCTTCAGATCCATGCTTCTGTCCTCCTAGGTGGCCGATTAAAAATAGACCTGGGTCAGCTGGTTTGATTCTCTATTTGCCACTGTTGTAATGTTGTGTGTTGTGTTACAAGGTGCTGTTTTTGTGGAATGAATGGTTGACTTGAAATTAGTGGTTTTTATATACATGTTCCTCTAATTTTCCCAAAAGCTATTTACTCTATTGGTGGAAAGTTAGACCTAACAGTGTTTTCTAGACCTTACATTCTCAGAGAGAGAGAAAACATGCACTGCTTTGGAAACACAGGGTTAGGAAGAATGCGATCAGTGTACACATAGGTCCAGGTGACAACTGCATGACAACTGCATGTCATTCAGTGTGCAGCTCACCTGAGATACTGTTACAACTGTGGACATAATACGGATTTATCTCTGTCGAAGAATGCCATCTGGCGCACTCTCTCTCTCTCTCTCTCTCTCTTTCTCTCTCTCTCACACACACACACACACACACACACACACACACACACACACACACACACACACACACACACACACACACACACCGAACACATAATGAATGCTTTGGGTTTATATGGCTGTAGATGCATTTCTCATCATATTTATACAGAGAAATGAGATAGGCCAGTAGGTAATGGACAAACCCAGAGTGAGAGAAATTGTGATATATGATAAACATTTTAAAGTAGAATCCCACAGATCTTTTCTTTAAAACCCTAACAGCTTAGGTTATATTTTCCGCTGCTTAAAAAAAGAAGCATACAGCAAACAGGAGATGTGCAACATGCAATCTATATGCACTGTACAATACTATACTATAATCTACTACAAGCACTGACAGTCCTCTGTTGCTGTTTCTATAAATGTAGCTGTCAAAGTTTTTACTTTACTTGCTAATTTCGGTTCAATTCCATCCTAAAGAGTGGTGGGTGATATGGTAAATGAATGATAATATTTAGCTACTGGCATACCACTCACGCTGTATTTACAAAGATCTATGACAAACTACAGTTTCTGCTATGTCTATACAAATAGAGTACCTTTATTTTCTCTAACAATAGAAAAAAAATAAGCAGTTGAAAAACCTACAAACATTTGAACACTCACCAAATCGAGTTATTGTTACTACAAATAACTGTGGAGATGGTCAGTTAAAAAAAAACAAAACTGAATAAAACAAAGTAGAATGTGAAGTTTCTTGAAGTTAACAAGATTCACGAAATCAACAAGTGTATATCCTTCTTTCTTAAATAATAGCATGTTTTAGAGGAGCGGTTACCAATTCGGTTCTTGGAGATCTACCTTTCTGAACACTTTAGCTCCAGACATAATGGTGCTCACATTGCCTTAAGAAGTTCTTGATCAACTAAAACAGGTGCATTAGATTTTGGATGGAGATCAAATCTGCAGGAAGGTAGATCTCAAAAGAAGAGGGTTGGTGACCACTGCTTTAGAGTGTTTATTATTAATCTTAGATTATGTGGAGCATCAACTATGCAAGTGTCTGTGAATTACAGTGCCAAATAAATCATTTGTTAAAAAAATTCACAATATAAAAAAATTGCAAACAAAACACAGGTTTATCAAAAAATCCTTCCATGTTCTACAGCTTACTCCTTCTTCAGGGTCGCGGGGAAACCTGGAGCCTATCCCAGGGAGCATCGGGCACAAGGCGGGGTACACCCTGGACAGGGTGTTTATAAAAAAATATCTTTGTTAAATATAGGTTTGCCAAAATTATTGGCAGACAGGTTTTCATTTAATATCTGTTGATATTTGATAGAGTCCATGACACCATGAAAGATTTTTGACAATATAGACACACGTCCAATTCCAGGTTGATTTATAACATTTCCAGTTGACTGGAACTTCTTAATTAATGCCCTGATGGTGGAAATGGGCATTTTCAATGTTTGTGCTATTTTCTTATAGCCAATTCTCATTTTGTGAAGCTCAACAACCTTTTGCCGCACATCACAGCTATATTCCTTGGTCTTACCCATTTAGAATGAATAAGAATGAATGACTATGAGTGGCCTATGTGTTACCTCATATTTATACCCCTGTGAATCTGTGAGTCATGGTTGAACAATTTCCTGTTCCTAGTCACCCAGGTGTACTAAAAAATTTTCTCATATGAATTCATAGGGGTGCCAATAATTGTGGAACACCTATATTTAACAAATATATATATATTTTTTGGATAATCCTGTGTTGTGTTTGCAATTGTTTGACATAAATGGGGGCAGAGTATATATATATTTGCGAAATCATCAGTCTTCTCCTTGTCTGAGCTGAAAGTTTAGAGGGACGGCCAGGTCTTGGTAGATTTTCAGTGGTCTGATACTCCTTCCATTTCAAAATGATCGCTTGCACAGTGCTCCTTGGGATGTTTAAAGCTTGGGAAATCTTTTTGTATCCAAATCCGGCTTTAAACTTCTCCACAACAGTATTACGCACCTGCCTGGTGTGTTCCTTTGTCTTCATGATGCTCTCTGCGCTTTCAACAGAACCCTGAGACTATCACAGAGCAGGTGCATTTATACAGAGACTTGATTACACACAGGTAGATTCTATTTATCACCATCAGTCATTTAGGACAACATTGGATCATTCAGAGATCCTCGCTGAACTTCTGGAGTGTGTTTGCTGCACTGAAAGTAAAGAGGCCGAATAATTTTGCACGCACCACTTTTCAGTTTTTTATTAGTTAAAAAAGTTTAAAATATCCAATAGATTTCGTTCCACTTCACAATTGTGTCCCACTTGTTGGTGATTCTTCACAAAAAATAACAATTTTATATCTTTATGTTTGAAGCCTGAAATGTGGCAAAAGGTTGAAAAGTTCAAGGGGGCCGAATACTTTCGCAAGGCACTGTATATATGTATATATAAGTATTCAATACCTTCTGACCAATCACATTCAATAATTAAACGGCACTATGGTAAAAACTCTGAAAATGTCATAACATAGAAATTATAATATCGATATGATATCAACATATTGACCAGCCTTAAACCCAACCCCGATTAGTGAAAACAACAATTTTTCTTCTTCTTCTTCTTATTATTATTGACATCTTTAAAATGACCGTTTAAATGTGTCTGTTTCCAAGTGTTTTAATTGTACACCTCTTTTAATAGCACTGGTTTCAAAATGGCAGTGTGTGGACCATAATAAATCTCCACTATGAGCACTTCCATGATATACACATTTTTTTAATAGAATTTCTTGAACAAAGAATCAAGAACACACAAGTAAAACTAAGGGGCAGCTCACACTGCAATATGACATGAGACATGAGTACCTCAAATTCACAGGAAACAAAATTCTAGCGCATAATATCAACATTAACCCTGGTGGTAAACTCTAACCCCCAACCCCAAAAAACTAGAAGAACCAGCAGCAAAGGGGGAAAAAACCATGGGAATGCTCCAGAAATACAAAATATATTTTACACTATGATACAGCAAAACCATCATCTGTGTCACTCAAAATATACAATAATGTATATCCTCTTATGATTTTGCTTCGAAATCAGAAAGATAGATAGAGAGAGGACGTGTGTTGTCCCATACCTGGCCTCACTGAAAGACTTCAGTTTAACAATTTTTCTGAATGTCCCAATCACACTTTTTCAATTTGCTATCAAATACCAATTATAAGAGCTGTCAGTTTAGGTCAAGTATATTTCATACTCATATTGCTACCTGTTGAATAACTGGGCCTCTCTGTTCTCAGTTATGAGAAACATCAGAGGCAGCATAATAGCATGTTTTAAATCGGTGGTTCTCAAAATGTGATCTGGGAAGCATAGCCGGGGGTTTGTTTTTTAATTTTTAATTTTCAATTTTTAATTCAGTGGTGAAAAACCCAATCAGTTCCAATCCATCATTATCAGTTATTATATTTATTATTGATTTCTTACGGATTAGTCTATTTGACTGGTGAACTGAATAAAACGATTTTAATCAAAACCATAATAACTCAAAATATGTCACCCTATAAATAAAGTCAACTTGGCCCTAATGTGTTCTGTGGAACGTTTGTTGGAACATTCAAGAATTAAAAAAAAAAGCTGCAAATAACAGCCAGAATATTGCTTTACAAATTTAAATTTGTCTTATATTCGAATAGTTGGATTATGTTCATAAAAAGAAAAAATTGGTGCTGAGACAATCTGTGAAATTTATTTTTACAGTTAAAGGTGTCCCTGGCTACAAGAAGGGAACGGATACTCACTATCAGTTCAGGACATCTCTAAGATTTTGGCATTCACATTTTGTCTCTGTAAGACATCTCAAGGAATAGCAGGAATATGGAAATCTGCTGGTATAAACTTTTCAGAAAACAACGTACTTCTTTGTATTAAGTCTGCACATCAACATGCTTTATTAGGCATATTTTACTTGTGATGTTCAGGATCAGATTCCAGCTACACCTTTAAAAAGTCTTTTTAGAGGCAGGTCATCGTGCACCAACAGTCTTCTCCCTACGCATAAATATACTGAAACTGAAAATGATCTTTAGAAGGTAGCTAACCATCATTAAAATTGGAATTAAAGAGATAATGCCAGAAAACGAAAATAGAAAAGCTTTACAAAATTAACCATGACATTAGAGAACTATAAGCTATAAGACTTTGGCACTGTTTGCCTTTGATCAGATCAACCAATGTAGACTGGTGTTTCATGCTACACATAGATGTTCCCTTTTACACTGATGTCATGTCGCTGATCCTTATTTTAAACCACTGTAAGAAAACCAGCAAAGGTCTTTGAAAAATCAGTGAAAAAGGGCGACATCCACAGAACTCTTGAAATGTATAATGTCTTTCACATTCCTATTTGAAACTTAATTTGTTCAGTCCACCATGGACTGGATCAGCTAGCATGTTTGCATGAGGTAAGTAACAGCAGGTACCATCACGGAGAAACGCCCCACCTAAAAAGTACAGATAAAAATAGCGCACTGGGTTACATGCTACCGTAGGAGCATAGGCTGGGCGAGAACGCAAGATAGGTGAGGAGCTACAGATAGGCACTAAAGTACTACTGCATAGTTGGGACATTTAAATCACATAAAAAGAAAACAAGAGTTAAAAAGAGACACAGGAAAAAATGAAACAATGTCAATGAATGAAGCAAAAAGAGAGAAGACTCAGGAAAACAGTGAGGTGAAATATATAGACAGGGATGTGAGAAGAAATCGACAGAGACAGTCAGTAGTGAGACTGAGTACTGAAGCTTATGGTAAAGCTGCTATACTAATGAACTAAACATCACAGCAAAGACCCATTACAGCAACACCAACATCTGAACTATTCACACTGTTATTCACACTGTAGTACGACATCTTTTTCTTGGTGATTTTGCCTTCCCAGCAGTTCTTCAGTCAAAATCCATCTGAAAGACTTCTTTCAAATAACCACAATCAAAACAATAGGCACTTTTTTTCTTCATAATTCAAGAATCGTGATCCTCAAGTTCCGTTGTTTGACTGAATCCTTTTGCCAAACTGTTCACACGCCCAATTGCCGGACCTCATTGGCTCTCGCTCGGCAGGCGTTTTTCATTCTGTCCTCTGATTGGCTGCGGTTTTTATTTGTTACAAAACCAATCTGGGCAGCAAGGAGAGTTCCTTTGGCACTTACTCATACGGATTGCTGCAATAAGTCAAACTAAAAACAGAGATGAAATAGTTTATCAGTCTTTTTCCAAAGTGCCAAAGAGGCGGCTGGACCTTGTGCACACCCGCACACACGCACACACAACACACACACACACATATCTCTCTGCCTGGTGGTTTTCCAAGAGTCAAATTGTCACACAGTGTGTGTGCAGGAAAACTCTAGGACTTCATTCCTCAGTATTCCAGAGGACCAGGATAATACTTCAACATTCTGAAAAAGAGAAGAAAGATTTTGGTTAGATTTAGCACCAAAAAGAAGAACTCTAAGTTCTGAAGTGTACATTTTATATTAGTTACGTTTTTAACAAAAAAATTTTCTGAATTTCTCTTTAATTCAAAGCATCTTTCACTGAGGTTCAAATGCAAGCAATTAATCACCAAATGAAATAAGATTGAATTTTTTTATGACTTAAGATTATACTTCTAAAATGCAATATGACCAGTTGGTGTTGTTAAAAGTAAAGATTCTGTGTCATGCACAAGAGCCATGGTTTCCCTTACACAACAAAATTAGCCTTAATAAGAGCAGAACTGTATTATAAAAATCAATAGAATGCATCAACATTTTCTAGTAGCTTCTTCAACTTGAACAAAAGAGGGTCAAGTATACATTAAGCTAACAGTAAATAGCCAAGATGATGCACATTAACCTTGTAAGCGGGAGTTTGTGTTTGTGTTCTGTTCCAGTGGCAGCAACACGAGGAATATTACATTTGAAGACACATATACCTGGGGCAAGCAGAAAAAACGTGATCATGTTTGTATGTCTGTGAGTTCATGTGATCTTGGACAAGAAGCACACAGACGTCATCTTAGGAATATTAAAAATCGACAATGACTGAAAACATGGTCGAACCCAAATCCATGACAATCAGACCTCGATAAACAAAGAACAGCGTGGGCTTTATCACTCCACAGCTCCATTTTTTCCAGTGACTAATATGCTGCCACTTTCTCTGATTACTGTGTGTGAGTGATTTTAAAACAGACAAACAAACCCAGACAGCAGGGAACACAGTCGGCTAATTTGTGTAGAACATTGTGATATCGAAATATGGTTGGAAACGTCCCTCTATTTACAGTTAAGGCTGGGTTTGTAATATGAATGCATTGATAATGATGTTTATCTTAAATAGGATCTGAGAAAAGAAGCATAAGCAATAGGCTCAGACCAATTCCACTAGTTGGTTACTAATGCAAAACAGCAACAATGACATCCAGGGTGTATGCACACATCCGGGAGCTAAATTCACTACTTCAGTACAAAATGCTACTTTATCAAATGCCACTTGTAATTTAAGACTTAATTTGCAATGGCACTATACCAATAACTATTATAACAGCACTCTTCATCAACTCTACTAAGAAAACAAACAGAGTTACAAGTTTTAGAACACAGTATTCAGTGAGTTTTGGAGTTGGGTGGGAATACCACTAAACCAGTGACAGTATTTACTGCTTTCCAGTAAAAACAGTTGCATTCCATATATCAGCATGTATTTGTTTATGCTAGCTCAAGAGAACATAGCTATCAGTTTAACTATCAGCCCTGTCTCACGTTTATCAAGATTCAGTAACATTAGAGAAAAAAGAGTCCAAATGGCCTAAAATCTCAGACATGAAAATTTCAATTTAAGACATTTCTAAAATGTATTTTCAAGATTATTTAAGGACACTTAGTTAAGTAACAACAATCACACTAGACAAGCCCATCAAAATAGACAGTTTTGTCAACTTCCTGAGTGAACATTAACACTGCCTTACATGATCACATGCGTAGAGCATAGTAGTTAGCAGATTACCATTGACAGAGACATGTCAATACCTATCTCCATCCACCCATGTTCCATGCCGATTATCCTACACAGTGTTGCAGGGAGCCTGGGAGCCTATCACAGGGGATTCGGGGCACAAGGCGGGACAAGGTGCCAACCCCTTGCATGGTACAATCACACACCATTCACACACTACGGACAATTTGGAAACGCTAATCAGCCTACAAGACATGTCTTTGGACTGGGGGAGGAAACCAGAATATCCAGAGGAACGGAGAGAACACGCACACTCTGTGCACACAGGGCAGAGGTAGGACTCAAACCCCCAACCCTGGGAATCGAACCCTCCACCCTGGATTTGCGCAAGGCAAATGTGCTTACCACTAAGCCACCTTGCCCTGATACCTGCCTCTACTTCCATTAAATCATAAAATCAATAAACAACTTTCCTCACTGAGCTTCTGTGAACCTCAACCTAGACCTTCAGCATCAGGTCAAACCCACACACTGAGAGCTGCAGGACATTTTCTAAGAAAAAAAAAAAAAAAAAAGCAGCAAGAGCCTGCATCTGTAAGTTCCTCTGTGTTCAGACTGACACCACAAACAGAGCCATGAACTGGGGAAACAGCAGTTTTTGCACACAATAAGGAAGTAGGTTATTGGGAACATGCTTACTCAAATGACCGACGTAGACCACAGCACAAACTGGTGAACAACTACCAATATCCCTGAACACAAAGAGGGCAAAAGCCTATCTGATGTTCTGTTGTGCCTTGCACTCTGGTCTAAATGTTAAAAAGACCCCTCTTCCCAGCCCCACCTCTGTTCCTTCTCTTGCGATGCTATATTTAGTCAGACCAGAACAAGCTGTGCTATCCAAAACACAACAACTTTGTGACTCTCACAATCACATGAAGACAGAGGAAACACACATATGGCACACACATATGCACTGCAACATGTACACAGTTCAAGTCAAAATACCTTTAATACAGCTAATTGTATCCAATATATCCAGTTAAATATTATATTATTAAATAAATACAGAAAGAAGCTACATTTTCTGCTAATATAGCAATATTTCAAACTTGAAAACAGTCAAATGTCTATAAATGGGCTGAAACAGACCTTAAATGTGTCTTTTATTTGTTAGCTAACAGGATGTCTATGATAACTCAAATAAGAGTAGATAAATAAGATTGGTGAGCAGAAACGTATTTCAGAATACGCAACATGTCGTTCCTGGGGGTGGATGAGCTACAACAGCAGAAGACCAGATCAGGTTCCACCTTTTTCAGCCAAGAACAGGAATTTGAGGCTACAGCGGGCAAAGGCTCTCTGAAACTGGACAGTTGAAGATTCCACTTCCACATAGTAGCAGCAGTGTTTGTAATGTTTTTCTTTGACAGGAAGATGGATTCCTTTCTTAAGAGCTGTGAGAATTGAGAAGTCTCTCTCATTTCCTTATGAGTTTCTCCAGCTGAGCACTGATCAATATAACAGTGCCTCTGAAGGCACCTCTCTTTCTGTCTGTACAGTAGTTAATTCCTTCCTCTTGCTATTTCTGAAAGTGTGTGTATGTGCTAAGTGTGTCTGTCTGCTCTGGGACATTTTACTAGTTATGTAGACACACACAGTATCTGATTATGCCCTGCGATGGATCGGCATCCTGTCCAGGGTGTATCCTTGTGCCTGATGCTCCCTGGGACATTTCTCCAGGTTCCTTGTGACCCTGAAAGATAAGCGGTGGCTTAGTGGTTAGCACGTTTGCCTCACACCTCTTGGGAGTTCAAATCCCGCCTCCGACTTGTATGCACTGAGCCTGTTCTCCTTCGGGTACTCCAGTTTCCTCCCCCAGACCAAAAAGACATGCACTGTAGGCTGATTGGCATTTAAAAATGATCTGTTGTGTGTGAATGTGTGTGTGATTCTACCCCAAGTTCTCTGGGATAGGCTCCAGGCTTCCCCATGACCCTGTACAGGTGCAGTCATAATTATCCACCCCCCACTGCAAATCAGGTTTATTGTCAAAATTGACAGACATTCAGCTGTTGCAATGAACAAATCAAACAAAAGCAATTGAAATAGTTCAACACAACAAATGCTTCAAGTGGTTTCCCCATATTCAACTGCAAATGCAAATTACAATGACTTCTCCAGTCTCAAAATTATTCAATTTGCATACATTTGGACAATAAAGCTGATTTGCAATGGGGGTTGAATCATTTGATTGCAACTGTATATAAATGTGTGTGTAAGAGAGGCTTTGCTGCTCTGCTGACAGTATGTCAGCGACACTCCCTTTCCCTCAGAGGCTGTCAATATATGATGTATATCTTTTTGTGTTTATTCTGGCATATGTGAGAGACACTGGGTATGCATGCTTACACAGGTATTCATCCCTTTTATTTAACAGCAGAAGCTACACTGACACAAAAGGACAGGATCAAGTTTGAACAGCGTAACAAACATACATATGCTATCTACACTGATATGTAGTCTGATGAAATGTAGTCTGTGTGTGTGTGTGTGTGTGTGTGTGAATGCTCAGTAATATTGTCCTAGTTTGGGGTCAAGTAAATGGGGAAGAAAGAGCCAACCAGAGTAAAGGGAATTGGATAAGAAGTCTATTTAGCTAACACTTAACACATACACTCATCGTTCCATACATGATCAATGATACATTGATAATTAAAATCCCAGAGAACATAGAGTAAGCTAGAAGTGTGTATCGGGTCCGGCAAAAAAATAGTCTTTGCCTTACTGTCTGGAGATCGCAAGTTTGAATTGCAATAATGCCTCAGTCATCTGTGGCCAGGAGCCCAAGAAAGCTCCTCTCTGGATGGGAGAGATGGCATACACTCACTCCCCTGCCAATCACAGTGACACTAGGCAATCATGGGTGTCTGTCAGCCTATTCTTGCGGAAGAGGGCAAACAACTTTAAATTATATATTTGTAAAAGAAATAGAACCAACTAAATTCATCAAAAATATTTTTGGGCAGGTAAAGACAAAAATAATAAGACTGGGTGGAGGGGGCACATTGGCCTAACAGTTAGCACACTTGCCTCGCACCTCCGGGGTTGGGGGTTTGATTCCCACCCCCACTGTATGTTGTAGGCTGATTGGCATTTCTAAATTGTCTGTAGTGTGTGTGCAATTGTGCCCTGAAATGGGTTGGCATCCCATCCACGGTGTCCCCTACCATGTTCCCGGGATAGGCTCCAGGCTCCTTGCAACCCTGTGTATGATAAACGCTATGGAAAATGGATAGACTGGGTTGAATTGGACATTGTATGGGAGCACAACTGGTTAGAATTCCTTAAGATGTGGGCCAGAGGGGGATTAAAAACATTCACTTAGTTTAAACCAGTGGTGTCAAACTCATTTTAGTTCAGGGGCCATATTTTTACCTTTGTTTTCATGCAAAGACATTTATATTTAATGAAATATCCTTTTATAAAATATATCATGAACAACCGCAGATTTCTTAAGACGAACATGTGCAATTTGCTTCTGATTATCATTCATATATATGTGCATTACAACTACAAGTGTTTGTACAAATGCAAAAAAAAAATAACTTCACAGGTATTTGGAACTGAAAAATATAGTATTTCACTTTAAAATGGCATTGCATGAACAATAGGATTCCACCAAACCAAACTCTTTTGTACTGAAGCTGTTGACTAACATTACATTGCACTTTTTTATTATTATTATTACCCATTCATCTCTATGAATAAATAAGACGCGGTCCATTTTTCATGCAAAACTCTACACTCTGTATCCACTTTTCTGCTTTTTGGCAGACATTTTGGCTAATGAGGGTGTGGGGACGAGTAGAAAATAGAGTAGACTAAACCGTGATAACAAACAGCAGACGTCGCATTGCTGCCATCTGCTGTTCAGTCCCAGAGATGTGCCGCGTCTTTAACACCCTAGCGGATTATTTAGGAATAGCATTTTATTAAAAATGACAAGTTCGTGTCTTTTATGCATATTTTTTTTCACTTTCAAAATTCGTCCCTGGCGGCCGGATTGAACCCTCTAGCGGGCCGGTTTTGGCCCGCGGGCCGTACGTTTGACACCCATGGTTTAAACCATTAAAAGGTTTGTATGGATGAGACTTTAAACATTTAGCCAAGCTCTAATAAAACAAACAAGACATACAAAAAACCTATATGATAAAATCCAGCTCAAACAATAACTCTCAGCGCATGGTCTAATGAGCACACTTCACTGAGATCTCTCCGTGCCAGACTCACAGTCTGCTAAACTGATTGGGAGAAAAGCCCCTTCACTGGAAGAGTCACTGGAAATCAATCTGTTATATTTTGCACTCGCAAAGTGCAAAATATTTGACTTGCTCATCCTGTTGCTGTAGCCTGTTGCTCTACTACAGCAAGAAAATAAAGTACCAGTTTCCTGTGGATAAAATGCATCGCATTTAAGCGCGTTTCTATAGTATTGAAATGAGATGGTTATTTACACAAGGAAATGATACTATACTTTCAATTTATTTCAACTGTATTTTTCAGACACATTTTTCATCTGTTCCTAACATTATAGGAGTCAAGACCTCTTCTCTTCTGATGTATAATATAGTGCAAAAAGCAATTCTTTTTCATAGTCAATACCTCAATTCTGCTTACATTTCTGTGGTATCAATGTATATGCATGTCCGGTCACTGTAGCTATTACTACTACAGCTGTAGATGCTCTAAACCGGTTATTAAAAAAACAAAAAAACAACTTATAAGCAAATTAGTATCATAGAAACGATTTGCCAACAATATGCATTATTTTATATGGACAGTGCTGTAGAGACAGCAGCAGTGTGTGAGAGCAGTTGATGCACAGCTCACCAACATAAAGCCTCAGTGCTGTGACACTGCTGTACCTCCAGGATGCTTTGTGTCATTCAGTGTGTGTCATAGTGCTGAAGTCAGCAGATGTGTACTGCTGGCCGCTCGGTCGATTTGGGAAGAAATGAGCACTGTTGCTTAACGGTACTTGTGATATTTTGCTAGATCTGAGCCCAAAGAGTAGCCACTATTGGTCAACTACATGATAAAGAAATGCTGAATAGGGGCTTTTTGGAAATCGAGTTGTGTACACACTAGTCATCCGCCATTTGTAAGCGACTTTTAGCTAACCCTTTTCTTCATACTTATAGCTCTACCCATTGCAATTACTCTCGCAGTATAATTGAATCAATGCGTCTGTGAACACTTCTTTTCTATTTGCTAGTGTGAATGGTGAGATGTGTGTTTGTATCTCAGCTGTGTGTTTAGGAAGCGTGAAAGGGAGGAACTGCTGCACTGCTGCATGTCGAAGGTGTACTGAATGTAGTCCAGAGCAAGAGTTTTTATTTAACTGTAAAATAATTTCCACAGCCACTCATTGGAGCCATACAGCTTTCTATTCCGAACTCCTGAGATAAATTACAGGTCCTCTTGTTTTTGAGTTACTGAGGTTTAGATTAAATCCACTGAATTCAAGTGACCAGTCAAACAGGTTAATACCTATGAGGAATCAATAATAAATATAGCAGATTTTATGATGGTGGGTTGTAATTACTATAACAAAGTTTTTTAGGTTTTTTTTTGTTTAAGTCACAAACCAGAGTCAATGCATCCCCGATCCCTGGGGGTCACTTTGAAAACCATTGGGAAGATCAGAATGAGTTATGATGAATGGAAATTAATCTCTTCAATGAAGCACAGACACAGCAGACAACATTAATTCAGGCATGTTTTCTGTATTTGTCAATGCACATTTGTAGTGCTTTTCTGGCTGTACAATTAGTTAAATAGATTTTATATAAAAATCCAAAGAAAAGTCAAACTAATGAATTAGAAGGTAAGGTAGGATTTTGAGAAACAGTTTCAGCCATAGTTAGGAAAAAGAACAACATTCACTGGTGAAATGATCACAAACTTTGAAAGGATCGGCTGCTATATTCACCATGCACTCTCACACAGCCGCACAAATGCACATGCACACAGACTATAATGAAATGCCAATAATCTGTGAATTACATCATCAAATCCCTGCTGCTCTCTCTGTCCTCCTTTCCATGTTTAGCTTTTGGTATCTCACTCTAGTTAGTGTTTTGTGTGTGTGTGTGTGTGTGTGTGTGTGCGTGTGCGTGTGTTTGTGTGCACTACTGGCTCTGGATAAGGTTGTCTGCTAAATGCCACACATGTAAATGTAAATTAATTGCATGTAAGAGGAGAAGGTAGCAGAATGCTGTGGGTGGATTATACTTGTTCCCTTAGAGTGAAGACCACTGCAAATATATACAATTCATGGGGGCTCACTGAATGAATAGACCATGGTCTTCACCACCGTTATCAATACACCAACTGAACGAATAACTTTTGGAAGCATGGTGTTCATCACTCTATAGTACAGTTCCAGAGCTGTGTAAGATCAAAGCCAAGGTATCACAACACTTTTCAAAGACACTAGATGAGGTCTGTACGCTTAGGTCTGGTTACTGCACGATGTGGAAAAGCAGACAGGTGGTATAATGCATAAATGTGTAACTGGTTGTAGTCTGCGTTTTGTTTTATTTTATCCAACTGGGTCGACTCTTCATTTATTCTTATGACACAAACAAGCAGTCTCCCTGAGTGAATTGCCCTTAAACTGTTCTTTCTCCCATTCAACCATAATGCGAAAGGGGAAGAATTCACCCAAGTAACAAATTAAAATAATATAGAACAAAACCATACCTGATGACACAAACAAGCAGTCTCCCTGAGTGAATCGCCCTTAAACTGTTCTCTACAAAATAAACACGATGCGCAATGCTCACCATGTGCTCTCAACACATTTTAAAAGAAAATACAACAAAATTACTCAAAACGAAGGGTACAACAGCAAAAATAAACACACACGTAAATAAAATAACACTATTCACTCAAATCAAAATGGGTATATATAAATTTATACATATAAATGATGAAACAAGATTATTGAGAACTCAAAATTAAACCTACCTCTCCCATTCAACCATAATGCCAAAGGGAAGAGGACGATTCAAAACAGGAAATTACACAGACCAATGACATCATGACAATTAAAAGGGAAAGTACTCACACAAGTAGACAGCTACTTCAGGTATACATTCCCTTAGTTGTAATTCTACACATTAAATGTATGGAATATTTTCCATATACAATATTTTCCATTACAAATGCATACCTCTGATCACTAGCAAGTGGCCTGAATTCCCTTTCTAATTAGACCTCTTTGTTTAATTATTTCACTTATCTCATATTCCTCATGTTTTTTGTTTTGAGAATTTCAGAAATACAATTGCCATAATTCTAAAAACAATATTAGCAGTATCTCTTATGAAGGGGCAGGGGTTGGGGGGTATTGCAATTCACTAATTGTGAACAGCAGATTCTGTCGCTTTTGTGTTGTAGTTTAGACTGCGAAAACTGAGATAAAAAAACTTATTATTAATCATCTGACACAGTCATGTGACCCATTTAACGCAAAACAAGATGGTGGATGATGTTGTACTGCAGTTGTTGTGCTGGCTATCTAGTTTGATAACTTTATTAAAAATTGATGTAATTTTGTACAATGTTCATATTGCATTTTTAAATAAACAGCTGACAGAAACGACACAGCCCAAAGCTTCTTACGTTTTTACGCATGCATGTAGGCATTTTCAGATGTTTCACTGTGGGCGAGCAATTTTTGGAAAACGTTTGAAAAAACAGTGTGGACAAAGAGCATTTTAAAATGAAAAGGCAGTGTTCCGATCTATCGGGATTAATGTGGACGCAGCCTTAGCTAGCAAGGTTTTCGACATCTTAATGCAGATTTTTATTAAACTGGCTCCTTACCCATTACAATCTCTGGAGGCAAAATCAAAAATATATCAAGATATTTCCATGTACTTTTGGTGAAATATAGTTAATATAATATAATAATATACTTAAAGTTGAGTTGTCTTCATGGCTTCATGTTATTTGGCCACCATTCAGCAACCCTAAACTAACATCTGATTGGATTTCCCATCACATATGTTTTAAAGTAGCTATGAACATCAGTGTGTAATCTGTAGCCCAATCTGTGTTAGAAATAATGCCTATGCTATCACTGCAGTTAAGATTTATGCTGTTTCTGTAGAAACGGTGAAATACTCATGCATTGAAGGATCACATAAGCAGAAGTAGCACAGTATTAATACTAAATACAGTATTGCTGTAAGAGAGTCACAGCACTGCAGAGTTCAATGTTTTTCACCGTCTAGTACACCTAGTACGGCTGATAATGTTTTGGTGAATCAAGTGTACACTACTTGAGTTGCAGCCTACAGAACAAACCTTTTCACTCAGTTGCTGAAAAAGTCTGCACACACCCATAGGCTGTTATACTTCACTGAGTCATTTGTAGATGTTGGTGATATGATGAAATGCTATCCTTATTATGATATATCTACAGTAAGCCTTCTTAGATTAGAGAAGGTTTCAGTGCCTTTACACTATCAAAGGTCTTTGAACAACTGGACTTGCTATACAGACATTGTTAATTGTTATAGAGACATTTGAAAAAATAAGTACACCCCATGGAAATTGTTGGCTTTTTTGACATATTTGGACAAGAAAACATTTGATCCTCTTTGAAACAGTGCCTATTAATAAAGGTGTTACACATCAAATGTCACATGGGAAAAGTACACCCCTACATTTATCACACCTTCAAATCCATAAAATTAGATTCTGTATTCAAGATTGGTTGTCAGTGATTAGAACTTACTTAGGGAGTGCAGGTGGAACCTGTCTTATTTATACCCCTCTCATATCTAGTATCTGGCGTTCCCTTTGTTATTGAGATGTGTGGTGTCATCATGCCAAGATCTAAAGAGTTCTGTAAGGCCTTCAGAAAAAAAGGTCGTGGATGCCTATGAGTCTGGCAAGGGATTTAAATGGATCTGCTAGTAAGACTTGCAACTGTTGGTGTCAAAGTGCATGCTTCTACAATCAGAAAGAGATTACACAAATTTGACCTGCATGTGAGGCGAGCCAGGAAAAAGCCTTTGCAAGACTACAGTTTGCCAATGAGCATATAGTCAAAGACCATGCCTTTTTTAATAATGTGTTCTGTACAGACGAATGAAAAATAGAGATGTTTGGCCACATATTTGGTGCAGACATTGATTCAGCTATGAATTCTGCATCATATCATAGTGTGCTTGAAGATAATTGTGAGTCTGTGTCATCTGTCTGAAAGTTGAAGCTGAACC
Source organism: Ameiurus melas (assembly GCA_012411365.1). Classification (NCBI taxonomy): domain Eukaryota; kingdom Metazoa; phylum Chordata; class Actinopteri; order Siluriformes; family Ictaluridae; genus Ameiurus; species Ameiurus melas. Next base: position 17,209,483 of record CM022756.1, read on the forward strand.
GAAAGTGGACCTTTCAACAGGATAATGATCCTAAGCACACTAGCAAATCCACCAAGGAATGGCTCAAAAAGAAGAAATGGAGGGTTATGGAATGGCCAAGTCAAAGCCTGGATTTGAATCCCATTGAAATGTTGGGGGGATTTGAAACGGGCAGTACATGCAGGAAAACCCTCAAACATCTTGCAGCTGAAAGGATATTGCATGGAAGAGTGGTGAAACATTCCAGCAAACCTGGTGGACAATTATGCAAAATGCCTACAAGAAGTGTTTTGCTAAAGGGGCCAATACTAGCTTCTGAGACCAAGGGTGTACTTAATTTTTCCACAGAAGAATATCACATTTACTTATATTTCTGTTGAATAAATGATTGAAAAAAGCTCATTTTCTTTGTGGTTTAGTTCAAGTATATCAACTTTATTAATAGGCACTGTTTCAAAAATGATCAAATGTTTGCTTGTCCAAACATGTAAAAAATGCCACCAATTTCCATGGTGTGTACTTATTTTTTCACAAGACTGTATAGTGAGACAAATGCATAGAGTGTGTTGCAAGTGCTTAATCAGAGTTATCCAGATCTCTGCCATTTCTAATAAGAAAAGAAAAAACTGAAATGAAATAATTTTATTTAGTGCGCCTTGCTTGTTTTTAACCAAAAAAAAAAAAAAAAGCTAAAATATAGGACATTCAGAAAAACTGTTGATGCAGGACAATTAAAACAACAACCAGTAGTGTCCACAAACTACTAAGTGCGTCATTGAATTACACACATATTTACACCAATATTTTATTTTTTACTTTAGGGCGGTTGTGGATCAGTTGGTAGAGTGGGTTGTCCACTAATCGTAGGGTTGGCGGTTCGATTCCTGGCCTGGTTGACTCCACATGCCGAAGTGTCCTTGGGCAAGACACTGAACCCCAAGTTGCTCCCGATGGCAAGCTAGCACCTTGCATGGCAGCTCTGCTACCATTGGTGTGTGAATGAGACACAATGTAAAGTGCTTCAGATAAAAGTGCTATATAAGTGCACATTTACCATTTACTTTATTTTTTAACTACTTTTTAATATTGAAATTCTGTTGCATGTCAGAAAATATCTGAACATGATGTATTTGTGAAATTCTATACCATAATACTGTTTAAAAGTATGAAAATAAATTGGTTCTACATTTCTGAATGAAACTTAAATCTTAAAACCATGTAATCATGTAGACCCTTATAACTGTAATGTCTCAAAATATTGTATTATCTTCAAGTACTGCTTAGTCATTTACATAGGATACCTGTGTATTATTTTCTGTGTAATTAGTGTAAAATTCATATACCAACCCAGAGATCGATAACACACCATTTTTATAAAACAAACACAAGACACCAACATGGCAGCTTGAAGCAATAGCATGGCAAAATTAAAAGAGAACACAACAATACAAGAGAGCTAAATTTGTGGAACGCATGTTGGCCATTTTCCTGGCTAGCAAAGCAAGCTAAAAGTGGTTAATGTTTGCTAGCCAATACATTGTTAATACAAAATGAAGTTAAATATAGTTTCCTACACAGAAAATTCAAACCATAGAGACCAAACCTTGCTAAGTAAATCACATGGCTGACAACTAATTAGCTAGTTAGCAAGGTATTCAACAAAGTTAGCAAAGCAAATCTCAATTAGATGATGTTAGCAATTAATTAATTAACAGAAAATATTTTGCGTTTTGACTCTCTGGGTTTGTTAGCCACGTTTTACTCTGTACAATGTCACATGCTAATATTTTCAGTAAAAAATGTCAGATCTTGAGTATATTACGATTTTGGCAGAAGCAGTGAAAGCAATCCAATTGCAGTGTGTTAAGTATGAAAAATTGAAAGAAGCTTTTGTGGAACACAATGTAGATAGGATTTACTGTTTGTTGTAGCATAATATTGCCAGTAAATGAACTCTTCATTGAAAATAGCTTAAGTAAGATGTCTTGAGATACGTCAAAATTATATCAGGTCAATGTGCAAGGAAACTGCAAAGCTAATGAAGCACAATTTTGCAGGAATGTAGATCAGATTAGTAAGTGATTACTCGCTGATAACCAAATAATAGAAATTTATATTTTTGCTACATTTTTCTGTTCCTCTATTTTATTAATAATTTATGAACCTGTCAGGGGGTTAGACCCAAACTGTAGCGAGTCATAACAGATTACACCGGTTAAGGCAAAACATAGGGACATTTTTCAACTGTTCAGAAGCACAGTGAATTAACTAGAAAGTCCAGATAGTAGAACACTTATGAAGTCTGAACCTTTCTACATCACATAAAGAAACCCAATCGTCATGAATTACTGCAGCTTGGGTATTTAAAGAAAACCACAAACTACAGTAAAAACAGTTATGATAAATATTATGATGCTTGCTTCATGAATGCTGTTCAACTGCAACTTCCTGGGCCACTGTAGGTATTAGCTTTATTTATTTAGCCATCAATTTCTTAATTGATCAATTAAATAATCGTACCTTTTGCCAATTAATGCAAACTAATTCTTAGTAAATGCGTCTCTATGGCATCAGTGCAACTTGTGAAAAGTGTTATCTGCTTAATTAAATGTAGGGGTGTGTTATGCAATTCATCCTGTTTCCAGTTGCTCTTGTGTCAACCAAGCTGTAACCAGTACTGCCTAGGGGTATTCGCTGAAGTCACTTACACATACACAGTATTCTATGGACAGAACACTCAAAGTAGCTCAAAGCTGCCTGGTGAGGTTAAAAATGATTGATGTGCACATAAATGTTTCAGACTGGGTGAAGTTTCTCAGTGCTGCGCTTTGTGCAAATGTTTTTCTTCAACAATTATTTTACCTACATGTATGCAATCATGCATACACACAGGGTCAAACGCTTACCCATGTGAGAAGTTGCTGATTAGTGGATATAATCAGCTTTGAGGCCCTCTACACAGAAAGTGTATGTGTGTGAATGTGTGATAGCCTTACAGTGACAGCCTCAGGAGCCGCATGTCCTCAATCAGCATAAAAGGCCTTTTCTCATGGCCTCTGAACAGCTGAAAAATAAGTGCTGATGGCATATGGATGGCTGGGATCATTCATTTCCAGCTGTGCTGAGGAGCTCCTATAGTGTTAAGTCAATAATCAATAATGTCAGAAATAATGATTATTATCTGGGATGATATTTTGAGTATCTTTCTTTTTCACGTTCATATATTTTCGAAGAGCTTGGCTTTCTATAAGAGTTTTCTACTTTATTTAGCCAGTCCCCTTATTCGGTCATCCTCATTTTTGTTTCATTCATGCAATCATAAAGATGGGGCTAAACGAAGTGCACCGTTAGGTGAATATGAACAGTTAATTAACAATATTTATATAATTGAGCTATATATAAATATATACCTCAGTATTATAATATGCAGATTATATACGGTATATTGTATATACAGTATATCCCTGAAAGCTGGCTTCAAAATGTTTATTTGAAAACATGTTGGGTCATGTACTGCTATTTTTACACATTTTGTCCTGCTTGCACACTGTATTTATAATCCAATCTACACGCTGATCGGTTCAGTTACGTGAGGCCATAATGTTAGAAGGCATGAATAGATGAAATAGGAACTATGTTTACAATATAATTGCAGCAATTATTGATTATAACTGATCATGAGTCAATTGATAGAGTTGTCTTAATGAATCATTATTTCTTATAAGAAGTTAGTTGAGGATGTAATTATATTAGTATAAGACAAAGATTATAATGTAATGGTTGGGGAAGCACAGTGGTGCACAGGGTAGTGTTGGCGCTTCACAGCTCCAGGGTCCCTGGTTTGATCCTGAGCTTGGGTTACTGTCGGTGTGCTTTTTTGCATGTTCTCCCCATGCCTGTGTGGGATTCCTCAGACGTCTCTGGTTTCCTCTGACCTCCCAAAAAAACATGCCGGTAGTTGGACTGACTACTCGACTTGGTACGTTTACCTGACAACAATGTACTAAAAACGGAGAAGTGTTTCATGTACAGACGACAACGTTGTCAAAAGGTCTCCGTTCACACAGATCCGCGAACGAGACTAAAATCGCTGTATTATGCATGCCAGGCCAGTAGTTGGCGATATCACTTTGTAAAGAAACAGTACGCGCCTGCGCACATAAGCATTCATGTCAGCGTGTCCGCAATATTGATCCGGTTAAGACTGCCCTATAAACGAATACAAGTAAAAATAGAAATATAAACATTATTGTGCTTTGTATCCAGAAAAAACACAATAACGTTTACATTTCTCAAATGATTTCAATGGTTTATGATCTACGTGGAGTACAAAAAAGTTCTGTCTCCAGTTACTTAGAATCTCGATAGTTAATTTTATTCATTGTCATAAGGAATTGTGAAAACTCATGATTATCAAGCATAGATTCGGCTTATTTTTCTTAGTTAATAAATGCTGAAACGTCCCTAATGTAATATAATTTAATGTACATGAACTGTGCATGAACATTTTTCATTGTGGAAATGGATTTTTCTGTCTTCAACCGCATCTTTTAGCATTTCCTGTGCTCCAGGTGAGAATTCTGTTAACTCGTAAATTTTTAAATACTAACACCCCCCAATAGTGCAAATAGTGAGATACTGGCAATCAGTCTGCTTTCTATATTACATTAGCGACATAAGGATACAGATATACTCCAAAACAGACAATTGCAAAGATAATTATAAGGTTCGTCTGCGTAGATGTGGGTTAATAATATGGCGTATGTAACAAATGCGTCTCCGCTGGTTGCAGTAGTGATGCAGTAAATCTACACTTTGCTGGAGAAGCGTCAATAAATTTAAAATCATGAGCAGCACAAACAGTAGTCTTGTAGTCCGACATTGTCGTTTTGAATGTCTCGTGCGTTGATCTGAAGTTCTCGTGTGCATGCCTATAGACTGAATATGTAATACACGTGCACATGATATCATCGTTTTCACAAATTCTCATTTTTGTACGTTTCCATGGAGACGATAATGTCATCATTTTCAAAAACTTGCACTTTTAAACCGGTTTTCCAAAGTTTGCGTTTTGAGGTCCTGAAACGCCATTGTCGTGTAAACGAACAGCCAAACCGCATGAAAAGTTTTAGTTGAAAACATTGTCGTGTAAACGGCCCCTAAATTGCACCTAGGTGTGAATGCGTGTGTGCATAATGCCCTGCTCTGGATAAAAACATTACTGAAGATTAATAAATGTCAGTAAGCTTCAATGACAATCACAGTACACTGTAAGTGAATTTCCATAATGATGATATTGTTCATCATGAAAATTCCCCAGACAGTAATCGCTTGATTAAGTCTGTATTACTGTCCAGAGTCTAGTGTCCTATCAGCCTAAAAGAGACAATGGAAAGATGGTGAAGTGGGGCTGCCATAACAGCTGGTACTCAAAGTTAAATCTCAAACAAAAAGAGCACCGAAACATTGAGCCACGAAAGCAAACCTCTCCCATCAGCTGTAAAAACTATCCTTGCTTTCACTGAATCCACAGTAGTACTGAAGTATTATAGTTTTACATAAAAAAAAGAACTTCTGATAAGCACTTGAAAGCACTAAACGGTAATGTATAACTAGGGTGGATCAAGTGATTTGTTAGCTTTAGAAAACAAACACGCTTTTCTACTCTTTGATGTTGGTTTTACCTCGACAATCTATGATTCATATAATTTTTCATATGAACACAAGAAATGGCTAAAGTAGAGTGTGTAAAATGAGTAAAGTCAATGGAGGAGTGAGAGCATGTGAAGGCAGGACTGGGATTTCCAAAAAGTGTATCGAGTGTATCCTGAAAACTTGATGTGATACCCAGTGCTATATATAGCCATCTATTTATGTGGTGAATGTGCAACTGAAAATCATTACTGTGTGTGTGTGTGTGTGTGTGTGTAGGGGGAACTTGATTTACAGAAGAGTGAACTGTGGAGAGAGTACTGGCTCCAGAGGAGTGACATGAGACCTGACTAGACTTGAGTAACTCTACAGAAACAGAAACAGAGAACTTAAGCAACATCAAGACTTGCAAAAGGGGGTGTGGCATATAAACAGGGACAGGATTTTCATGGAAATCTTCAAATCTACATTTAGTACATGTAGTATACGGGCTCGTCTTTCCATCCAGTAGTTGGTACAAGGTTTTATAGTTGGAACAATTTTTGTTTCAACAGTCATTCAGTGTTAAAATGTAGAACTGTAGAAGAGTGGGTCTGTTTGCGAGCTCTTATTGGCTGCTTGATTGGACTTATCCTGCAGGATCAGTAATACTCACTAATAGAGAGAGAGAGAATTCACACACACACACACACACACACACACGCACACGCACACAGAATGTTCTGCAGCTAAAATATGACTGCTGACTCACCAACTACAAACAGTTCCAGTTGGGCTTCAGGCCACTTGACAAGAGGAAAAAGAGAAGCAAAAAGATAAACACACACACACACACACACACACACACACACACACACACACACACACACACACACACACACACACACAGGTATAACTACCTTTGTGAGGTATAACCCCATTTCCATTCGTAGTGGTATGCACAATGTTACTATGCCTACACCAAACACTGAACACAACCCCTAACCATACACTGTATCTAACTTCAGTGTTCACCCCTGACAGCAACCAGACAATTTCTAGTTTGTTTTAGTCTTTATGTGTGACTGTTTATTTTGGTCTTATGTGTACATTCATTTCCACTAGTGTCAGACCAAATATTGACCCAAATTTTCTGATTTTTCCATTACAGTGAACCCATGTCAGTTGACCTATAAAAGAGTACAGTCACTCCAATTACAAGATATACAGTCTAAATCAGAGTTCAACTGGAGAGCCATGGTATGTATTTCTGCACATTGTAACATATGAAAAAACTGGCCATAGCTCAGTGCAGTTAAACATGAAACATGACTGTAGCAGATCCTCCATTGTGACCAATCACATCAATTTATAAAGGCAGCTGGTTTTTATTACAACTTACCTTCTCTAATCTTGTCAATGAACTGATGACATGACTGGAAAAAAAAGTTGACAACAAAAACTGAATGTATGCAGTTATTCTGCACTTTAAGCCCAAACCAGATGTTGTGAATGGCGCAAATCTAAAGTGGTAATGTGAAGCTCCACTGTAAATATAAAGCATAACTCCTTCCCACCGATGTGTCTGATCTATAGCTGTGAACTAATCAAAAATGGTTAGACCTTAAAAGGTAACTGTTGTTGCCATTCACTTAGCTGCTTTGTATTTTAAGCATGTAATTTATCTCAAATTATACTTGAATATCACTGATCTAGATGGGACATTACTAAAGGCATGACTCAGTTTGTATATACCCCTAGAAAAAAAAGATCCTCTGTAGAGTTATTTTCACAGTTTTTGCAAGGTCTTTTATGATAGTAAAAGAAATAATCAGTTCATACAGGATTTTGCTGAGGTTTTTGTGATTGTCGAGGACAAAAAAAAAACTTGTTTCTGCTACAGCTTTTTAAAATTTTTTGCAATGCACAGTGATGTTTGTTGGAAAATAAGACCTTTTGGCTGTGCTCCTGTTCGATGCACATGAATCAGAGGCCTTTTGCTGAATGCACCCTGTGATGATGTCACATGATGTTTTGGCCCAAATCTGTGGTAATTTTGAAAAATTGCACGCTCCTCTAAATATTGCAGAATCTCCTTGATTTTGCGTTCATTTCTGTAATGGAAAAATCACAAAATTCTGGGGAAACCAATTAAAGGTCATTTTTGTTTTCCCGAACAATCAAGATCTACATAGAAGCTGTAGATTCTTATACACATAAACCCTCATCAACTGGAGGCTACAGCCTGGTGATTGCTGAGGATGGTACCGCTTGAAGTACCATGGAAATGGTTTTGGACTTCAATTCCACATGGACCGTCTTGCTGTGGTTGCTGGGATTATGGTCACTGCTATGGCTTTAGGACTGCAATTACCACATACAAATTTGCACTCAAGTCTCCTTTAGTGAACAGTGGACTAGTTCAACAAAACAGACTTCAATTAAAAACCATAATAAACTTTCTTTAACTTTCACAAAAGTTCTGTTGAAAGAATCTGTTGTTACCCAGATGAGGATGTGTTCCCTTCTGAATCTGGTTCCTCTGAAGGTTTCTTCCTCATATTATCTTAGGGAGTTTTTCCTTGCCACCGTCTCCACTGGCTTGCTCAATAGGGATAAATTTCTGAGACACAATGTCTGTTGTTAAAAGCGCTATATAAATAAAAATGAGTTGAATTTAATTGAATACATTTGTCTACAACAATAAGACTGAGTTGCTTTAATTACTAAACTGAACGTTCAACTAGCTAAAATAAGCAGAGAAACTTGGCTGGCTACAATAACTAATGATTCTTTGAATAATGCTTGGCACACTAGCTAACGTCGGCTACTCTTATAACGTATAAAATCAACTAATTAAGCCCATTTGTAAATGGCTATTTACACATAAATTGTTCTGTTACAACACTTCTGCAGGGAATGCTGCATACTTTGAGAACATGTTTATATCATGTAAACATCACATAGACAATCATTTAATTTTACAGCATGGTGGCCATATGGCTTTACATTGCTCTATACACAGTGATGTCATCAGCTCTCCATGTCTCTAATGTCTATATGTATGGTTACAATATACACAGACAGCCTTTCCACATGTCTGGCCTCAAACACACTAAAGCATTTTAAGTTCATATCAGAAGAATGCATCTTCTTTTACCCTTAACCTGTCCTTGCACATAACTCACTATTTTCCCCCACCAACCCCTGGAATGAGTCCTATCAGGTTGACTACTACAGCTGCTACACAACCACACACATACACCCTCTGCCACAAACACACTTGCTTACAAGACCGTTTCAGTTAAACCCGCAGCAACTTCAGCACACAGTGGAAGCGACCGTGACAAGACCATAACAAAAGCAGCAGTTGCTTAGACGGTCCATGAACCATGAAGCACACTGAGTAGCAGGTCACATGCTGTTGTTCTTTTCCCTGATAGAGTAAGAGTGAGTGTGTGAGAGGACAAACAATCTGTGGACAACAAGATGATGAGGGAAGGAGATAAACCAAACAACAGCAAGGAAGAACTGAATGGTGTGAGCTGCTGGGGAAAAGATAGAAAGGTGCAGAAAGAAAGGAACAGAAAAGAGAGTGAATGAAAGCAAGTGAGGTGGAGGAAAGTTGTACTCATCAGCATTGCTACGGCAACCAAGCATATCCCACTTCCTTTGACGTAAACGCAAGAAAAAATCAAAGTTCACTTCAAGTGCTCATTCTTGTAATTGCTCTCTCTCTCTCTCTCTCTCTCTCTCTCTCTCTTTCCCTCTCTCTGTCTCATCTTTGCCATTTATCGCCTACATTTCCCAATAATTGCTTAAATATTCCTATTCAGTGTAGTTCAGGGCAGTGTTCCATCTCTGCAGGTCTATTCTTATCAGTACAGCAGTGGCCAGTGAGTCCGAATGTGTGAGTGTGAACTCAGCTTCTGTTGAACAACTGAGCTGTTGGACGTCGTTCAAAAAAGATTCATTTTGGCTACAGTAAATATGGCTGACTGGATCAGTGCCACATGCAGCAGACAGAGAGAACAATCTGTATTTGCTTTCCAAAATGCAACAGTGTGTGAGAATACCTGAGAGGAAAATGTATAATAATAGTAATAAGATTTGCCTGCTTATGCAAAGATAGCTATCTGCAAATTGCTCTGGACCATTCTTCCTCTTTTTCTAATAACTTCCTTTCTTTTTTTCTTTTTTTCTTTCTTTCTTTCGGTCTCGGTCTCTCTCTCTCTCTTTCTCTCTCTCTCTCTCTCTCTCTCTCTCCCTCAGTCAGAGCCTATTTCTCAATTGTAAGAACACAAAGAACAAACTTGTGTTCTCGTGAAGACCGGTCTTGCCAGGCTAATTTGAAAGAACTAACTCGGAAGGACAAGAGGATACAGATCTTTGCGAGAATTGACATGAGTGAGTTCACAAGGACACAAAATCACATAAGAAAGCATATTGAGAAATGGCCACAATGTAATCTCAGTGAAGGCCACCCTAGATACAGTGCTGTGAAAAAGTATTTCTTCTGTTTTTGTGTATATCTCGCACTAAATATTTTTAAATATTCAAACAAAATACAACATAAAACAAAGGCAACCTGAATGAATACAATATAGTTTCTATTTATATATTTATTTACTGAAGCAAAAAAAAAAAAAAGATCTGACACCTGTTACCCATGTGAAAAACTAATTTCCCCCTTAAAATTCTAATCTGGTTGTGCCACTTTTAGCAGCAATAACTGCAACCAAACGCTTCCGATAACTGGAGATCAGTCTTTCACTTACTTCTAGGACTAGGATTTACTCCTATGCTTTGGATCATTGTCTTGCTGCATAATTCAGTTGTGCATGAGTTTCAATTTACGAACTGAAGACTGGATATTCCCCTTCAATTACTGCAAGTTGCCCAGACCCTAAAGCAGCAAAGCATCCCCACACCATCACACTTCAACCACCATGCTTGTCTGTAGGTATAATGTTCTTTTTGTGGAATTCTGGTTTACGCCAGATGTAACAGGACCCCTGTTTTGTAAACAGTTTCACTTTTGACTCATCAGTCCACAGACCATTCTCCCAAAAGATTTGAGGATCATCAAGGTGTGTTTGGGCAAAATTCAGAGGAGATTTGATGTTCTTCTGGGTTAACAGTGGTTTAGCTTTGGAGATAATGGCTCTAAGGGAGATAATGGCTATGGAGATAATGAATCTTTGGAGTCCCAGAGCCTTTGAAATTGAAGCTTTGTAACCCTTCCCAGACTGATGAATTTCAATCACCTTCTTCTTTATTATTTCTGGAATTTCTTTAATTTTTGCAGTTGTGTATATTGGGTAAGACTGTAACCAACTTCATCCCAAAATCTTGAAAACCTCTATTGAGGTGTTGTCACTGGATTTGGAATTCTACTACGTACAGTGCATCCGGAAAGTATTCACAGCGCTTCACTTTTTCCACAATTTCCATTCCATATGTACATGTGCTTTTTTTTTGTTTTTTATTTTTAAGAAATTTGCAAAGATTTCAAACAAACTTCTTTCATGTTGTCATTATGGGGTATTGTTTGTAGAATTTTGAGGAAAATAATTAATTTAATCCATTTTGGAAAAATGGACATAACAAAATATGGAAAAAGTGAAGCGCTGTCAATACTTTCCGGGTGACCTGTATTACTACATAGAGTAGAATTAGTCTTCTCTTAAACATTTCTCTTCCTTATATGAAGAATTCATCACATTTCATAATGTGATATCGCTTTTATTCAACAGTTCTTTTCTATTATTCAGTTTTCTGTTAATAAGAAATTCATATCAAGTAACTGACATTTCAGACACAATGTGGCAAAATATTTTTGTTTTATTTTTACTCCATCAATGAAAATGTCAGTTCTGTAATACTAAATATCAGCACTCTTGGACTGCTGTTTGACCAACCAAATAAGTGGACCAGTGTATAGGCCTCTGTATCTGTCAGTCCCAGTGAATGAGGCATGGTCTCTTATAAAACTAATATAATTCAAGGTGTAAAACTAAGTGAAAATAAGCATGTATTTTTGTGTATGTGTTTATGCATTAAAGCATGTTTACATACCTGCATTGTGACTCAGAGAGGGGATTTAAGAAATGCACGTGCAGACATGCAGGTACACTTCCAAAAGCATGCTGTGCGTATCTAAGGTGCTGTGCATCAGGAAAATGCTGAGTAGCTGAGCAGGAAAGTATCTCAAAGTGCAAGTGATTATATTTCCATGTCTTTTTGTGCCTGAGTGTCAAAATTAATTGCGTCTTGATTATGTTTTTGGTGTGGGGGCATAGTTGCTTAGTGAACATTTGCCTCGCACCTCTAGGGTTGGGGATTTGATTCCTGCCTCTGCCATTTGTGTGTGTGCCCTGAGTTTGCATGTTCTCCTCATGCTTCAGGGGTTGTGTTGTATTCTGATTGGCACTGAATGTGTGTGCGATGTTACTTGATATTAATGTCTTGTGCCCTGCAATGGGTTGGCACTTTATCCAGCGTGTCCCCTGCCTTGTGCCCCGAGTCCCTGGGGATAGGCTCCTGGCTCCTCTGTGTCTATGAATACTAAAAGTGTTATGGAAAATGGATGGATAGATGGATGGATGGATGGATGGATGGATGGATGGATGGATGGGTGGGTTATGTTTTAGGTTTATTAAATTCACCTATTCTGATTAACTAAACTGATCCACCTCATTTTATCAATACTAAAACTGACTGCCAGTTGTACTAAGCCCAAATATCCAGAAAGTGCAGATTTGCAGTGAGATAAACTGCATTACAGAGAGGCTATCCAGTTGAGGCTTAATATTAGATATTCTTTTTAAAAAATTATTATAAAATCTCAGACTGTACCCTATTTGGTTGACTGTAATACCTAAGGGCAGGTAAGGAGCAATTCTCAGTATTAAGCCATCCACTACTGCTTCTTCTCCATTCTTTCTCTAGTGAAACATAAAACACTCACCAAACACTTTATTAGGAACACGTGTACACCTACTCATTCATGCAATTATCTAATCTGCTAATTGTGTGGTGGCATTTTAGTACATAAGATCATGCAGATATGGGCCAGCAACTTTGGGTAACGTTCACATCAACAATCAGAATGGGGAAAAATGTGATCTCAGAGATTTTGGCGGTGGCATGATTGTTGGTGCCAGACGGGCTGATTTGAGCATTTCTATAACCGCTGATCTCCTGGGATTTTCACACACAAAGGTCTCTAGAGTTTACTCAGATTGGTACAATAAAGAAAAACATCCAGTAAGTAGCAGTTCTGTGGCCGGAAACGACTTGTTGATAAAATAAGGCAACAGAGAATGGGCAGACTGTGTTCAGCTAATAGTAATGCTACTGTAACTCACACAACTGCTCTGTACTATTGTGGTGAGTAGAAAAGCATCTCAGAATGCACAACACATTGAACTTTGACACGGATTTGCTACAAGAGCAGAAGGAAACATCAGGTTTCACTTCTGTCAGCCAAGAACAGAAAGCTGAGGCTGCAGTGGGCACAGGCTCATCAAAACTGTAAAAACATAGCCTGGTCTGATGGATCTTAGAATTTGATGCTAACAACAAGAATGTATAGACCCAACCTGCCTTATATCAACAGTCCAGGCTGGTGGAGGTGGTGTAATGGTGTGGGGAATGTTTTCTTGGCACTCTTTTGGCCTTGAATACCAACCAATCATTGCTCGAATGCCACAGCCTATTGGATCATTGTTGCTGACCATGTGCATCCCTTCATGGCCACAATTTACCCATCTTCTAAAGGCTACTGACTATCTTGTTGAATCCATTGCAAGAAGAAGTGAGGTTGTTTTGAGACCAAAGGGAGGCCCTAACCAGTATTAGTATAGTGTTCCAAATAAAGTGCTCCGTGAGGGTATATTTTAACTTTTCACATTCTCTCACATAGTTAGTGGGTTCACGCTACACCAGGCCTTAGTTCTTGGCTTTCCTTCACACACACACTCACACACACACACACACACACACACACACACACACACACACACACATACACACACAGCGTGAATAAAATACTTTTTGTGTCTCTCCATCATGGCTCTGAACATATATAGAATATCCTTCAAGGACAAGGAACAACAACTTCCAAAGCTTTTGACTTTCCCTCATCAAGCACAGCATGTCATTTGGAGAGGTGTATTACCTTGTGAGCACAAAGGTGTGTTTTTGCCAGAGAATCGTATGATATATTGGGGTTTTATGCAAGAAGTGAACATTATCGTGACCCAAAAGAAGACATACTTTAAGGGAGAGATCAAGGCAGAGGAGGGCTGAGTTGAAGTGGACAAATGCATTTTTCTATAACTATACCGGCCAAATAATGGGACATCCATGGACACCTTTGGTCAGTCCGTCCTCATTGGGATACATACTTCCTCAATTTTCTCAGTCTTCACAGTACTGTTTCATTCAGCACACAAAGAAACAGTTTATTTATTTATTAAATATTTATTAAATATCTATCCTTCATACACTTGAGTGGGTGCTGACAACTAGAAGTGCCTTTGAAGTTCCTCACGGCAGGCTTTTAGTTTTGGCAAAGGTGGAGGGTTTTTAAAATCCTGAATCAGTTCCTAGATTTAACCATAATTAATATAAACACAGTGATTTGTAACCAAGTGAATGAACTCAATGTACTGCAGGCAGGGTGGTGTACTGAATGAACCAAAGCTTCTCTACCACAAGGCCACAGGACGCAAGACCATGCATAAATTAGTCTGCCTGAGGGACACATATAAATAGTCAAATGTAATCCCCTCCCTCTCTCTCTCTCTCTCTCTCTCTCTCTCATTCCATCTCCATCATCCCTTCCTCTCATCACCCCCCTTACTCTCGGACCATCTAGTTCTGAGCTAGTACAGACTGGTTTTGGGTCCTTCAGGACTGGCATGGTACGACTGGAAAATGACTCACTATGGCTTTGATTAAAAATCCATTCAGTGGAGATTGTCAGCGATGGGTATACAACATAATACAATTAGGAATATTTTTTCTACATTAGCTTTAATCATCAATGCTATGAAATATAATGACAATTTGTCATATAAATATAAATATAATATAAATTAAATATAACTAGACAAATTGTCATTATATTTCATAGCATTGATGATTAAAGCTAATGTAGAGTGGTTCTATAAAGTTCACAATGTGTACTGTATTCACATTTTTAATGGTTTGTTTGTTAATCAAAATTAATTCAAGGACTCCAGGAAGTACTATAGTTTCTAAGAAGCACTGAGTGTTATTGGAATTACTTACTGGTAATATTCAATGAATTTCACAGACAAACCTTTTTTTTTTAAATTACAATCCCAAGTCTGTGTAAAATGTAAATAAATGTAAACAAAAACAGAATGCAATGATTTGTAAATCTCATAAACACATGTTATTCACAATAGAACATAGAAAACATATCAAATGTTTAAACTGAGGAAATGTACCATTTTAGTAAAAGATAAGGTCATTTTGAATTTGATGGCAGCAACACGTCTCAAAAAAGTTGGGACAGGAACAACAAAAGGATGGAAAAGTAAGTGTTACTAAAAAGAAACTGAATGAACACAATGAAAATGAACATAAAGTAGCACACAAAATAAAAACAGTAGCCACTTAAGTTACCATAACACCGGCACCAGAGTAGCTAACTTTTTTTATTTATTTAGTTTATTTTTATTATTTTACATTAAATTTAGCTATGTTAGGACTGTTTGGTGTGTAAAAAAATTATAATGATATTTTAATGAATATTTTAAGGGCCTTGCTCAAGGGCCCAACAGTGATAGCTTGACAGTGCTGGTGTTTGAACTCCTGATCAGCAACAGAGAGCCTTTAACCACTGAGCCATAGTGGCTATAATGATGATTAGTAGGAGATGATAGGACTAGAACTGAATCAAACCCCAAGCGAAGCATCTAAAACTTTTGTTGTAAATGATGTAGAAACCAAATCATTAAAAGTACAGAACCCAGTGAATAGAGATCGTGTTTCTGTTCATCTGTATGAGTGAGTTGCAGAGGTGGAAATGTAAACAGCCGAATTGGTGTGAGAGTTGTTAAAACTGCATGAAACAGCTACACCAGTGTGAGGGTCATCTTCTGAAAACCAAATGTGTGTATGTATGTATGGGTACATTTTTGCACACATAAGGTACAACCCATAACTAAGTGGACAGTTGTTTGGCAGACATTCCTATAATACTCACCCAATAAAGATACAAATAACATCAAATTAAAGCTGGCACTTTCTGCACTTTAACCTCACTGCTTCATTTCAAAACCAATATACCAAAATAACTAAATGCACTGTGTGTGTTTTGTGTCTGTGTATGTGTGTGCGCGCATTGTATAACCTTCACCTTGCCTCACCCATCCTGACATGGTTTGAGTTCAGACCGCACTTCTACATCTGTAGCACATCTGTCAATCTGTCTGTCTCATTCTCCATCTCTATGGTGGCATCAACCCCCCTTGGTGCCCGTAGCGAACCACAGCAGTCCTGGACACACTGAGAAGACACACGTGGCAGCACCACAGCACTGCTGCTGCCACGTGTGTATGCTGTATTAGGGTGGAGACCAGCCAGAACTTTACAGTCTCCCACTCTGTCTGTGTGTGTGTGCGTGCACGCATGTGTGCGTGTATGTGTGTACCAGATTTGCTTGCTAACATATCCCAATTTACCATTCTAGCATACCATAATATTTTCTGCATATTAAGAGCAGACATTTTCATTACTGGCTCCCTGTGGCAATACAATACAATTTTATGGGTTCGTATTTTCATATGAACCCATTTTCATATAATTTTCAAGTAATAGTGTAGAGAATCTCCTTCTCAACTACAGCCAAAACTCATTCATGCCAATAAGCTGGAAAAAGGCTCACATCATATTATACAGAAATAATCTGCTGTCCAATATGGATGTCACTGCAAGTATCATAGTCTAATAAAATATGAGTATGCAGTGTAGTGACTGGTGACTGAGGCAGCACCACTGCTGAGACTATCCCCCCGATGTCATCCTCACAGTATTAACTATAGTGGGCAGTGGTAGCTCTGTTGTTAAGACACTGGAAGGTCGTGAGTTCTAATCCCAGCACTACCAACCTGCCACTGCTGGGTCCTTGAGCAAGGCCCTTAACCCTGCCAAATGCCAGAATTGTAATGTTAATCCAGAACGTGGTGCTAGCCATGTAACTAGCTTATATAGGTAATGTTTACCTACTAAAATGGTAGTCCCTTGGTTAATCTTATTTTATATCATCATACAAATTATAGAATGAAAATAGGACATTAACAAGTTACTTAGTGATTCAGCAATTTATATTCAGCTATTCCAATGACAAACCAACAGTATAACACTGACCACTAGCTTTATTTATTCAGTACCGTATTTTATGGCACTATTACCTAGAAATTCAAAGGTATTTATATTTAGTTAACACAAAACACCCTTCTTTCAACACTAGGTACCATTAGCACACTATAATTTTTTTCTCCTAATTTAGTCCTGACCAATTCCTACTCACTGCTCATGCTCCATCAGAGCGCAGCGTAACACACCCTGAAAGCGCTATCCAACCTCTGGCCATGGATGGCTGTGGCATTATTGGGACTCAAACTTGGAATCTCCTGATGAAAAATAGGAGCATTTTATATATATATACATATATATATATATATATATATATATATATATATATATATATATATATATATAAGAGAGAGAGAGAGAGAGAGAGAGAGAGAGAGAGAGAGAGAGAGAGAGAGAATATTATTATTATTATTATTATTTTTCATTTTGCACGGTTCAATTTAGAGAAGTTCAGGAATGTGAAGGGAGAAAGTAACGGTGAGAGAGAGAAAGTGAGAACAAAAGATAATTACAGAAGCACAGAGTCTACATTGGGAACAGTTGTATTACACACCCACACTCTGACACGCAGAGTGAAAGAAAGCAAACACCTACGCACATCAACCTCCCAAGCCCAGACAGAGTTATTTCACTGGCATCCCTCTTTAGATCTCTCCCAATCTTTCTTACTCACTTTATTTAGCTATTCCTATGTTCTCACTTCACTATTCTCTACTCCTCCTTCCCCTATTCTCTCTACCTCCCCATCTGCCTCATATTAGATGTTGCCACGAAGACCCAGTCTGGAGTCTCGGCTGGGAAAATCCCCACAACTCTGATCATTATTATCCTCATAGTAAAGAGTAAAGGCACAAATGTATGCAGCTCCAATAACACCCAAATTTGGCCCAAGTTCTCTCTCCTTCACCATCTGCATGTCTCACACACTGTCTATCTCCCTCCAGCTCTCATCCACTTGAGCTCTTTTTTGGTGCCATCTTTCTTTCTCACCCCCTCTCTACTTCATCGTCTCTGTGTCTCTCTGTCTTCCATCCCTAAACTGAACACGGTTCTCTTCCAATTCTTCATTCAAGCCCAAAAAACCATTTTTATACAGATAAGACAGGAGCAACCTGCACACACAAACATACATACTGTATATACATACATATATATGTACATGCACACACTATAGCATGTCTGCAAGAGGTGCCATGCACAAAAGAAAATAAAAGGAGACTAGAGGTTGAGCAAGTACTGTGTCAATGCTAGATTGGCTCTGTTTCAACATTCACAGCAAGTACACTACATCCCCCAGCACCAATCACATTGCCAACTTAACATGAAAAGCTCATACACTTGCGCCCTGCTGCAGAAGGAGCCATCACAGTTGCTTTTCTAACACTCTGGGAAGAAGCTACACTATTTATAATGATCTAGAACTACTTTCTCTAACCCCAGCCCCAATCTTATTCAGTATAAGCTAATTTTAGCTCAGTAGTAGTGTGGGATATGTTACACCTCATGCTGCACACACAAAATGTCATGAGAAGCATTTCAGTGAAGCACATCTGAGCTGTTCACATAAAGTACTGTAAATATGATGAAGTGAGACGGCAAAAAAAGGCAGTAATGACAAAAATCCTATACCGCAGCATATACTCAAAACTTAAATGCATCTGAAAACTTTCACAAATGACCTGATTGAAGACAATCAAGTCTTGCATGATTCAAATGACTTTCATTTCAGATTTATTATAGTGAACTTTACATGGCTTACTAATCTGTATTGTTCTTAGTGTAAAGCCAAGGAGACAGATGGTAACTGCACTCTGTAGCAGCAGGTGGACATGAACAATTACACAGTGTAGTTACAATGAACATACTACACATGTACAACTACACAATTGCCCCACAAATTCAGACGTTTTCAATCTACTATCTCAAGCTAAATCTACTGAAAAAGCACATGGAAGGAAGCAAAGGAAATGAAACTGATCCTGGCAAAACTGTACGATTCAATTTTTCTTAATTACTTCTTGGCCAGGCTCATGTTGTGTGTCAGAATCACAGCAGTAATGATATTATTATTTGAGTGCTACTTGCTAAGTAGACTGAGGAAAATTCTTTTCTTGTTATTTTTACTCCTTTTTTCTTTTTGTTTCATTCAAACAAATACTCCCTCTTGACTTCCTGCAAAATGTGTTTTCTTAAATTTATGCCAATTTATTTCTCTTTGTTGTTTTTGAAAATAAGTGTATCACTTGTCACATTATGTCTTATTATCCTTCTGACTAATTTGAAGCGAAATGACTGAGTACAGAACTGCCCTTACCTGTACTGTCTTTGCTGCTGTTGCTGCCTTGGTGTGAACGTAGCTCCTCTGACTTGTAGAAGTCAATACTAGCATATGTGTTGAGATTTGAAGCGTTGCTGCTCAGACCTCCTGTTCCTCCAGGACCTCCAGGTGCTCCACTACCCAAAACAGATGAAAAGAGCCGAGCTGCTGTTTGGCCAGTAGTCTGAACATCAACAACAAGATGTGAGCTCTCTCTTGTAGCCAAGTCTAGGTCTATGTAGTTGAGCCCTTGCTCTGTAGATGAGGTCTGGGTAGTATTTATGTTAGTTAATCCATGGTTAGCATGCTGATTTGGGATATCAAGCAAATTTCCACTGCCACTCAAAATGCCATCCAAACCAAGTCGCCGTGCTATGGCTTGGGTGTGCTCACTGATCATGCACATGGAAGAGGAGGAACTTATGGGGCATGAGGACAATGAAGAAGGTGCCAGGAACGTTTCAGAACAGTGGCGGCGGCGAGCTTGAGGGTCTGCCCTTATTACCTTAGCACCATGATCTGGATTTGGGGCTTTGGACATTGGAAAATCTAAATCAAGACCCAGGCTTAGTGTGGGACCCATGGCTTCTTGTCTGTCCAGCTTTGATTCTTTAAGTGTTGTCGAGCTGGTGGTCGTGTCTGAGCTCAATCCAAAGACCATTTCTGTGTAGTCTGCACATGGTATAGGAGAATCAAGTGACTGAGATGCCGAAAGAGGTCGATGTCCACTTTGTACCATTTCTACCTCAGCCTCTTCATTTTGTGGTGTTGAGCTTTGCTCACCCCAAGCTTTGGGTGCTGATGTAGGTGGCGTTGGAGGAGTGGGAAAAGAAGGGAAACCAAGGGGAGTGAGGGAGAAGGATGATTGTGAAGGGGAGGTACCAAGCTCCATGTTGACATATTCTGAAGCAACAGATGGAGGGACAGCAGAAGAGGTGCTGCAGGGATGAGGTAAGAACCCAGCAACACAGGAAGTGGGCCTAGGCAAGGGGCGTTGTGAGCTGGCATGAATGGAACTACTCTGCCTAGGTACTGTAACTACTTCTCTGACTTCTCTGATGCTTCTCTCACCCTTGAACTCTATACTGACATACTCACCAGGACTTTTAGGCTCAGGTGGGGCTGGTGTCTCACGGACCCTTGGTAAGGTATTGGCTTTAGTGACATCCACAAACAAACTAAGAGGACGATTCCTTTGTCCCTGTGCTTGTTTAGCTGACCCAGACCCCAATCTCTGTTGCAGAGCCCCACTATTCTTTACTTTAGCTCCTGCAGCTGTCCTTCTCACCTGGGTGAGCTTTTCTTCACACTCCCCCAGACTTTCATTGCTAGCTGAGCTGGATGAGTACGATGAGGAGGAAAAAGACAAGTGCCTTCCAACTCCAGGTTCTTGATAATGAGATGTACCCCTACAACTGCCAAGTCCTTGACCTCCACCATTTCCATATTCACTGCCTAAGCACTTTCCTCTTCCTGAACCATCCTCAAAGTGTTTAGGGGTGCTGTGTTTATAAGAACGGGGTAGGGAATAGTAAGAATATACCATTTTGGGAGGAGGTTGTTGAGGATGCTTTTCAGATACTTTAAGAGATTCTTGAGGAGATGGAGTGCTGTTGGCACGCACACTGATAGGTGACATGTTCATATAATCGTTGCCAGGTCTACTGTCTGCACTGTTCCTGCCAACCAAGGCTCCTGAAAACACACGCTGATCTGGGGAACAGCTGCTATTTGGCGACATCATCATATAGCCATCTGTGGTAGAAGTAGGAAGATGGATTTGTTGAGGAAGTGAGATACTATTGTTGGGAGTCATAGCCATGTAGTCATCTGCAGGTTTAGAGTCTGACACTGCTACAGATAGCGAGTGAGAGAGGGACACTGGAGGAGCCGTTACCCCTGGCAACATGGACATGTATCCATTGTCACCCCCTACCTTACCAATAGTCAATCCATCTGATCCACAGCTTCCTGCTTCAGCTTTTGACTCTGCAGCTACATCCAGATATCTGGTTCCACTAACAGTTGATTCTGAATCCTGGCGCGAGCTGAAAGACTCACGGCTGGTACTTCGAGACATTATAGCATAGTTGTCTTCCTCAATCTCTACATCTCCTCCTCTGCGGTAAGTGCCAAGTCTCTCTAGAGCCATGGGTGGCAGAGATGCCCTTTTACTGGTCATCTTACGCTCAGTGTCACATTCACGATCTGAAGAGCGTCGCAACACCCTTCTAGTCGGAGGCAGAGAGTTGTCAGTTGGAAATGAATTGGATGCCCCTTTCTGTGCCATAAGGATATAGTTGGAGGCTTCATCTCCACCTGAGCTACCTACAGACCCTGCCTGAATGGTTGAAGTCAACAAAGAATGCTCACCTGGGCTGGAACCATATTCATCTGAAGAACCATAGTCACTAAGTGAACCAGAAACCGAGGGCTGGCGGAAAGGCATTCGATTGTAAGTGCTTCCATTTCCATCCCCGCCAGCTGCAGTGTTCCCAGTACCTGTGCCCCCAAATTCAGATCCATTGTCTGGGTAGGAGGAGAGGTTCTGAGCAGGTGAAGGGGCTGGAGTTGAGATGGACCTCAATAGAGCATGCTGTGACTTGACTGGTGTGGGAGCACGTACAGATGTAGACCTGAGAATCGGCGTGTTAGAACAGGACCCATTTGTGGTGGGACTTGAACTGGAATTAACACCCTTTGTCCCTGCATTCATGCCCTCCTCTACTTTTGCTCCATCACTGGAGTTACAGGCTCTTGCAAACCCATGTCGAGGTGTAGGAGAGGCATTGTTGCTGGTGCCACCTCCTCCTCCTCCAGTAGCACCTGGTGGCTCTGTGCGGGGTCGTCTGATGAATCCCACTTGGCTAGGTGGGGGATTTGGGTGGTGACGACGAGATGGAACACTAATTGGATTAGATGCAGTAGCACCACCCCCTCCACCTGCAGTAGTAGACTGTGACTTACTGCGCTGGCGAAACTCCTCACTTAGGGCCTTCATGGCTTCAAGTAGTGTCTCATGCATGTTCTGTGCCACAACTGAATCCTCTACCTGCATCCAGAACTCTCCAGGGCCAGTCACTGCCGATCTGCCAACCTCCACAAAGAAGAAATTTTCAGAGTGGCCACAACGTCTCACATTCATTAGCTGTAATACTACAGCTGCTGCATCTGAGTTGAGCTTGACAAAGTTGACTGTCTTCTCTGTTAGGCAGAGTCGGTATATACCCACTAGGTTTTTAGCTTGCCCAAGACCCTTTGGCCAAACTTTAACTTGCCAGACCTCCTTAAACGCAGGCCCTGGGGATGGTACCCCATAATCTCCAGAATTACCATCGCACAGTGCTTTACCTACAAAAGACAGAAGGAAAACACAGGTTATAAATATACACTACTATTCATGTGTTTGCTCAAACAAGGGTGTTCTTCATTTGACTATTTTCTACCAGTTTAGACTAATAATAAAGATATCAGAACCATGAAATAGCATATAGAATTGTGCAGAGATCAAAGAAAATAAACCAATTAAAACTATTTGATATTTTAAATCCTTAACAGTGTTCCTGAAAAAGCTTTGCACAATCTTGGCAACTTTTCAACCAGGTTCATAAGGGAGCTTCATCCAGGAAGTTTTTCCCAAATAAGCTATGTACTTGCTGACTGATTCTCTAAAGATCTATATGAACACCACTAGTGCAAGGAAACAATTTAGAACGCAAAACTCACTTACTACTTGATTGAAGAAGAAGAAGAAAAAAACTACTTATTAAAAATAAATGTTGATTCAGAAATAAATTTCAACCTCTTCAAAACAATGAAAATATATATTCAAACTAGTATGTCCAAATCATTTACATCCAATCAAGTGTGTATGGAAAGAGAAGAGAGCCCGTTTATGAAAATGAGCTACAAAGAAGCAGCAGAGTTTAAATAAAGATCACACCAATTTACAAAGTCAGCTGTATATGTATATAGTCAGTATATATTGGAGTTACACATGCTGTAAATACCAAAATCTACAATGCAATAAAAAAGATTTTATCCTAACTGTAACATGACATAACATGTCTATAAATGAATTAACACGAGTATTTTTCATTGTTTTTTTTTCACAGCTACTTGTGTAATAGAGAGAATTCACAAAAAAGGACAAAGGTCAGAAAACAGTAGGTTATCTGAGGATATGAGCTACAGGTAACACATCTACAGACTTGATCTTGATAAGTTATACAGCTAGTCAAAGACAATCATAATCCACTGTTGGTCCTGGTAGCCAAGCAAGTTAATCGCCTCACATTTAGATACCCAGTATGCCATAAACAATCAATAAATACAGTAAACACTGGAGGCTCTTTAGAACTTGCCAAATAAGACCTTCTAGCACACCTCACATGCAAATTGGAGTTGAAGGGAAAAGAGCTAGCATTAGTTCTGTATTTCACTTACAGTTATGTAAGCCAGGCACACTGATAAACCTGCTTTATGAAGAACAAGCTGTTCCATACATAACACAACACACACACACACACACACACACACACACACACACACACACACACACACACACACACACACACATACATAAAGGTACATTTCCGTGTCCAAAAATCTAATGCCTGCATGTAAGCATAAATATTCTGATTACCACCTGCATGGAAAAGCTAGACCTCAGGGTATGTTTCAAGAACAACAGCAAACAAAATACTATAATGCTGCAAAAAAAGTGTCAAGGTTTCATTATAATATTGATATCCAGTTATTCACTTTCAACATGCAATCTGAGACGATTTGCATTTTTTTTATTTGCTGTCTGCATAAGCAGCAAACACGCAATACTTTGTTGTTTACAGCAACTACCTTGTCATTTAACCCAATTTAATACACTTTTTACATTGCAGAATATCCTCAATAGCGCAAACCACTAAATGCAGGAAAAAACATTCTTATTGAGTGAAAAGAAATGGTTGTGAAGTTTTAGTGCTCATCAAAACACAATCATAATAAAAACATAACCTTCTCTATTAAATATAATTTATATAAAAACCTATGAATAAAAATTCAGACTGAAATAGTGGTTTGATATTCCAACTGAAAGCAGGAAATCCCGGTTATTATGCAGACCATATATCATAGTTTAATATTTTTATCAATAATAAAGCATTACCTTGTAGTAACATAACTGACACGATAAGCAAGTGTCATTGGATACATGCTTTTAAATAATTATTTTTTTAATATAAAATGCATAAAACCAAAAAGAATTATAATTTGTTCAACAGTACAAAAAAAATATCCGTAATGAATTTTAAAATTCTGAACTTTTTTTTTTTTCAGTCCATATATCAATGAATTTAGGCATTATTTTCAGCCAAAAATCTTCAGTTCAGGTCAGTACAGAATAAAAGTTGAGTCTGTAGCATGTTGTAAAGATATACTGTAAATGAGATGAGTTTTCGGTCTCACTTTAACTTTATTAAATACACACTAGATTTTTTTTTTTTTTAACAGAGATAAACTGAAAATCCCAGATTTTAAATAGACTATAAAAAGTGTTTGTGTGTATGTAGGTGCCTGTGTGTGTGTGCATGTGTGTTTATGTCTGTGTGTGTGTGTGTGCATGCACATGTGTGTGCGTGTTTATGTCTGTGTGTAAGTGTGTGTTTATGACGGTGTGTCTGTGTGTGTGTATGTGTATGGCTGAATGTTCAGTATGTTAATTTTAGTCTATAAAAACATTTTGAAGAAAAGTGACACACTGTTATATATATTTGTGTGTGTGTGTGTGTGTGTGTGTGTGTGTGTGTGTGTGTTCCTCGCACTGTCTCCAGTAAGACAATCACAACCATATGGAGAAAAGTGTACTGAGGCACGCACTTGCAAGGACACCCTGCTCTCTGCTCTGACTCACCCTTCCGCCTCTGTTGCCAGAACATTTCAGTTACGTGAATAAAAACAGCAAACCTGCAAGGTGTTTTCTATTTCCTGCTTATTTTCCAAAAATATTAAGTGCCCTACCTTTCTTGTCTTTTTCCTTTTTCCTGCGTTTTATGTGGTTACAGATGGGGCATCACTAAGACCTCAGAAGTACAGTAATAAGTAGTGTGTGTGTGTGTGTGTGTGTGTGTAGTTTGGGTGAACTTGGATTATGCCTGCAGCCAACATTAGTTGAGTCACCGAGAGAAAGCTTCACATGACTTAATAGCAGTCCTTATGAAACTCTTTCTCTTCATTACTCTTTTCTTCTACAAAAAACAAGCAAATAAAAAAAAAGTTTTTAAAAGTACAGAAAGTGATACTGAGAGGCCTGAAACTGCGAGTTTCAAGGACGAGTTTCTTGAGAGTGAAGCAGAAAAAGAGAAGACAGACAGAGACATAAACTAAGAGAGACAGAAAAGGTTTTGCTAAATAATGTACAAATCCAAGTTTAACCATAGCAGTGAAAGCGCGGACCTCACACAAACACACTATTCTTCTGTGTTATTCTGAAGGAGCTCTTTAACACAGTGTGCCGTGTTTACCTAATGAGTGCTTACTTCACATCCTTCAGCAAAAGCACACCACTTGAAGCTGGCGATGCTCCCATTTGGCAACTTTGATCTAAGAACGTAATGTGCCGCAAGTTCATACGGTACAGAACACCACTACAGCCATGTTAGACCACCAGGACAGTCCAGGAACAGTTGGCCTAGATGTAATATTTAAAAATATCACAGTTCACCATAATTCATCAAATTTAGGGCTCTAATTGCATGCTGGTATTTATGAGTAAGGCAATTTTTTCTTTTTTCACTCGTCTTCTGGTGGTCAGAAATAAACATAACAGGGCTGACGTGGGTGGAGCAGCGCAACAGGTGTGTGACATTTAAAATTCATAGCATTCATGCATTCATAGCAAAACATAGCAGTTTTTTTAAACACTTTTTTTTGTATATACAGCCTCTTGGGCCTCTCTCAAACAAGTGATTTTTACGAAAGTATAAGGAAATGCACCTGTATCTATTAATGATACAATTGTCCATAGGCATATCTTTATTCAGATTTCAACTCACTGTGGATGTGGCCTAAACCAGAATTTGTGTTTGTTTACTTGTTTGTTTTTAACTAATATGAACCCTACCACTATGCCCTTGTAAACTCTGTGTCTCTATTAATTCCAGCTTTGACAGTTCCTCAACCTTAGCTACATCAACTGAGTTTATATATGTGTGTGTATATATATATATATATATATATATATATATATATATATATATATATATATATATATATATATATATATATATATATATATATATATATATATATATATATATATATATATATATATATAGTTTACAAGGGCATAGTGGTAGGGTTCACATTTAATATGGATGAATGGATGGATAGATAGGTAGATAGACATAAAGATAGATAGATAGATAGATAATAGATAGATAGATAGATAGATAGATAGATAGATAGATAGTATTATTTATTTATATATATTTATACTTTCTAACTAATTTTGTTTGCTCCATTTACAAAATAAAACAAAAAAACAGAAAACTAATATTCTAATTTAAACAATTACAACTGTGACGAGGCAGTCATGAATGAAGGAATGCGGTAAATGCATTGTGTAGTGCTTTATTCATGTTAATGAATGTGGTTTTTATTTGTCCCACAAGCTTCATATCTGACCACACAATCACCCTCATATGAAAGTAAAACCTTCCGCTTGCCCAACTTTTATTTTTTGCTGTGTCCCATGGGATCTCAATCCCAAAGCACACCTCTAGTCTCAACCAGACACAACATTATAAAAAAAAAGAAAGAAAAACACACAAAACAGCAAATAATACTATTCATACCTGCATTTGTATCTGTATAAACATTACCTGTTCATTCCAAATAATGTATTCTATTCCTACATCTCTTGTTTATGTACACTATTAATATCACAATCACGTCAAAACAAATAGGCTGCCTCGGTTAACTACTAGCTACGTATAACAGACTATGTAATAAATTAGAACAAACATCTCAGCGTTTAAAACTAAATGTGAATTAGACGGTTCGTAATTAACAGGCTCAACAGAATGTCCAAAAAAGAGGCATGTGAAATTTTGTTATTATAAAAACAAGGATTAATTAGCCACTCGTAAAGCTATGCCCCAGAGTGCTTACACATGTGAATGAAATGTGAGAAACATTTCTTATAAGTCATTTCAGTCTGTCAGTTCTTACTACCACTAAAATTTATCAATGAAATGAAATCGTATATATCATCATGAAACATCCTGGCACTCACACTTGGTTTGTAAAGGAAGTATGAGGAGCAGATCTGAGTGGACATCACCTATACGATAAAGTATTAGTTCTAACATTGTCCCTTGTCTACAGTTACACTGTTCAGCAGCAGGTTACGCAAGGTTGGGGATATTTATGTAAGGACACACTTATATGTCTTATTTTTGCATTCGTATTATAATAATAATAATAAAATAGGGCCTTATTTTGGAACTCTAAGAAAAACAAAAACTCCTTCAGAGTAACTACAAAAAGAACAGTGACTCATTTGAGGATTCAGTCCATGGAGTAGACCTATGATGAAGTCTTAGTTAAATACCAACCATAAATCTTGCTAATACGTATGTTCACACACAAATAGCTATTTTTCATAAACTGTGCTACCTCAAAGGATGAATTATGTGTATCAATAATGATATGTGGGTTTGTTTGTGTATCTCTTGAACAATACAATAAAAAAACAGTATTATTTTGTCAACCTTACTATAACAAAGATCTGGTTTGTTTACTATAAAGATATAATTAGTGTTGCTGTAAGGCATCACTTAAGACTTAAAAAGGTTAAAGAAGCTCACATATGCACACAAACACAGTTGTGTTTCATGCCGGTTTATTTCCATCTTTTATTTCTACCATTGCGTTGCCTTTAGATATTCATGGCAAATCTACCTCTACAACTAGATCAGATTAAATATTTGATTATCTCTCATGCTGGACTATCTCAACATGTCATGCTAGAATTCCATACTCTCTCTCTCTCTCTCTCCTAAACTAAACATAAAAACAACAGTGCACTAATGTTTGGTTTTTATCATTATAACAATGGTACATTAATTAAAAAATAATCTTCAAAAAATAATTAAATAATTATACATTTTTAAAAAACTAAAGAGAAGTACATACTAATACACTAAACAAAGTCAATATTTTGTGTGACAACCCTTTGCTTTACAATTAAAAAAGTCTCAGATACAGTTCGTGCAGTTTTATAATGAAATTAGGAATAGAAGGTTCAAATGAAATTTTTTTTTTTTTGCATCTCATTTTGCATGAAAAACCCAGCAGTCTTTATTATGTTTTTTTTTTTTATCTGGAAAGTGGTCTGTTACATAATATGTTGCTTTCTTCACTAACATACAAACATTTTTCAGCAACATTCCATTTTTTGTTGGAAAAGTAATGTTTTAAAATGTTTTGTACTTACTAAGTACAAACTAAGAACCAAATTTCAAAAGCTAAAGTTTATCTAAAAACTAATGTGATTTTTAATGTGGAACAGGTTTTGTTATATTGGGGGAAAATTCTATGCATATTATGGCAGAAAAAAGTACACAGAAAAACATACACACAAAAACCTTACCTCTTACACTAGCATTCAGGCAATTTAACCTAAACAATACATGTGCATTAGGTGTGTAATGCAATGCCATTATCTGTATCTGTACAGTACACAAAATATTCATACCTGTTTTCATATTTGGATTTAAACAGGATATTTAAACAATATATGGTCTATATTGTTTTTTGTTTTATTTTTTAAACCTGACCACTATGCCTTCAAAACTCTGGTAAACACTGACAAAACAGGGCTGCTGAAAAAAAATGTTTTTCATGTTCAAATTTTAACAAAAAATATAGAACTTTATTCAATTCCTGGACCAGACGCCCTGTGGAACATTCTGGTAAGCTTCATATCTTCTATCAAACATAACTGAGTAAGCAAGCTAAATGTTTCAAAGCAGTCATGTCTTACCCAAATGAAGAAACTGTTATTTAGGCAACAGTTGACAACATTAGCTATCTAATAATACTGTATCAAATTAATTAAGTTTTTAGGTTTGTTATATTCCAGAAATGGAACATGGGGCCCTTTTCTGAGAAGATTTTTTTTTAAATAACAATGAAGGACGATCATTTAAGAAGGTCAAAGAAACATGCACGAATTTACACATTTCAAGATTTCTTTAAGTAAATTAAATCATAATTTTTAAAAAAAGCGAAGCACCATAATGGGCATCATGGTGCTGTGGCTCTATATAATGAAAGGATATTTTTTTTTGTTTGAAAAGAAATATGAAATAAATCTGAATTTATTTTGGAACTCAGTAAAGCAGAATTTAGGTAAGGCTCAAACCGAATAGTGCATCTCCCATTAATATCATGATAATGTAGTGATATTTATTCCGTAAACAGGGTTGCCTGGTTCAGCATATTATATCAGCATATTCAGATATATATTGAAAATCACAAATGTGCACCACTGTTAAATTGGTTCCCAGAAAATGACTAAGAAAAGTGAGAAAAGTGCTTTTTGTGAGTTTTTTGTGATGTAGTTGGGGTGGGAATTTCCTTCCCTCCCTGCAAGCTTCAACAAGCTATTCTTTAAAGCTCCACATTAAGCTTTTTTTCTGTCCTGTGGGATCTTGATGTACAGACCTAGTCTGAAACCTGAATACTCTGTATTCATGTTCTTATAGGATGCTTTCATCTATCCATTTTATGTACCGCTTGGAGGCTGAAATCTATCCCAGGGAGCTCAGGGCACAGGGCGGGGGACACCCTGGACAAACTCACACACTATGGACAATTTTGGAAAATGCCAATCAGTCTACAACACATTCCTTTGGACTGGGGGAGAAAACCTGGAGGAAACCCCCAAAGAATTGGGAGAACATGCATTCTCGGCAACTCCCAAAAGGTGCTAACTACTAAGCTACTGAGCTACTGTGCCCCCTATATAGGATGCTTTATCTGTTAAATCCAAATAATGCTTTCACATTAGATGATGGTGTTTTATCTGCTCAATCCAAACAATGTATTTCATTTGGTTGCACCCCTTAATTGGCAATGCCAAGTACGCAGTACAACGTTTTGGTCTTTTTATTTAGTTGCATTTTGATTTTCAGGCCCACACCATTCATAAGTCTGGTCATTCATCCCCAGGTCTGTATGCATCGTCAACCCATCTGTGCAGAAAAGAAATTAAATGCAGCATATCAATTTAAAATGGGGGCATTTTCATTGATTGTTAAACCTATCAAAGTATCAAAAACTAAAATAGACGTGGACCTCTGAGGATGAGTTTTTTTTGTGGGACGCTAAAACCTTTAGAGCTGTTAACATACACCACCATAGAAAGGCAGAAAGACTCAGGGAGCGGAGGAGTGAGAGCAGAGAAACACAGTTACATAACAGCTGTTTTCAAAGAGCGAAGACCACGGGGCAATAGTCTTCAAAAAAACTGCCGCAGACAAAATAAATGATTCCGGAATAAAAGCCTTAAAGACCTGAATCACTCGGTCATAACACTCTGAGATGTGTAAGTAAGTCAGTCGATACAGATGACACACCACCAGTGTACGCTGGCTCACTTAGTGTTTGAAGGAGAGAGGTTTATGTGAGGTTTCGATTAAGACAAGGATAAAACACTGTATGGCGGAACAAGTCCACTTCTGGTCATTTCAGCTTCTTTTTGAGGATGAGGTGTCAGTCAGCGGCAAAGAGAGAAAAACAGCTGTGTGTGACTCAGAGAGATTGAGAGAGCAGAGAGCGAGCAACTGAGTGAAAGAAAGGAGGAATGTGTCTTCCATTTAAAACCCTGGAAGCTCTAAGCTTCTCCTTAGCCGCCAAGTGTCCCCGTCTGTCTCACACTCCCACCTCCCTCTTCCAAATGGACACATACGCACAACCTCTGAGGCTAATTTCACACATTTTTTCTCTGCACACGTACACACACACTCACATCCAGCATTATCCCTAATGCTGGCTGGTTAGAATAAACAGGAATTTCTTGTCATGTGACAGCATGGTGGCACTTTATGTCAAGTGTAATGACAGTAGAAATAGTGAGAGAAAGAAGCCAGTTGACCAGTGAGATCTGGCAGAGTAAAGCCAATTTGCTCACACAGACACCCACACAAAGTCCCTCTATTGGCACTTTAACTGGAAAATTATACAGGATGCACAGTTAATTCCCTGAGACAGTTATTAGTGTTGCCACACCCTGCTCTAGATGCAAATCTACCTGCAGGGTTTGGCATCAGGACATATACGACAAGTTGGCATTTAACATTTAACATCTGGGTAACCACATCTTTTGAAACTGTTGCTAGCGTAGCACACTTGGAGGGAAGCGCTATCTAGCCTCTGCCGCATACATGAGGTCACACATGCCTGCGATTGGCTAGAGTCACTGTGATTGACAACAGAGTGATACCCAGATAGCACAATGCTTCATTGGGGTCCATCCTTATAAATCTTATTGTTCTTCTTCTTCTTCCTCTAACTAACTTATAATGGCTAATAATGCCGAGGCTACTTTTTATTTGCTGCTGTTTGTATGTAGAAGCCTATTATACCTTAATAATAGCTTAATTAATATTTTCAAACACACAAAAATAAAAAATTCCCCATTCAGTCAACATATATTAGATAGATAGATAGATAGATAGATAGATAGATAGATAGATAGATAGATAGATAGATAGATAGATAGATAGATAGAGTGAGAGAGATATGCAGAGATAATGTTGTATATAAATTTAATTCACTGACCTTGCCCCCCCCAGCCCCTCCCTACATGACCCACCCATTGCATCAACGCTGGAATTCCTCTAGACCAGCTATTCATAACCTGGGGATCGTTGGGTGGGGGTGGGGGTGTTGTAGAAAGCAGTAGCTGGGGGGTCGCAAAACAATGTCATTCTTAACAGTGGGTCACACTCACAAACATGGTAAGAACCGCTGCACTAGTCCGAGAATGCCAACAGAGAGCAAGCGCTCTCTATGCTATCCGTAAGTGTTTAGAGGAGTAAACATGAAGCTCCACAAAACTGAGCTCATGATAGGCATCTATCATGCATCTCACTCTTGAAAACTGTGTGTTTGTCAGAATGCTTCAAATTAAAAATATAAGACAAAATTGGTGTGTGTGTGTGTGTGTTTCATGGTCAATAGTCAGTGTTAAAAGAATGTCTAAAGGTTAAACTCTCAAATGAGGCTCATCCTTTTAATATGCTGCTAGTGCTTCGGGAGGTTTGAATATAGGGACAATTTAAACAATGAGGCTTTAGAACAAACCATTCCGGTCATTAACAATGATTGTCATATATATAGTGCTGACCAAGAGCATACTGTTTTACACCCTGGATAAATATGTCTGCCTGCAGGTTAGTAACATAATATGCTAGGAGAAGTTTTAAAAACTCCATCCACATGGATTAAGCGCTTCAACTACAATGGGTTTAAAAACCTAGGCTGTGCTTTTTGAAAACAGTCATGGTAAAATTTCATTTGCATGTCTCTATTCCTGTGCGTGTGCATTGCACTCCATATGGTTGGCTCTTAAGTGTAATTTGCACAATTACTCTCTACTGCAAACAGATCATCTGGATACTCGGCACTGTTTTGCACACTGTATGTTTTAAAACACAGTGCTGGGCATTCTCTTGAGAACAGGCTGTTTGTGCGAAGTAATAAAACATGTCAAAAGTATTTAATCGCTGAGCTCTGTCTGGTAAGCATGGGCATCATTTCCCAGCAATGCATTGCCCTTAAGTACCCAGTCAATGAAAGGCTGACTGCTGCCTCCCTTAAAACAGTAGCTATTCATTTGTTTTTAACCTCAAAATGGTCTTCCTGGACAGAGCTGGCAAGCAAGAAATATCTTATGGTTTACGATCAAATGAACTCATTGACCTTTCTTTCCTCACTGGCTTGTACAGACCGGCTGAAAAATAAAAGTCTTTGTAATTTTCTGGCAGAGACGAAATGAGGTAATGATCTCAGCTTTAGGATGTGTATACATGCACGGGTGTGTGAGAGTGTGTGCTCGAACTAACATGAGCGTCGCCCTGTTTTTGAATGGCGGTGCGTGTTAATGCAGCTATGTCTAATTCAGTGTAAGTAGGTACACAACTGGGGATATCATTTAACACACACACACTCACACACGCACACACACACACACACACACACAGAAATATGTATAAATAAAGAGAGGCACCGATGTATCGGCCGATAAAGGTTATTTTTATAGTTTAGAAACATCCGATGATCAGGGCCGATTATATCCTGTCGATCAAAAGAGGGCGAATTTAGTTCATGTGTTAATGTTAATTTGAGTAATGTTTTTTCTGTTTATGAGACCAGTTACTGTGAAACAACTTGTTGAAAATAAAGTTTGTATTTGCATTCCTTCAGAATTGTGGAATTCATTATTATTAATTTAAAAGAAGAAGGTATGAAAGGCAGAACTATCTTTGTGTGTGTGTGTGTGTGTGTGTGTACATATACATACATACATACATACATATATACATACACTACAACGTATATAGTAGTACTAAACTTAACAGCAGACACTTTATCTAAAGCTTGCAAAAACCTACTGATTTAAGGTTTGTACAGGACAGAGAGACAGCATAAGGTCATCCTGTGGGAACTGGCTGTGTTTTAGTTGTACAGAAAAGGTTGTACGAGGACATGGTGTGCACTAGTGTAATGTGGTTGAGGGTCAAACTATAGAAAATAGCCTTGTAGCAGACACAAGCGAGTAGTTAACATAACATAGCAAAGGTTTGTTCCACCTTCAGCTCAATGTGTGTGTGTGTGCGTGTGCGTGTGCGTGTGTGTGTGTGTGTGTGTGTGTTGTGTGTGTGTGTGTCTGTGTGTGTGTGTGTGTGTGTGTGTGTGTGTGTGTGTGTGTGTGTGTGTGTGTGTGTGTGTGTGTGTACGTGCACAGAGAAACTCACAGCGATAGTAATTACCACCACATTAAAGACATGAGCAAGATCTAAAAGAGTATAACCCTTAAACAGCAGCCCTTCACTGGAGTCTCTCACACACATACCATGGATGGTGGTGGCAATGTGGTGGTAATGTGTGATTTCTCTGGCGCCTAGCTGTCATTTGGCAATTTTCTGCACCTGACTTGCAGATACATGAGAAGGCAGCACAGGCATGATCCACATAATATCACCTTTCATAACTAACTTCTCATCCTTGACACTACATTTAACTCAACTCACTGTTTATTTAACCTATTTCAAACTAAATGATTTCTAGCCTTTAACGGAAAGATATGCAGAATACCAGCACACCAGAACATGCTGTCTCAGTCTGCAGTTTAAGTGTGTGGACAAATCAAGCGGTGTGAAGAGCATTAAATCCCATTACAGCTGAACAAATAGAGCTGACTGGAACATCTACTCTGTGCTGTATGCTCTCCTTATGCACAGGTGAGGCTTGTGCTCTGTGTGTGTGTGAGAGAGCTGCATTGCGTGTGTGGCAGCATTTGGTCCGGGATCTAAAGTAGATTGTTCAGCATTGTTCAAACATGCTGGTCCAAACCATTCCGCTCTTCTCTAAACCTTTCCACAGTTGAAACCCTCAAGTGACCCAATGTGGTTTGCATATTCAAACTGTGGTTACTGAAGTAATAGGCAAAGCGCCTGCATTTCAGAAACTTCGTCAATGGGAAAATATCTCCTCACCCCCTACCCATAATTCACTGTTGCCTCTCTGGGGACATGGGGTGCACATACTTTCTCTAGTACCAGTACAGAACATACCCAAGGCTCTGGTTACCTCATAAACTGTGGTTTCTAAAGGAAAAAGCCCAGTGCTGGTTTTCCATTTCTGAAACCAAGCTGAATTAAATAAATAGGTTTGTGGTCTTCTTGTAAATTTGCCAGTAACTGAATCAGCATAAAAATTATTCATTACTATATTAAGTCAAGGGGTGCACAGTAACTTAGTGGTTAACACATTTGCCTTGCACCTCCAGGGTTGGGGGTTCGATTCCCACCTCCGCCCTGTGTGTGCAAAGTTTGCATGTTCTCCCCATGCTTTTGAGGTTTCTTCCTCCCCCAGTCCAAAGACATGCACTGTAGAATGATTGGAATTTTCCAAGTGTGTCTGAATATGTGCGATTGTGCCCTGCGATAGCACCAACCCTGGGATAGGCTCCAGGCTCCCCAACGACCCTGTATAGGATAAGTGGTATTTAAAATCAATGGATGGATAGATTGATGGATGGATATATTAATTCATCGTTATCACTAATTCACCCTTAACTAAGCAATTGTTAAAGGAATTAAAGGTAAAATTACCTTTGCGTCGTTAGATGTCAAAACATTTGAAAAACAGATCAGTGGACTCCTGGATTTTTTGACTGCCACAGTGAACACATTCATCATAGTCTATGACTAACAACTGCAGGATCACCCTCCCCACAAACAGCCTCCTGTTACTTCTCTATTTCTCTTTTTCTCCTTTTATTCCTTTAGGAGATACTCATGCTTTCAGTGTGGATCCATTAAATCCTACAAAGTCCACAGACAGTGCAGCACTGTAGGCAGAGCTCCTAGAACTCACAACACAGATTAGATCAGACCTGGACATCAGCTCTTTGTTATATAACACATGCCAGTTAGCAGCACCTTGACCTGTGTTTTTTATTTGCCAATGCTATGTCATGCGGTTCATTTGTGTTATCTCTTAAGGCCAACGGGCAGGAAGGTGAAATTAATTGCTTAAGGATGAGTCATGAGGACCTTCTCACTTCTGATCACACTAGCTTTAGATCCTGTGTTTTACAAGGCTGATTACAGTTCTGTCAACCCGTTCAGTCAGAAGTAGGCTAATCTTTTCTACTTCAGGGTGGAAAAAACGAATAATTCTGGCAATCTTATACAATTGCATGGCTCGTTACACCTCACCTCTACAAACATAAAGCATTTTGAATGTGTCTCAATGCTTTTTTCCTTGACATTATTATTATTGTTGTTGTTGTTGTTTTGCCACAGCAGGACAATACAAACAACGGCAAAAAATACACACAACCCATGCTGCCTAAGCTAATAAATTTTCCAAAAGAAAGAAAGAAAAAAGGTAAACATGTGGGTCCCTCAAGAGGATGTAATGTTTTGGGGGTTTTTTTGTATTTGTTCTGTGTATTTTTCAGCTGGGAAAGTGTTTGCAGTGTACCTTTAAAACTTAGGGTACAATTAAGGTCCTTATGATCTATTCTATGATAGCATTCACTATTCGAGGAGAAAATGTCCCTTAAGGGTTCCACATCAATGGCGTGCAAAGATACAGTTTGGGACCTTTTTCTGGAGAAAATGTCTTGTTTTTCTGTCTTGTAACAGAACACGTGGTTAAGTGTGTGAAGAAGCTTTCACTGAAGCTGCTAGATAAAGCTGGGGCTCGGTGTGGCGTGGATAAGACAACAGAAAGACTCTAACGTCCGGCTCGAGATTACTTTTGCACTTATTTCTCCAAAGATAATCCATTTGTCCCGCAAAGACACTTTCAAACCCAGTCCGAGGTGTCAGAGAACTCAGCAGATGCACATGTAAAGCCAGTAAAAGCCCAGTGAGCGCTGAGACTGAACAGTGACACAGAAGGGTCTGGTTTAAATAGGGCCCCATAAAACTCACGCTGTTATTGCTTTCCATTTGGGTCAGTCCTGGTCCACACTTCACCACCACAATTCACGGGAGAGAAGTCCTGTTAATATATTTAATGTAGTGTAAATCTGCACAGTGAGAGTGGATGAGGCTGTAATAAAAGTTCTGTAGGGAAGAGTTCACTGTGCACTGAGACATTCTGCAGCTCGGGTTATAAACCACGTGCGTGATCAATGTGAAGACGAAGTGCTCCAGAAACAGTGCAGACTATTGAAGTCAGACTCGAAAATGCAGTGCAGACTGTAAATAAATAAACAGTATTCAAACTGGCCCCAACAACCTGCCACGTTATCACCTCATTTACAGTCGTGTGAGCACACTGGGGCTGTGTTCCAAACCGCACAGTAGATTAATAGATTAATATCGTACCCCGGCGTACTGTGTTGACCTACTGCTGAGCACGGGTAGTTGTTTTAGTGATCAGGATAGGACGAAGTCTCTCTCTCTCTCTCTCTCTCTCTCGCTCTCTCTGTGTGTGTGTTGTGTGTGTGTGTGTGTGTGTGCATGTGGACTCACTCTTGCAGTGCAGCTCGAGCAGCGCGTGGTACCACTCGTCCTGGTCCGCCTCGCTGTCTGCGGCCACGGCGAAGCTCTCGGCGCGCGTGTACAGCACGATCATGTGCTTGTGCTTGGCGTCGGCGCGTTTGTTGATGTTGAAGCACGTCTCGAGCGCGAGGGCCCTTTTGGGTGCCGCTGCTTTCCCGCTGCGGAACTTCTTCTCGCTCTCGTAGTACTCCAGGCGGGCCGGACCACGCTCCGAGGCCGCGCGCAGCACGAAGTAGCGCCGGTGCATGGACTTCTGCTTGCGGAGGTATCCGCTCTTCCGCACGTCCTCGCAGCTCGGAGCCTCGCTCTCCATTGCGCTCTGTCAGTCCTGCACTGGCTTCATTCATTCACAACTAGCTCGCGGCGAGGGGTTTCTTGCTCTCCTGTCCCTCCACGGAAAAGTCGGCTCGTCGTGCACGCGACGGCAAGAGACTCGGTCATGCGGCAGCTTCCATAGAGTGTGTCCTCTGGTTTCAGAGTGGGGGGCAATGTCATCAGTCAAACGGCTCATCAAAGTGTGTAAAGCTGTGAGAAAGTCTGTCTCGCTGTTTATCCAGGACTGAGTGGCTAAATCGCATTAGTGTGTACAGTAGGATAGTCTACATCGCCTCTGCTGCTACTGCTCGGCCTGTCACTCATCGCCCGTCCCCCTAGTTAAAGAGCGTGCGCGCGCGCGCGCGTGTGTGTGTGTGCATGTGTACGCGCGTGTAGGCACCAAAGAGGAGGGGAGCTTCACGAGACGAGGTTGCCAACCAGAATCAGATTTCTTTGGCAGAAAACATTGCCTTTTAAGTAAACTTAAGTGTTTTAGTGATAACCGTTATCGATTTGCACAAACCTTTGCACTACTGAAACCTTTCACTTCTACTGTACTGACACTAGGGTCAAAACGACCGTCTATAAGCAAGGCGTTTGAAGCCTGTATATCTCAGAATAAACTATCTGCATAACAAAAGTGAAGTGTTGCTTACGACCCATTTGAACACGTTTCTTTCAGTCGCTTTGCTTATTAACGCTACACTGCGACCTCTGCTGGAGATTAAACTCCATACAGACATGTCTATTTTGAGAGAACTGGTGGAATAATAATTTAGGCCACATGCAAAGTTTAAAGTGATACGTTTCTCTTTTTTTAATTTCCACTTTAAAGCTCTAAAGAAGTGCAATTACATTCATAACGCAATGATGCCCCCCCCGCCAACAGATAAAAATATAAATGCAAATCTTATAAATAGATATATTGCATGAAATCCTGAAGCAGCAAAATTCAAACTGAGGCTTGATTTCCATAATGTAACTCATACAATTAGATACACGTTGACACGAACAAATGAATAGTTTCTTTATGCATATGGTTACTTCCTGTTACAAAGACATTCTAAATGAACCAATGCAAAAATATTGGAAAAGGAAGAAAAAAAGAAACTGTACATGAAGCATGACATTATTTGGTCCATAAAGATGAGTAATGCAAATAACACTTTGTAGGAAATTACCAAAATTGCAGTACATTCAGGCAGCGTCTTGCTCATGAAGCGCATGCAGGCTGATGACGTACAGACATGTATGCCTCACATACATATACAAACAAATGATTAGGTCGGTTTCTCCTATTAACATGCATTTGGAGAGTTGCCTGCCAAATGAGAGCTAAATAAATCTGCACACTTTGTTTTAATAATATCATAATATTTGAAGCTCAAGTTGTGTGCTGCCATTTTTCAGTGTTTAATTACTACAACTTGATACTTGGGTGTCTTTGCTAAAATGCAAGCCAATGCAGGCTAAAAGCTAGCAATGATTTATCAATAGTACAGGGGGTTAAAATCAGCTGTGTGTGTGTGTTTCTGATATTGCCACTTGCTATCTGGCACCATTAGATAACTTATTTGATTAAACATGTATGACATGAACACACCCACACACAAACATAAAAAAAGAACACAAAGACACACATGCTCACATAGAACTTTGATTTCTAGTGTGTAGTGCAAAATGGTGCACACAAAAAAGACATTCACGCATACAAATACAAACACAGACTCAAACAAAAGGGATCTATTCTTTAATACACACACACACACACACACACACACACACACACACACACACACACACACACACACACACAGACATTAACTTAAACTCATGAAAATGGGCAGTCCTTGTGTGTTTTCCTCCCTTATCAGATGGAGGGAGTTTCCTCAAGGCATGGAAATGGCATCATGCTTTCTGTCTCTCTTCCACATATACCCACAATCCCCCTCTCTCTCACTCTCGTCAAAGGGACGATGCGATCAGATGAAAGGGTTCAGTGACGTTCCTCTGGTGGGGTAAACCGTCCCCTGAGAGAACACATGGAGAGAACAGTAGTGAACTACGCACAGATGTGCTCATTAACACACATACACCACAGCCCCTATCACCACACACTCGAGTCACCCACAGAATACAATTGGCCTAATTTTAGATACCAATATAGTCATTACATATGTTATAAATAACTGATATTACATCAGTTAATCACAGATCTGCATATTAAATCCACCTACTGAAAGTCTATACTAAGTTTTGCATGTTCGCTAACCAATTTAAATGTGTCTAATTAAAGTTATGGACCAGAAAGGAGCAGAATGGAAAACACATTGATACATTACTAAACAGCAGCAGATTGCAGAGACTCACAGTAAACGGGTTGACGGACATCGACCGCTGGACTTTGGAGGTAGACTCCAGTGCAGGGAAAGACGAGAAACCTGCAGTTGATGAATTTACAAATCACATCCAAGACCCAACACAACACCGGAGATGTATTTGCCATTAATAATGAACTAAAGAACTGAATTAATAATGAAGAAGGAAATTGTATATACTATATAATATTTCAAGACTATATCATTTAAGCAAAGCACCAATCATTTAGCGTGCTTTCTTTTTGCCCATGCACATGTCCACAACCTGGCTGACCTGCATATTTGTAGATGTATTAAATGATGCATATCCATGTTGTTGAACTGTGAAAGTAGTTCTACTGTTATCAGCAAAATTATATTGAAATTGAAACCATTAGATTAAATTTCGGTTTATAGATTACTAACATTAGCACACACTCATTGATTAAGTTTCATTAAAGCACTAGTTATTTTCAATTGACATTTTTATATATATATATATATATATATATATATATATATATATATATATATATATATATATATATATATATATATATATATATATATTTATATCTCAGCACTTCAGAGACACCTACTGGTATACTAGTTTTCTACTGCTAGACTGTTTCCCTTGCTATGATCCTAATCTGAAATACCTCGGTCTGTACTAAATTTACTTTTATTTATATTTTATAAGCCTTTTCACTTTATAAGTAGCTATTAAGTAGTGTGGAGAAACACACCTATTGAAAAAAACCTCACTAATATGGAGCATACTACTTTAAATGCTGGATCAGCACATGTATTGTTGAAATACTTAAACATGCATTTTACAATTAGGCTACTGTAAAAAAATAATAATAAATAAATAAATAAACATAAAACATACAGTTTATCATTGATATAGCCATCTGGAAAATACATTACTATGTATTGACAAGAGAAAATGCATTAGACACAGGCTCATTTAAGACCAGATCAACCATTTAGCTCATGATTGACGGTCAGGAGAAAAAATGTCTGAGCTCACCATTTGTCTCCTGATTATTAGCTTGGTCATGAGGAAAAGCATTCTGGGGGGTGGGAGCAGGAAAGGAGGCTGAGTGAGGGAAGGCAGCTGAAGGAGACGGTGACACAAGCGTACTGTTGTCACCTGTTAAAAAGGAGAAAACTTTACAACAAAGTATTTAAACAAAGTACAGTGCAGTCCCCATTTTTTTACTCTACTGGTTGATTCAGGTCATCCTGCAAGCCCCTTTCTTACATTAAAAACCAATGTACTCATAATTACTATGATCTTACTGTGTAATAAACATGTGCACCGCTACACCATTATGGCATGCAGGGAACGTTTCATTGAACATACTTTTTATTTACATTTACATTTATTCACTTGGCAGACGCTTTTATCCAAAGCAACTTACAAATAAGCAAAGCGATATATCAAGCAGAGAACAATACAAGTAGTGCTACTATACACGATCCATTAATTAAGTTCCAGAGGAAGCAAAGTGCACAGAGTAGAGGTGTAAGTGCATTTTCTTTTTTCTTTTTCTTTTTTTAATGAGTTGGTTAGGTGTTCACGGAAGAAGTGGGTCTTTAGCTGTTTTTGAAGATGGTGAGAGATTCTGTGGTCCGGATTGATTTAAACATATTTGATTTAAACATAATGCTATTTGCGATTGCCTCTTAAATTAATTAGAAGTTATTTGTTTTCTCTATTCAGAGGGTTTCTTTTGTTCCACTAGTTTGTATTATAAGCAAATCAGGAGAAATCCTGTCTATAACATGGTCTTTTCTACCTTAGGTTCAGAAAGGAGCCTGTTTTAATTTGAGAGTTGAAGACAAGAGTTACAATCATAAAAGTAGATGGTGACGGCAAGAAAAACAGCCCTGTCGTCAGACAAAACAGCTGTCATATTTTACCACTGAGTATTTCTTGACCACTGGCTTGGCGACCTGCCACAGCACCGCTGCCACATATCATTTTTACATTCCTGTGCAGGGACTCAGACCACTGACTGCCTGCATACTGGGGTTGCCTATAAATCAGCTTTCATAGCATGTGAATTCGTTTTGTTTTTTTCCTTCATTTCCTTTTGGCTTGGTCTATACTGAGTGGTAGTTGATCTGTAGTCATATTGTGTCCCTCAGGCTCCTTACGAAAGGTGATCTCAGCATATGCATGACCACATAAATTTAAGAAGTTTATTTCATTGTAATATGAACCTTCAGCCTGCACTAAACCAGAAAACCCTTCTCAACCATTATTAACAAAGGCAAGGAGCTCTCTAAGGTTATCCAAATTAAGGCTAACAAATCACAGTATGTTTGACGTGCAATATTTTGTACTTGGCGTTCCATTTAGCTGTTTATTCAAAAGTCAACCAGTTAGATGTTTTTGTGTTACGGAAGAATGCAGGTTAAACTTGAGGCAAAAATAATTTTTGGATTAAAAATGATTACTACCATCCAATAATTTCTCTTAATCTGGGATTAAAGAAGTAGTCCTGTATAGCACCCTGTGTGTGTGTATGTGTGTGTGTATGAGAGAGAGATAGATTTGGTAACACATTTAATCACCAGTCTCACTGCAAAGCTGAGATGAGGCTCACCTGTGGCCGTGCTGTTGAAGGGGTTACTGGGGGATAAAGCAGGCTGTGAACTGCTGGCTGTAGAACAGAAGGGGTTTGGGAAATCTGTGTAAAGGAAAAGAAAGAGAGATGCTTTAATTAAAATGCTGTGTGTGACTTTTGAATTAGCTCTAATTGGGTCTAATTAAATAATCTGTTTACATAAAATGGAGCTATGGTCCTAAAGGGCAAAATGATTACACTTAAAAACTCTACTAGAGTTTAAGATTACACAGAAGTACAACGGACTCTAAAAAAACTCTACATTTCAAAGCAATTTCTATAAATTATATCAGTATAGATGAGATTAATTATACAGCCATGTGGGGAAAAAAACTGCACCCTATGAAAATTGTTAGTTATTTTGACATGTTTGGACAAGCAAATATTTGATCATCTTTGAAACAGTGCCTATTAATAAAGTTGATATACTTGAACAAAACCACAAGGAAAATTCTATTTTTCAATCATTTATTCAACAGAAATATCAATAGATGCAATATCCTTCTGCGGAAACAGTAAATACACCTCAAAAGCTAGTATTGCTCCATTTAGCAGAAATAATTTCTTGTAAGCATTTTGCATAATTTTCTACCAGCCTTGCTGCAATTTTTCACCACTCTTCCATATGTAATATTCTTTCAGTTGCAAAATTTCTGAGGGTTTTCCTGCTTGTAGTGCCCGTTTCAAATCCCCCCCACAACCTTTTAATGGGATTCAAATCCGGCTTAGACTAGGCCATTCCATAACCCTCCATTTCTTCTTTTTGAGCCATTCCTTGGTGGATTTGCTAGTGTGCTTAGGATTATTATCCTGTTCAAAGGTCCACTTTTTGGTTCAACTTCAACTTTCGGACAGATGGCCTCACATTACTTTCAAGCACTCTTTGATATGATGTAGAATTCCTAGTTGAATCAATGAATGCAAGCTGTCCAGTCCCTGAGGCAGCAAAGCAACCCCAAACCATAACATTTCCACCACCGTGCTTCACAGTTAGTATGAGGAGTTTCTCCTAAAAGCTGTCTTTGGTCTGCACCAAACATGTCTGCTGTTACTGTGATCAAACATCTCTATCTTTGATTCGTCTGTCCAGGACACAGTAATCCAAACGGCCTGGACTTTGTTTATATACTCATTGGCAAACTGTAGTCTTGCAAAGGTTTTTTCCTTTTTTCCTGGCATGCCTCCCATGCAGGTCAAATTTTCATCAAAACATTTCTTTCCGATTGTAGAAGCATGCACTTTGACTCCAACAGTCCAAACTTACTAGCAGATCCTGTAATGAAAATGGGGTTCTTGGAGACTTCTATTTGCATCAGATGGTCTGCTCTTGGGCTGAATTTGCTGGGACAGCCAGTCCTGGACAAATTGGCAGCCATTTGAAATCTGTGCCACTTGTAGATTATTTTCCTTGCAGTGGAATGATAATAAAATAATTCAAATAATTTGGAGATCTTTTTTAATCCCTTTCCAGACTCATAAGCATCCACAGCCTTTTTTCTGAAGACCTTACAGAACCCAGATCTTGGCATGATGACACTAAACAAATCAATAACAAAGGGAATACCAGACACTAGATATGAGAGGGGTATAAATAAGACAGGTTCCACCTGCTCTCCTTAAGCAGCTTCTAATCACTGACACCCAATCTTGAACACCTGATTAAAATTTTATTGATTTGAATGTAAATGATAAATGTTACATGTGATAAATTTAGGAGTGCACTAAGTTTTCCATGTGACAGATCTGTTTTTTCTTCATTTAAATTGTGAAAATTACTACAAAATGTCAATTTTACGTGTCATTAGATAGA
This sequence comes from Ameiurus melas, assembly GCA_012411365.1. Taxonomy (NCBI): domain Eukaryota; kingdom Metazoa; phylum Chordata; class Actinopteri; order Siluriformes; family Ictaluridae; genus Ameiurus; species Ameiurus melas. The sequence goes on from CM022756.1 coordinate 17,254,254, forward strand.
GTGCATCAACTTTATTAACAGGCACTGTTTCAAAGAGGATCAAATGTTTGCTTGTCCTAATATGTCAAAAAACAAACAAAACGATTTCCATGGGGTGTACTTATTTTTTCACATGACTGTATATATGTTTCAAAGAGCTTGTAGCAGAATGTGCAACTAATTATATATATATATATATATATATATATATATATATATATATATATATATATATATATATATATATATATATATAATGTACACCAGAGTTGGGTATAACACACAACTGTATTCTAATTGCTTTTTCTGATAACGCATTACATTTAAAATATATGTAATTTGATTACAGTTACTGATGTCAGTAAAATAATTTTACTTGCACTACAAATTTTTTGTTAAGAAAACAATATTAAGTAAAATGCATTTTTAAAATAAATCATGTTCTGCATGGCTGCCAGGCGCGTAACCTGGCCTTGGCATTCAGGGCTGTAGCCCTGAAGATTTTTTCTTTAACCCTGAATAATTCTCCACTTGGAGTGGTTTGTCACTATGTAACTGAACGTCAGCAAAAGTAGACCACAGTGTTGAAATTTGTAACACTGTAAATCTTCAGTGAACGGATGCGAGGACAATCAGATAGGATTTACAGGAAAATACGTGGAAACACTCGTGTCTTATTGCATGACAGTCTCTCAATTCTGCCAAATGCTAGCGCATAGTGTGAGTAATTTACCCAACACTGCTGTACATACACATGCACACACACATTTTGCGTAAGTATATGCATATATTTGCATAATTAGTCACCCCCTTGTGTGTGTGTGTGGGGGGAAACAATATATTATGCAAATTTATTTCCAAATACAAATCATTCACCCCAATTACTGAAAAAGAAGAAATTAGTTCTGGTGCAAGAATTTGCCATCAGAAATCTCATAATTAGTTGAATGGAGTCGATCTGTGTGCAATTATATAAAATTATATAAACGCACCCATTCCTGGAATACTCCTAGAGCACATACCTAAACAAACAGCATCATGAAGACCAAGGCACTATCAAAACAGGTTTTGGGCTAAACAAATATGTATTTAATGGTGCTCTGCTACTGTAGAAAAGTATCAACCAGGGTTTGGATACTTTTCTAGAGTATGCAGAGCACCATTAAATCCATTATTTAAATATGGAAAAAAAATATGGCACAACCAAACCTAGAGGATACTGTCCAACAAAAATCAGCAACAATGTATAAACAGCTTTAGTCAGAGAAGCAACCATAAGACCAAAAATTTTAAATGAGGGATAAATACACACACTGCTAAATAATTAACTCACTTGCAAATGTCTGAGAGGCTGACGTAACCTCTGGCACACCTGGAGAGCTTGAAAAGAAAAACGTATGATCAGATTCAAAGGCAAAAACCAAACTACATTGTACCAACACAAAACAAAAAGGAGCTGCTTTGTTTAATGCTTTAATAATTGAGTAATAAGTAATTCAGCCCAGTAATTATGTACCTTGCAGGTGTGGAACTAGAAGAGAGTCTGTTGCCAAACAAGGTGCTGTATTGCGGAGGGCCACTAGAAGGAGCTGTGGATGCAACTACAAAGACACATCAGTGTTGAGTCATCATATAGCCCTGTCTCAAAAATCCTCCCTGCAAGCTTCGCCTTGCCACTCCACCTCCGCTTGAACATCAAAACAGCACACTGAAATGTATCTCAAGACCGTTTGAGGAGGAGTATAGTATTTTACAAACTCTTGCAGCGATCAGCATCAACGCTCATCCTTAAAGGTTATTTCTGATGTGCTTTTAATGTAATATATTCCTAACATATGACATTTAAGCACATCACTATATTGTTAAAAGATTCTTTCTTCTAATGCTCTTGCTACAGCATTTGAAGAATCCATGGTGAACTGCATGCTCTAATGTAAACTCTTTCCTGTGTTCTGTAGAACAGTTTGGCAGAACAAGGCCTGATGTTCCCCTAACACTTTCATTAACAATTTAATCTCTCTTTCACTTATTTCTGAATCATCATATAAGCAACACAACGCACATTTGGAGAAAAAATACCCACAATTATCTTAGAATTTATTTATCTCAGAAAAGTACACACAAAGAAACATACGCGCATGGGACAACTTTACCTGTGGTAGGCGTGTCAGAAAAGGCCTTGTCGAGTTGAGACACGGCAGCATACCTGTCCTGAGAGACAAGTGGTGGAGCCTGATGGCTTAGTGCACTAGGGGTAGAACCAAGACCTCCAAAGTCCAAACTTAGAGATTTAGGGACAGTCCTAAATGGTGCTCCTCCTCCTGAGGATACCGTGCGACCTATAACAGTCACAGCAGCGGATCTCAGATCAAGTCCTGACTACACAGTGACGTACTGTCCCTGTTTCAATACACCCGATTTAACTGCTAGCTCCTTATTTAGTGAAATGTTGTATGTCAATGAACCAAATTTCCATGATAATAATGCAAGCAGAAAAACAGGATCACCTCACTGGTGCATATTTTCATAGTATAGCCATTTGGTAACTAGTTAAAAAAATAGTTGGGTTGGAATTACAACTATATCAAGCGTCATGGTTAGGCACGCTTCCTGTGATATCAAATCTAAATAGCTTCTTCCATTTTCTTTCAAAACTGAGTGTGTTTGCACTCTCGGATATAGCATTTATATCAGCCATTTGCTCTTCTCTGTTACAGCAGTAAATTTGGTGAGTCTGGTATTTAATTCATTCCGTTAAGAGTTTATTGATTCTGTTAAATATATGAGATTTTTTGCATAACGTGTCAACTATGATTCATGTCAGGCCATAAACATAGCAACCGAGCAAAAAATTGGCTGATACCCAACTAAAAAAACAATACACCAGCATCAAAGTGAGTTACACCTGTACCTGCATGCAAATAGAGCCCTAAAGCTTCAGTAATAAAAGTCAGACTAATTTTATAAAATGTAGTGCCATCTTTACAGCCACAGGTCTTATATTTGAGGGTAAGAGCACCATAACCAGCCCATGTGCCAGCCTAAGACAAATGTAGCAGCATGAAGGATATTAATAATAAATTTCCTTCAAATCTATACAGTTCAGACCAGAACCGTTTGGAGAATTTTCCTCCTTCAACAGACGAGGTGTGAATACGTCAGTGACCTACAGAATGTGCCAGTAAGGGCCACATCCTAAATATATCCAAGCTGTAAAGCCTTTTTTCTATTTTTTTGTCAGAGAACAGCGTCTGTCCTTGACCTGTTGGTGCTGCGAGGACGTGCTTTGAAGTCCGAGAGTGGAAGCTGTGCAAAGCCAGACTCAATAGCATTCCATAGCTGACACGGCCACCATTGGCATTTAGATTTTGAGTCACATATCAGTAACACTTCACAGACTGTTTCTGTCTGTCTGAGATGAACATGGTACATTTCAACACATACGGCGCACAGTGTGACTCAGTGTGACAGTCTAGAAGAACCTCTGACTGAGGAAAAAAAAAGCATGCTTTTTAAAATAAACTGTGGGAACATGCAGGGAACACAACATATAAAAGATACACACACACACAGAGAGTTCTTCCTGTGATTACTCTACTCGCCCTATCAGTTCCATATTAGTGGTCAGTAGACAGATAACTGTCACAGTAGTGCATGCACATGCAGACATGCTATCGAAGCTCAGCAGCTTACCTAGTGTGAAGCTGTTTTTGAAAGTGCTACTTGCTGAAAGGTTGAAATAAACAAAACTTAGAAATAGTATACTTAAAATTCTGGATATATGTGCATGACTTTGTGTATTTGTGTCTGGGTCTGCATAGAGGTGTGCACCTGAAGGGCGTGGAAGGGCAGGGAAAGAGGGAAGGCGACTCTGCGGTCCCATTCCTGGAGAAATTGTTCCTGGTCTCTGCCTCTCCATCCCACTTAACAAGGAATCTGAGAGAGCAGAGGGGGAGCTGTCAGTTGATAAATGATTTAGAATGAATCGCCACAGTGAGTAGTGTGTGTAGAACAAAGAGACACAAACATGACATAACGAGATAGAGAGAAGAGGGATGAGAAGAGCCAAGAGAAGAACAGAGCACAAGAGAAAAGAGGAAAGAAGAGAAAAAACGAGGAGAACAGAGGAAAGAGGAGAGTAAAAGAAATGTGATTTGAGGAGACATGGGAGGATGTGACAAGGGGAGTGGAAAGGAGAGTATATGAGAAGAGATGAAAGAAGAGGAGATGAGAGTGCATGAACAGTGCCTTTAATAGTGTGGTCTCTGAAGCTCTGAGATCGAGTGGGTCGAGCTGTGAAAACCTCTGTACGAACATCAGCTGGAGACACAGCCGGAACTCTATCCCATGATGGCAACTGAGCCTGGGACTGACAAACACACATACAAGCACACACACACACAACACAGACACAGAGAGAAGAGAGAGAGAGAGAGAGAGAGATTACTTTAAAATTTGTACAATAATAGAAACATACTTTGTTGTTCTTTGCCCATTATACATAATTTTCCCCACTACATGAATAGATACAGTACTATACCCTCAATTTTTTTTACAGCCACCATAATTTTCTATATACATTTTATAAAATATGATTGTCTTTGGTAACAGTTGAAAATAGCAAATTTCTAAACATTCCAAAAAATTAAACGTGAAATGTTTTTTTCCAGATTTGGGGGTTTGATAATCACCTCTGCCCTGTATGCACAGAGTTTGCATGTTCTCCCCATGTTTCAGTGGTTTCCTCCCCAGTCCAAAGACATGCATTTTAGGCTGATTGGCATCTCAAAATTGTAGTTTGTGAATGGGTGTGTGAGTATATGTGATTGTGCCCTTCAATGGGTTGGCACTCCCACGTCCTGGCTTTCCCCTGTTTTGTGCCTTGAGTCCCCTGGGATAGGCTTCAGGCTTAAGCAGTATGGAAAAGGGATGGGTGGATGGATGGATGGATTTATCATGTTATGTAGTCTTCTGTTGCATGGGACTGTATCACTTATTGTCCATGGTATAACAGAATTCATAATTTTATTCCATTTTCCTGTCTTCACCTGAACGCTACAATACCCAGTATGCAATAAGTGGAATAAATCAAGTGGCCTGCACAGAGCCCTGACCCCAACCCCACTGAACAACTTTGGGATGAATTGGAACACTGAATACACCCCAGGCCTCCTCACCCAACATCAGTGCCTGACCTCAATGATGCCCTTGTAGCTGAATGATCAAAAATCACCACAGCCATGCTCTCAAAATCTAGTGGAAAGCCTTCCCAGAAAAGTGGAGGTTATTATAACATAATGGGATTTCCAGTAAGCACATATGGGTGTGATTGGTCAGGTGTTCACATAGTTTTGGTCATAGAGTGTATGTCTGGTCATTTCATGCTAGACCACCACTTAGCATCATTAGCCACTGACACGACACCAAGCCATAAGAATATTCTAGAGTTACATCTTTTGAAAGTGTTAGTTTATCTGCATAACACTCATTATCTATTAGTGGTAAATCATAACAATAAGTGGATTAAATTTAGATAAGGTCAATCTGAATAGTCAAGTTTGAACCAAGTAGCTCATTTGATACACGAATCACAACTCTTTCTAACCAGGTTAGAAAACTCATTTTGTTTACAAACATTAACGTGGTCTCTATACCACTGAAAAATGATGGATATTTTTGAATGAGCAGCCAACACTTCAAACCGGAGGACTATAAAAGGCATTTGAATGCGCAGTTACTAGGTCTTAAGAATATGTGAAATAAAATGGCGAATCTGTCTGTATTTAATACAAAATGGAAAGCACAGAAGCTCCATGAACAAAAGGAGCCCAACTGATGTAGGAGAACTAGTTTATGTATGCTAGGAAATTCTAGTCTTGACCTGTCTAACTCCTACTAAGATGGATAGTAAGGTTGCTAACACAAAGGTACATAATCATGTAGAATTGCTAGCTAACATTATGGTAGCTACTTGTATTGTTGATAACTTCAGTTATTTGGCTCAGTGTAATTCTGAAAGCTCTCTGCTTTTCTGGTGTATTTCTTCTTCTGTATATTCTGAATTGAACATACTGAATATGGTTGGATGTCACTGTAACACTAACTAAAAATAAATCCTCATCCGTTGAGTCATTTCTGTCGCTTGAGTAATCCATTCGCTCCATCTCAATAATTTAACTACACAGCAAAGTCATTGCTTATTAGCAGTAGACAGATAGCTATCTTGCTTCCCTTACCCTGGACGAGGGGGACACCCAGGACGGGGGACACCCTGGACGAGGTGTCAACCCATCGCAGGGCACCACTGCACGCACATTCACACACCCATTCACATGCTAAAGACAAGTTTGGAAATGCCAATCAACCCACACCGCATGTTTTTGGGACTGCGGAGGAAACCGGAGAACCAGGTAGAAACCCCCGAAGCACGAGCAGAACATGCAAACTCTGTGTACGCAGGGCGGAGGCGGGACTCGAAACCTCAACCTTGGAGGTGCGAGGCAAACATGCTAATCACTGAGCCTAACACAAGCAGCTGTATTGAGTGTCCTTTTAAGTAACCACTTTTCAAATATAAACATGATGGAGGCTGTCTGGTATTACCCAGAGAATTTCTAGAATTTCTATGCATATAGGAATATTTTATTTGGTTATTTTTTAGGGCCTTGTCAAATTACTTAAACGGTGCCTATGCCTTTTGCACAGTACTGTATTTTTTATTATTATTTCAGTTTCTTATTGTTTTTCCTTCCCTCTGTATTATTATCTCCAGTTCTCTCTCCATCTATCTCTCTCACCAGAGCGCGTGAAGTCCGGGCTGCAGGGTTCAGTGGGTTTCCAGAAGGAGTCTGAGCAGGAGCTTGAACCCCTGTACTCCATGGAGGCTCTACATCCCTCCTGCCTTTACTCTTAGAGAAATGCCTAGAAAATTAAGATATGCTCCATAAGGACATCCAGATTACAAAGAACTCACTGATAGTTGAAATCGAAGACATAATACAATTTTAACATTAAAAAAAAAACTTGACCAGACTCACCATTTCTTCCTCTCATACTTATCCTGAAGAAATTCTTTAAACTTCTGCGAGTCACGTGGGTCAAAAGAGCCATCAGTCTTTGGATCGAATGTACAGAGCCACATCCTTTTCCCAACCTGCATTCCCACAAAACAGAATAGTGAGTCTTTAGATTCCCATTCAGCTCATATAATCAGGGAGTACAGTAAAGGAAACAGTAAATAAAACACTTCCTTCAAAATATTGAGTTTTATACATACACACATCCATTAAGATTTATCCAATTGTAACATCATAGTCGTACAATCATTAACTTGTCCTTTTTAATCATATCTATCATACATATCTGCTACAATTACCAGCCCTTTATGCAGGAGGAGGAGATGGAATGACTCAGAGATTTGAGACCTGCATTTCAGAAGTATTATAACAAAAAGTGCTCTCACCAATAAATCATTCACATATTCTCAAGGGACTAGTGCGGTAAAGAGTGAGAGGCTTTTAGTGGTATTACATGAGGTGTGTGTATGTGTGTATCAATAAACGGGTGCAAGTGCATGTAGTATGAGCGTTCTGCTCACGCTACAATATGAGGGCCATTACAAATACTCCATGTCTACCCTTGTATCCCTACTCAATATTTAAGCACTAAACAGGCCGGTTTAGCCTCACATGACCTAGAGCTCGCACCCTCCTGACCAAACACAAACAGAGCAAGTAACTGGCACATTCCTCAAATACACTTTATGTCATCCCACAAGTCCAGTCTAACTGCTCAGCATGATGACAGAAACTCTTTTACACCCACTACTATGGCCTACTGGTCACAAACTATGTAATTTATACAACATATTCTAGTAGTGTGGATTTTTTTTCTCATGCATAATGTATGAACAGCAGGTTTCATAGTGAGCCCAGAGAATGTTGTGCACCATTAGAGCAGAGCTCAATGTGCAAATTTATGTAAAAGGCTAAAGAACTTTGAATCAAATCAAAGAACACAATCATTTTTCTGATAAATCCACTGTGCATAGGATTAACCCCAGCAGGGATACATAATACTTTCCATCCAAATGACACCCTAACTCGTACTCCCAATCATATCTTTAGCCCTATTCAGACTGGATTGAATTTATATGGGTACTCTTACGTAATTCTAACATTTGCAGGTGTTACACAGAGACTTTTATTCCGACCCAGATCAGCAAGTGTTTTTCTCCATCTTCACCTGAGAATATTACAGACCACTGTTTTTAAACTACTGTTTTTAACACACACACACACACACACACACACACACACACACACACACACACACACAACAATGAAGATGTCAGCTCCTAAGACATCTAATGTTAGATGCTGTTAAATAAATAAATAAATAAATAAATAAATAAATAAATAAATATAAACATATATTATCCACTAATAATCTCTATATTCAAACTACACATGCATATACGATACATGTCTTTGTGACACAAAAATCTGGGTTTGTAGGGAAAACAACCATGTGGCAACTTAGCCCTCATGTGTTCATTTAACGTGCCCGGACCTGAGAGTTTTATCACAGGGAAGCTGTGTAAAAAAATTTTTTTGGAATGTTATTACAGACATCTTAAAATGAAAGTCATTTTGTTCAAACAAGGATTTTGAGAGGTCTATTAGGTACTCCTATGCGATTCATGCAAACATTATTCCTTTGTAGGTATTTAGACCGAATTTTGACCAGTAATGTATGTTATGTGGTCATTCATTTGGCACCAAGGACTTATCAAATATGATGTTGTGTTTAGTTTTTTTCAATGGCCCTCTTGCCACACCACATCTAAACAATTAGACACAACACTGATCTGTTAAAAACGTTTCAAAATAATAAATAATATCAGCACCTTTTCTCAAGAAGAGACTAACTATTTAGGCTACCACTCAGCTCTTAGATTTAATATTATTCGTCCTCACTATAACATTGAGGGGCGTGTCTATTATATGACCACGCCCATTCAATTTACAACGCGTCGTCTGCGCGCTGGAGTGCGCGCCACTTACCTCGTTGCCATGGTTTTGCAAAAATTCTACTTCCTGTTGGGAAAAGGTTGTCATGGAAATGGACTTGACCCTGTGGGGCGGGTTGAGCCCCCTCCTGGAAGAAATAAGAGAGATAAAACCGCTTGGATTGAATTGATGGACTAAACCGAAGAAGGAGGCGCATTAAAAAGGAGAAAAGTGACGACGCATTTATTTATTTGTCTACAGTTTGGTGATTATGTGGGATGTGAAGGATGGCGTTTAATTTCAGAAAATGCAACCGTGAAGATGAAGGAGCCAAAATGTTAGAATAAAATAACAAAATCTGTTACCAAAAAAAAAAAGAAGAAGAAGAAGAAGCATAACCGTGAAAAGAGCGATGAATGTTTTTTTTGTGTGTGGAATAGCTTACATGACAATATGAGAAAGTGATATGTGAAATCATGTCTAATCTTGTGCTGCATTAAGCGGGCTTGCTGACATGCAGGGAAAAAAGGCTTAATGATGTAAAACCTGAAACCGTGACGAAATGAAACGTTGCACAGGCGCGACGAGGGGGCACGCCTGAAAAATGACAAAGTAATAATTACCGCTTGAATGAAGACGTAAACACTGAAAATCATCCTCCGGGTCTCTAGTAGCCTGCTGTGGGTCAGGGTGAGAGGGGGCTTGCCTTATCTACGATCATAGTCCCTACAGCACGTCGCCTACTACATCAGGTTTGATCAGGCTTAAGCACTGATTTAGGACTGGAATTAACACGCATAATCCTCCGACAATCAGACTCACAGGCCTGTGCGTCGTTATAACAGCAATCTTAGAGATGACATAACATCAGGAGGTTGTGCATAAATGTGAGGGTACTTACAGCATTCCGGAACATGATGTGCAAACGAAGCAGCCCACCGTGATATCGGTGTAAGTTACACCAGGCTGGCCGCACTCGAAGCAGTGTTTGTTGGGCCCGGTTTGCGCGAGCTCCCGGACCTTGCGGGCGCAAATCTCCTGGTTGTCCCGGTGCTTTCGGTTCGACATACTCGCGTGTTGGTTGCACACACACACACACACACACACACAAGAGAGAGAGAGAGAAGAGAGAGAGAGAGAGAGAGGACCGCCTGTCAGGGATGTCGCGTCTGCAGCACGGGGACGTGAACTGGCGCTCCGTTACACTGCACTCAGTTCCTCCTTCGTTTTACTCCGCTGCGTTTCTCACGTCCGCCTCATGAAAGCCGCTCTGCGACTGCATAATCTCCAGACGATTTATCTCAGGGATCTCCACATGCATATTTCAAATGCGCAGACACCGAGCTCCCCACTTGAGTTTTTTTTTTTTTTTATGTAGATGTATTTTACTAGCCTATTGCATATTTAGTTTTCCGTTGCTGCCCATAATCAATAGTCCAGAGCGCGCTTTAAAAAAATCCCCGTTTGCTCTCCGCTTAAAACCTATTATATATATATATATATATATATATATATATATATATATATATATATATATATATATATATATATATATATATATATATTATTATATACCTCCTTGCGTTTGCCACGCATTCATGACCAGGGTGTATGGTTAAAGCTCATGAGAACCCGCCCGTTCTTCCACGACAACACGACGCTTTGCTGGAGCGGTGACAGAACTGTGGGCTCGGAGTGCACAACACAGCGATGCATGAAGCGCACAGATACTCAGGAACAAACGAACAGCAACAGGATGCAGTAGCTGCCAAAAAACAACTGCGATATAATAGATCAGGGAGTGGAAATCTTTTTGTTGTTGTTGTAACTCTGCCATCGACACTGCTGGTGTGGATATATATATATATACAAAGAAACAAATATATTTACTACATCTCTGACACTATGCTAACTATCTTGTTGGATAGAACCCCAGAGTAAATCTGCTTGTTGTGCTGGTCATGTAGCTAAGAAAGCTGCGAAACTGTCCAATGGCCTCCAGATGGCGCGATTTGATTGCGTTTTTACTTTCACAATTCTATTATAACCGTTTTAAATCGTACATAACCCCGCGACCCGATTAACGGATAAGCGGGTGAGGATTTATGGATGGATGGATGGACATACGGTATTTGTTATAGTCTGTATTTCTCTATGTACAGGAAACAATAGAAAGAGAACCACATAAAATGTAATGAGTGTTTAAGTGTTCGTGTGTATTCTGTATTTTACATTTGTACACACAGTAATGATGTGTCGTTCATGAACGATTCGTTCATTTTGAACGAATCTTTAATATGATTCGGGAACAGTGAGTTGTCTCAGAGAGTGACTCGTCCATTTTTGACCGTGCTTGCGCGGCAACATCCCCATAGGTTCAGTACAGGAAACAGAAATGATTAGTTCAAGTCTTCGGGTTCGAGTCGTTCGTTCATCACGTCACAGCCCCAGTACAGACTGCATTCAGCCTATGGGGTGAACTATGAACGAACGACTCGAATCCAAAGACTCGAATCCGAAGACTTGTGAGGTAAACTAATAATTTCTGTTTCCGGGGAACAGACGTGATAAATTTGACGTGACAAAACGACTTGGACTGGTAGGTGAGCTGAACTAACAGGCTGCATAGCCTGAAGACCCAGCTAAGCTATTAATTAATCGTTTCTGTTTCTCATAATTTGGTCTTTGATGCATTAGCCTATAGTTTATTTTTTTATTCCTAATGTGATCAATGTTTGTATAAGTACTAGATGTGTTGGGGGAATTGAACATGTAACATTTTAATTATATTCCGCTGAAATGAACAAAATGACTAGGAAAAAAAAAGATTTGTTTATTTTGCCGAATGAGATTCAAAGATCCGAGTCAGTAAAATGATCCGAACATCCCGTCACTAACAGACAGGGCTGGTCAATCCATAAACAGCCGCCCAGGGCGTCAGCATATTTGGGGCACCGCCCCACCGAATCCGATTATCAGTACCAAGCCACATTTAACGCTCCTTCCGTCTTTAATTACCTCAGAAAAGTTAGTTTGGTCAAATTGTTTTGTTGGCGCCCCCTGGTGCCGATGTAAATATGTGTGCGCAAGTCTGCAGCATGACACATCACTGGTGGGGTTTTTATTTAGTTATTTTTACATAAAATTAAACAGTACATCATACTTATCAGTTATTACCATAGGTGTGTCTGTGTGACTGTAAAGTGTGTGTGAGTGTCAGTGTAGTTTTGTTTTTACTGTATTATGGACGATGTATGTGATTAAGCCCTGTGATGAACTGGCATCCAGTTATTTTTATTATTAAAGTATCAGAATGAGAAATGAGTGTTGTATTTTGAGGGGGAGGGCGGTGACTGTAGCTCCTCTGTGATCTCAGGTGATTCTCTGTGTGTGGTGTCAGGTGGAGCGCAACCGGTTTAACCAGTAGGCTTACACTGCACACAGAGATGTTAACCAACTTGCCTCAACAGTTCAAGTGAATAAAAACTGTAGACTATGCCAAAGCAATTATAATGGATAGTAACCTGGCACCTTGCATACTGCCACTTTATTATTATTTTTTATTATTTATCTATTTTTTATTTACTTATTTTTGTAATTATTACTATTTTGATTCTAGTTTTATTATTATTATTTATTAATTTTTCTTCTTTGTTATCTATGTTGCCAATAAAGTATTTTGAATTGAGTTGATATTGCTGCTGAATGGGGATCCATCCACAAAGTATACAAAGCCTGCTTACCAGGTTTATTAGATACACCTACCTTCTGTTTATACACTCACTGGCTCTTTCATCAGGTTACCTACCATACAGTGCTTGGGTTACTGTTGGCATAGAGCATGCATGTTCTCCCACTGGTTTCCTCCAGGTCTTCCAGTTTTCTCCCACCTCCCAAAAAACACTGGTTAAGATAAAGTGTGTGTAGTGCCCTGTAATGGACAGGCATCCCCTGCCTCACATAGTCTACTGATCCACTGATATGGAATGTGCGTGGTTGATCATCAGCATGGTGTGTGGTCAACTTTGGAATGAGAATATCTGACTTAGCATCTGGGAGTTTCTCTTTGTCACAGTTGAAATAATACAATACGAATAATGACGATTATTAAGACGACCAATTATATAGGACACATAGGCTTAGAAATCATGCTATTCAGAAGCTCACAGCCCCTTTCCCTATATTTGTCCACTTTCTTCCAGTTTGTGAAGTTATGATGTCCGGTTCTTCGTCAGCTTGCAAGAGCAGCACAGCGCGTGAAACCCGGAAGCGGAGCGTGTGCTGGGGGCGGACCAACGACTGAGGCTCGAAACAGAGCGAACGAGCGCGCGCGAGAGAGTGCGGAACAGTGTCTGCCGTGAAGACCTTAATTATTCTCCGAGGAGCCATCACTATCATTACTTGTTTTTAATTACCCGAGATTCTCAAAAGATCAAGGCGTTAAATGCTCATGCGTGCAATTAATCTGCTTAAATAGTCGGAACTTCAGCGCTCAATGGAGCGAAACGTCACGCGCGCTGGATAGGAAAACGCAAACTGCCCTGACGACTTGTACTTGGCGTTTATTTATTTCTATTTATATATGTATATTTAGATATTGTAAAAGTTTTCTGAATGTCTATATGTCGCGTTTTCTTATTTCGGACATATGGGTAGCAAGGTCAAGTACAAAAATAAGTGTTTTATAAATATGACCTTTCCACACCCGAGTCATCTGGGATTGCGTTCTATTCTCCAAACAAGCCTGTAAATGCCACAGTGTGATTAATTCGGAGAGCTCATAATGACAGCAACATTTCTGGACACAGTTTAATAGGGGACTGCTTGGAGTGAGACTTCACGACAAACAAAAACAAAGGAATAAGGGACCGCTCCAGCTCAGGCTTGTACAGCTCATGACACAAAAAGGAGTTATAATATAATTATTATTATTTTATTTTTTGTAAATTACATATTTCCCTTGAAAAAAATGACTGTCAAGATGGATTTCGAAGAGTGCTTAAAGGACTCCCCCAGGTTCAGGTAAGCCTTTACAGCATGTTTAATCTAACAAAGCTTCCTGTCCTTCTTGTTCTTGGTTAATCTTTAGTGTAGCTGTTCCTACTTGTTAGATACCTTATCTTGTAAGACATTTTAACTTTGGACCACAAAACTTGCTGAAAAGTGCTGGGGGTGTTTGTGATCAAATTGAGCATATAATAGAGTGAAACTCAAACATTAAGTTGTCCAGATGTCCCAGAATGAATGGGATGGAGGGGTTTGTAAGGACAAGACTTGAGCCAGCACTGATGACAAGAGAGAGTATCTTGTCTCTGCTCCCTGCTTAACGGTTTAGACAGTCTTATTTTATTTTAGAAGTATGCACAGCATTAAAAAAACAACAACAACTAAACGTTTGGACAGGGATTCCATTTCTGAGAGCATATTTTTTTAAGTGTAGGGAGCAAAACTGAGGCTAAACCTTCTCATCCCTGCTTAGTCAAATTATAGGTTCATCCGAGCCAAAGAGAGAATGACTTTAGAAAGATCTAATACTAGGTTGTAGTTGATGTGTTGGGTGTGGCAGTATTCTACAAAAGTGATGGTGACATTACTCCCACCATCTATTCTATATTGCTTGCTTTAATCATTATCCACAGGACATGTAGGACAGTAGATCTTGTTTTCTTCAAGTACAACCCCCCCACCACCACACCTCGCCTCACTTTTTCCTTTTTGGCTGGTGGACTTGCACAGCGGAAACTGTGAGTGTACAGTCCCGAGGATGCATTTAGCAGTTAGAAACAGTCAGAGAAGGGGTGGAGTGGGTTACAGAACTAGACTAGGCCACAGCCAGGCAGAAATACAGAAATCTCTCTCTCTCTCTTGTGCATGCTCTCTCTCTCTCTCTCTCTCTCTCTCTCTCTCTTGTGCATGCTCTCTCTCTCTCTCTTTTTCCATGTTTCTTTCCATATCTCTCTCTGCATTCTACTGTAGTGCTATCTCTTATGATATGAGTGTCTTGCATTCTTTGTTTCATGCCAAACAACCACTTACACATTTACAGTAAACATACAAACTGTCACAGCCACTTCAGATAGGAAAATGAAATGATTAGGATAGTGATTACAAAAAGCCTCAAACATAATCCAGGCCCATTTCACTATAAAGTGCTGCCTCCCGTTGCTAGGTGATGCCAGTGTGGGGGATGGGAGAGACAGGAAGTGAAGCGATACCAACATGATAAACATGAGACAGGAAGTGTGTTTCAGGGGTGGATCTCTAAGGAAACATCGAGTCCTTCTTGAGCACATTGGTGTATGCAAAAATAAGAAGCTAATTCAATTAAACATGGCATAGTTAATAATTATGATGTTGGTATTGTGCAGTCAGGGCCATCATCACAAATGTTTCTTGACTACTATTCCTTTCTCTTTTCTGTCTAAAATCCTATAGGTACATACATTGCAAAGCTAATAACATGGCACTTATTCTTCACCCTTGTTCTGCTGTTTTGTTTTGTGTGTCTGCATGAAAGTGCTAACGGAAGCCACAGGGTCTGAACATTGTGTGTATGCTCAAAAAACCCATGTGCAAGTTAGATGACAGAAGATACTGTCTTTCTCTCACACGTACTCTCACTCTCGCTAACATGCTCTCTCTCTCTGTCTCTCTCTCTCAAACACATGCATGTGCAAGTTAAACATGGAAACAAACACAGTAGTAGCTATCCTTGATTTACCAGTTTTGTTTGGAAAGGCGCTGAATTGCCTGAATGTGTGTTTGTGTGTGTGTGAGTGTGAGAGAGATTAAAGAGAGGAGAAAGAACTGTAGCTGTAATGCTTACTGTGGTTTTCTGTTATCAGGTCAGCCATTGAGGCAGTGGAGGGGGATGTGAATGAACTGGAGACACGTCTCGAAAAGGTGAGGTGGAAACACAGAGCAAGTCAGAGTGACTCTGTGAAATAGGAATGATCAGCATAATTAAAAAAAAATAAAAGAACAACATTCATCTCTAATGTGTTCCCATTGTCAAATTGCTCTTTTTAAGAGAAGTGTGATTCTTCCCCTCGTTCCTCTCCAACAGCTCCCATTGGCAGAGTTTAGTGAAGAGAGATAGTATTCAAACAGTGTTTACATGAACTGAAAGAGGAATTACTAATTCAGTGGCTTTTAACCAACTCTCATCCAATTCCCCATCAAAATTCTGGTGAAAGTTCTCAGTAAGGACATACTGGCTCCCATGTTTGGAATATGAGTATTGTTGATTTGGTACGTCCGATATCAGATAGTGGATATATTTTAAGATGTGTGTCAGTGTGCCCATGAATTTGTTTGTCAGCGTTTGTGTATGTAAGCTCCTCTGTCAATGACCCTATTTAGAACTCCTTGTTTTTAAAGTTTCTTGAGTATCAGAATTATACCTGGATAGTGATTATCCATATAGATCAATTCTAAATGCCCTAAGATGCATTTAAAACGGATCGCTCAACACTTCAGGGGGCTAAGATGTCTTTTTAGCCAAGTTTTATGCAACTGTAAAGGCATCTGTCTCCAAGCCACTTTCAACAAACAAAATCCCTCCATTACATCATAACACATGTGGTCCATGACTGCTGAGATGGATACTATAAATAAAATTAAATAAAATGAAGCATACCATTTCTATGATTGATCTTTTTGCTAACTGAATTACGAACGTACTGATGATTTTTATATTCATTTACGTACAGTGCCTCCAGAATGTATTCACACCTGAGTGATTAGTTCTCTTTTGCTGTATTGCAACATGGAATTTAGGTATATTAGAATGGGATATCTTTCTGCTCATTTTAAAGTGACTCTCATCAGAATACAAATAATAAAACAAACACAGCACAACCCCCAAGTACCCATTCCTATGATCAAGCACATTGGTAGCATCATATTCGAGGGATGCATATCAGCAAGAGGAACACTGCTATGCTGATATTCAGTACAACAGCACTGTGTGATATTGCTTTTATACAACAGTTCTATAAACAAGAAAGTAATAATGTCAAGTGAATGACATTTCAGACACAGCATGGCCAAATATTTTGTTTATTTTTGTTTATATTGTGATAACGATATAAATGTCAATATGAAAACGGTAACCAAGTAGTAACTTGTGGCCAAAAAGATTACACAAGGCATGCTGTCTTGAGAACTGTACAAACACTGATCCCAAAAAAAGCTTAATCCTGACCATCAACAAATACTAAACTGTACCAATCAAGCAGGCTAAAATATAAGAATTTTTTGAAATATGAATGTGAATTTTATTCTCAAATTAAAATTCCAGTGAAAGTGCAAACACCAATACTCAGAGGATTCATAATCTAATACTGAGAAAAAAACAAATGGAAACGTTGTATCCGAAACACTTCCATATTACGGAGGAAGTGCCATTTTGGGGATTAATTCTTCTTCCTTGTCTAGGGTTAGATCTCTGCTTCCTGCCATGCTTGTTCTCGTTCTACGTGTAAGATGCCCATGATGCGGTGTGTAAACATGTCATCAAATATATCATTAATATCGCGGGATGACAAGTGCTTATCATGGGGTGGAATTGTACCAGTAAAGTGCTGTGAAAAATTATTCCAGATTTCTTCTGTTTTTGTGTAGATCTCATACTAAATTCAAACCACTTCAAACAAAATACAACATAAAACAAGGGCAACCAGAGTAAACATACAATACAGATTTAATTAAAAAAAATTATAATTTTCATTGAAGCAAAAAAACATCCTCAACACTATCATCAATTTGAAAAACTAATTGCCCTCTTAAAATTTCAATCTGGATGTGCCACCTTTAGTAGCAATAAATGCAAACACTTTAGATAACTGGAGATCAGTCTGTCACTTATTTCTAGGACTAGGATTTACTTCTATGATTTGGATCAATGTCTTCCTGCATAATCCAGTTGTGCTTGAGTTTCAACTTACAGACTGAAGACCGGACATTCTCCTTTAGGATTTTCTCGTAGAGAGCAGAATTCATGTTTCCCTCAAAGCATACCCACACCATCACACTTCCACCATCATGCTTGACCATAGCATGATGTTCTTTTTGTGGAATTCTTTGTTGGTTTACGCCAGATGTAACGGGACCCCTGTCTTCCAAACAGTTCCATTCTCGACTCATCAGTCCACAGAACATTCTCCCAAAAGATTTGAGGATCATCAAGGTGTATTTTGGCAAAATTCAGATGAGCCTTAATGTTCTTCTGGGTAAGCAGTGGTTTTCACCTCACCACTCTTCCATGGATGCCATTTTGGCCAGTGTCTTTCTGATATTGGAGTCATGAACAGTGACCTTTATTTATGCAAGAGAGGCCTGTAGGTCATTTGATGTTGTCCTTGGCTCTTTTGTCACTTACTGGATGAGTCGTCGTTGTGCTCTTGGAGGAATATTGGAATGTCGAACATTTCTGGGAAGGTTCACTACTGTGCTGAGTGTTTCCATTTGGAGATAATAGCCTCTCACTGTGGTTCTTTAGAGTCCCAGAGCCTTTGAAATAGCTTTGTAACCCTTCCCAGACTGATCTATTTTAATAATCTTCCTCCTTATCATGTCTGGAATTTCTTTCAGTTTTGCCATATTGTGTTACTGGGTAGGAATTTATATTTGCTGGTGAAAAAGTTCTGTAAGTGTTGATTTGATTGATTAGAGTTTGCAGTAATCAGGCCTGGAATTGTCTAGTTCAGCTGAAACCCAATATGAATGCAGAGTTATAGATTTGGGGAATTAGTAACTACAGGGGCAAATACATTTTCACAGAGGCCCAGTGAGTATTGGATAACTTTTTTTGCTTCAATAAATAACATTATCATTTAAATACTGTATTTTGTGTTTACTCAGATTGCCTTTGTTATATCTTAGGTTTGTTTTAATTTCCGAAACAATTTGGTACTAGATATACACAAAAACAGAAGAAATAATTTTTCACAGCACTGTATATTATGGACTATACGATATGGTACAGCCCTAATTTAAATACTTTATTTAATTTTATTTTTGTAGAGGGTTAGGGAGCAGAGGAAGAAACACATTCGTATATGTTCAAATTTCATGTTGCAAAACAGCAAAAAAGAGAAGTAATTGTGGGGGGTGGGGTTCAATACTTTCTAGATGTGCTGTACATGGGATACAACAGTCAGATTTCATTGTGGTTAACTTAAAACATATGACCAGAAAATGTAACCGGATTTATATTTGGCTGTGTGCAGTTGGTGAAGCAGTGTAACGCCATGCTGGAAGCAGGCCGAACATATTGCCAGAGCAGTAAGAGCTTTGTAAGTGGACTCCGGGATCTTGGATACTACCTCTCTGAAGACGCAACCATGGGGGTGAGTGATCTGGTCAGGCTTAGCCTGGAAATCCAGGTAAGAGTGTTCATGCAGTGAAAGAGAGCCATGGCTGAAAAAGTAGCTCTTCCTTTTTGCTCAAGGTTTGTGTGTGTGTGTGTGTGTGTGTGTAAAATAAATATATATATAAATATATATATATATAAATAAATAAATAAATAAAACATGCATTGTTTTTTTTTTTTTTTTTTTGTGCATGGCATGCGCAACCAATTAGTCTTTGGGCCTCACAAATTCCACAGTGACATGGACATCATGGAAAGGCTCGTTCAAATTTAACCACGCAGTGTAGCCCACAATAACATATTAGGATGTGATCACTCGTCATCATTAGCAAGAAAAGGAACTTCAACAATGTGACTATGACCATATGTTTGGTCAGTATGGTTTTGCATACAGCATACCACAGAGGAGAGTAACTATGAAAACAGGATGCTCCTTGTTCTCTTTGTATGTGCTTATTTATGGAGCAATTTATAATCAGAATGTTGTCAGTTAGAGTTTAGTTCTCTTTAACTGGGTTTTGTCTGCTTGTGGTAAACCCTGCAGAACTGTCTGGAAAAGTTCTCCAAGAAGCTGTCCATCATCCTCACGGCTCAGGAGGTAATGCCAGACACACACATTACTCCTTTTCACCGTTGCTCATGGTAACTAACAAATATGCTCATCCTTTCTTAGGATTTGTCTCCATATTCACTCACCCTGTTCTGTCCCTCTGTCTCATCCTCTTCTGCCAGGAGCTCATTGAAAACACGCAGAAGTCAGTGAAACTGAAGCTGCAGAGTTTTGTGAAAGAGTAAGTAACCTGGAAGTTTTAAGTCACTAAGGGGTTTGCTTTGGTAATGCTGAATTGTAGATAAATGATAGTGGATCTGAAAATCTTTGTTAAAATGTAGTGTATGAGTGACATACTGAAGAGTGTTCATGAGTCATGCTGATTTGGCAGAACCGTCGCACCACAATAAAGAGATATTGCTAACTGCGTTGCTGATCTTCGCAAATGTTTGATCTGTTTGATTTAATAGAATCTGGTGCGTATGCCAAAAAAACTATATGCATCAGTCTCAAACTACATCTATTTATTTATTTGCCGTACTGTGCCCTGGTAGTGGTAGCTCAGTGGTTAAAATGTTGGACCACTGACTGGAAGGTCATGAGTTCAAATGCAAGCACTGCTATACTGCCACTGTTGGGTACTTGGGCAAGGCCTTTAACCCTCAACTGCTCAGTTGTATAAATGAGATAAATGTAAGTCGCTCTGGAAAAGGGCGTCTGCAAAATGCCATAAAAGTAAATGTAAGATGGAAAATGTAACTTTGTGCACAAGAGCACAGCTTACAAAGTTCATTTTGATCCTGTCGCACTAGTCATTCTCTGAGAACATATGCGGTCAGGTCTATGCTCAGTGGGATCAGACTTGCTTCGGTCAGTAACATGGATCGCTTTTGTACATTACACAGGTACATAAAGCCGTCTGTCTGTTTCAGGGATGTGAAACGCTTTAAAGATACACGTAAGGAATTTGAGCGCAGCAGTGAGACTCTGGAAGCGGCTTTGGGGAGGAATGCTCAAGCCCCACGGGGAAAGCCACATGAGGTTGAGGAGGCCAGTCAGGCCCTTATTCATGCCCGTAAAGCCTTCAGATCAGGGACTCTGGACTATGTACTGCAGGTACACACTTATCCAGATATTCTCAAGCCATGAAAAGTGAAAACTGTGTTGCCCTCTGAGGCAAAGAAAATCGTTATCCTTTCTTTATTTTAAACTTTAATGTTTTAGGTTTCTTTTTATTTATTTCCCAACATTGATTTTTTTTTTTCTTGGTGCCAATATTTAGGCAACATTTTCCTAGCCAACACAAGAGCCATGTTTAAATGTGTCCTCTTGAATTGACAGGGATCTTTTTTTTTGTTTGTTTAAGCCTCACACAACACTTCCTATTCATTAAGGTATAACATAATGGCATTTAGGTATCTACATAGTGCACTATATACAGTACTCAATGGAGCAGCATTTGTGATTCGTCCACAGACATAGAAACTCTGACCAATTACACACACTATTCCTATAGATATGTGCATAATTTTCATAAGATTTGCAACAACCTCCTCTACAACTTCCTAATGTTGACCGATAAACCCATTTTAGGCCAGAAACAACAGCACAGCTCCTTGCAACTGCTCAGTATTTCCTTTTTATTGCTTGCATAGAGCATTCTGTGTTTTCATTCACTCTTTTAATAAATACAGGCTAACATGGAAATGTCTGCATTGCCAATGTGATCATACACAGTTTGTTAATCTAGTGCGATTTTCATACACCACAACTCAGTGGTTGTAGGCTTTTAAACTCTGATAGTTAGCACTTTCCTGAACTTTAAAGTTTAACCAACACATGAGTGCATGCACTACTACAGCAGAACTATACAGCCAGAGGCTGGAATATTGAGCAGACATTCAGTAAAGCTAGCTGTTTCTATAATATGTTTGAGAAACACACAAACATATTTAATTGTGGTATAAAATGATCATTGATGACACCATATTTCCCCTCTCCTAGCAGCTAACCAAATATCCGCACATTAAATGTACGGATATCCAAATAATTAATTTAGGAAGACTCCCTACTGTAGGTGCAGAAAAACTGGGATAAGTTACTGTATACCCATATACCTAAGACTGTACATGTTAGGTATATGCTAAAACCATGACTGTCTTTTGTGGATAATTTTCCTTGTATGATCACTCTCTCACTATTCTTTGTGTCCCCATCTTTCCTTCTGTATTTTTCCTTCTCTCTCTCTCTTTCCAAATTAGATTAATGTTATCGAGTCCAAAAAGAAGAGTGATATACTGATGGCGGTATGTTTCTTCATTTAGTAATTACTGATGTAATGTCTCCTAAATACAAAAGGAACTGAATCTAGCCAGAGAAATAATCTAATTCTTTAGAACTTAATTTGTGTGTGTGTGTGTGTGTGTGTGTGTGTGTGTGTGTGTGAAACAGATGCTCTCGCTGATGGAAACCCAGGCTAAGTTCTTCCAGCAGGGTCACCAGTCCCTCACAGAACTAGAGGAGTACTGTAATCAACTCAACAATGAGGTCAGAAGCAGAGATTGGCAAAATATGGTTGACCTACGTACAGATTATCTATTAATCTATCATTTCTGTACAAACATGTCATTTTATCACGACAAGAGAGAGGTTTTTCCTTTTCTGATTTGGCATAAGGATGGACAGAAACAATTATGAGAGAAGACTTAGAGCAGCAACAGGAAACAGGACACCTCAAACTTCTAACCATTCATGTATCCATATATATCAGTACTTAGTGAAACTGCGAAAATATCACATAATACGTTTTCTATTTACTTGCAAACAATTATTACAAATGGATATCATAGATTATTAGGAAACATGGCATTAAGCATGTCATGTGTGAACTCCATATTAGCCAGCCCTAAATCAAGATAAAAGCATTTGATACAAGCGCTCAAAATTATTCTCTACTGAAGTGTTTTCTGCAGAGGTGGTTATCTGACAAGTGAGTCGTTTGAGACAGGAAGCACAGTCACCTTGTACTGGCCTGTAAAAGCCACAAAACCTGCTACAAAACTTCCTGCCTACACAGGAAATGGTGACAGACTGAGTGTGAGGACTATATTACAGTGCTTAATTTTTTACACATAGTCTGTTGTAACATGGTAGAAAATGAGGTTTTAATTGACGGGCAGTGTCGAAGTGAGGGAGCGAGTTAACATGTCAATTTTACAAGACATTCCCCTTGTGAGACAGAACAGAAAAGACTGAAAATAATTGTATAGAATAGTTGATAATATCCTGGAAAATGGAAGACTATTCTTGAGATACTATTTTACATAGTTTCACTAGAAATGTTCATCCTTGCTCTCTGGATTGGGGGGAAAATGTCCAAGTAAAATCTGATCACTAAGTTTATTACTCCGAAAACTGGAGCTCATGAAATTTGTAGAATATCAAAAGGGAATTAAACTTCTAATAGAGAGTTCACAAAAATAAATGAGCAATAAGCCTTACAAACCTGTTGACCTGGACAGGAAACCAAATGTCAACACTTCCTGCTTGTGGAAGTACTGCATGCCAAATTCTTTTGAATTGCAGTTGAATATAATTAGCTGTAATATAGCACATTTGCTGTAAACAAAATTGATTTCCAAATAAATAGTACTTTATATATGGATGAAATGAGTCTCTCTTTCTCTCTCTCTCTCTTACTCTCTCTCTTAGTGCACACAACTAGTTTTAAACTCTGCAAGAGATAAGAGGGACATGGAGCAGAGACATGGTGACATCAAGAAAAAGGTATTCGCACAAACACACACCAAACAAACCTTCTCCATTATTCAAGTAGCGTATTTCAAATATCACTGTAACATATTTGTGCTTTATTTATATATCAGGATGAGTCCTATGATGAATCCATCTTAGACTTCAGTCCAGATGCATCCAGTGGAATTGCCATGGAGGGCTACCTGTACAAGCGAGCCAGCAATGCCTTCAAAACATGGAGCAGGTGCAACACACATCTCTGCGTCCCTCTTTTCTCTTATCTTTATTTGTCTAATAGTAGTTATTAATAGTCTAACTACATGTCTAATAGTAGTTATTATTAATATTTCACAGGCAGCAGAGCGCTTTAAAATTTTCAGACTGCAATAACACTGTACGCAAGCTGTTCTTATATTCCCAAATCCTGTTGTATTGGAATGTGTTTCATGAGTGCTCGCTATCTCACTCTGCGTAATTTTTGTAGACGCTGGTTTTCCATTCAAAAAAACCAACTGGTCTACCAAAAGAAATTTAAAGTAGGTATCGCATTTTCACAACACGCAAAACAAACTACATTTATATAGAAAATCTATTTTCATTTTTCTTTCACCCCTGTGTATGTGTACAAGTGTGGAATAACAGCAGAGGTCTGTCTGACTTGGCTTGATACCCATAAATGTGGGTTTTCTGTTTGTGTTTAGGAGCAGCCCACTGTGGTGGTGGAAGATTTGCGCCTGTGCACAGTGAAACCCTGTGCTGAACAGGAGAGAAGGTTCTGCTTTGAGGTCGTCTCACCCTCCAAGTGAGTGTGTTTGAAGCTGCTGTGGTTTCAGTTTATGGTGTGAGATGGTCAAGTGTTAGTGTAAAAGTGTATCTGTACATATATAGTTTCTGTAACTACATTTACTACTTGAGCCTGCATTTATGTTTATTATCTGTGCGTTTGTAGGAGCTGTCTATTGCAGGCAGATTCAGAGCGGCAGCAGCAAGGCTGGATGAGTGCTGTGCAGAACAGCATTGCTTCAGCATTTCAGGAGAGGAGAGAGGACACATGCAGCCCTGTACGTCACACAAACACTTAAGCATTTGGGGCTCCTCAGGTCTATTTTTCATATTGACTGAGCACTTGCTTAACTGACCGAAAAAAAAGCATTTTAAGGCCTGTGGGGGAAAATGTATCAGCAGTTATCAGACAAGATTACATTAAAAATATTTAATTTGAACTCTCGTTTATACAATATTTCCAATATACCCAGTTTTAGTTTTGACCAATTCCCAGCCACCAGTCAGGTCTCCCCATCATACGACAGTTAGCAAACTGGGAGGATGAAAGCTAACACGTGCTTCCCCCAAGACATATGAAGACCAACACTTTTTCAAACTGCTGCTCATGCTACGTCACAGGACAGTGTAAACACTCAGAGGAAAGCAATGTCTGTCTTCTTCTGCATACATGAGCTTGTAAATGCCCACAATTGGCTAGTCACTTTTTTTTATTTAGAGGGGAGAAAAAGTAATGCTATCCCTCTCACCCACAGAGCACAGAAAAGTCAGGATTCGAAAATGCGATTTCTGGACAATAGAGTGAAACATTTCTGTTGTATCATTAAAGAGCCCCCTATTGCCCAGTTTGTGACTGTGGTAATACTCCAATCTTGCTTCAACTAGCTATGTAAGTTTAGTAGAACACATGTTAGCCCTCTAACAAGCAGCTAAGTATTGAACTAAGTGTTCTTAACAACATTAAAAATCAGGGACATTTCCTAGGCTTCTGTATATATTATTTTAATTACAGAATAATCATAACAGTTAGCATTTGCTTATTATTTGGCATGGTTATGACAATATATAACCCTTTAAAGATAGACTAACTTGTAAATGAAGTACCAAAAGCAATGAGTTTAACAATGAAATTGGCAATATGGCAGAAATGTATGTTTAAATGAAAATAGAACATGAAATAGTACTCTAATAGTTCATTCAATTTCCAAAGTTTCATCCCGTTGTAATTTTCTTTTTTATGTTCTCTGCCACTTCAAATGTATAGAATAAACTACACATACTGCTGGTTATAATGGTGTTGAGCTGATTAAAAAAACAAACAAAAAAAACATTTAGAAGATTACGCTGACTAATATTTTACCAAATCATACCATTCTTAATATTAACTACACACTCGATGGCCCTTATTTGTCACACTTATTAATATATTTGGTCAAATCTTTACAAAGAAAATGGGAATCGGAGGCTCAGACATGCATCTTTATACGATTATTAGTATTTTTTTTATTTCAATAATAGGATCAGTTGCATACAACAGGGACCAGCTGATGTGGGTGCAATGTCTTGAACAAATGAATCACGTCAGTGATTTCATGAAAGCACTAAAACATGGCAGACGCAATTTCATCTGGCTAGTCTGCTCTGAACACTGGAATTCACAAATGAATAAAAACCTACCGTCACGTAATGTTCTGCAGGCAAGGTTAGACAATTGTTTCTTATTTTGACATTTGACAGCTTTATAAGAAACAGAACACACTTCCATAACTATCTTTATTTGCAATATCCTTGTGGATAAGTACCTCTAGGTCAACTTCAGCAAAATGTTTTTTACCCCCCTTTTGGTTTCTTCTGAGCTGGATTGCTTTATGCATGCTTTCCTGGTTATTGGTTCACTGGCACAAAACCTGCATAATTTAGGGGCATATTTCATTCCAGTTTTACATTTATAGACTCGGATTTGCTCTTATTTCTATGCGACAGTGATTAATAAGGGCCTATGTCAGTATGTACATGTAGGATGATTATAGAGCATGTGTATGTTTGTAACAGAGGGAGCGCTGCAGCTCCGTGTCAGCCGGCAGTGTGAATCTTGGTGTTGGAGAGCAGAAGGAGTGTAAAGCCCTAGAAGAGGTGCAAGCTATACCCGGGAACAGCCAGTGCTGTGACTGTGGAGAACCAGGACCAGACTGGGCCTCCATTAACCTGGGCATAACACTCTGTATCACCTGCTCTGGAATACACAGGTAACAAACACACACACACACACACACACACACACACACACACTCAAATCACATATTTCTAAAGGACAAGATACTGCTGTAAAATGTTCATGCTCTTCGGGGTGAAATATAGAGCCAAATTTTAAAAATATTTTTACAGTTTGGAACACTAACTGTACCTTACTGTATAATATAGACCTCTGTAGTCGTGTAAACTGCAATGAAACAAACCACAAATTATTTTATAAATGATTTTACAGTGAATAGTCAAAAAGTGCTGCACCACAAACCAATTTAGTATCAGTGAAAAAATAGCTAATCACCACAAACCAGTGCTTTACTAACACGACACCCTTACTGGTGCAGTAGATGCAGTCAAAATGGTGTAATTATGGTTGGTGAGTTATAATGTTGTGCCGCTGCGTGTGAAAACTACTTTTTAGTCCTCAAAGTTGGTGCAGCCCTTTTGCCAACAGTCAAGCAACACAAAGCTTAAGCCGGCCTCATAGGTGGGGTCAGTAATTTTGAAGTTAGGATGCTTTTTAAAAAATAGATATTTTATTTACCTCACATTCTGTTACTCTCTCAGCTGTCAATAAAATACCTGTTAAGAGAAAAACTCTTGCCTCTCGGATGCCCCAGATGCTGTAAATGGGTTAAAAAAATTAATAAATAAATCTTATGTACCACAAAGAACCTGGAGAAGGAGTTGTCTCTACTTGCCTGGCAATCATCTTGCCTGTAAGTTCAGAAAGCTCTGCCTAGCATCGTTTACCTTTCACTAAAATCTCTGACCAAATCCATTATGCGGATAAAAATGTGCACAACCCAAGATCAAGTAACATTTTTAGTCACAAATACATCAGTCATCATTGTAGTTTTGCTTAGCCACAGCAGAAATGCATTCAAAAATCTGTATTTACAGTATGTATTTTTTTTTTATAATGATGCACATCCCATCCCATTTTCTGTCTCTGTAGGAGTCTGGGTGTCCATTTCTCTAAAGTACGCTCTCTGACTCTGGACTCGTGGGAGCCTGAACTCATAAAAGTAAAACACACACAGACCACTGTCGCTTTCCCTTTCATGGTTTTCTCTGAACATTTCACAGCTTCATGTCAGTGTTTGAGGTGTGACTTGGATTATTTACACCTTCACACACTTTTCCACACTCATGCTCTTCCTTGTCCCTCTTTCTTTCTCTGTGTAGTTGATGTGCGAGTTGGGAAACGCTGCCATTAACCGGATCTATGAGGCACGCATTGATGAGATAACGATAAAGAAGCCACACCCTTCCAGTCCCAGGTACTTGGTGTATCCTGTTTTACACTCCCCTTCACCAGCCACACACAAACATCTGCTCAGTACAAAACCATATTGGTTTAAGGCATATACTTTTAATCATCTGAATCCGTGCTATCTTTTCCTTGCTTGAGTATCTTTGCCATTTCATTATGGTACCTGTGAAAGTAGGAGGCATTCTCTGGAGGAGAGATCTTTAAGGTCTGAGCTAATATAGCATGCTATTAAACAGAACGTTCCGGGTTTTCCATAGTATTTGTGTTACTGAATAATGCTCCGCCTTTCAGTGTGTTAGAAAAGCAGTTTAAATGGTGGATATCAGAACACACGAGTGAGGAATCACGATGCATTTGAAGTTGTGGAGTTGTCCAGCTCCACCTGTATGTCTCTTTTTTGTAAAAAATTAAATAAAATAAAATTTGTACACATTTGGTAAATGTGGATTGGGTACAAGGCCAAGCTACTGGTGGCTCAGTGTTTGTGTTGGGCTACTAATCAGAATGTTGTGAGCTCAAATCCCAGCACTACCAAGCTACCACTGAGCAAGGCCCTTAACCTGCTCAACTCAGTCACTTTAGATAAAAGTGTCTGTCAGTTGAGTATAGGTAAATTTAAGACCTCACCAAGATTTTATGCTTTTTATGTATGGGCTGTTACACTGCCCTCTGCTGTCTCCTCACTGACATTACGAGACATGCATTAATATCACACCAAAGGAGTGTGTCCTCACTGCAGCCTGTAGCTTGATGATTTTGGATTAGATCCTCTACATACTGGATGTTTTAACCCTAACACTAACCTTAGATGAATTGACGTCTCTGCCGTCGGTGCATGCGTGTTCCAACATCCAGAACGTAGTGGATCTAACAGAGTACATCTTCACGCTATAGGCTGCAGTGAGGACCTCTCCAAAAAACAAAACAAAATAAAACTTTTAATGTCTCTATGGTTTCTTCCCCTGCATGCACATCAGAGACGAATGGCAGGTAACAGTGATGCATGCTGTTTCTGACATGCATATGAATAAATAAACTGCATGAATTTTGAGCATGAGTTTAATTAAAACTGTGTTGTGTAACTTGCTGTGTTGTGAGCTACATACATAAGCATGAACTGTGAAGATGTCGAGGATGAATGTCAGTTATAGTGATCATGAGCTGTGTTACAGACTGTAAGCTTGCATTGTTCTATCATTTCCTCAGGCAGGATAAAGAGTCGTGGATACGTTCAAAATATGTGGAGAAAAAATTCATCCACAAGCTTCCTGAAACAGGGCGTGGGACGCCACTACGTCGCTCCAGTGCACGCCGTCAGCGAGCAACAACACAGGACAAACTAAGCCAACGTCCTCCCCTCAAACCCAAACCCAACAGAGCCACCCTAGCACGGACCACAGGTTACACACACACACACACACACACACACACACACACACTTCACATGTAAGCATAAATACACTGTGTTGTATAGAAAATATTACAGAGAGATAAAGAGACTACTGTTGGCTGTTTACTGTCTGCATCCCAGCTTATTTCCATAACAAACAAAAACTGGTTAAATTACAGTATAATCCTTGTGAGGCTTGGAAATGAAAATGTGTGATCTTTAAATCTGTTTGTTTTGCCTTGAGATAAATACTGAAGCTAAGTGAACCAATTTCATGTGATGTCTTCCTCAGGCCTGACCCCGACTGAAATCATGAACAGTACTGGCTCTCACAAAGGTCTCTCTCTCTCTCTACACACACACACACACACACACACACACACATACACACACACACTGTTTTTATCTATTAATTTATCACTGCTCTGTATGTAAAGTGAGATCAAGAGCTGGACAAATTGAGTTCAAAACTGTGGTGTTTTTATTTAAATTTTTTATAATTATATTTATAAAGATTTAACATATCCCTGTAGATCATGTAGCATTTATTAGACATGTGATGAGTCTAAATATTTAAGATTTTTTTCCTTCTCATTTAAATTCTTCTCCAACTTTTCAATCTGGAATATGGGCTCTTGCAAGAATTTATGCAGTTTCATACAAACTATGCACTATTTGCAAGCTGGAAAATCTGTTCTACTTTTTCCACAGAAATAGTAAGTTCCAGAAAAATATGCACACGAACCATGTTTTTAATTGATAAAAGGCTTCATTTGTTTCTAACATGTTCATATTTCATACTCAGCTGACCAAGATGAAATGCATTAGCCCTGTTTAACTGTTTCTGACAAATAATCAGATAAAATCATACTGAACACACAAGAGAAAAAAAAAAAGCTAAATTATTTGGGGCTTGGATGACCCTTTGTCAGTTCACTAAAGCAGTTTCAACAAGGACTTTCAACCAAAATGCAACAAAAAGGAAAACATCACAAACTTTCCTGTAGATTTAACTAAAGTAAGTGAGATTTCACTGAGTAACATTTGTGTTTCATTGTATGCTTTAAAATGCAGATGTTTAAATTGTTGTTGGGTTTATCAGAGCAACATTTAAGTACCTATATACCTGTTTGAAAGTTTTGTGAATATAAATTAACAGAAGAAGGTCATACTTCACTATGAGAAGATGACATTCTAAATTTGTTTCTGTGATCTGGCTTACTATCTAAATTAACTTGTATAGGAACATTATTGAAGTCAAATAAACCAATAATGCTTTTTTATTTATTTTTTTTAAAGCGATCATATACTTTAGCTGTGTATTTTACCTACACACACAAACAGTAAAAATAGCAACTAATTTAAATGACCTGAAACATTTGCATTTGTATAGGAAGATGATGTGTGCTAAAATACTCAATGTGGTGTTAGTAGTAGATTTGGTCTCCCATGGACTTTTCAGTTATTTGTACTGGGGAGAACATCCATCATGTCAACATCCATCATATATTAACTGTACAACCCAATATCATAGTTTTGAGAGGCAGCAGAAACAGTGTAGTTATTACATCATTTGCTTTGGGACTTGCTGGAGTATTTTTGGAAGTAAGCTTAGCTTTGGGTAGTTTGATAACACTGTGGATTCCCTTGATATTTGCTTTAGGCATCACTATTTTAAAATGATGAAACATATTTCAAGAAAAATATCCTTTCATACACACACACACACACACATGTTATAAAAATGTGTGTATATATATATGTGTGTGTGTGTGTGTGTGTGTTGTATGTGTATTATATATATATATATATATGAGGCTTGATGATGCACATTCACATAATTGTGGCATAACATTTGCATAATGATGTTCCAAACGCTTTATCACTCCCTTTACTGTGTGTGTCTGTGTGTATCTGTAGATGAGGAAGAGGAGGAGGACTTGAGTGGTCTTCACCCTGGTGCGCTGCTCTACCGTTCTGCAGCACTTCAGCATTTCCCCGTTATGGCCGATGCTCTAGCTCACGGAGCTGATGTTAACTGGGTTAACGTGGCCGAGGAGAGCAAAACACCACTCATACAGGCTGCGACCGTGGTAAGTGCGCATGTGCGTGGGAGCAGGTGTTTATAAGATTATGTGAGAGTCTGTATTTGTGCAGTTTGTGGTGTCAGCATCATGAGCAGAGCCAAACGAGCATAATGTGGGCTGTGCAAATGTGGTGTAACAGGAAATAGCACTGACATTTGCCCAGTGTGAAAGTGTATGGTTTGGTGTAGGCTGTGAACATACACACATTTTTGTGTACGCACGTTAGATTATATAAGTTTTAAGGCATTAAGGACATTAAGGTATCCTTGTCTCTGCAGAATTCTTTGGCAGCGTGCGAGTTCTTGCTTCAGAATGGGGCAAATGTTAACCAGGCCGACTCGAATGGAAGAGGACCCTTACACCATGCTACTATACTGGGACATACAGGGTACACACTCACATACACACACTCCTAAAACATTTGGGTTACCTAACTCCAATGTAACCCAAAATATTTTTATTTAATTGCAACAATGTAGTTCCTAGTACTTGACAGTAGTGTGTATGTGTGTGTGTGTGTGTGTGTATTGTGCCAGGCTGGTGTGTTTGTTTTTGAAGAGAGGAGCAGACTACAACAAAAAGGACATCAGCCAAAAAGACCCGATCACCATAGCTGTAGAGAGTGCAAACGCTGATATTGTTACACTGTAAGTCAGGAGGGGAGTGGTGTGAGACAAAAAACATTTGTTTTCATCTTGTAAAAAAAAAAGTCTAGCTATTAAACATCCACTTCCTCTTTTAAATTCCCCCAACTTAATCTTTGCAAATGAGAGCTCTCACACAATAATGAAAATGTGAATCTTAACCATCTTAAACATTTGAACATAAATTCATACATAAGTTTGGAGCATTAACGGATAGAACCGATGACTGATTATCTCTTTCCTTTTCCTCACAGCCTCCGAATAGCCAAGATGAACAAGGAGATGCGGGAGATGGATGGAGGCTTCGCCCAATCAGGTCACTCTGAGGGGCTGGGTGTTGCTGGGGGGGGCGGGTCTGGGGATCTAATTGGTCAGACCAAGAAAAGCTTTCAGGCCTTTAAAAATCATCTTAGTGGGTGGGGTCTGGGAGGGCAGAACGAGTAGGTGGCCCATGTTGTCAATAGAATATAGGCATAAGAATAATTTGCCATGCTGAATGAAGTTCTGTGGTTCTTCAGTGGATATGTGCAAAAGGTTGGATAATAGGATGACAATGTTACAGTACATTTTTCTAAAAGAAGTGTGAGCATCATCAGTTCTTTTTGAACTCAGACCTATTCCATTTGGCTGATTCTCTATGCTGGAATTCTATCATATAATGTCTTCTAATTTCTCTGGCCCAGATATCAGCCCCACACCCAGCCAGAGCAGAGCTCATAAACTCTCACTGGTCCCCCCCCAAAAAAAAGGTGGCACGAGGCATATGCAATTTCAGCAGAATGTTTTGTGCTGGGTAGGGTGAAGGAAAATCTCATAAGCGGTTTTATTACAAACACAGTTCCCTTTACACTCAGCAGGGGGCATTAGACATCCCTGCTCCTTTAAAATCCATCTGTTCAGTATTTATGAAATAATGTGTTCAAGGATGTAATCATTGTAATATACAATTGAACCTGTACATTTTTTTTGGCATTACTAATTTGCTAACCTAAAAAATAAGTTAAAAAAAATCTTAAAGTATCATGATGATCTTTTTGCCGTATTGATATAAACAGAAACCCTTCAACAGAGAGCTCTTTACCAATTCGACACTGTTTTACTGTGAGTTGAGAACACCAGAGCGTGCCATAAAGTATTACTATATTGTAGATTATCCTTCCACCAGCTAGAAAGCTACAGCAAACCTTTTGTTCTTGTGTAATAATTTAGTGTTTAATATGTATAATTTATCGCCCTGTATAATTGTACATAGTCAGTGTATGTAGTTATGTAAATTATGTATATTTAATAAAATCTTAAATAAAAGTTTACATAATGTTCACATCATGTCAGGAATGGGATAATGTCACATAGTCATAAGCTGTTGTTTCATGCTTCTAATGCACTTTTGGTGAAAAGCAATAGAAAAAAAATGCTGAACCATTGAGGACTGTTTTATTAGCAAACACTTATTAAGCACTCATTGTGGTAAAGTTTTGCCGACCTCTTTTGTTTGTCTAGAAGCTTCATAATGGCAGCTTGTCTCTGTCAGTGTATCTCTGTGTAAATGTGTGTCTCGCTGTAACTGTGCGTGTATTTGTCTTTGTCCTGGGATGGACGGCCAAGTTTCCACTGCTTGCAGTGTATGTCGTCTGCACTGCGTGTCACAGGTAATCAATCCTGCAAACTTTTGTGCCTTTACTTCCATTTCCTCCTTTCCTGCTCATGTGTAAATACTGAACTATTAATACACTGATGTGATGCTAATATTATACCTCTGTATATTGGCTAATACCTGATACTGACACGAGGACTGACATCCTCAAAATAACCCAGCCGATTCTTTACAAACGTCTGTCACCAGGTTGTGTGTGATGACATCAAGCTTTAAGAAACCTGACCGTACACAGACAAATCTGATCCAATATCTTAGACCAGTATTGTTCTAGTAATGATGCTCAATGTCAGATCAGTACATCCCTAAGCAGAACTTTTCCCTCCACTCACTGTATTTTGCATACTGCTTTTGGCCAGTGCCGAAAGAGAAGGGAGAGAAGGAAAAGGAAATTCAAGGTGCTCATGTTGCAATGCAAATCTCTGGATTTACTTTAGACATGCTTTTTTTGACACTAACATTTAATACAACATCTGTTGTATTAAAGGGCTTGTTGAATGCGTTTGTGTGTCTGTTTGTGCCTGCATTTGTCTCTATATATGTGTGTGTGTGTGTGCACGTTTTTAGAGTAATGATCATTTTTGTGCTTTTAATGTACTGACAACATTCAGTAACTGAATACTTTTATTAATAATGTAGAGATCAATTCTGCTGTATAATGTGTATTAGGGAAGTGTTTTACAAGGAAGTGGGGAGTATCAAGTGTGCATGATGTATAGCACACAGTGAATTGGATACAATGCGGAAGAAAGGCAGTGCACACTGGTCTATTGTTGTATTGACGGAACTATAATTTCAGTCCTGGGGACACGCTGCCAGCAGATTTCAAAATCTTCTCTTCATCCAACACACCTGATTAAACTCTTTACAGAGCCCTTTGACTTGGATCAGGTTTGTTGGAAAGTTGAGGAAATTTAAATCTGTGCAGGTCAGAGCATCTGTAGAACTGGAACCTGCATTTAACCTGACGTTGGAAAAATGTGTTGCAAATGTTCATTAGAAATTTGATGTATGGAAATGTTTATGCTCATTAATTCAACCCATTCTGTTTCTTTTCACTCCAATCCCCCATTCCTTCTCTCCTCTCTCGCTGCAGGTGATGAGACCTATCATGATATCTTTAGGGATTTCTCCCAAATGGCTTCTAACAACCCCGAGAAGCTGAAACGGCGCAGTGCTGATATTAAAACCCCATAACCACCACCAGGTGCAAGACTGTACCGGTTTCTATCACTATCTTCCATATACAGACAAGGGCTGGAAGATTGTGTTATTTCCTAAGTGTGTCTTGCTTTTTTGCCTTGTCATCACCTGGCCGTGACACACAAAGAGAAATCATTTATGAATTCTGTAAGCTATGGTATGTTATCACGCTTGACCTTTGTGCCTGAACCTCATTAGGTCATTTCAGATTCAGTGTTGCTATGCCACTGCGCTGCTGTAGGTTTAGCTTTGCTCTGTGATTGCCAGTGTTCTCTTTAACCACACTGGTATCAGGACTGTGTAAAAGGAGTCTGAGTGAAGCCTGTCAACTCTTGGTAGTCTCATCAAATTATTCTGATCATAGTTTCAATTCACACTCCTTGTGGTGTTTTTTTTTTTTAATGAAAGTAATATAGCAAATTTCTATTGTATGTTTTGAGAGATATCTCCTATCCATCAATTTCATAAAATGGATTATATTTCAGTCTGAACAGTTTGTTTTAATTCCACTATCTCGGGAAACACAGCTTCTTCTCCATACTGTGCATTAGTCATAGGTTAATTGTAAATTCCCTGAAAGTATTTTTCATTTTCTGTTCATGGACAATATTCCAAAATGACTTCTCAATTTATTTTTTGTTACATAAGCATTGTGTTATCTATGCATGTCTTGTTTAGGGAAACAAAATCTTCATACATGATCTTCCCAGTGAAACAGTAGAAAAAATAAACTTGCTTGCTCATGTGTCTTCTTTTAGCTCAGAGATGTACCAGAAGTGATTACTATGCAGACATCATGTTGTAGACGACAACAACCTGTAACTAACAGGTCCCAAATGACTGATCCTGGATGATATGTAGTTAATTGTTGCACCTAAGCATCGTCAAAGTAATATCAGTGATCTCCCCTTTAAACAATACAATCACAAAAAAATGTTTATCAAGATTTTTATTTAATCAAGGGTATATTAAGCTATTCTAGAATATATTGAAAAATATAAAATATTGGATTTTATGTATTAAAATTTCATTTATTAATTCAAACGTAATTGTACATGTCTTAAACAAAAACAAACCTGAACTAAAAACACAATCAAATGTAATCAAGTAAGTGTAGTCATGATCAAAAGCAGAGGCACATGATGTCATCACGCATGGAGAAATCAACTGAATTCCCTGCTCCCTGAGGTTTGTTCAAGGAAATAGTTTAAAAGACAACAGCAAATCGCTAATTCATTAGCTATTAGTGTTTGTGCATGTGCCACACACACACACACACACACACACAAACATGATCTATTATAAAAGGAATAAAACTACTTCACATCAGATGATAATGTAGAGAATAACTTATCAAATAAGGATTTACAGCTAATTAAAAATGCTCCTGGTTTAGGGTTAACATGCAAGCATGCATGTTGCATCAGCAACCATTAGGGATGCTTATGAAATAAATTCCACAGTTTCATTTTTTGAAGATTCCCGGTTTCCATTATGTGTACCAGGTTCAGCCCTGTATACTTTACTGATCTTGTATACCTGGTGTTTTGCAGTAGAGGAGCTAATGACTACAGTAGATTAAGGCTCATGTTTATTTTTAAAAGCTCAGAAACATTAACACAGCTTTCAGAATAATTCAGTGGCTCACACACCGCTACAAAAATCTCTTCGGATGCACACCAGAAGTAGAATCTGATCTACTTACTGTTTTGTCACAGGGCATGTCAAATCAGGTTGATAATATCCACTCAAATAACCCCTATATACCGTATAATAACCCCATGTCTGTTTTTAATCATGAGCATTACATGAACTACAATGAATAGTAAGACAGATAGGATGGAAAAATACAATGTGCAGGGCCTTGGAGACTAACTGCTGAAAAATAGCTTGGTCATTCAGCACACAATGTTAATTTGATGATTTCAACAGATTTGTTGCAATGACCTCAGAGAAGCTGAAATAACATTCAATGAGTAACTAATTTTGTTCATCCACTAATGTAAAATAACAGTAACAAGCATGGCTGGCTACAATTTGTACAAGTATCTAACCAAATTGCTCATATGTCCACCTGTAGACCTTTGAATAAGATCAGATGTAGCTCTTGCTAGTTGGTTATCTTCTATAAGCAATATCAGTGGTACAAAAGAATGTCTCACTGGTAAAAACTCTCAGCTTTGTGTTACGTGGTCAAAATATGAACACAGTTAAAAGAAATTGTTAAAGTTAAACATAACTTACATTTAAACCTCAAACATATATATATATATATATATATATATATATATATATATATATATATTATATTATATATATTGTAATACTCCTAGTAGAATTACAAAAAGAATAAAAAGGTTTGAACATTTTTACAATGCCACAATTTAAATGTCCTTAAAAGGCCACGAGACTTCTGTGTTAAATTTGCTTTCTAACCAAGCCGACTGGAAGATGTCAAAAAGCTTAAAACATAATCCACCAAACGGTAATACCTACATTTTATGCAAACAAATTTAGACCACCATCTGGTCAAAAGACTGAAATGCTTCATGTTAAAACACCTAAAAATCCTAATAAAAAAATAATAAATCAGCATAATATGCGTGCTAAAAAAGCATGTTATTGACTAAGAGTTAAATGGTAAATGTGCACTTATATAGCGCTTTTATCCAAAGTGCTTTACACTGTATCTCATTCACCCATTCACACACACACACACCAATGGTAGCAGAGCTGCCATGCAAGGTGCTAGCTTGCCATCGGGAGCAACTTGGAGTTCAGTGTCTTGCCCAAGGACACTTCGGCACGTGGAGTCAATCGAACCTCAACCCTACGATTAGTGGACGACCCACTCTACCAAATGCGCCACAGCCGCACAGAGTTTTAAAAGTATAACAATAAAAGTAGGTTACTCGTTACACAGCACTGAACTTGTGTCCCTTGAACGTGCCTCTGCTAATGCCAGGGTAAAGGTCATCTTCACAGCATGTCTACACACCTACAATTCTGACCAAAAATGCAGCATTTTTTTTTTCCAAGTAGACAGTGATCTGGGAATTTCCCATATGGGGAAGAAAAAAAAAATTCAGTGTGAAAAAAATGATCACACAAATGAATGCTGTGACATTCAGATAGAATTCCTGTGAGTACTGAACATGACATTCAAAATAAATTAAACAATTATGGCGTGTAAAAATATTTGTCTTCTTGCTGCTGGTTCAGTAAACTCATGAAATAAGCAATGCTTCAAGTTCTTCTTCAAATTCATATTGACATTTAAAAAAAACTAGAACCTAGAACACTTCAATAGATGAAGTGCATGGTGTAGCTCAGTGATCACAATTACTACGCACTCAGAGGACCCCATGCAGCCGACACTGCTCAGCTGATGTCTGGATTGCTTAGGGGAACCACTGGTGTAGGATTTCAGCAGTCTTTTCCTATTTGTAACAGAGTATACTGTGCATTGAATGTGGAACTGTTTCTGATGTTGGCGCAACATGATATAGAGTGAGAGATGTTCAGCAACACGTCCAATAATCTGCCAGCAAATCAATAAAATGTCAGCAAAAATGTGATCTGGTACACTTTTAATGTGGTTTCTGTGATCATTGTGGATTCCTGTATTTCCTAGCAATTTCCTATATTTGACTGGTATGAAAGAATAAAGCAAAGCTGCATACAGTGTTGGTTTAGGTGCAAACAATAACAGTTAACATATAAAGATTCTAACAAAGATGAATTTGTGTCTAAAACTGGTGCAGTTTTCTGGCATGACCTTATTCCCAAAGGGAACTGAGGTGGTATACAATTGTTTAATGATGGTTCTTTGTCAGGTTTACATTTACCTGCTATTGACAGTTTCTCTGTAAACGCTGTCCAACAAGAAGTTCTTTCACAGTAAAAAGAATAATTGGTCAATATGATTCCTATGGGAAGCCCATACTGCTCCGCCAGCCAATCAGCAAGTAGCCCCACTTTCTGTACGGTTTGCACTGAGAGGTGCGTCGTTCACTTCCAGACTTGTTTCTGTTAGGTGGTTCTGAGATGGGAGTGTTTCTGGAATCCTATCCGGGTTTTGTATATTCCCTATGGAGTCCACGGGTAAAACCTGGTTAAGTGGATCAGCTTCAGTGGACTCATTTTGAGTCTTCTTCTTTGGTGATAGGGGCGGAGGGTTGGTACAGGTACAGAAATAGGGAAGAGTCATTGTTATTATAGTTCCCAAGATGAGAAATACACTGGCTACCACAAAGGAAAATACGTAAGAACCTGTGAGGTCCTTCAACCAGCCTAAGAGGGAAGCAGAAATACACAGAGAGAAATAACTACAACAAACATTATAACATTGCAGTAATCACACTCATCCTTATTTAAGGCAAAATGATACCGTGGTTACACCTACCTACAATGCTGTAATAATAAATGTAGTTTATAGTTTAAGATGTCTTAAATTGCTATAAATTCCCTCTAAATTCTATGTGGTAAAATCATGTGGTCATCATACAGAGATGATTCTAGATTATTATTAAATTTTTTTTTTTCCCCAAAAGTGTTCATTATTGCCAATTCTCACCCAGCACAGCATGATACATAACCTTTGTAACCAGCTTAACATAAGTACTTGATTGGCTTGCAGTCTGTATTCACAGAGAAAAAAGATTTAAGCCATACACCCCACTCAATAAGAGCACAGATTTCTCACTGATTCCCAGCCACGGATATATGTGGCATCACTGGCATTTAAACACAAGTCCTAACAATAGAACACAAGTGTGTTTGATTGAATAGAAAAGCTGTTAAATCAGGCGCCATTTCACAAACCTTCCAGAAGGATCTGATTTAGGCGAGGGTGTATGCAGAATCATGTTATGCCTCAGTTAGTCTGCCAAATAGGCATTAAATGTGATTATTACTATCTAGGTTTGAGCAAAGTTGTGATGGTTGGTCTATAATTTCAAACACTACACTAGCTAAGCCGGTCACCACAGCAAACCTATAGTTCTTCAGGCCTGCATAACTAAAGAAACTAATGCTACTGGAAATACTGAGTGACAAATATCACCAATTAAAGCAGCACAAAGTTTCAATAACTAGTTATACAGTGACTATTCTAGGCATAAAGGAATGGCTACTTACCCGACAGTGGCGCTCCAAGTAGGCCTCCTACGCTCTCAATAAGCTGCAGGAGTCCTAGTGCACCGACCATGCGATCCATGCCCACGATCTCTGGCACCACAGAAAACACCAGTGGGGTCATAGCACCGGCACAGAAGCCATATGCCAGGCTGACTGCCAGCAGACCTGCGTAGTGCCCTTGTAGTGAGCAGAGTGGTAGCAGTAGGAGGAACAGACCCACTAAAGCCGTCCATATGGTCAGCAGGTGGAGAGAGCGCAAATACCTCAAATCCGAGGCCCAGCCGGACACCACACGCCCCAAAATGTCTGTCACACCCGTGCTGGAAATGACAAATGCAGCCTGGAATTCACTGAAGCCCACAAGGCGGCTGTGGGCCACAAGGTGGACATATGGAATAAAGTACCCAGCGTTGAAGCATGTGACAGCCAAGCTGTAGATGATGAAGCCTCGATGCAAGAGCAGCGACAGCTCAAAATACTCACAGGAGCGGGAAAAGAAAGACATGTAGCCATCAGACACGCTGTTGCTTTTACTCTGAGAAGGAGAAGAGAGGGAGAGATTTATGGATTTCAAAAAGAGCAGAATGGCACTGTTTACCTCATTTATATTATTTAAACCATGGGTAAAACACTGGAATTATAATTGCACTGCCTAGCTTGGGGTGGTGAAGGTTATATAATGTAATGGGGTGTGTTTTACTGTATATAGAGATTATATATGGACACATAATATTTGTTCACGATTCATTAATAAACCTTGTATTTGCATGTGTGCACTGAAGAATGAGAAGTGGTAATAATCGTGCCCAAGGCCTTAACTTGGACCCGGTTTTCCAAAAGAATCACGTTAACTTTCAACAAAAGTCTCTACCACACGGCCATGATTGTAGTGATGAACATTTATAGAAAGATAATCTCCTAATAGGAATATAAAGAAGTACCATTTCCACAACTTTAGTGGTTCTGAGTGGTCGAATAAGGGCACCGCTGGCCACAATGTTGAAGCTGAGACCGCCAAGAATCAGGAGTGCCCCACGCCACCCGTAGAAGTCTACCAGGTATTGGAAAAGTGGAGAGAATACAAAGGAGGATAAACCCACACCTGTGAAGCCCAGGCCCATAGCTAGAGAACGCCGGGTGCTGAAATACTCCATCACAGAGGCTATTGTAGGGGTAAAAACAAGAGCCCAGCCTGACCCTAAAGAGAGAGGGTTAAATGTATTATGCAGTAGATACTTTTCTGTGCACAGCACACACACATATATAACTGAGCAGAATGTAAAATTGTAGTTACCTGAAATGAGTCCCATGGTCAGGTAGAGGTGTGTGAGTGTTGTAGCCTGAGAAGCCAGCATGAATCCCAGTCCAGAAAGAACACCTCCCATCATTACAACACGACGAGCCCCGTATGCATTACAAGCAGCTGTGCCTATAGGACCTAGACATATACATGTATAATTAAGCTTATATAGTAAAGACCACTGACTATAATGTGCATATTAATATTTTCTATAACTCTATAGTTATACGGGTCCTATTCACCTTGACAAACACTGGGCCTCATAAAATTGTGTTTTGTGTCAGCCACACTAACTGAAACTGAACTAAAATCTTTCCCCAGATTTACAAAAGTTTCAAAAACACTGATTTTCTTTGTACTTGTGTGTTGATCACCCAAATTGCAGTGCACAGACAACTAGAAGCACCAAATGATCAATGATGGTAAAGTTTGTACACCAGAAGGGG
Organism: Ameiurus melas; assembly: GCA_012411365.1. Taxonomy (NCBI): domain Eukaryota; kingdom Metazoa; phylum Chordata; class Actinopteri; order Siluriformes; family Ictaluridae; genus Ameiurus; species Ameiurus melas. Next base: position 17,296,091 of record CM022756.1, read on the forward strand.
AATTTATTTTAACTTGAAATGCACAATGAGGTTAAAGACTGAAAAGCAGAAGTTGAAATTGTTTTGGATCAAAATTAAGAATAATGGTACAGGCTGAAAGGCAGATTTATTTATTTTTTACTAATTTATATGCTGATAAAACATTTCATAATATAGTATAGTATTTATAGCAATAAGTGAGCACTAAATCATCCATCAGCTGAGGCATTTACAACTTACGGCTATGCACAGACAGACCAACTCATCCTCAATTTATACGGCAGCATTTCTTTTTTTTCAATTAAATGATTAGTTTTATTTATCTTAATGTATGGGTTTGTGTTGGCCCACTTTCTTTATTTATCAGCTTCTTTAATTTATGTTAATAATATAAAATGACAGGTTTTCACAAATATACTTCGAATGGTATTTTTAGTTCCTAACCTAGTGAACTACCATGAGGATGTGTTTTTAATAGAGACTCTAAAACACTTCTATATGTTTCTCTGGATAAGCTGTAATGCTGTAAACATAATAAAAAAAATAAAAAAATAAATAAAAAGAAGCTATTTAAACTCGACAGTATATACATATAGAAGAATTGCAGTAATCCATTCAAATGATATGATTTGAGTTCAATATGATTTGAAGTCAAGGTTTACATTAGATCATTTTCTTATATGTAGATTTACACACACTCAGGAGCATGAGTATGATATTAACATTTTCCAACTTTACAGGATATTCATGAAGACCACATTTCCTGTGTAAAAGCTCATACCAATTATTTACAAATCATCCTGTTCATATCCGGCTTGATAAAAGAGGCCCAGGTTTGCACTAGCACAGGTACAGTAGTGTCACTCACTTAGTAATTGCTGCATGGCCACTCCTATGGAGGTTATCCAGGAAACAGCTTGAGCACTCTCACCAAAGTACTGCACAAACTCGACAAAGAAAACCCCCAGACTGCGGATGAGCCCAAAAACCAGGGCTGAAACCATGAAGAGTGCAACCACCACTGCCCAGCCCCAACCTCCATCTGGAGCTTCCACAGCCCCAACTGGCTGGTGTTTTTTCTCCTGCTGCATAGCCATCACTACTGTGGAATGAGGAAGGGAAACAGAGAAAATTCTATTATTTCCATAGGAAAATACCTACAGATATTTTACATATTTGCTCATATGCTTACAAACCAAGACTGAAATACAGTACATCTGTAGATCATTCACTCATTAATTTATTTGGGAAAGTGTGTTATAGCCATATGAAAGTCACTGGCTAAATTCTAATGCCCATGCACAAAGTAACTACATGAAACGTGCTTTGTTTGTGCTTCTCTGTGTTCTTTGTGCACATGGAAAGAACCTTTTCACAAATTAACCAAAATTCTTTGCATGACCTTTGTTCCACTAACCCCACTCATGACCTCTGTAAATAATCAATAAGTTTAGGCCTTTGGTCAGACACTGCTGAGACAAGTCCTTTCAAAAGTGGAAGGTATGATATTGATATAACGCTATCATTTAGGATCTGGAATAAAAACAACTCAAATGCAGCCAACACAACATTTCAATTTCAGGCCAACATAATCCATCAGTCTGCTCCATATATTGCCTGAGAAGTGGTCTTATGTGGCCAAGGCTGATTTATGGTTATGTTATGCAGCTGGACTGGGGCAAGTTCATCACCATCACCGTCATCACATGGCTACATGAAGTGGCAATATCATTTGCTATCATGTGTTACTTTGTTACTTCAAGTAATCTGTCAAAGCTTGATGGCTGTAGCTTTGATTAAATAGCAAGAATGGTGGAATTAATCAAAAGGTGCACATGAGAATAAGTCTTTCTGTCAAAAAGCAAGAAAACGCCCTCTGATATAGTTCAGATAGTTATAGCTCTGATATAGTATCCACCAAATTTAATCACGTGTGTAACATATTTTGGATGAAACATGGCAATTCCACAGATACGATCTCTACCGAGTCTCCTATCCAAGCAATTAATTTCAAGACAAATCCAGCCTTGGTTTACTGGGAAATTTTACACATCTCACATTAACAACAATGTTAAATAATCATGGCACATGAGTGTGTGAATATCAGAAGAAGCTGTTACCAGAAAACTTCCTGAAAAACCAGTCAGCCACAAATATCAGAGTGAGCAATCTCTGGGAAAAACCTGAGGCTGAAAACACATCTGCATTCACTAAAAGCTCCGTGTTACACATTGAACAAATCTCCTGTAGTTGGGGAATAGCATTTTAATGCAGAAGTAAAATAAAAAAGTCCCAATTGTAGCTACATAACCCCCCCCCCCCCACCGTTTCTCCCCCCAGTACACACAATATACTTGTCCTGAGACAGTGCCTTAAACTTTTCTGCTTTCTTTCAATCATTTCTACTTCATTTCCCACATATTATTCACCAGTAACAAATAAAATACATTGGTTATTGCGCCTCTAACTATTACAGCTCACTGTCTGAATGCCAGGTGGTAGAAGATTCATCTGAGATTGTGAAAGGTTCTAAACAATGTTAGTTTGTATGTAAACTAGCTCTCTGTAAGACAGGACAGAGCCAGACTGCAGCACCAGATGTTATCACAGTGCTCCGTGTTTGTGGCCGATAAGCAAACCAGGACAAACGGTTTCACAGCGTTAATGTTTTGTTTGTTTTATTAAATCTGTATACAGACAGCCATTGACCGGTAGTTTAGGCGAAATACGGGTACCGGCAGGGGGACAAAAAGAGAGAGAGAGAGAGAGAGAGAGAGAGAGAGAGAGAGAGAGAGAGAGAGAGAGAGGTAACGGTTGCTGAAACCTGAAAAGTTGTTATTATTGAACCGCAACAGCATTTTCCAAAGCTAGTAAAGACTAGTAAGAATGCAAGTCTTATTCTACATTGGTCAGTTATTTATTTATTTATTTTCAGACGACCTTCTGTACAGCACGGATACTCTTATTTTGACAGCGAGACTGTGAAGGTTCTTCAGCCAGTCTGTCAATAAATAGTACCGATGTAGACTTATCTAAACTGTGAGAGACGGCTGTTTGGATGTTGCATTCTAGTCAAAAGGAAAGCTTTCACCGAGCAGGTACCGTAAACTAGAAGCGAAAGACTGACATAAGGCTAGCATGCAGGTGCTGAACATTATCCCCAAAACAGTACACTCACTATGTTTTGGCAGCCGGTAACCTCGGAATGATCAAACCTTTCAAATTAAAAGCAGATGGAGACGGACTGCTTCGACTACTCACCCGATTACGCTCAAGCGATCTTAGGACAAAAAGAGATAGATGACAGCATTGTAGTCATTCTTTGCAAAGCTGTTCTTACTATTGGAGGGGGAAATCGCACAGGTGCACGTGGGTCTGGTGCGCGCGCGTATATCTGGATGAAACGTTTCTGTCACGTGAGGGTTTGAGCTTTCGCTGATTAAATGAGTTTCTTGGGAATGCATGGAGGAGCAGAGGATAAATATCATGAAGGTGTTTTTTTTATTTGTTTTTTAACCGCTTTGTTAAAGCGACTACTGTAAAGGTTTGATGTAACTGAAACTAGAGAAGTACATGAGATAGTGTGTAAGAATGGGTGAGCAACTGAGGCAGCTAAACCACAAGGGAGAGGGAGTAACCCTAAAGACCTATGAAGTCTCTCTTTTGCATTTTACAGCTACCCCTTAACTGTAAAACATGTTTCACAGAACTTCAAACATAAGCCAACCATTTATATATTAGGCTCATTTTGCTATTTAAATGTGTACAGTAATATTTGGGCAGTTTATTACAGCCAGATGTTTTTATTCCTGAAATTCCGTCCAACAATACATCGAGTCGAATTTGACAGTATTTAAAGGTCTACTTGTTTTTAAAGTTATTCAGGTTTGGATTAAACCCAATCAGTTCAACTGACCAGTTAAAACTGGCCAATAACTATAGGAGCTCCATAATAAATATAACAACTCTGAAACAGTTGTTCTGGCACTGACAAAAAAAATTAAATCAAAGACCCCACTTTGACAACCATGCCCTAGAGTCCTTACATTGTCCATGTTTGTGCGTACTTTCCTGTTTAGAAGACTGTCTAATAAATAGATGGTCTCAGCAGCTTGTGACAACAGCTCCTGATTTACTATGTGCAAGTAAAGTCAATTACAAGAAGAACCATTTGACTCCTGCACAGAGTGTCTGTGCAGTTCCTAGGCATGAAATTGGACTCTACAAGCTTTTTTGTTGAAAGACAGAGTAGCCTTGATTAAGTCAGACAAGGAATTATTCAATTCAGTTCAGTTTTATTTGTATAGTGCTTTTAACATTCAATTCCGTTTTATTTGTATAGTGCTTTTAGCACTATACAAATAAAGCTGAATTGAATTGAATAATTCCTTGTCTGCCTTAATCAAGGCTACTCTGTCTTTCAGCAAAAAAGCTTGTATAGTATGCGAGTCCAATAGTCTGAAAGCAGCTTCACAGAAACATATAAACACAGATTTTAAGTGTGTGAATTTATCCCTATTGAGCAAGCCAGTGGCAAGGAACAACTCTCTAAAATTATATGAGGAAGAAACCTTGAGTGGAACCAGACTCAGAATTGAACCTCATCCTCATCTGGGTAACAATGGGTAGTGTGAAAGTAAAAGAAAGTTCATTATGGTTTTTACATGAAGTCTGTTTTGTTTAACTAATCCAATGTTCACCAAAGGAGACCTGAGTGCAAAACTGCATGTGGTAATTGCAGTCCCAAAGCCATAATAGAAACCGTAGTCAAAGCAACCACAGCGAGAATGTTCATGTTGAACTGAAGTCCAAAACCATTTCCATGGTACTTCAAGCGGTACTATCCTAAGCAATCTCCAGGCTGTAGCCGCCAATTGATGAGAGCTCCATCCAGAAGTAGGGCATCAGGATGGATCAGGCAGGCCCGCAGAGCAGAAAGGGTCAGGATCACTGGCATCTCCAAAAGAATCATGTGTGGTTCAACAGAAGGAGAGAGGGAGAGATTATTAGATATGCTTACTATCCCTTGATGGATAGGGCTGTGTACTTTGTATAAAAGAAAGTCTATTCATGGTAAGCTTGAGTAAACATATGTTTTCAGCCTAGACTTAAACACAGAGACTGTGCCTTAGTCATGAACACTAATTGGAAGGCTGTTCCATAAATGTGGGGCTTTGTAAAAGAAAGCTCTTCTCCCTGCTGTAGCCTTCACTATTCAAGGTAACAAATAGCCTGCACCTTTTGATCTAAGTAGGCATAGTGGATCATAGAAGACCAAAATTCCACTTAGGTACTGTAGCGCGAGATCATTCTGTGCTTTATAGGTCAGTAGTAGTATTTTATAATATCGTATAATACAATCAGAATAAAAACTAGAACTCCAAAATGCATCTACACTGTGCAATAGTTACTTTCGCAATGCTGTTCATCACCTCAATCAACCGAACAAGTGTGTAAATACTGCAGAAAAGCTATTATGATGACAAGAGTAACACTGAACATAATCTGCTTCTCTCAACTTGCCGATCTCACAACCGCCATCTTTTATTGGTCCCGCAAAATGACCCGAACCTACGACTGTGACATGCTCGTGTGACCACAGCGAGTAAATTAATAATAACGCTAACCCTACAAGGTGGGCTAAGCTAAACCCTACAAAACTTCTTTATTAAATCATTCCTCACCAATCATAATCAAGAATAGAAACTGTTCAGTCTGTAAACATACTGCTGCTGCTCTCTCTTCACCAACTCTAATAGACAGCACAATAGATAAACAAGAACTGATAAACAAACAAATAAAAAAAAAACTAATAAAATGTAAAGAAAGAAAATGTGCTTAGTTATAAATATTTAATTTAATATAAATCTAATATAAAAAATATAATAAATTAATAAAATATAAATAAAATAAGATGCAATAAGGTTTAATTACTATGGGTTACGTTTAATGTCAATTTGACATTAAGCTTAGTAAGCTATTTCCTTAGAAGGCTATTAGCCTTCTTTTTCCTAATATGGAGCAGGCTTGTGTTACTCTACTTTGAATTAGAACTATTTATTGTTTAAAAATAAATATTTTATGCTTGTTTATTTGTCAATTAACCAACAGTATTTCTCACTGATATTATTTTAATTCAGTTATCACTGACCATGAGCAGAGAGCTTACATTTAACTGTTTATGATAGATCTCCTGATTAAAGCTTAAAAAAAGATTGGCATCTGGATCGTCATCGGTCGATCAACATGACAAGATATTGGTATCAGCTGTAAAAATCCTGATCAGAGCATCAGTAATGAACACCATTAAATTAAAGTGCTTTGCATCTGGCGGATAAATGAACTCACCCAATCACATCCTATATGAGATTATTGAGATATATACACAATATATGCAGAGTGGTTCAAGAACTGGCTCCAGCCCAATAGTGTATCTTTACATATATTTAAGAGGAGCAGACTTCAAAGACTGAATATTGATGTTTTTTTTTTTTTTGTATTTGTTTACAAGGTGGTACAACTGGTTGTTGTATTTTGCATACAGCCTGTAAAATTAACTGAAAATATTAAATTTAGTTTATCAGAAGGTAAATTAATTTGTCAGGGCTCACACTATGTTCCTAAATTCTGTCATAATTGACAAGCTCAAGTTTCTCATGCCTACTTGTGCGTTATATTGTTGCACATTAACGTTACCATTTGTACAAAAAAAATAATAATAATAATAATTAACTTCATCTGTGCTCCTAAATTTTTGTAATTAGGGGCACAAGTGCTCCTAACAGAAATGATTACCATAGAGCCCTGATTCAGACAGTAAGGCATTACAATAATCTAGCCTAGAGGTGACGAAAGCATGAACTAATATTTCTGCATCTTGTAGTGACATTATATTTCTTATCTCAATATTTCTGAGATGAAAGAAGGCTATCCTAGTAATATGATCTACATGAGCATCAAATGAAAGACTGGAGTCAATAAATCACACCAAGGTCTTTAACTGCTGCACATGATGAAACAGAAAGGCCACTCAGAGTTACTGTGTAATCAGAAAGCTTACTTCTAGCTACATGTGGTCCTAGTACAAGTACTTCTGTCTTGTCAGAATGAAGTAAAAGGAAGTTAATAAGCATCCAATGTCTAATGTCCTTTACACATTCCTCAACTTTTTTATATATTTTTTGCTGAAACATACAACTGTTTATCAGCAGCATAACAGTGGAAGCTAATTCCATGTTTACGAACATGCTTGACTGAAAGAGAGAGGCAGATAAAGAGAGACCACAACAAGTGACCACATATAGGCATATGCAGATTTTCTACATCTGGCGAAGTTGGTGGTGCGGAAACATACGTTTTCCCTAAAATCTCACAAATATACTACAATGATTAAGAGCTCTGATTTTAGTACCGTGAAGATCAGGGGAGAGCGCGAACGCAGTCCCCCACTACCACAAATTATGCAGTCGAGATTCCCACATTTGGGGAATTCGCAGGGGTCAGCACAACCGGAGTGCAATGGCTGAGCCTCGCCCTGGGTGAACCACCTTCTTGATCATGGTATCTCCCCTGCCAGGTAAGTATGAGTTCAACACGGACTGCGGAGCGCCGCTACAACCACACACACTCTTTACCATCATGGTGAGTGACATTTACTCACTCATTACACACACACACACACACACACACACAATCTACACTCTGCAGATAATGAATAGTGCGTCTCTTAGCGATCTGCTCGTTTATTTCACAATAAATCTACAGAATGAAATCTCCCGTGATGCACTGCTCCTGAATGTGTCATGAGAGCTACGCTACCCCGGAAGTAGTTTCTTAGTATTTTCTCAGTTGTGTTTGAGTCGATCCAGGAGAAGAGACGCGTTTCTACACAGGACAGAGAGTCTGATCCTTCACTGGGTTTTCTCACCAATACATTCGATTACGGCATAAAATAAAAAAACCGACCACTTCCGGAAACGACACAAGGACAGCTCGCGCTGCATCCGCGCGTGTTTATTTATTCACTTTTTAAAAATAAATTCCTGTTGAAGCAGTTTTAGAAGCTAATTCTATTGACAGCGAGTTTAAGAAGAAAATACTATAAACTGATGTTAATGTTAAAAAGGCGGTTTTATTGAAGTTCACACTACACAGATACGGACATGAAGCAGTTGATCTGATCTCAGTGTACTAACACTAAACACTCCTCTCTACAATAACACACATCCACCGTTTAATAATCTTTCCTTCACTGTATAAAGGGGGTGCACCGTTCCCGGAAGTACTGCAATACCGGGTCGATGCGTGGAGTGGACGGAGCAAGCCCCTATTCCATCTCCCTGTTCCAAAAATCAATTTAATATATGGTCCCCGGGTAGGGGACGTATCAGATATTAAACTGATAAGAACAGATACTACACTTGATCTTAGCCAAAAGGCCGAGAAGCGATACCTGAGCTGATGAACCACGAGGAGGGACATCCTTCACTACACAACACACAAGAACTACACATACTGCTTTATTCACTAAATAGTTAACAAAATATATAACCCGCACTGTTACAGTGTAATAACTCAATAAACCCTCAAGGAACCGCAACAGAAAAGCACACAGATGAAATGAACAGTTTTGAAGTGTGTGCCGCGCAAAAAGAGGAGGAGGAAATGCTAATGAGTTCAGAAACTGACCAATCACAAGGATACAATCTCGTCTGCACTACAAAAGAAAATGAAGCCAATTTCTAAATAAACGCAATGTATTTAAAATGTGTTTTAAACTGGATACAAACAACAGTCAACGTTAAATAGAAGATGAATCTGTCGTTTGGGATTAAAATAATGAATAACAAATTGACTCTCGGTGGCCCAATGTGGTACTGCAGGTTGCAGTGACATCCATTTGAAATGTGAGGAGAGCACAAACGCCTCATTTCGACTTCAATGTTTCCCAAACAGGGATCAGCACCCTGGGGTGCCATCTGATGAGAGCAGGGGTGCCGTGTAAAAATCCTTCAAACATTTCTAAAATACCAAAATGTATATAAAACTTTTAATATATATAATAAATACCTAATGTCTGAAATAACACAGATAGAAATAATATGACGGACACACACGCATAATAATAATAATAATAATAATAATAATAATAATAATAATAAATTATATATTTAAAATAATAATACCCTCCCTCGCTGACCTGTCAGCAGCACGTCAATATCAGTATGCGTAACATATGCGGGTGTTTTATCCTAATAATTAGCCCGTGACGATGCGTGTGTAGTGCAAAAGAATATGGACAGATTTCTTAAAAGAAAAGCTCAAGATTCTTCTGGAGAATCAACTTCATCCTCATGTAGCTAACGCTGTCTAGCATTAGTGTTTGTTTAGGGTGCCACAAAAGTTCGAAAAATGTTCAAAGGATGCCGTGACTGAAAAAAGGTTGGGAAACTGCTCCATTTAACCCTGTTTTCTGAAACAGATCTTGTGGCTGTATTCGGTATGTAACTCAGTTCTTTATATGAGTGAACATACAGGTACAAAACTAAACCCTAACCTTGCTTTAACTTGACGTGAACATCCTGACGTGCCGATTACCTTATGTTTCTCATTAGAGCTTATTAATTACTTATTAGTAATTGATTAATTAGTTATTATCCATCAAGTGAATATATAATTATAGTTAATCCATTTTACACTTCGACCAGTAGATGGCGAGAGAGTGCTCTGATAAATAGTTATATTTTTTAGCAGCAGATCCCTCTAATGACTGATTTTAACCTCCCTAAACAATGAGCCTAAACAAAGTAAATATTTACATTTACATTCATTCATTTAGCAGATGCTTTTATCCAACGCGGCTTACAAATGATGAAGTACAAGCGAAGCGATAGATCAAGCGGAGAATATAGAAAATATCTATGAAGTGTAATCAATATGTATAACTAACTTTTGGATATGTTAATAAAGTGTACTCAATATATAATCTACATTTAGAATTACTACTTAAAGCATAATCGAATAATCTGTATGGGTTAAAAAGCAGAATCTATATGTATAATCAATAGTTAGAAGCATAATCTAAATCCATAGAACAATGTTTGATCAAGTTATATTCTGAGTGTGGACCGAGTTAGAAGAAATCCGTGTCTAATCTAAAACTACAAAACACTTCCAACAGGCGGTATTCTAAGTGGATAAATTAGGTGCTTTGTGTTTGTCTAAAGCAAATTCACTCTATGGTAGTAAATTGAGAACTTGTGTTTGTCTAAACACAGCTTCACTTTGTGGCAATAAACTAGACACACTCCCGAACTGGGTTTCTGAACTAAGCACCCTAAGCTTACAAATCAGTGACAAAAAAAGTGACAAGAGTTCAAGGGAAAAGTACCAAGATGAGGCTATAGGGTGAAATATGTGACATAATAAAAAAAACCGAGGTCTGGTAAAACCTTTAAAGAACATACAACTGATAAGGTATCCTATGGATGTGAATAATTAGTTAAGGCAATGGAGAATGGTCTGTTCTAGAAAGAAAAGTTGAAGGTCACACATAGGGATAATTTTACTGCGTCAGGGAGGTATATAAAGACATGCTTGTGTATGTACAATTCGGACTCTCTGCAGACAGTCACACTTTGTTGGTTTTCAATAAAGTTTATTTACTTTTTAACATCTGCTAAACTCTGTCTCTGAAGTTTTTGACATAGGCTAAAAAGGTTGATTTTATTCACAACAAATACAATACAAGTGCTACCATGAAAGATTTATAATTGAGTTCTAGAGAAGCAAGTGCGCATAGTAGAGGTGTAAGAGCCAGAGTAATGTTTTTATATACACATTATAAATAACGTGGGACTGGCATTTTAGGTTTAGTTAGGTGTTCATGGAAGAGGTGGGTCTTTAGCTGTTTTTTGAAGCTAGTGACAGATTCTGCAATCTGGATTGAGGTTGGAAGTTCATTCCACCACTGAGGGATAGTCAGTTTGAAGGTTCTGGAAATGGATCTTGAGCCACACTGAGTAGGCACTACCAGGCGTCGGTCAAAAAAAAAAGGTTTGAAATATTTCACTTTATGTATAACAAAACTAGACTATATGAATGTTCCACTTTTTGAATTAAATTACAGGAAAAAAATGAACTTTTCCACGATTTTTTTAAACGCACATGTGGTATTCTATTCATAGTTAAAGGTATAGTTCACCCAAAAATTTAATTTCTGTCATCATTCACTCACCCTCATGTCGTTCCAACCTGTATGACTTTCTTCTGCTGAACACAAAAAAAATATATTTGGAAGAGTGTTTTTGTCAATATAGTGAAAGTCAATGGGGTTTAAAACATTCAAGCTCTATTTTGGACCCTGTTGACAGATTGTATGTGCAAAAACAACTTTTGTGTTCCGCAGAAGACAGAAAGTCATACAGATTTGAAACATCATGAGGGTGAATGAATGATGACAGATTTTGATTTTTGAAAAAAACAAAAACATGATTTAATTTGATCTGTAAGTGTATTTGTATAATTTAAACATTAACTCTGATACTAACCTACATAATTAAAAACATACAGTACCCTAGTGTGGTATTCTGATTTGGAGAGGTGAACATTTCCATTTCCGACACATTTTTCACAACAATGACACTTCAGGAGTATCTCCAGACTCCCATAGGATGCCAGACAAAGACACAGCTCCGAAAGAACAGATGCAGAGTTGACACAGTACCTCTAACAAGGTCTGAAGGTTCTAGAGAGTGAAACCACATCCTGTCTGATTTCATGACCCGCCTCCCCCCCATGCACTACTGATATCATGGTACAAATGAATGGGGGTAAAGAGACCTCTCTCTAAATCGTCCTATACCCAGGAGAGATCGGCTGATGGGATGCCGTTGGTATTTTCCCACTTACGCACCCAACCCTCCAGCTCAGCCTGAAACATGTCGACACAGTAAAATTAGTCAAATATGTTTCACTCCAACAATTATCAGTTATGTTTTGAGAAGTTAACATTTAATGTGTATATTTCTCACCGGGAAGGCACTCTGAGATGATAGTGCAGAAAAAGCTTGACTCATGACTGGGAGTTCTTGTGTTTATGCTTGGACAGAGACTTACACATGCCTGTGAATGATGATGATGATGTCTGACGTGACTGTGGGCAAGGACGTCATTAAAATGTGTCTTTGATGTGACTTTAGACTCAGATCTGAAGACTGTGTTTGAGCTCGACTCCACATGTTACTTTATGAAGATAGAGTATTGCTGGCCCGAATTTAGCCTATTACCCAGAGACACTTAAAATTCAACATAGAAGCAAATGCTCACATCTGTAAACCCAGCTGGAGTTAGAAAAAAGAACACCAGCCATGGTTGAGGAAAAGCAATGGTCCAGTTTTTATTTCGGTCCACCACATGAGATCCACACCAATGAGAACTCTCAGAAGTGATCCGACAACTGGAGCTTAAGCTCCAGTATTTATATCTTATGCACACAGTAAATAACCAATAAATTTCAGAAAGATTATGATATCAGTACCAATAGGGTTAAAAAGAGCTCATCTATATTCACCATGAGGTTTAAAAAAAGCTTCTCAAAAAATTACAATGATGTTTACAAAGGCCTCCCAAACAGTTACAGGTTAAAAAAAAAAAAAAAAGCCTTTCGCAATAACCATTAGGATTGAAAATGGGAGAGAGAGAAAAGAAAACAATTTGAAGCGTTGACCTTGGTCTCACAGGTGCATGTAACACTCCGCTATTCTTATAAATGGCTCCTCACGGTTCTCTCTTAAAAATTTAAGGCCCTTGTCTACACCACGCCTAACCCTTCCTCGCGAAACAAGAATCTTCACCCTCTATGCGTAAGTTTCTTTTACCTTTTTCTGTATTTCTGGTTTATCATTTACTTTCATATCTGCTCTATATTTCTATTTTATATATGGTTATACTGCTTGCAAGTGTTAGTACTGTACTCCCTACTTCATAATATCATCCTTATAATATCTTAATACTCCTTTTTATTATTCTTATAAAGTTATAATGTTATGTTTGTGCGTTGGGGCCTTTTGTGTGTGTGTGAGAGAGGGAGAGACAGAGAGAGTGTGTGTGTGTGTGTGTGTGTTATGTCTGTACGCCTGACCTTGACTGTGTAAGAGTGTAAGTGTAATCTATGTGTGTGTGTGTGTTTCTTTAAATCTCTTATATTTCTCTGTGACTAATAAATCCTAGTATGTTAATCTTAAAATGTGAATCCTGTTCATCAATATCCACCTAATACCGTTTCTGTGTGTCTAGGTGCCCCCCATTTTTCCCTTTTAAATCTATAGAAAGGGCTGAATTTGGATCTGAGGACTCGCTATCAGATATATGTACGCACTGCAGATTTTCAACAAAATTACATATTACTCGTACTAGGACTCCTCGTGTTTTTTTTTTTTTTTTTTTTTTTAACCACAACAGTATTAAGTTGCATGTCTGAATTATAACGTGATGTATAATCTATGGTGTAAAAACTGTGACAGTTTTTCTCTCTAAAGGTTAAACAAATATTACAAAGTAGGGATGAAACGGTTACCGATTTCATGATAAACCACAATAAATTCCCTGACGGTTAGTAGTACCGTGTCACATTTAATTATCACTAAAACAGTGTGCAATTATTGTGATTTATAAAACTCACTATAAATGCTGTCCACATTTTCCCAGCACGAGTCTGATGCAAATCTGAAGTGTGGTCATATTTTGGATTTTACAAAAATCCAGAGGGAAAGATGGTAACCCTGTCTGCAGAGCATGTCAGAAGAAAGCTGCTGTGAAAAGGGGCTTTGGCACTTTATTGGCGCATTGTCTCGTCAAAAGGAATGTCACAGTTTCCGACACTAATTAATGTGGAGAATTTAGAAATACATTTTTACAGTAATTAGGAACAGGAGGACACTGATATGATCTTATATATATCTCTCAAGGTGTAACACTTTACATGAGTCATGAGATTTAAACATTCACGGCAGTGTTACATTTTTATTGGTAATGATTTATAAACACTTGAATGACGGCAGTTTTCACGTAACGATCCTACAACACATACGTTTTCCCTAAATTCTCACAAATATACTACAAAGAATAAAATCTCTGATTTTGGTACCGTGAAGATCAGGGGAGAGCGCGAACGCAGTCCCCCACTACCACAAATTATGCAGTCGAGATTCCCACATTTGGGGAATTCGCAGGGGTCAGCACAACCGGAGTGCAATGGCTGAGCCTCGCCCTGGGTGAACCACCTTCTTGATCATGGTATCTCCCCTGCCAGGTAAGTATGAGTTGCACTTCTATCGGCTACCGACTGCACCACAGCACACACCGTTCACCATCATGGTGAAGAATATAGCACTAAATATTACACAAACATCCAAGTGTAAAACACTACAACCTAAAAGTACGGAAAATAATTATCCTGTTTTATTACACCTAAAGTCGTGTAGTCGCCTATTTTCTTAGCAATAAAACAGTATAATACTTCCCATGATGCACTGCTTCTGAATATGTAAAGGAGACCCACACTGTCCAGAAAACGGCTTTGTAATTGTAGCATGTACACAGAAATCACAACAGTCGGTCCATGAAAAGAAGCGTATTGCTACACGGTCAGCAATGAGAGTCAGTAAAAATATTTTTTTCAACAATTTTATTAAGGTTGTTTGAAATCCTCGCTACAGTTAGCCCCGCCCCCTCGGTTAGGGTGCAGGTCAGGCAGCAAGTTACAGCCAACATAAAACGACGTCTCTACAAGAAATCACACTTCCATTCATTTAATCACCAAATAAATAAGTAACTGAAGTAATAAAACAGCTTTCTACAAGTGATTATATATCACAGTCTATGAACAAAGAGAGCTGGAAAAAAAACTCGCATGAAAACAGAAGCTTCTGTCCGACCGGCAATGAGAGTCCGGATATATAGTTCCGGATTGATAGTTCCGTCTGCCACAAATTATGATTGATTTGGTTAATAGATTATAAATAATAAATTCATACATTAGTAATTTATATCAAATTTGAGGCGTTGGATAAATGAAGTTAGGCCAAATCAAGCGCAAGAAATAATTATTTTCGTTGTAGAACAGCAATGCGTGTTTTAATTCACTTAAAATACAATAATTTAGCCTTTAAACATTATTTTGACACGCTATAAATCAGGCTTCCAATAAAGACAGCTGTCTTTCTACGATTTTTTTAAACCAGAAAATAAATGACTCTACTGTGCTAGGTAGTCAGGTACAGTTAGGTTTAAAACTGCAGCCAAAAGTCGGAGAAGCGAATCTGGTTTTCATGGCAGAGAAATTAAGATGTATGTCAAATGTATGTAGCCCTGTATGAACGATTAAAAATCCTTTTCTGTGGGAAATTGTGAATTCAGTGAGATTATAACCAGTTTAAATGCAAAAACTCCACAAACTAAGAATAAAATATAAAGTCCACTTCCTTGTAAATAATTAACACCAAAGGCAAACAAACACACATTTATTAACTTCCTTTAACAGTATAAAGGGGGTGCACCGTTCCCGGAAGTACTGCAATACCGGGTCGATGCGTGGAGTGGACGGAGCAATCCATCCATTCCTGGGGACTTCCCCCTTTTAAAACCTCTTAAAGAATTTTGCATTTTTAAAACTGTAAAATCCTGGGATAAAAGCACTGCCTCACTGTTGACCTGGTTGTCTAAAAAGGCTAAAACTTCCTCCGAGATATATTTGTGTATGTATTTTTCACTGTACAATTGGCTATAAAATTCTTCCACCCCACCTAAAATCTCGTCTGTTGTTTTTAGCTCCCTCCCTCCATTTTTTCTAGGTGTGATAACAGTACCCCTTAACACAATCTTTTTGAAAAAATACCTCGTACACTTTTCCCCTTCCTCCATCTCCCTCTCTCTGCTTCTTAAAATGACCCCCCTACTCTGTACGTCAGATAAAACAGGCATTTCTTCTTTTACTTGTCTAATTTCGTCCGTAAAATCTATCCCAGTTAAAAAGGTTAAAATATCTCTGCAGTCCTTTTTGCAGTCCCATCATGCGTCTTTTCTCCCTGTTTTTATTTTCTCTACCTACTTTCTTAAAAAAAATGTCTTGTCCTTTCTTTAACCATATCCCACCACTGTGCTCGTGACTCATAAAAGTCCTGGAGGGTCTGCCATTAGCTGAACTGCTCCCTATACTCACTAACTACTACTTTGTCTTCTAAAACAGACCAGTTCAGCCTCCATAGCCCTCCTCCTACCGGCACACCAGTGGACAGTGAAAGGGTGCAAGACAGCATCAAGTGGTCAGAAAAAAAGAGAGGGGTCAGTGTAGCATCGGTCGGCGGGCAGTCCCGTGTAAAAACATAGTCGATCCGAGAGGCCTTGGTGCCAGCACCACTGAACCAGGTGAAGCCCTCCTCCCTTTGATGCAATGCTTTAAAACAATCGACTATTTTAAAATCCCTGACTAACCCCTGAAGTAAAGCTGTTGTTTTATCTACCGTACACTCCCCCGCTACCCTTTTCCGATCTTTTGTTGATAAAATGCAATTAAAATCCCCTGCTACAATTAGGGGAACCCTCCCTAGCATGTGGGACTGCAGGTCTTCTAAAAGTTCATACCTTTCATTTTTTTTCGGTAAAACCATACACGTTGAGAATATTAAAATCCCTATCTAAGAAAGTCAGGTTGACTAAAATGGCTCGGCCATCCCTCACCACCGTTCTGCCCTTCACCACAATATTGGGATTTTTTATTAAAATAGCAACCCCATCACATTTGTTAAAATTGGACCCACTCCATAGAGAGGGTCCTAGGGTCCACAGGTCTTCCCATTTCCTGTAATTGCATAAAAAAGGCAGAGCACACTCTTGCAATAAAAACACATCTGACTTAAAAGTTTTTAAAAGGGATAACACGCTCTGTGCTCTAAGGGTAGACCTCACACTTCTCACATTGATGGTTGCGATTGTGAGAGTCATGAACAGTATGGTTAGAACGGTATAAAACATTGTTAAAAATGCAGAGACAAAGTTAAAATCAGATTAAAGGCAAATTATTTCTTGAGACACTTGCTCTTCCTTTATCCCGGTGGGCCCGGGTTCAGGAGGGCAAGTGTCCGCTGCCTCACGGGCCGCAGAGGCATCCTCTTGCGGCTCTTTTGGCGACGATGTTCTTTGCTGAAGGTGCAAGAAGGAAACCTCTTTTGGGGGTCTGAGGGCCACAACCGGTTCAGATCTTCCGAGAGAGAGAGAGATAAAGAGAGGCCACAACAAGTGACCACATATAGGCATATGCAGATTTTCTACATCTGGCGAAGTTGGTGGTGCGAAAACGTACGTTTTCCCTAAAATCTCACAAATATACTACAATGATTAAGAGCTCTGATTTTAGTACCGTGAAGATCAGGGGAGAGCGCGAACGCAGTCCCCCACTACCACAAATTATGCAGTCGAGATTCCCACATTTGGGGAATTCGCAGGGGTCAGCACAACCGGAGTGCAATGGCTGAGCCTCGCCCTGGGTGAACCACCTTCTTGATCATGGTATCTCCCCTGCCAGGTAAGTATGAGTTCAACACGGACTGCGGAGCGCCGCTACAACCACACACACTCTTTACCATCATGGTGAGTGACATTTACTCACTCATTATACACACACACACACACACACACACACACACACACACACACACACTGCAGATAATGAATAGTGCGTCTCTTAGCGATCTGCTCGTTTATTTCACAATAAATCTACAGAATGAAATCTCCCGTGATGCACTGCTCCTGAATGTGTCATGAGAGCTACGCTACCCCGGAAGTAGTTTCTTAGTATTTTCTCAGTTGGGTGTTTGAGTCGATCCAGGAGAAGAGACGCGTTTCTACACAGGACAGAGAGTCTGATCCTTCACTGGGTTTTCTCACCAATACATTCGATATTGACATAAAATAAAAAACCGACCACTTCCGGAAACGACACAAGGACAGCTCGCGCTGCATCCTTAACGTCACGCGCGTGTTTATTTATTCACTTTTTAAAAATAAATTCCTGTTGAAGCAGTTTTAGAAGCTAATTCTATTGACAGCGAGTTTAAGAAGAAAATACTATAAACTGATGTTAATGTTAAAAAGGCGGTTTTATTGAAGTTCACACTACACAGATACGGACATGAAGCAGTTGATCTGATCTCAGTGTACTAACACTAAACACTCCTCTCTACAATAACACACATCCACCGTTTAATAATCTTTCCTTCACTGTATAAAGGGGGTGCACCGTTCCCGGAAGTACTGCAATACCGGGTCGATGCGTGGAGTGGACGGAGCAAGCCCCTATTCCATCTCCCTGTTCCAAAAATCAATTTAATATATGGTCCCCGGGTAGGGGACGTATCAGATATTAAACTGATAAGAACAGATACTACACTTGATCTTAGCCAAAAGGCCGAGAAGCGATACCTGAGCTGATGAACCACGAGGAGGGACATCCTTCACTACACAACACACAAGAACTACACATACTGCTTTATTCACTAAATAGTTAACAAAATATATAACCCGCACTGTTACAGTGTAATAACTCAATAAACCCTCAAGGAACTGCAACAGAAAAGCACACAGATGAAATTAACAGTTTTGAAGTGTGTGCCGCGCAAAAAGAGGAGGAGGAAATGCTAATGAGTTCAGAAACTGACCAATCACATAGATACAATCTCATCTGCACTACAAAAGAAAACGAAGCCAATTTCTAAATTAACGCAATGTATTTAAAATGTGTTTTAAACTGGATACAAACTACAGTCAACAGTCAACGTTAAATAGAAGATGAAACAAATCGACTCTTGGTGGCCAAATGTGGTACTGCAGGTTGCAGTGACAGATCCATTTGAAATGTGAGGAGTTATATTCTCTATTTAACCCTGTTTTATTAAACACGTCTTATGGCGGTATTCGATATGTAACTCAGTACTTTCGGCCATATGAGTGAGCATACAAGTACAAAACTAAACACTAACATCGCTTTAACTTAACATGTGAACATCCTGACGTGCCGATTACCTTATGTTTCTTTGCTGATGCTGCCACTGCTCACCCCCTTCAGATCATAAGAGCTAATTAATTACACACCATTCTTACCCATCAAGTGAATATGTGATTACAGTTAATCTATTTTACACTTCGACCAGTAGATGGCGAGAGAGCGCTCTGATAAAGAACAGAGAGGTTGTGTTCAAGAAGGCTTAATCAAGATTTTTTCCCCTCAAGAAAATAAAGTTTGTTTGTTGCTTTATTTTTAAATTATTATTAATGCGAATCCTGGCCAGTGTTTTGCTTTATGCAGTGCTTTGTTGGGGAGGTATTATTACTGTGGATGACAAAAATAGGATGAATAAGACGATCAGGTTTTTGATTTTACTCCAGATCCACTTGAGTTCACGGTGGGAAAAAAGAACAAGGGCAAAAATAAAAATTTTGATTTATGAAGGTCATCCACTATATAGTATTTTTAGTGGAGTTAAAAGTTAATTTAGTGAGAGTTTAATGATGCCTCAGTGTCATACAGAGCGACTGAGGTCTTTAATTCCTGCTGCAGTAAGTTTTTATTTTATTTTATGAAACTAAATCTTGTTTGGACTGATTTTGCTGTAATGTTTAATTGTTTGTGTAATATACTGGCGGCAAATGAGTTTCCCCTCAAGAGCATTGATAAAGATTTCTAACCTAACTAGTTTTATTTTTAGCAGCAGATCCCTGTGACGACTGATTTTCGCGTCTCTAAACAATGAGCCCAGACAAACTAAATATACCCGTTAATAGGCCTCCACTTACTTTGCTTGTTTATTAGAAAGACGTAATCGCCTTTTTTTTTTAAACTGCATGCATGTATGGTATCGTTATTTTCAGAAACTGGTATTAGAATACACAGAAATGTATGTATACAATATTAATCAGTCATTAACATTAACTTCGTTACAAGTAGCAGTCCGTCAGAGTATTTAAATTCGTAGTGTTGTTGTTTTTTTGTTTTTTTTTAAAGCATAATCAAGTTTTACATTTTCATACCTTCTTGTCAAATCCAGTCCGCTAGCTAATATAGCTAATTTAAGTGATTCAGGCCTTCAAAAATGGCGTGAAAATCCGAAACCTTTTCACAAAACTTGACGCAGTGTTAATTAATTCACCCGTGTTAGGTTTCTGCAAAGCATGCAATCTTTAAATACAGTCTTATACACAAGCAAATTTCCTTTTCTTACCATCACATGATGCCAGGTCTTGATTATAGAGCCATCATTAAACCGACTACTTTGGCTAAAAAAGATGAGGGTTGATGAAGGACTGCTTTGTCGTTAGTACAAAAGTCAGAAAGTCAGAGAAAATGTTTCTACAATGGCATTTATCCACCCAATGGATAGCAGGATTGATATAGGCCTTGCTTCTTTCCTGCCTAGATAAACTGCTACGAGATGTTCCTTAACTTTGATTGATGGATACATAAACGTTCAGTACAAATTACACACATGAATATAATATATTTATATACATATTTATTAGCAACAATATTCCTAATCTTTGAACAACCAGACTCTAACTGAAAAAATGGCAGCACCAGCAACTCCACATATTAAGCACCAAACCACTTTGGCCAAACCTCCAATGCTGCTTCCAAGAAGTCAAATATCGTGATTTTTGAACACCATTTTCACTTTGATGTGTTAGAATGTTGGTGTTTTTTTCTGTGTGCCTCTGAGAACAGATCTGAAGAACTGTTTGTGAGAAAATACAGATAATTACTATAATATATTCCTTATTATGTACATTGTTTAATGGTTTAATAAAGTGGACGCTCACTCCTTCAGGGTTATTTTATTTAAAAAAAAAATCAAATCACAATTCTTTCATACAGTCATGCTCACACAAACATCGCTTTTCAAAACAAATTTACATTTATCTTTATTATATAAATTATAAAAATAAAACCTTAGAATATAACATCTGTACATTAATATCGTTTTATTTGTAAGCAAAAACAGGAAATATAAGACTCAGGAATAATAAATCAATATATAACATTAATTTTGTGGTATGGAAATAGTTCTTTTTTTTAAATGATAAATATGTACCTATGATTATCATGCTACCAAATGCTGACAGTAGACTGTGTTTAAGATCAGAAGGCTGTACATAGAATCCTGAGTGTTACATTTCCATTACACAAAACTCTCACATTAACAACAACAACAACAAAACTAAAGAGAGGAATCACAGGAAGACAAATGGCAGTGACGTACGTAAACAGACAACAATTAAAGACTGTTACAACGGTGGAAAGGATTAAATGGTCACTACAAAATAAACCATGAATTATTTATGGGATATTCACAAACATGTACAATATTTGTTAAAGACATCATTATGACTAATGAACAAACCAGTCAAGTTAGAAGTGGAGATTTAATTTCTCTTTAGGACCATAACCTCTTGCCTCAGTGTGTTTGGACAAGAATGTTTCTTCTGGATATTTTCCCTGCTTTACTTTGGTGATTACAGTTTCCACCTAGAAGATGATTTCTATAAGGAAATTACAAAACATACTGCAGTGAGTTTTTTTCCCCCTCTGAATTTCATCAGTAGTCTAGTAAGACTTTTAGTTATAAATTGAGATATACAATTTAAAACTTAATTTATAGGCTGTGAGATTTCTCTTGTCACTCTTATATGACCATACTGTATAAGTAATACACCTGCTTTCAGCACATTGGTCCTTCATCACCTGTTAGTTTTCCTCATGCGTGCAGTGGGCATATGTGGTTCTGTTGTCCATTGCATTACTAGAAGTCTCTGCTGACTGTAAAGAGTTACAAGTGAACAATGAGAGTGTGAGATCTTTCAAGAAACTTTTCTTAAAGCTGGTGGATATTTTGGTGTTTAGTAGTCAAATATGGTTTGGTCTGACTTCTCACTTCGTGAGAGTCTGAGACTGATTTGGATTGTTCAGTTCTGGGCTAAAAACAGCTCAGAAAGAGGTTAAACATGCACACATGCCACAATCAGTACATGGAGTGTGTGATTGTGTTGGCAAAGGCTTGCCACAGTGGTGAGAGCAGTTACAAAAGCTTGCTTCTATCCCTCTGGCCAGTAACACACACACTCATGAACACACACCATGCCTCTTAATGTTGGTGTGTTTATTCGTGTTTGTCTTCATAGGCCAACACATTTGTCTTCACAAACTTCATTAAAATGTTTGCTCTCCCAGATTTGCTATAAGCTACCACACAAACTTACAGGTAGTCTCAAGGATGTACATGTGTTTATGCATATGGTTTTATATTGTAGCCATAAGTACTTTATTTAAATGTTCTCAGATGGAGCTCTCTTCACACTGTGCTAATGGTGCTCCTCGCAACACATGCAGCTTAGCAAGTTCTTCCTCCAGTCCTCCTAATCCATCCACTAGTTCACGGAGTCCCTCCCCTAGTCCCTCCTCCTCTGCTTCTGGTCCTGCCCTCTCTCGGACAGGAAATCCTTCCGATAGGTTGACTGATGTATCCTGTACACTGAGTCCACTTGAATTAGTATAAATATAACCACACTTATGGTCACACATCTGACCTCCATGCCCATTCAGCGTTCCGTTCCTTTTCTCTGTAAAGGGAACCGCCTCAGAAAAGAGACTGGTGCTGCTGGGTGATTGGGGTGTGTCTGAAGAGGGCAACAGGTCCCGCCCCTTTTCTGAGGTCGATGAAGAATGACCACCTCCTCCTCTCTTGCGACGCCGGTGTAACAGACACACAAGCAAGCCACAAATTGCAAAGCCAGCAATGAAAAACATCACGTAGCCGGCCATGAACTGACGGCTAGATGCCTGCATGATGCTCGAACTCGTACTTGGCCCCTGTAGGAGGAGTCTGTATGCAGCCCTGGGACAGGCTGGCTGCTCTCGCCCAGCTTCCTCACAGAAACACCTATAAGTGCCATTGCTTTCCAAAGTGACCTGTACCTCCAGGTCAGAGAGGTGGCGTCGAGTATGTCTTTGGGGTGGATGCTGCCAGTGGCAGGGACGAGGCGAGACCTGAACACAGGGCAGCAACACATGTAGTCCCTCTGTCACATGTAGGTCTTTTATCTCATTAGAGCAACCATCTGTATTGAGAGAAGGGGGTTGGGAGTGTTGGGAGGCAATAATTAGATTCAGCTTAAACACAAAACAATACTTTAATGTGGCTGTAAAAATGGTAAGAACATCAAGTATAGTAATTGACATCTGGAATGGTAGTGCAGTATATTTCTAAATCAGGAGTAATTTATGTTCATCATATTTGAAAGATAAGGGTAAAGTCCAATACCTAAAAATTAAACTATTTTAAAAAGCATCAATTTGAGGTGGCATTATTTTTAATTACATTTAGATTTTATTGGTCACATATACATTACAATACAGTGAAATTCTTTTTTTCTTTGCATATACCAGCATGTTAGGGAGTTGGGGTCAGAGTGAAGGGCCAGCCTTGATAGACCCTGGAGCAGTTGTGGGTTAAAGACCTTGCTCATGGGCCCAACAGTAGTAGCTTGGCAGTGCTGGGGCTTGAACCCTGGACCTTCTGATCAGTAACCCAGAGCCTTAACCATCAAGCCACCACTGCCCCCATTATAAATATAAATAAATAAATAAATTTAATGGGGTTTTAACAATAATAATAATATAGTATTACCTTTACTCCTTCCACAGCGACTGAACAAATAATCAGGATTTAGGACTTCACCAGGTCTGTAAGCACAATTGTAAAGACATTAGGTGCTGAAGGAAATGTTCAGTACATGTGAGTGTGCGTGCGTGTGCATGTGAGACTCACTCTGTGACAACCAGGCTACAGGCAGCCTCTTTTTGTCTCCACACACAGCCAAGTGGACGTGCACGTGCACACACTTCACAGGTAGGGTAGAGGGAGCAGCCTTCTGTAGGCAACTTCACCAGAGAATGAGGAGAACTGACCAGAGCAGCATCCTGAGAATGAGTAAAGAGCATGAAGAATGTCCTGTTTCTGTACAAGTGTTTGTGCTACATTCACATCAAAACCAGGACTCAGAAAGAAATAAAGTGACTCTTGGGGGTTCAGAGACTCAGTAATTCTGACCAGGACCACCATAGTTATCTTCAAAATTAAGACTGATGACAAGTCACATTGTTTATGGTTTTAGGAACGCTACACTCGATCTCATATCTAATATCTAATACATCTTGGACACATTCAATAGTCTCCATGCATGTTTACTAACTCTGGAAACAGCAGTCTTTGCCTTTGGCCATCTTTCTATCCAGCCTTGTGTCTCTGTTATATGTGCTTGTGTTTGGTTACCTTATATAGAAGGATATTGTTGATGGGCTCCGAGGCTGGAAAGAGAGGGATTTCTTGCAGAAGAGTTGCATTCGGTCCCACTACTGCAATTCTGTGAAGCTCTCCATGATCTATACAAAGCAAAAGTATAATTACATATATATACATATACATGTAATGTAACAAAGAGCATTGCAGGCCACACACACATTGTCACACTTTCTTGCTTCATCATTTAATTTTTCACCTGTCCCAAGATGCAGAACGGTAGCATTAAGCTTGCTGTTGCCGTTGGAGACGGGGGTCAGAGTTACAGCCAGTTTGGTGTATGTAACTCCACTCCTGACCAGTAGGGGTGCTGACATTACACTGTTCTCCATGAGAGGGTGATCTCGCATGAACGTCAGCACTTTATCAGGCAGCTTCAGGGACGAATCGAAGCCCTCTGCTTTTAGAGCACTGTTCAGACACTGTGGCAAGAAAGTGAGAGAGAATGAGAACATTTTCTTTAAAAAAAAAAACATCACCATCACCACATGTATTAGAGGATGTAATTGAGGGAAGTATTTTTTACACTCTGGGTATCAGTATAATGTAATATACTCAGAAAATAAAGACCAGAGAATTATATAGATTATATAGTAATGTTCATTTGTATAGTATGACTGTGGATGTGTACCTGGCCTGGTCTGGGTGTCGGCACTGGTTCTGGGTTCATCCAGGTCTCACAACTCTTCTTCAGTTCTTTAAAAGGTCCATCCATCACCTTAGTGATGTCCTCCAGACTGTACACACACACTGCAGACATTTCCTCCCTCTCCCTACACTCATACACATGCACACAGTTGTATCCCCGATTAGATTGCAGCATTACAGTAGTGGAAAAAAGAAAAAACATTTACAGATAACCATAACTACAGTAAAACAGTGTGAAATACACAAAAAATCTAATGGAATTTTTTTTTATTCGGGGGGTTACATGTAAACAAGGCACTTTGCTATTGTGCAAGAAAGAGTGGAGGTGCCAGTTAAAATGTGCCATAAGGTAGTTCTACTACTACTACTACTACTACTACTACTACTACTACTACTACTGCTACTACTACTACTACTAAATGTAATCAATATCAGACAAGAGTTATGCTATGTGACATTTATTTTTCAAATAAATTAATAAATTCATAACACAATGGTATAACTGCATTGTGGAATGTACAAGTATGATACTGGACTTTAATTCCAGTACCTATGTTTCAGCTTAAACTAAATGGGATGAAATCTGATGTGATCCCCACTCACCACTGCGAAGTGAAGATACCGTAGAAGTGTGTGCTGCTGGGGTCTCCTGGCTGGTGCTGTTTGGTAAACACATCGGTCAGAACGTTAAAGCGCTGACCACTCCCTCGATCCTCACACACCAGCTGAGCCTTAAGGAAGGTTGTCCAGCGTCTCTGTAAAGTCTTCATGCCACCGATATCAGACTGAGAGAAAGAGTGATGTTAGAATGTGCACACAACTAACCATAAAGTAAGGAGAAGTTGAATCAGTGCATAAAAACCCCGAACAAATGAAATCTTAATGATTTAAAAAAAAAAAAAATGCAACAAAATCTAGCTCCTACCTTACACACTCGAGCCACCCTGGGCACCTTAACCTTGGTGTAGAGGTCATATTCTTTGGCCACTTCAGTAAAGAAGAAGTAGATCTTGTCATCTTCACCTGTTGGGTTGTTCTTTTCATCCTCCTGGATAAAAGCTGAGCTGACAAACTCCGGATCTGTATTCAGGGGAAATGACTGAATTTCAGAACAGTCATGGTAGTAAGTTAAACAGCAATTGTAAAGTTCATTCATCTTCAGTAACTGTTCTATCTTGGTCAGTGGATCCAGAGCTGGTATCACAGTGTGCGATGCTGGTATCACTGGATGCATCACTACAGTCAATTATTGTGAAGCTTTGGGGGGTGGGGTGGGGGCGTTCTTTCTTTTCAGTAATTACAGGTCCTACAAATGTCTGAAGCCAGAAAAATTTCAGTCAGTGGAGCAAGTTGTGCATTAAACTTTCAAATAAGCCTTGGTTATTCAATTAACTGAAAGAAAGGCTGGATTTGGAACAGGTACAGGCAGTACTGTACATCAAATTCTGCTTGTGGTGCATTGGCATTTTGGATGCACCCTTAAATGGAAAAATTAAATAAATAAAATTAAAACTGAAATGAAAGTCTAAATCATTTGTTTATAATAATAATAATAATAATAATAATAATAATAATAATAATAATAATAAATAATAATAATAATAATAATAATAATAATAGATAAGATAATGTATAGATAATCTAAGTGTTCAATAGATAATCATTATCCTTCATCAACAATCTAGGCTCAGAATATAGAATGTATCTAAGAAAAGAAGATTTAACAGACCATTAAAATGTATATTTTTTTCAAAACAAAGAAAAACAACAACAACAACAACAAAAATTTGCTCACAGCTACACTGTTCTGTACTGGTACTAAAGTAAATGCACCTTGCCATGTTCAAATGTCTTTTTAATTCTACTACTATAAGCTGTTGTATTTTCATGACTGCCTCACCGCATCATTGTGCATGTTTAATGAATAGAACACATGATGCATTTTGGGAATTGGAGTTAATCATTATCTTACAGTAATATTTTTCTAATGTGGAAATACAGGGTAGTAAGTGTACTTTGTTATTTTTTTAATAAAAAAAAAAAAAAAAAAAAACAATTTATCAATTACATGTATGGTGTTGAAAAAAATTCTGCTTTTTTTTTTTAAACTGGGATGATTTAGTACATTTTGTGTTTTTTTTGTTTTTTTGGGCGCCGGGGGGGGGTGCTGCAGTTGACAGGATGCTCAAGGCCATAATAGCAAAAGGTCTCTTTAGCGATGAGCCCTACAGTATTGGTGCTCATCATCAAACCTCCAGGTTACATTTCCCAATGTGAAGCTTTAACCCAAGCTAACCTGTGCGAAAACTAAGTATTTATGTTAAATGCATGTATGAGTGTGTCTGTGTCTCACCGCTGAGCCAGTTGATGGACCGTTCAGTCCGGATGCGCTCTTGGTCAATGCCCGTTACTCTGGAGATGTCAAAGAGAGTGCCCAGGAAGTTACTTGTAGTAGCAGTGTACAGGATTCCCCCTGAGAGAGAAGAAAATGGAGTGGAAGGATGTAAGAATAAGGCGAACAAAACTACCAGTAAGGGTTGCCGATTTGAGATTGTAATATCTTCTATGATTCAAACAATAAGGTATCGCAGTATACCAAAAAAATTCATAAAAATATACGATGGGAGTTCAGAAAGGGCAAAGAAATGGCGATCCATTCACACTGTAACGTAATAGTCTGTCTTTAGCATAGTACTGTACGTAATGTGTTTTATTTGGGTGGTGCATTTTTATTAAAAGTTGCAGACAGAGCTGTTTTTGGTTTTGTATGCTCCTACCCAAAATA
Organism: Ameiurus melas; assembly: GCA_012411365.1. Taxonomy (NCBI): domain Eukaryota; kingdom Metazoa; phylum Chordata; class Actinopteri; order Siluriformes; family Ictaluridae; genus Ameiurus; species Ameiurus melas. The sequence goes on from CM022756.1 coordinate 17,323,907, forward strand.
TGCTATTTGCTTTTATACTGGTATACCGCTCACCTCTAGCCATCATCCTACACGTGTGTTTCGTACCTGCCATGACTGCAGTATAGTGCTGACTGGGCTCAAAGGGGCATTTCCCTTTTCCAGTCTCCATCTTCTCCTTGCCATCCTCTAATTTTTCCAAAGTGAAGTTTAATATATTCTGAATGAGAAATAACAAAAAATAATTAAAGTCTTTTTTTTCCCCCAACAAAAATCGACATCCAAACTTGCAGACAAACCATATATAAAAACTGGAGTGTGAAAGAAAAAATAGCCAGTATGCAATAGTCATACACAAGAAGAATGTTGATCAATTCGTCAGTCCATCTGCCACTACAGTTTAATATCTCTACAGGTGGCAGAGTCTCATGAGCGTGTCTGTTAATGCATTTGTATTTCTGTCATATCAATGTGTCTTTGACTACATGAGCTTTTGTGCGTTTGTCATGCAGGGTGATGTCCGTCATGTGACGTTTGAATGGGTGTGGGAGCATGCCAAGCCAATTTAATTGTGGAGAGACGAACACACCCGCAAACAAACTAGCCCACACGTACTTACCACAAAGGCACACTGGGGGTCGAAGGCATATGTGCCACAGGCATAAATACGTCCATCTCCCAGGAACTCCAGCAGACGGATGTAGTTATTGCAGTCGGCCTGATGGAGACAGCAGAGCACAGACTGAGTAACAGTCCGACACCAGGGAGTAAAATATAGTGCGGTTTATAAAGAACTAATAATTATACAGATAAACAAAACGTGATTACACAAGGTGCATTATCATTACACAGAACACATTATCTGTGCATCGTCTTATACATATTGTAGTACATAACACATTACATTATAAGTAAAAAAGCAATAATACTGTTGTTCATCACCATCGGTGGCCTACGGCATTAATAAAGCCAGATCTAAGAAAAACAGGTGAGATATAATTTAAAACACATTATGTTCATAAAAACATTGTGGGCATTACCATTACAGAACGGAGCTATTCTGCACTATAAAATACTTATTGTCTAAAACATGTTTATTCATCCAATGCCTATCTATTTCTGGCATAGTTCACCTTTACACCATGTTTGCACTCTTAAAAGCAAGGCAGAATGTCACTATCGCTGTGTGTACTCATGAATAAGCAGAAAAGACCAAATCCTTGACAATTCTTAGACCCACTGGCCCTGCCAGAAGAGGCTGTTTATTCTCACTATCCTGAGACAGGTTTTCATTGATTTTTTAGTGCAAAGGAAAAGATGCAAGTAGGAAAGAAGACGAATCACTGTGCGTACGAATGATAGTGGTATAGTACAACAATGTACTACCCAGGAATGTTTTAAACGAGAAACCAATCAGGATGGAGTAGGTCCTGATTTCAATGTGTTTTGAATGAAGTGTGCGTGTGTGATTCAAATGAACAGCATGTGCACAGGCTCAGTCCGGCTCTCCCACCACTGCGCTCTCTCTCCCTCTCTTCTTTCTGTGCCTTATATGCCTTTTGTTTGCTTTATCTCACCCTTTGATCGACACCCTCTGAGCCTCTTCCCAACTGTCAGTCAGTCGCAGCCCCCCAACATCACCATGGAACAGCGTGGTGGGTAAGACGGCAGCCACTAAGTGGCCTAATTAACTCGCTCACACACACGCTAGCCCCATGTGAAACTTCCCAGAGAGACAGAGAGACAAAGAGCGAGGAATAATCTCAAGCCTATTAATTACTCTCTTACGTACAGCAGGTAAACTCTCTATTTTAATGTAGTGGGGATACATTTATTTATTTATTTATTTGTATATTTATTTATATATTTATTTATTTATTGATTGTGGAATTGCAGTTTGTATGAAACATGTACACCTGAGTATTCACACACTTAAGTAAGTGCACTTCATCTGACTCGCTAGTGAGTCTCCTAAGGGACTTACGAGTAGACACACAAAAAGACCTACAGACACGAACTCACCTCTGTCTTTCCTTTCGTCACACAAGATTTGCTCTTCTCTTCTGAGACTTTCCATACAATCTATTGATGGAAAGAGATCGGAAGAAGAGGGGAATTCAGTGATTTTAAACCTAGGCTTATTGTCTGGTACAGGAGAGCTGTCCCATGTTGCAACAAAAAGAGACCGTGCCATCCATGAATATGCAAATGCTCATTTGGCCATTAGAGCTAATTACACAGGAGCAGGCTGCGCATGTCACATTATTAATTTATCCATCACATGCATGCAGGCAGACTCCTAAACCCAGAGTTAAAAATCTAAAGTACTCAAGAGTTTATACATGATATCAGTCTGTGATATTGTCCATCAACTATGATTTAAAACATCATTAGAGATTGACCAGAGAGCACCCAAAGCTGTTTGCACTATGTGTACATACATGAGAACCAGATAATTTAATCTTAAACCCATTGGATGTCGTAAATAAAGCAAAATAAATAAATAAATAAATAAATAAAATAAAAAAAAAAGAAAAGAACATTTGCATTGCAAATAAGCTCTGACGCATTACATCACTTCCCAGACTCAACACTCAAGCTTCTCTTCATCTTGAGTGTTCATCTTGAGCAAACTCTTACCTACAGGCTTACCTGCAAGACATAAAACAGAGTAGCAGCCTCTGAGGTGACTTCCTTATAATGACACTGATAAATCTGTTATATGATATTTAATGGAACCTGATATCACAGCGAGTCATGCTACCACCAAGCAACCAACACAGCCACAGTATTACCCGACTTTACTAAAGACCCCCCCCCCACACACACACACAACTGGGGGGTTGATGGAGGTGGGGGGTAATTTGGTTAGTGAAATGGACCAGAAAGAAGAGATGAGGTCATTGGTTGAAACAAGCATCGGGGTTTTTTTTTTTTTAATGAAAAACAATTTGCTTTCATCAGATTAGTAATCTCCTTTTCTCAGTATACTTGCCCTGATGACTATTTGGAAGCACAACCAAGTATAATGTGATGCTCTTTATTAAGAATAAAATCATTTTTGCAACTGCTCATCACCACCCAGCATAAAAATAGATCATTTCAATCATCTTCAAGTGGGAAAAAAAGGTCAATAACAATTATTTTATAATCCTATAAAAAAACCCACAACAACCAAAAATAAAACAACAACAACAGAAAATACCATTTGATACTCTGGAAATGATCATTGTCTATTTTGCAGTGTTGTTTGCCTGGTAGACAGTTTCTCAGATTCTCTTTTAGTCTCATCCCTAATGTTCATAAAATCAAACAGGCAAAATGAAATTTACCTTGCGAGACTCTTTTGGCAATTTGTTGGCAGTATCCACAGCAACAATCGTATCTCGTGCCCCCAGGTAGAGTATCCCAGACACCTGGTCCAATAGGAATGCGCTGACGTTAGCCACGTCGTCGATTTCCAACGGGGTCACCATGGAGCTTGCCACTGAGAGAGAGAGAGAGAGAGAGAAGAAGAAGAAGAAGAAGAGATTGAAGAATGGCAAAGAGAAAAAAGAAAATTTCATGAAAATCTATAATGAACTGATCAAAACCTAATACAAATAAACTCAGTTTATTATATTGTATAGTCATGTGAAAAAAAAAAGTACACCCTATGGAAATTGCTGGCTTTTAGACAGACCTGGAAAAGCAAATGTTATAGGTTACATGAACAAAACCACAAAAAAAAATTTATCATTTTCAGTCATTTATTCAACAGAAATATCAATAGATGTGATATTCTTCTGTGGAAAAATAAGTACACCCTCAGAAGCTAGTATTGCCCCTTTAGCAGAAATAACATCTTGTAGGTATTTTGTTTAATTGTCCACCAAGCTTACTGGAATTTTTGACCACTCTTCCATGCAAAATTCTTTCAGTTGCCCGTTTCAAATCCAGGCTTTGACTAGGCCATTCCATAACCCTCCATTTATTCTTTTTGATCCATTCCTTGGTGGATTTGCTAGTCTGTTTAGGGTCATTATCTTGGTGAAAGGTCCACTTTTGGTTCAGCTTCAACTGTCGGACAGATGGCCAAGAAGCTTTATGTTCAAGCACTCTTTGATATGATGCAGAATTCATAGTTCAATCGATGAATGCAAGCTGTCCAGTCCCTGAGGAAGCGAAGCAACACCAAACCATAACATTCCCACCACCGTGCTTCACAGTCGTTATGAGGTGCTTCTCCTGAAAAGCTGTCTTTGGTCTGCACCAAACATGTCTGCTGTTACTGTGGCCAAATTCAATTCAATTCAATTTTATTTGTATAGCGCTTTTTATAACAGACATTGTCTCAAAGCAGCTTTACAGAAATATAAACATGGTATACAGATATTAAATGTGTGAATTTATCCCAACCGAGCAAGCCACTGAGTGGCGACGGTGGCAAGGAAAAACTCCCTAAGATGTTTAAAGGAAGAAACCTTGAGAGGAACCAGATTCAGAAGGGAACCCATCCTCATCTGGGTAACAACAGACAGTGTGAAATAGTACAGTATGGATGTACATGAAGTCTGTATGGCCTTCAGAGCAGCCATAGTCCCAGTAATCTGGAATTGGAGAGGATTTGAGCTCCATCCAGAGGCTGAAAGGATCTCTACTATCTCCATAAATTCGTGTGTGGCTCGGCAAAAGGAGAGAGGGAGAAAAAATATTATGACGACTGCGAAGTAGTAAAAATAGAATCTAGTCAGGGTAGGCTTGAGTAAACAAATATGTTTTAAGCCTAGACCTAAACACTGAGACTGTGTCTGAGTCCTGAACACTAATTGGAAGACTGTTTCATAACTGTGGGGCTCTATAAGTGAAGGCTCTTCCCCCTGCTGTAGCCTTCACAATTCGAGGTACCCTCAAATAGCCTGCATATTTTGATCTAAGTAGGCGTGGCGGATCATATAAAACTAGAAGGTCGCTTAGATATTGTGGCACGAGACCGTTTAGTGCTTTATAGGTTAATAAAAGTACTTTATAGTTAATGCGAGATTTTACTGGGAGCCGATGCAGTGTGAATAAGATCGGGGTGATATGGTCGTATTTTCTAGTTCTAGTTAGGACTCTAGCAGCAGCATTCTGGACTAACTGGAGCTTATTTATATTCCTACTGGAACATCCAGACAGTAAGGCATTACAGTAATCTAATCTAGAGGTGACGAATGCATGAACCAGTATTTCCGCATCATGCAGTGATAATATGTTTCTTATCTTAGAAATATTTCTGAGATGAAAAAAAGCTATCCTAGTAGTATTATCTACATTAGCATTAAATGGAAGCCTGGAGTCAATAATCACTCCAAGGTCTTTAAATGCTGTACATGATGAAACAGAAAGACCATCCACAGTAACTATGTGATCAAAATGATTACTTCTAGCTACACGTGCGCCTAATAAAAGTATTTCTGTTTTATCAGAATTAAGTAAAAGGAAGTTGGTTAACATCCAACGTCTAATGTCCTTTACACAATCCTCGACTTTACTAAGCTTCTGTCTGCCCTCTAGCTTCGCTGAAATATACACCTGTGTATTATCAGCATAACAGTGGAAGCTAATTCCATGCTTACGAATAATTTGTCCTAGGGGTAGCATATATAAAGTAAAAAGCAGTGGGGCTTAAAACAGAACCTTGTGGAACTCCGCATGGAGAAATCACCATTTACATCTACGAATTGATAACAATCGGTCAGATAAGACCTGAGCCAGGAGAGGACTGTTCCCGTAATGCCAACAACATTTTCTAATCGATCAAGGAGAATAGTGTGATCTATAGTATCACAAGCTGCACTAAGGTCTAGTAACACAAGCAGCGAGACACAACCTTGAATAGAGGTCAGTAGAAGGTCATTTACTACTTTAACTAACGCCGTCTCTGTGCTATGATGAGGTCTAAATCCTGACTGATAAATTTCATGAATGTTGTTCCTATCCAAGTATGAGCATAACTGCTTTGCTACAACCTTTTCTAAAATTTTAGAGATGAAGGGGAGATTTAATATTGGTCTATAGCTGGACAATTGGGATGGGTCAAGGTCAGGTTTTTTAATCAAGAGTTTAATAACTGCTAATTTAAGTGATTTAGGGACATAGCCAGTGGTTAGTGAAGAATTGATTATATTTAAAAGTCTCTATCTTTATAGTTAAACATCTCTATCTTTGATTCGTCTGTCCAGAGCACGTTATTCCAAAAGGCCTGGAGTTTGACTATATGCTCATTGGCAAACTGTAGTCTTGCAAAGGCTTTTTCCTAGTTCACCTCCCATGCAGATCAAATTTGTGCAATCTCTTTCAGATTGTAGAAGCATGCACGTTGACACCAACAGTTGCAAAACTTACTAGCAGATCCTATATTGAAATTTTGGGATTCTTGGAGACTTCTTTTTGCATCAGTCTGCTCTTGGGCTGAATTTGCTGGGACGGCCAGTCCTGGACAAATTGGCAGACGTTTGAAATCTGTGCCATTTGCAGATTATTTTCCTTACAGTGGAATGATGTATTTCTTTTTAAATCCCTTGCCAGACTCATAGGCATCCAAAGCCTTTTTTCTGAAGGCCTTACAGAACTCTTCAGATTTTTAGCATGATGATACTCAATACCTCAACAACAAAGGTTACACCAGACACTAGATATGAGAGGGATATAAATAAGACAGGGTCCACCTGCACTCCCTAAGCAGCTTCTAATCACCGTCACCCAGTCTTGAACACCTGATGATAATTTTAGCGATTTAAAGGTTTGATAAATGTAGGGATGTACTTGTTCCATGTGACTAAAGTTTTTTTTGTTGTTGTTAATTTAAAGTGTGAAAATTAGTTTAAAAAAAAAGAAAAAGGAAATTTTATGTCATTTGATAGAGTGTATCAACATTCTTAATAGTCACAGTTTCAAAGAGGATCAAATGTTTTCTTGTCCAAAAATGTCACAAAACATTTCTACGGGGTGTACTTATTTTTTCACATGACCATATATAGTTGTCTTCAACCATACCGACTAATAACCTAGCAACAACAATGACATACTCACCCACTGACTACATACGCATTGGCATTAATAGTTACAGACACATTTATCTAGTGATTAGTAATTCTGCGGAGACGTACTGCATCCGTACAAGTGTTTATATTGTGAATACATTAGAGAAAGTGTTGATACTGTGAATAATTAACTGTGTTTAAATTGGAGCTGCACTGTAGTGGAGTTGCTTCAGGCCAGCCCAATGAAACAACTCTACTAATCTGTGTACTGCCATTAAAAACACACCCAACACTTCAATCGATTTAGAAAGATCTGCAACAGTGACTTGACCCTAGAACGTTTTCAGATTTTGTGAAGCAAAGATTTCTCTGATGGCCTAAAATGTATTACATTAAAGAAAAATAAATGCTCTAGTGCATTTTGTCTAATATGTATGCTAATCACTTCCCATTTCTCTGTTATTGTATGCAGACTTTCTCAAAAAAAATATGTGGGAGGGAGAGATTCTAAATCATTCAGACTTTATGATATTTCCAGAGTGAAGTGTGAGCTCTGCCTCTCAAAGGGGATAACTGGGGAAGCTGTCCAAAGCCAGATGATCTACTATATCTATGTCCACATTAATCCGGATAGATCTGAAAATTGCATTTTCTTTTTAAAACCCTCTCTGTCTACACTACATCACTACACTCCGCACGTGTAAAAACATAAGAAGCTTTGGACTGCATCATTTCCTTCAGCTGTTTATTTACTTTCTGTCTCTTTGAATTGATGCTGCAATGTTTAGCAAAAGCGCAGTTTTTTTTTTTTTAACATACAGATGAAGAGGTTGAGTTGTTTGGTATCCCGAGACTATAACGTTGATTGAATGGGTCACATGACTGCGTCACATGACTAAACATTTTTCCACTTGGCAGAGTTTAAAAAAAAAAAAAAAACACTGGACAAAAATGCAGTCTCGGTGTAGACGAAAGACCAAAACAGAGAAAAAGATGCTTTTTCAGGTTTTTTTTTTAATGGCTTAATGAAGATGTAGCCTAACATATGGAACAGGCATGTGTGATTAACACATGTTAAAACTACCATACAATTAGAAATGTTTATCGGATGTGTGATGTGTTTTGTCCACATGCTGGCTGGGCTTTCCTAATGGTCATGTGGAACTGTTTGTATGTGGTTATTAAAATGTCCTGTCTTTAATACTAAGGAGGTTGCATCTTAAAACTATGTTGGAGGTCCATATGGTTATTTTGAGAAATTACTGAAAGTCAACACCACAATTTACTGCCTGCAAATAGCTTTAAATATCTGCAAACACGTCGTGGTCTTAAGGGAAATTACTCACTCTACACAAGGCTGAGCATTTACCCCCCCACCCCAAAAAAGCAAATACAATATCACACTTATCAGACAGTCAGCGAGAATAAAGATACCAGAGAGCATGAGGTGTGATCATGCTCATTTATAGTTGGTTGGTTGAGCATAGAGAAAAGAAATATACAATTAATTTCACTATAAAGTCCTCTTTTGTCTGGCTTGTTTTAGCAAGACGGAAACTTAACATTGCGCTTTCAATGTGTGGTCAGTGTGTTTAATACAGAAACATACTTCCAGATTAGTTATTGTTCTCTATGTTCTCCTTGTCTAGGTCCACTTGATCTCACAAGGGGTCACGAGGAGGAGGATCTGACGGAGGCTCAGCCATGTGTGCACTGACCCTATAACCCACAGGCTTGCAGGAACGAGGAGTCTTTGTGTACGAGTGAGTTCACCTCACCCTTTCACACTATGATTAACACAGGCAAATATTGTTTCTGTTTTAATGTTCCTATCTTAATCTATCCATCCTTTTCATCTATTGTTTTTCTCCTCACAACAGTCTACTTAAAGTGAAGTCACACTCAAACATTCCCTCTAGTATAAAAAAGCTCTGTGTCTATGATGCTTGTTAAGCAGACAGCTGTGTACTGCTTCAACTGTATGTGTGTGTGTGTATCCGTATTCATCAGTCGGTCAGTCTACAAGGTCTGCCATTGTACTTCACTCTTCACCACACACATACACCCCATTAAGCAAGGATGTAATAAAATGAATTTGATTAATATGAATGCAATGCCAGTTATACAATCATCCTACTGCTATTATCAGTATGAGTATATGCTCAGTTTGCTCTGTCATAAACATCCCTACTTAGTACTAGAGTGACTCTAGCACATACACACACAAGCATATGCCAACATGTCAATGTCAATATTTGCTACCAGTGATGAGTAATGGTTATACAGACACAGCTCTCTCTGACTCCATACTAGAAAAAAAAGCAAAACCAACAATAAAAGAGCCCTAACTTCTCCTAAAACAATTACATGAGGTGGGTTCTCTGGGTTGGGGGGAAGGGATGCTTCAGATTAAAGGAATACTCCAGCATTTTTTGTCAACCTGTAGCATCTGCACGTGTACCAACAATGCATAAACAACACATGGGTCTTAGGATTGTTTCTAAGGCATCAACAAATATGTTTGTACAAATGCTCACAATTCTTCTGCTTTATACACCAAAACCATTAAAATACATAAGTAAGTCATATTTTAATGTTTTACCTGAGTACAGTAGAGAATAAAAATATACTAGAACAGCTTAATTAAGATTTTAATCTTAATTAAGATTCAAATCCCTAAAAAAAGATTAAAAAAAGATATTAATCCCTATCTGCATTGTATTCAATTTACATGGAGTACTAGTGTAATTTCCTATTTTACAGGTGCTATTCAGATTTTATTTCTGTCCAGATCAGCAATGTCTGTGTTTTTCTCGATCATCCTCTGAGAAAATTACAGGCCAAATTATCTATCCCCCCGCCAAACAGCAGTCGCATGATAATTTTAGTATGCACGCAGACGTGTCCATGATTTTCTATGCAGATATTGCCATGTGTAGTGAAAAAAATTAAATAATAATAATAATAATAATAATAATAATAACAACAACTTTCCATATTTAGTCTCCTTTACTGCATGCTACCTAGGAAGACATTTTCAGGAGTAAAAAGAAAATATCATTTAAAAATGCAATATACTACAGTCTGATTAAATGAGCCTTTTTAAATGTTGGCTAAAGGTATAATGTACTATTTTACATTAACAAATGCACAAGATCAGAAACTTTTAGTCTTCTCTAAACAATGACTAGCTGCATCACTGCCAGTTCCTTAGATATCTATGCACGTAATGCAAACATCCAGGTTTGTACAAAGTATAACCCGCTAAAAACACACTCCTCCTGTGGTAATCTTATTGTGTCTGGATGCGAGAGTATTATCACTGAGGAGACGTGTAAAACAATGTGTAAGACCTCCGTCTGATAAACGAATCCAATCCAAATAGGGCTTTTTTCCCCCCTCATATTCTTCTCAAACCTATATTGTTTAAGCGAATGGTAAATGGTCTGTACTTAAATAGTGCTTTTTAACTTTAATGGTTCTACAAAGCGCTTTACTGTTTCACACTCACCCCCACACACGGCAATTTGGGGTTCAGTGTCTTGTCCAAAGACACTTCGGCATGTGGAGCCATAATGATATTGAGTCTTATTAGTCATGTATACATTACAGCACAGTGAAATTCCTTTCTTCTCATACCCCAGCATGCCAGGAATCATATGGGCCGGGGATCAAACTTATAATACTTATAATACTTTGGACTTGTATTATAAGTAAAGCTGCAACAACTAATCAATAAAATCGATAATCTATTATGAAAATTGTGGTCAATGAATCCCATTATCGATTAATTGGTCTGTTTACTCACTGTATTACTTCTGTTCCGAAAACACGCATTGGAGAATACATACCAAAATTGTCCCAATTGATGTACTATACACGTACACTATGCACTGTGTACTCTACCGTCTAGTGTATTAATTTTAGAAAGGTAATATTCTCTCAAATGGAACACTAACATTTTTTTTACTAACCAGAAGAATAAGCCGCATCCTAGGCGATTTCACATGATGTCAAACGCACATAATGTGACGCCACTAGCAGAATACTCAGAGTCACTGACAATGACTTTCTTCAGTTTACTGTTTATCTGAACCTTTTTAATGTTACCTTTTATACCCAACATGACCTCAGTCACCATCAGACAGAGGTGTAATCATTGAGTGACAGCGGAAAAAAGTGTGAAACCTCCAAGCCCTCTAAGGCAGTGGTCCCCAACCCCCGGGCCGCGGACCGGTACCGGTCTGTGGATCAATTGGTACCGGGCCGCACAAGAAATAACTAAATATTTCCATTTATGTATTATCTGAATCTGAACGATAAACCTTTTATTTTGAGAAATGACCAGATTCTCTCGGTTACGTCTTGCGCGCCAACATTGAACCCACAAGCGAGCAAAATGTGTAAGAAACAGATGTTTTTGGAAAGTTTCTTTGTGAAGGGGAAAAAGCCCGGTGAAGAGACAGGAGAAGAGCCCACTTCCAGGAAAAATAAAGCTTCTAGGAGAGGCTGTTGTTAAAAAGATCGCGTTATCGCGAGTTAAAATTTTCATGAAAATAAAATGTTCTTTATATTCGTTTTTGTGGCGTATCTGCATCTTATTTTGAAGTGATGTTTAAACGATACCATAGCGACCAGAGTCAGAGAGCGTTAGGGTAGTGGTGGAGAGGAGAGGAGTAGAGCTTGTGCGTCTTAGCGGACATAACAACATGCAGAAGCCTTATCTGACGGTTCAACCCCCCCGGGCCGCAGTAAAATTCTCGAGCGTTGACCGGTCCGCGGTGATAAAAAGGTTGGGGACCACTGCTCTAAGGCATCGGGGCATTTTCTATTAAATGCTGTGAAGAAGACTGTAACCTGCAATCTTTACAAAGTGGACCTTGAGTAGTACGGAAGCACGACAATGATGCACGAGCACAAACTTATGTTTATATATAAAATGCTATGCAAGGGTTTATTGTTATTATATGGTGTATTTGCACGCTTGCAGTGTAAATTCTGGGATTTTTTTTTTGAACGCAAGTGATCTATTTGTAACAAGGCCGTGTTGCTCCTCAGTCACAATGTAGACACAGTGATAAACAGTGGAAGCGAAAGTAAGATCTGTAATGTCGAATAAAAATGGTACGATCAAACTAAACATAAGTAAAACAATATACCTAAATGTAATGAGTAACAGAAACCATAAGGTGCAATGAAATTGAGAGTTTTATTATTCACTTAGGACTGTAATTTAATTGTCGGTGCTTTTTTTGTGCATCCATAAAAAATAATGCTGATAAATTCGATTATGAAAATAATTGTTAGTTGCAGCCCTAATTATAAGGTTTTAAATTGTTAAAATTCCAGTGTGTTAAAGACACATAATACAGAGAATAAGTGTAAAAAAAGAAAAATAAAAAAACCCAAGCGTTTTCCTTTAAAGTATTTTAAATATGTTTTACATGTGATTCATTTACAGAAATGCAAACAATTTACCAAGGAATGTGCATTTGTATGCCACAGGCTTAGAACAAATTATATTTGTGAAAAGAGAAACTCACAAAGATAACCATTATTCTGATTGAGTGGAGGGAGTGTGTGTGTGTGTGTGTGTGAGAGAGAGAGAGAGAGTTTTCACAAACCAAATTAAAGTAATGATCCATTTCAAATGTGCCATAAAATCCTACTTTAGATATTAACCCTAGCATTAAAATGCAATGACACATTGAAAGATCCTTTCACTACAATTTCGATCCCAAATTGTTTTCTTTGACTTCTGCTTTTTTGCTTCCCTCCATCTGTCCCCTAAAAGCTTGCCAAATGGACCCACACTCTCACCCATTTTCCCTTCTCCCACCCCTCAATCCTTGACTGACATTCCCCGTTAACCCTGTCCCTGAGTGAAGGTCTTCAGAAATGTTCTTGTGCTAGACATGTTTCTGTCCCTCTTGGAATGTGTGTGTGGTGATGTGGTGTTAAGTTCTTACACCATCTGCCACCTAGGTCATTTGACTATACGACTTTATCCTTCTGTCAATCCATCAGGCTTGTGGTGTCACAGAGAGAGATAAATATGGTTTGAGTGTATATATAAAAGCAGGAAGAGCACCATTTTTTGTAGCCCTATTAAAAACATGGAGACACTCAGCAGGTGGTGCAAAGTAACAAATAGCACCAAAACTCTCACAGTTTCCAGCTAACACACACATGCTTAGTCTGGAGCAGGGGTCCGTGATGGCAGCAGAACAGAGAGATGACACTGGAGTGCTAAGCCTGAGTGCTGGCCTGCCATGGAAGGAAAGGCAGCCAAAGCCTACTCCACTCTGCTCATTAATCATTTATTCAGTTGCACTCCATTAATCATGAATGAAAAACAAGCAAGAAAGACAGACAGACAGAGAGAGAGAGAGAAAGAAAGAGAGAGAGAGAGAGAGAGAGAGAGAGAGAGAGAGAAAATGAGTGAGTGAAACAGACAGAATGGGAAGCATAAACATATTTGGTGCGACAGCAGTAAACAGCAGTGTCATTTTAGCTTTTTCACTCTACTTGGATCCTGCTGCCATCTTCTATCATACTTCTCTATAACGTATAATAAGTAATAATCATCTCTCTGATTTTGCCTGACTTGTTCTCAGTATGCTGCTTTTTCTTCCTTCCCATCATGTCAGAATCTCATATGGATGCCATCTTCCTCCCTTTCCCTGTACAAAATGCACCCTACCCCCACACGCCTGCTGCTGCATGAAGCCCCACAGCAAGTTGAGTGTGCTGTATAAATGCTTTCTGATTGACTCCAACAGCGCAGGGACTGTGGGAGCTGATATTAGAAAGAGGAAGAGTACAACATTTATGAATAATGCACCCCAAACCCAAAACCTGTCAATCACAGAGTGTATGGGAATAATTAACACGGCGTGTTACTGGGTTAATCAGCATAGTCTTTTATATCGCGGTGTCAGCTATTCAATTCTGGGCACTTTTGTCTACAAGGATGCTCTGGATGCGATATAATTTCACAGTAGCGTTCAATGAAATGACACAACCATGGTCATCATCAACACTGGAGAAAATCCTGACCGACATCCATAAATATGCAAAAAGTCACTCTGCTGCTGTGCAAATCCCTTGGAAGAAAACTACTGACTTTGACTGGATTTGAAATCAAAACATAAGGACTATTTCCTGTTCAGCCCAGGCGTTACTCAACACTGTAATCGAACACATCAAAGCAATTTCCTCATCAGCACAATTACTGCAAATAATCTACATAACAAATAGTTATTTAGGTACAGTGACTCATGTCTCTGCAATATTAAACATCTCTCACCATGGGTCATTGGGAACCACATGCTGCTAATACTTGCTCACAATTCACTTGAACGTCCTGATTTAATCAGCACCACAAGACAACACATGCGCACGCACATAGATAATTGTTTAGTAGAAAGGTGATCAGTTACTGCCTGACATTTTACTCACAATCCAAGAAGATAAATAATGCATTAACTCGAGGCTTGTATGAATAGATACAATCCCTGGAATATAAGAAACTGGATGCAGCATCCCTAATGTATTCCACACAATAGGCTTGGGGTTACCATGGAAACGAGGGATGCCGCTGACTAAAGCTGAATAGAAGAGGCACGAGGGAAGAAACAATGGAGAAAAGTAACAAGGGTATTTGAGAAGAAAAACAAGATCAAAGTCTGGCAAAGGAACAGAGGAGAAAAATGTGACGTCTCATGTGGGCACAGCACTCAGACATGCTCTACACCTTGATAAAAGTATCAAGAGGCTTCTGTGGAGGATGCATGATAGGATTCATTTTCCTCTCCAGCAGGCAACAGAATGAAAGGAGTTCTTGGACTATACTAAAGCAACAGGTTTCAGAAGTGTTAGATTAAACTCCGTTACAGCATGTCCACCTCTGAAGCATTTAAACTGTTCTGAAATGAAAAATGGAGGTGCAGACATTTTCATTTTTAACCCTCAAAAATCTGATAACACCAATGAGGAGCGAATTTCCAAGCACCATCACACAGGCATTTTAGACACTGTTACATGCATCAGTCTCTATTAAAGGGCCATTGACTTGCGCAGTCTTTCTGTTGATCATAAATAAAAACTCTCAAAAGGTGAGAGTTAAGAAGTAATGCATCTCTGCTCACATTGTGTGAGTGAGTGAGTGAGTGAGTGAGAGAGAGAAACTGAACCCAATCATCCAAGGCAGAGCCCATGGCAGGAATGTCAAGAGATGGTAGCGGGTGTGATGGCCCCGTGCCACCTCTTCCCTTCACCGTCTCCTGCCATCACATGCTTTTCCATCTTACTGTCAGCATTACTCTCCTCTCAACAGAAAGTAAAAGTTTGAATCACAGTTCAGATTCTTCCATCTTTCGTTCTGTTGAACCAGGGCTGCATGGTTCATAATATTTTAATTGTGAGCACAATTAAACTTTCACAATGAATATACAATAAATATACTACTGGACTGTTATACTAGTGAGCTTAGCCAAGTTAGTTAGATAGAGATCATTTTTATTGCACCTGGTGCATTAAATCAAGAGCTCCCATTCATACTCTTAACTCAACTGATCAATCTCAGAACATTGGCCATCTCTGTGTCACAAACATGTTAAAATTGCTAATAAATGCGTTTTCGTTTGGCTGCATGGGCACAAAAAAAAAACACTTAATAATGTATGCTAGACTTACTGAAGATACATCTGCATGTTTATTTTCTATTAAATTAAATTTGTGCCAAAAGTATTAAACATAACTTGTCAAGAAACGAAAAAAATATACAATGAGAAAGAAGAAAAACACTGAAACAGAAAACGGTGAACTCGGTGGCAAAAATTTAACATGGTCTTCAAATAAACCACTTCCTTTTCCCTAATCGTGTTTATGAATGCGCTGCCAGAGTTTTTATTTATGCTCGCCAGTCTGGCACAAACCTCTCGTGTGGGTGAGCTTGACAGTGATTTAGTCTCACGGGCTAGTGAGATTTGGATGGACAGCTCGAGTGTCCTGCTGAGGAGGAGGAGGATGATGGCATTGATGATGATGCCACTGCTCCGGAGAGCCCATCTCGAAAAAATAGTCATGAGAGACTACCCAAACCTCGAACATGAATTATGAACGAATATACTGACTAAGTAAGTAAGTAATTTCCACTACAAAATAAAAACACTATAACTATACAGTAAACCGCATCCAGGAGGCCCTCCAGCATTCATAACACTGAAGTCTCTGCTACCAGTTCAGGGAGCTGTCTATCCAAATCTCACTAGCCAATGAGAGTATATCGCTGTAAACGAAAACTCTGGCAGCGCATTCATAAAGCATGATTTAGCGAAAACTAAGCTTTAAAAACTGTTAAAGACCTCTGTTTAATTAATGTGACTACGGAGCAGTATCCTGAGATTTATAACAAAGCTAATAATAGTCTTTTTGTTCACAGTGTATGTTTTGTGTTAGTCTCAAATGATCTATTACCTATTAGCAGTTATCATGCAACTCTGTTTAACTTTCCTATGCAATTCTAGGTTTATCGCTCCAATCCCACCCTAACACACAAGCATAAAGAGAGAATAAATAGTCTACAATTAGACTTATCAGCTAATCCAGTATATATGCCTCTATGCTTCTTTGTTTCAGTGATAACCTGTACTGACAGCAGGGCTTGTAGGGAGGCTTTAAAAACAACAAGCTACTTACACAGAAACCCATCACTGCCTGAGCCAGCCGGTCAGTCTACGATCACAGGGTGTGGTGAGTGCTATAAATTAACCTGTCTGTTTGCCTGGGTTTGTAAATGTATCTCTTGGGGTCAGGGAGCAAAGGGGCAAGAAAGGACAAGACTCGAGTTTGATAGCCGAGCAAACAGCACATGGAACAGGAGGGCAAGAGGTGTTATCTTTATTGCCCTTTGTTCTTTTCTCTTTTCTTTTGATTTGAATTATTTCAGAAATTACTGTTGTTTTCACATCTGTAGAAACATAGCTTACATTATAAACACTTAGTTAAACCTAGTCCAATAATCTTATTCAAGCCTGCCAGAGTAGGAATGAAATTCGAAGACAGTAGTAAACACTGCAAAAAAAATTATATAGTTGGTGAAATCATCTTAAATATACTCACATTTATCTAGTATTTCCTATTACAAGATTACAACAATCCAAATATAAAAACATTAAAATCCTATTTCTAGACATTTGTACTCATTTCAAGCTTGAAATAGTCTTGTTCTACTGGCAGATAATTTTGCTAATTTTTAGTATTTATTTCTGGAAAGGTTTAAATAAAGCAAAACATGTCTAGAAATAGGTTTAATAATCTCATATATGGTTAATTATAATCTTATAAAAGGAAACAGTTCCTTTTACACATTCAAGATATTTGCACTTGCTAAGATGTAATTATTTACAGTGAACAAATCACTCATAGCCTGTTTGGCTAGCTGGTCAAGATTCCAAGATGGCTCATACACAAGATTAAATGACAGTGTAAGTCTTTAAATGAATTTGAGTAGTAAAATTGTGCTGTGTGTTACAGTCAGAGATTTCAATAACTCTGTGACAACCAATTACATCCATTTCATACCGAGTAATGCAAAAAGACAGAATATGACACTCCCCTTTAGGTGGGTTAGATAACGGACAATCACAAATGGCTCGGTTGATCACTTTTGGAACAAATGTGATCGCTTGTTGCATGTTTTGAAGTCCTAATTTAAATATTCTGAATGTTTGGCATTTTCTATATTTATTTATTATGTAAAATTCCACATTTGGCCTTCGAGCCTTCGGATGAGTAGGCCTGATGTATAGCATCTGTGCGTACACACATCCCCCTGAGGAGAAGAAACACTTGATTGCACATGTGATGGCTTTATAAGTGCAGCAGAGTGGCACAGTGGTTAAATAGTGGCTTTGACTAGCTAAGATGACACAAAAGTATCTCAGCTAGACAATGCAGTTGAAACACAAACTGGACAACAATATCCATGTCATTAGAGAGTCCTGTATCTCTGTTGTGCAGATGAGGGTGTTTCCTGCAGGGGTTAACGCTTTACTTCTTTTGAATTAAATGCAACCCCCCCAACACACACACACAAACACTTACTTTTACTACTCTTAACCTGAGGAACTGATATACAATCTCCCATCCTGCTGTGTGTGTGTGTGTGTGTGTGTGTGTGTGTGTGTGTGTGTGTGTGTGTGTGTGTGCGTGTGTTAAATGGAAATCAAGACACAATAGGACTAGAGGTAGTCCATAAACCTAAAAAGAGTTAATCCAAAACTAAGAGAAATATATGACATAAAAGCAATCTTCATTTGCTTTTCTGCCTGCTTCTCTGCTACACATACACACACACCATCAATCATAAGGAGCACAATACAGTACAGTATGACAGAGAGAACGTCACGTGCACAGACAAAGCATGTTCTCTAACCCTTATCTCAAGCTTCATGTCTCTGTGTGTACCCCTGGTGTGTTTGTGATACAGTAATGTAGCACTCCAAACCTGGATTTGAAATTAAGTCCTGATTTTCTTTAGTTTTAAATTGAGCTATGAGACTTTCACTTGACCTTTGAATACCCAAAGATTTTGACATGCAAAGCAGCAAATAAATTTTTCCTCATTGTAAGATTACGTTATAAAACTATCTACTAAAGCCTACCCCTTAAAGTCTTCTCTTTCCTGACTGGGATCTCTTTCAGGGCAAGACTTTTGGCATAAAAGCATAAGGAATTTAATCTTGGCTTAGAAGTGAGATGGTGGGATGATTTGTGATTGCACTAGGGCGTCGTGCATGGATGCTTGCATAAGCGTCTGCTTCATACTTGCATGCTTCAAAGTAAAGTGTATGATCTAGCAGGCTGAGTAAGTCCCTGTTATAGTGACAGGTAAAGCTGGTATAAATCATTGCACTTTATATTCCCATATGCCACAACATGATTGTATTTTGGTGTAAATACATCCCTGATAAAAATATAATTTGATGATATTGTACGAGTCACAGACATGAAAAGGAGGGAAAAAATTAATGGATAGATTGCTCTATTAATTTACAGCTGTCTGGATGTGACATCATTATAGAGGGGATATTTTTATTATGAATAAGGAACCAACACCATAAATAGGGCTAAAGTGATATTTAAGAAAGCATTATTCATCAGTTTCTGTCACAAGCATTAAAGCTTTTTAAATGGACTACACTTTAAGAACAAAACAAAAAACAGGCTGAAATATCCTCAGCTTACAGAGCTTATAGAAGAACATACCTGAAAATGGTGTTTTATTTTTTTTTACACTGCTCTTGAGATTTGAGGCAAAATTTCCTCTGACAAAACCCACGGAAGAAGTGTCATAACATCTCATCACAACGCTCTGGGTACACAACCGGACGCATCTGCCTGCCTCAGTCAATCATCATTCACCTGCAAGCCGGCTGGTTTTTGGAGGACTGCACGTCAGTCTGTCAGTGCACCTCCAGAGAGTTTGCACTGACACTTCACTTCACACTTAGTATGGACTTTTGTGATAGAGAGCATCATCTTAGCAGATTCACTTTCGGCCATAATAATTACTTCAGCATCATGGATCAGAATTGTACATGTCAGTGCTATGCAAGCAATTTTTACAGGCTGCAAGCAATTTTTTTTATATAATAGCACATTATTATTACCAATATTAATTGTTTATTATTGTACTATTATTTCATTCGCCTTTATTTAATGCCTCATACTGGTCAAAAATATTTCCTCAGTTGAAGTTGCATGCTTATATACACAAACATAATTCCATATTTACACTGTAGCTCAAGTTGCAGCTTAAATCCATTTACATATATACATTAGGGATGTCACGAGAACTCATACTTTAACTACCTACATTCTTAAAACGTGATGGTGCTTGTTTTTCTGCAATAGTACCGTTTGTACCGAAAGTACCAAGGTTGCGATTCTTTCCGGACCTGATGGGACAACCCCGGAGGTCAGAGGCAAATGTGCTAACCACTAAGCCACCATAACCCCCCACCCCCAACAACAGGTGGTTTCCTACCATAGTTCGAAATAGAAGATATATTCTGAAGCAATCACATTATCCGGGAGCTGATTGCTTTCACATATGGTAGGGTCCACACTCAAGAACATCCGTCAACTCTTTTCAAGTGGACCACAGATCAATTCCCAGGACCACACCCATATTCAAAAACATCTTTCACACCCAACCAAACAAGATGTCTCGCTGCAAATGCTCTTTACTCTATAAAAAAGTGCGTGTGTGAAAACGCCTTTAGACACAACTTGGACTGCTTGGAAAGCAGTTGACTTGAAGCTTGTGGGTAATATTCATTTAAGCAGGAAGAATGTTGAACTCTACTTAAATATAGTCATTCAGGAGCAGATCAAGACACAGTCGGCTTACACTGCCATTGTAAGAGACAAATGCCCTCTAATGTGATTCAAGCAGTCAATCATCTAACCACCAATTCTCTCTCTCTATCATATATACAAACACAGAGCTCTCTTGTTCCCTTCCCTAAACCCCTACTGTTATCTGCCACCATCTGTGAGAGAGACATTTCAAACACCACATTAGAATTCCTTCAATCACTACACCTATAAACCACTTAAAACTACACCAATCACTCTTAAACCTGCGCTAGACCCTTGTAGTCTCAGCTCAGCTCTGGAGACTTCAAAAGCACAGCATTCTGCCACTGTGTGAGCCCCCTTTGTATTTGCTGCTAGTCAGGGCAGTTAGCGTCTCCTCCAGGGAGCCTGGATTAGCAGGCTTTAGACTCAGAGGGAGCAATGGAGAGGGCATGGGTGAAGGCAGAGTGAGTGAGAGAGAGAGCAGCAGGAGACAAATTAAGGAGGGTCTTTTTGGGGGAAGGGAGGACTGCTTATACTCCCCTTCCAATGTGCCTGGATTTCCTTTTCCTCATCTTGACCTTTCCGCTGTTTTTAGGATCCGCTGTGTGTTTGTGGATGTGATAAGCGTGAGGTCCATCAGTAATCACACTTGCCCTAAATTCTCCTGCGCCCAAGAGGATTACAGCAAGGAGCTCAGCCTACAGCTTTCATCTGTCCCATCTCAGCAGGAAACGGTAGCGTTCTAAGACAAATTGCACCACCGTGCAAGCGTGTATGCTTACTACAGACAAAATTCACAAGCTGTTGAGCCTACCAGTGATCAAATAATATATGCAATGATGGGTAATTTAAGACTACCTCAAATTTCAAATTATTCAAATTATTGATTCAAATTATTGATTTATGTTGTGTATAGTCTTTATACAGAATTATTGCTTGTAAAAAAATATATATTTTTTTTATTATAATTTTTTTAAATTATAAATTGTACACAGGGAAAGTAGATATTCTCCAAGCTGGAATCTGAAAATCTACTCAAACACAAAACTTTCTTAACCATCTCAACACCTCAATAGCTTTGAAGTAATAAATCCTACATAATTCAGTCACTGATTTATATGCGTGGATCCGGAGCCAATCCCAGAACATTTGGCATGAGGCAGGAATACACCTTGGATGGAACGCCAGTCTATTGTTGGAAATTATGCACGTTCACACACTCATTCACAAATAGGAACAATTTAACATAACCAGTACACCTGCGTACCGGTGAACCTGTAGTAAACCCACACGCTGGAAGAACACGCAAAACTCTACACAGACTGTAACCCGAGCTGAGGATCAAACCCTGGAGCTGTGAGGCAGGAATGCTACCGCATGTACAATTCAGGCTGTTCTAAATTTTTAACGAAAACTTATGGTGTTCGATTTTCCTAATGATGACAACAGAGATTATATAAGAAGGTATGAAGCTTACAACACATGCGCTAAAACACACCTAAAAGATAAATATACATCATCAACACTTGTTTGCATAGTACCCATAATGCCTCTGGGTATATCCTATAGGGATAAATGGTAACTAGGTCATTGGCAAGAAGAGGAATGAATAGAGGGCTCATAATTTCAGAATCTTCCTGGCAAGATTTAAAAACTGACCCAGTTGTTGCTCTTTAATCTCACAGACAGCACTAGATCTGCTGTACACAAAGCACATATCTGTAAACAACCTTGCATAATCAAACCATCGCTCCTTTCCGGTTTAAATTGTGCCAGGCTCAAAACGGATCCCCAGCAGGCCTGATGATCTCCACATGGGACCTGATTAAAACAGTTTAATGACAGCAGGCTTAATAAATGAGTGTGAATGTAGGTCATTTGTTCTGTAGAGAAGGTTCAATCAACAGTAATTTGATAAAAATGGACATGCTTGTTTGTTAAGTTCATCTGTGTAAACTGGCATTGGTATAAACATGGGCTATGTTTTTGCATGCTCCTTTGACACAGATGGTAATCATGTATGTTCTTATAAGTAAGCACTGCAGGTTTATAGGACACTTTGATTTATTGGAACAAAAAAAAAAGCAACGGGGCATCGGAGTAGTCTTGTAAGACACTCAAGGTGGATGTGTAGGTCATCTTCCATTTCATTATTCTTCAGAGTTTGTAGGTCGAAGGGTTATAGTAAGGGATCTTTTGTGACTGGCTGTCCAAAGATTTCGGTCACAGCTCGTCTCCGCAGATCAGACATGACAGGTCCTACAATGTTTTGATGAAAGTGCCAAAAATGGTGCACTACGATCGTGCCTGACTTATGCAACTTGACAGCTTTGAGATTGAGAGAACGTCTTTCGCTTTTTGGAAGACGACGTGGAAGCGTGAGCAACAAAAAAAAAAAAAGGAAAAAGAAAGGGAAAAAAATGTGCAAAAGCTCTCTTTTTTTGTAGTTTTTATGTTCTCCTTTGGGTAAATGGTGCAACAGGCAACCAATAGATCTTAAGCGATGCTGTAAGGGTTGTAACAGTTGACTGTCAAAGCAAATGTGACTGAAATGCAGCAATACTAAATAAAAGATCCAGAGCTCAAAATCTATAATTATAGGATTATGTATCAATATTTGGGCCATAAATATAAAAACAAGACTCAAGACACTAGCTCTCAGCCCCAAAGGCTTGCATCTTGTTTCCACTGAAACACACAATCCAAGTGTAAAGAAAATGAGCTTTGGGCAAGTGTCATCAAAGCTTTTGCTGGGAAGGAAAAAAAAAAAAAAAAAACCCAAAAACTGACAGCTGGCCTGAGGTTTTTAGCACTGACAATAAATACGTGACGACACTATCAGTACCTGGAAGCATAAACCCACAAACTTTTTGATGGAAACACTATTGTGTTTAACTAAAGCATAAAACATATTTCTGCTATAATATTGCAAAAAATAGTCTGAAAAACAATCACATCTCTACTGTTATGAATTACTGCTGGTCAAGTGACTTTATAACAGGTTTCTTTTTTCTAAAACTGGACACATGGTCATGTGATCATATTATTGCATCATAATTTTAATTCTAGCACAACACAATAATTGAATAGTAAGCATGAACAGTATGACCATGTATCATGCTCCTGCCAAATTTTCAACTTTTTAGATTTTAATTATAGGCCTGATTGTTCACATTGGTATTTTTTCACTACAACACACCTCTCTGTTGTGTTTAAAGCACTTTGGTTTTCCCCAAGGTGATGAATGATAAAGGTATTTTACGTGTCTGCATTTATTTATTTATTTTTTTAAGAATGACAATTTTCTTTGCATTTTAAATATACACTATATGGCCTAAGGTTTGTGGCCACCTGACCATCACATTCATATGTGCAAATCGTTAGGATTTTGGGAATTTCACCTTCTATAGTGCATAATGTAATTAAACGATTCAAGGAATCTCGGGGCGTAAAGGGCAAGGCCGAAAACCACTTCTGAATACGCGTGATCTCCGATCCCTCAGATGTCACCATCTTAAAAACTGTCATGAGTCTGTAATGGAGATCCTGACATGGGCTCGGGAATACTTTGACAAACCTTTCAGTCAACACCATTCGCCGCAGCATCCACAGATGATGGTTAAGGCTTTACTATGCAAAGCAGAAGCCATCAACACTGTCCAGAAGCGCCGTTGAGTTTTATGGGCTTGTCATCATCCGAGATGGACAGTAGTACAGTGGAATCATGTTTTGTGGTCCGACGAGTCAACATTTCAAATAGATTTTGGACAAAAATGCTGTTGTGTTCTAAGCACCAAAGAGGAAAAGGACCATCCAAACTGTTATCAGCGTCAGGTCCAAAAGCCAGTGTCTGTCATGGTATGGGGGTGTGTCAGTGGCATGGGTAACTTACACATCTGTGAGGGCACTAATGCAGAAAGATATGTACACAGAGCAGGACAACGCCAAACCACATTCTGCCCGGAGAGAGTGCGGATGCAAGCATGGCTGGCCTGCCTGCAGTCCTGACCTGTCTCCAATTTATAAAAATAGTGCCATTAATTCTGGAGTTTACTGTAACTGTGAGTTTCATAACTGTAGACAGTTTTAATACACCTGGGGGAATTGTGATCTTTATTTGAGTGAATTCTTCCTCTTTCTATTGTGCTCATATCATATACATGAAGTCATAATATGACATAACAACATTTGATAAGATGCTTCCAAAACCTGCATTTCAAGATTACTGGGAAAATATGAATGACTAAATGTGGAATGTAGTAGCAATTCAAGAAGTGATAAAATTATAACCACAATAACTGAAAAACTGGATATTTTGGGTGGGATTTCCTTCCTCAAAAACAGACAGGGGTTTTAGTTACTGATATTTATTCCCATATAAACCCATCACGACACTTTCTGCTTTGAAAGCACATTTCAATAACAAAAATTCTATTTCCTGATAAATGGAGTTGTCCAGAGAAGAATACAGACATTTTTCCATTGAAACCAAGGTAAATTGTTTGACCTGATGATATAGAAGACACCACACCCACATATAGTGGAACACATTAGCAACATTCTCTCAACTTATGAGGTCATTCAGGGAGGGCGATGTACAATGCACACCTTGTCTGAGTGGTGTCTAGTCATTCTGTCCATCAGTGTAAATTATTTACCTGCATCTGTTCCACTCACTTCATCACAGCCGATGACGTTACAGATAAGAACAGTAAGAACCCCCCCTCAACCCACACACACACCCAAACACACACACAGCAGCAGATGGACCATCTTGTGTGGCACTTACTCATTTTCAGGATCAAATCCCAATCATATTTTCCCTTCCCCCACCTTTCTTTCCTTCTGTCCTCTCCCTTACATCCAATGCCTTCTGGCAGTCAGATGGTCTGGTTGGCATACGGATATCATCAACAGTTATACGTTACATTCAGCCTCTCCGATCACACACTGCTTATTATCTCCAAATCGGAGTTCCCATTAATGATCCACCCGATGTCCTCTAACCCTGTTTATCAAAAGCAGGCATCAGAGATGGATGGGAAAAGCACACTGACTCATAGCTGACTGAGTACAAGCTTATGAGCACTACAGTATATATTAAACTCTCAGAAAAGCTATCTTCTACCGACAGTTCAGGAAGGAGGAAATGGATTGGGGAAGAGTGAGTAAGACACACTCACGCACAGGAAAAAAAAAAATCAATGAGGCATGTCAATCATGCAGATTATATACAGTAAATCATAAGTCCATATCCTTATTGGTGTGTACACATGACCTTCACCAACAAACAGTACACTGTGAAACCTGTTTAACAAGTACTTCCTCTTAGTGGAGGGTGTAAGAAAGGAAACTAAGACCAATTCTATGCAGGACTGACCTGACAAGCTGTCATTTGGGGCATTTTTTGTCATCATTTTTATCTGTGGTTCTTATGAATGTGCCTTATGGATTTAGTGAGTATTGATAAGCTGAGCTTTTAGGACCACTTACTGACTCACTGGCTTTTCCTGCACTCTCATATTAACATGATTGAAAGTGTTCAAATAAAGAAAGTATTGATTCTTCACTTACCCATGTTGTCTAGAGTCCAGAAAGGCAAATGCATGAGGAGAACGAAGGAAAGAGAGAGAGAGAGAGAGAGAGAGAGAGAGAGAGAGAGAGAGAGAGAAGAATATTAGTAAAGTGAAACTTCACAAAAGTTGCTTTACAAACTTCATTCATAAATGGTAACTACTTTATCCAGGTCAGAGTCACAGATACACACGTACACACTCATTCAGATCTTAGGGCAATGGATTATCCAACCGACCGACTGGCATGTTTTTGTGAGGTGAGAGGAAACCAGAGGAAACCCATGTGGACGCCGGGAGAAGATGAGAAACCCTGTGTAGACAGTAACTCAAGCTCAGGATTGAACTGGGAACACAGGAGCTTTCACATTGTGAACTATATTTAGTTGTGAAATTTACAGACTTTCCTGCACTGATATGTTTTTCTTTTGTATGCATCTCAACCAGTAGTATATTTATAGCATAGAGAGTTGTTATTTACAAAATGAATTAATTAGGCTTAATTCACGTGAGATTTAAGCCTATTTTTAAAAGATTTAAGCGCACTTTACTGTCCAATAACTTGATCAACACACATTTTACTATGTAAGAAAATTATATTTCACTAGTAAGGTTTTAGACATCTGAATGTATTTACAGTAACATAGTGCTTGCTAAACTGGCTTATTACCTAATGTGCTAAGTAGACAGTAGATAAACATTTTCACATTGTTTGGTTAAATATATTTACGATTTCTTAAAGCTGAAATAAAAATAAAAAACCATGTATAAAGATACCAATTGGGTCAAAATCAGATTTTGTCTTCTTTGTCTGTTTAATTTAAAAGCAGTGAAAAAAAAGTTCAAATGGAAGATTAAGCTCAAGGTAAAGTTTAGACTAATAACATAAGCATCCTTTATTAGGTGGAACATTCCAGATCAGGTTTGACCCACACTCACACACACTATGCTGGGGTTTATAAATAACCTAGAGAATGAGTCAGACAGACATAACAAAAGTCACGCACACATACAAACACATGTTTTAAAAGGTTTTTTTTTTTTTTTTTAATATTACCAAATAAAAAGTGGTCACATCTGCAGCACATTTGTGGCCTGTGTCTCTGTGTGGTTTATGTTCTCAGATTTCCAGAGACTCAGATGTTTATATGACTGAACTGCTACCACATCAATTAATCAATTTGTGCTACCTTATTTCACCATGTATATTTAAATTGTAGAAGTCAAGGATTAAAAAAAAAATTAAATAAAAATAAATAAATAAATAAAGTGAGAGTCAAGAGAAACAATGACAGTGAGAAAAGGAGAGATTAAGATGTATCCTCTTGACCAACAGTAACAGAATCTCACGTACAGGCGCATGAATTGCTCTGTAAGATACAGACACAGTGTCATTCTTCTTAATACTATAAGACTTTTAGGACAGAAGAAAACATTTCTGTGTGAAGGAGTGTAACACTATACACTATTTTCCAGAGATTTCATGGCTCGTCTCTTCAATAAGATCCAACAGAGTCACACTTCAACACAGACACGTGCCTGTGCGCTTCAGTTTTTATGTCCATATGCATGTGATCACTGAAGCATATTTAAATTTTGTTGCAAACCATAAAACTCTCCCAAACCATAACTAACCTCACGCCTCGGGTGTTGTGCAAAATGTTCCCTTCCATCCTCAAAAAACCCGATGCCAGCTTCCACAGCAGGTCTGTGGATCGTCACATACTGAACACTGAACCCTCAACACAAGCTTTTGGGTGTGTTTCAGAGCTGTGCAAATGAGCAGACTTTTGCATATAAAATATGGTTTTAAAAGATCTGTGAAAGTAACTACTCTCTGAACCCTACACTCACGTGCATGTAATACTAAAACTCTTATTTGCACGATCCTTTCAGCAAGTCCCACTAGCGTCACTCTGTTTACACTATATTTCACAGCTGCACAACACACTTAACACTCCACTATTTAGTTTAGACTGTGATCCTAACCTGTGAATACTGACTATCATTTTACTGGCGTTTTATTTATCTTGGATGCTATTGTTGGATGCCTCACAATGCTGCACAATGGACTTCGTTTAAGTCTTAGCACATTTTGGCACAAACCAAACTGAAAACCATCATATAAATGACATGAATGCATTCTCTACTAGTAAACCAGCAGAAATTGAATAAATCTGAAAACAAATATACGTGGAGTGGTAGAAGTGTGCTATTTATTGTCGGATGACTAAAAACTGCAGAAGTTTAGTGTATTATATAATGAAGTTTCATGTAACCACACTAAGTGAGCTTGTGCAATTGTCCTACACAACAAGCTTTTGCATATGGGGGCAACACAGAGCTCACACACAGGCACACGCTTATTGATGCAGTGCGTCGCACTGTGTGTGTAAGAGCATGCAACTTTGCACTGCAGCTTCCCAAGTCAAGTGGCATTTGACATTTGAAAGCATCCAAGATGTTACGTCCAACCTAGATGAACTGATTTGATGCACACAAAAAGCCCCTGAATCCTGCTTCACATAAATAAACAAACAGTTGCTTGCAAATGGAACCAAAAGTTTAGTTTGTTGGTTTAGCTGGGGTTGGTGCTGCCTTTTACACAATATTTTTTGGTGACCTTAAAGCTTATTTCATTTCTGTGCTTTCTTCCACTGGTTTAGTAAATAACATGCAAATATCTATACTGATGATCTGAGTATCATAAACATGCATTACTACTGTATATTGCCACATAAACTGTAACCGACAACATAGCCTCTGCTGATGCAGTAGGATACATAATGAGTCCATATGCTATACACTGCAAATACTGGCAGTGAGGCCACAGTACCTCAACCAGTCTATACAGTCAGGTCATGAGCAGAAAAGCATGTTCACATTAACTGAAGCTCTTGACCTGTAACTGCATTCCGCTGTCTCCTGGTGATTGGCTGATTGCACGAATGAGCACGAGTGTGCACATGTTCCCATCAAAGTGGACAAGGAGTAAATCATTAATATTGAATTTGGATACAAAAACAAATTAATTCCAGAATGAAAAATGTATCAGCTGCACCATATACATCTGGTGTAAACCAGTTGTGACCAAATGAAAATGAACTTATGAGGAATTCCGTATTGCATAAATAGCCTACTCTAGTAAAATTTTGGTTGGAATTTATTTTAAAAATATCCAGAAGAAACATCTGAACATCTCCTGTGACCACTCTACACCTCAAGTGACCCAATCTGGGGTCATGACTCCAAGGAAGGAGTTTCAGACACGAGTAAGATAACCATTATGTATGATTTTCCAGAGATTTCATGGATCCTCTGTTCAATACTATCCAAGAAAGCCATGCATCAACCACTGAAAAGAATCTCTGTCAGTTCATTCCATCTGTCTTACTGATTGTCATTCCTTTCAGCACTTCGGTCCTCTCACCCTTTCTAGTTCCTCTCTGCTTCCCTCAGACACCCATATCCACACTCCACTCCACACTGCCTCTCATCTCACTGTCCCTTGTTCCCCCCGCTTTCCCTACAGCTCTGTGAGGATCCATTATCCCCAAACGTCTCCTCTGCTGGCAGGAAGCCTTTCCTCCCAGGACACTCGTCCCTGTCCTTCATCAAGTCATTCACGAGCCCCCATACAAAAAGCTATGGAATACCAGCTGGGATCGGTAGGGGATTAGCTATTCGTTCCGGACTGTAAAAATGCGAAGATGTGTCAGGAAAACTTTTGTCGCATTGCCCCTGCAAGCACAGGTCTGAAAATGCTCAGCCAATCTTTTCGTGGCAGTCATTCAGCGCAGTTAGCAGCTTGGAGGGGAGAAGTGTTGTGGTTTAGGAGCATGGTGAGAAGAAGAGCAGAGTGTGTCACTCAAGAGTGAAAAAAAAGACAATGACAATGGGGTAAGATTTGGAAGCTTTCATACTATTTTCATACTGGTATAGGTTACATTTAAAAGCTGTGCACACAGTTTCTCAAAAAAATCTGAAATGAATTTTTTCCCCCTCAGATACACAAAATGTCGAGCGAGTTTTGCACCATGGTGCGAAAAAACCAAACATTATTAAAACTTTAGTTGGTATACACCGATTGATCACTTACATACTCTAACAAAGCAACCCATTGAGATTTGTATAGATATGCTATTATTGTCATGGTGCGTTTTGAGTTACAGACAGGAAATGAAACCAACACTAATATCACCACAGGATATAAGACTGGATGTCCATGACACCACAAGCATGTTGCTTTATGTCACAATTTGGAGGTTGAGGCAGAAGCAGTCGCAGATTTTTAAACATTTAATATAAACAAACTTGGCAAGAGACTATGGCAAGAAACAAAACAAACCGACATGAAAGACAGGAGTCTCAGACGACGAAAGACAAGGAGAGAGTGCAGACAAAGACTATATATACACACACACACATGAGTGCTCATTAACAAAAACGTGAATCAGGTGTAGTTGTGGTGCATGTGGTCATGTGGTGCAGTGCAGTGGCTGATGGGAAACGGAGTCCAGATTTCCCAGATACGTGACAGAACCCTCCCCCAAGGGCGCTACTCCCGGAGCGCCCAAACCGACACGGCCCCCCCACCGGCGGCCCCGGGCCCCCGGGCAAAAGGTCCTCAACAAAGCCAGTAAACTGAGCGGCTCCCACAACGGCACAGAGAGGCAAAAGGACGTCCTTGGCGGGGCATGGAAGCGGGGGACCTCCTTCCTGGGGCAGAAGATCAACGCGAGGTCCCCCACGAAGCTCAAAGGGGGAGCGATGGTCTCCACGAGGCTCAAATGGGAGCGAGGGTCTCCACGAGGCTCCAGGGGGGAGCGAGGGTCTCCACGAGGCTCCAGGGGGTAGCGAGGGTCTCCGCAAGGCACATGGGGGGAGCGAGGGTCTCCGCGAGGCCAGGGAGGGGAGCGAGGCTCTCTGCGAGGCCAGGGAGAGGAGCGAGGTTCTCCGTGAGGCCTAAGGGAGGAACGACGCTCTCCAAGGAGCATGAGGGGGGAACGGCGTCCTCCGTGGAGCGACACACTGAGCGCAGTGAAGGAAAGGAGCGACGTCTTCAGCGGAGCATGGAGGCAGAGTGACGTCCTCAGCGAGGCAGGATGGCAGAGAGACGACCGCAGCCGAGCAGGAAGGCCGAGCGACGACCTCAGCCGAGCAGGAAGGCCGAGCGACGACCTCAGCCGAGCAGGAAGGCCGAGCGACGACCTCAGCCGAGCAGGAAGGCTGAGCGACGACCTCAGCCGAGCAGGAAGGCCGAGCGACGACCTCAGCCGAGCAGGAAGGCAGAGCGACGACCTCAGCCGAGCAGGAAGGCAGAGCGACGACCTCAGCCGAGCAAGAAGGCAGAGCGACGTCCACTGCAGAGCCGGAAGGCAGAGCGACGTCCACTGCCGAGCCGGAAGGCAGAGCGACGTCCACTGCCGAGCCGGAAGGCAGAGCGACGTCCACTGCCGAGCCGGAAGGCAGAGCGACGTCCACTGCCGAGCAGGGATGCTGCGCGACGACCTCAGCTGAACGGGACGGCTGCGCAACGACCTCAGCTGGACGGGAAGGTAGAGCGACATCCACAGCCGAGCAGGGATGCTGAGCGGCGTCCACAGCCGAACAGGAAGGCTGCGCGACGACCTCAGCTGAACGGGACGGCTGCGTGACGAACTCAGCTGAACGGGAAGGCAGAGTGACGACCAGAAGAGGGGAGGGAGGGCGGGATTCGGTCTCATCTCCGAGCATATACTCCAACCCGTGTAACTTGGCATATTCTACAACGAACGCTGGGTGTGGTATGGTGCATGCGCTGTACCGCGATGGTATTCCGAGTATGCGGCTACTCTGAGCCATCAGTACCCTCGACCTTCTTCCCTGCTCTGTGATCTTGAGATACCACTCCGCATAGTTGTTGTACCAGGCGTCCATCGGAAAAAAAAAATCTGCTGCTTCTAATTCACGGTCTTTCATTCTGTCAATTTGGAGGTTGAGGCAGAAGCAGTCGCAGATTTTTAAACATTTAATATAAACAAACAGACTACTAAACAAACACTAAGACAACTTGGCAAGAGACTATGGCAAGAAACAAAACACACCGACATGAAAGACAGGAGTCTCAGACGACGAAAGACAAGGAGAAAGTGCAGACAAAGACTATATATTCACACGAGTGCTCATTAACAAAAACGTGAATCAGGTGCAGTTGTGGTGCATGTGGTCATGTGGTGCAGTGCAGTGGCTGATGGGAAATTGAGTCCAGATTTCCCAGATACGTGACACTTTATCTCTCTACATCAAAAGGTGTCTATCAAATACATCAAACACATAAATAACTACCCCTTGACCACCTTTTTACTACATTAAGCTGCACCGGTTTTACAATCTGGCCTCTATTTTGCTAGTTTAGCAGCAAGAGAGCATGAGATGGGTAAATACTAAAAAAATTCATGCAAAAAAGAAATTAACATGACAAAAAAGGTCACCTTTTGTCATTACAGGAAGTAGTGTACGATTAAATAGAAGCTGGTAGATGCAGCTCTTTTTTGTTTGTTTGTGTCCCTCCCCCACTTCTTCCTAATTTGGTCACCTGCCAAGTCCCACCCACCAGTCAGCTCTTCCCTATCTTGTGACATCTACAGTGAGGGAAAAAAATTTTTTTTATCCCCTGCTGATTTTGTACATTTGCCCACTAACAAAGAAATTATCAGTCTATAATTTTAATGGTAGATTTATTTGAACAGTGAGAGACAGAATAACAACAAAAAAAAATCAGAAAAACGCATGTCAAAAATGTTATAAATTGATTTGCATTTTAATGAGGGAAATATGTATTTGACCCCTCTGCAAAACATGACTTAGTACTTGGTAATGACTTAGTAATTACTTTTAATTTTCAATGTCCTGGCTGAGGGAAGGAGGTTCTCACCCAAGATTTGATTTGACTTTTCAAATAAATCTACCATTAAAATTATAGACTGATCATTTCTTTGTTAGTGTGCAAACGTACAAAATCAGCAGGGGATCAAATACCTTTTTCCCCTCACTGTACCAACCAGTGAAGGTGAAGGTTAACTCGTCCATCCTCAGACACGTGTATCCAGCACCGCATCTTTTCCAAATGCTGGAGTGCTGCAGGAAAGAGCCAACGGTCATCTTAAAAACAGTGGTCATAAACCATCTCTGCCAAAAGAGCTGATGGAAACAGAAACATGGGACTGAACAAGCACACTATACATTTTTGGCTGTCCAGTTAGCTAGATAATAAATGTATTATTTGTCCACCCCTGTGACTGTTTGGCTATTAGGCTATGTAGAGGCTATTAGGGTGCTACAGTGATGTCCAATTAACTGCAATTAATATGCAATTTAAAACACAGGATATTTTTCCACAATACTGGGTCTTCATATTTATTATTTTTCTTTTTTTAAATTACAAATACAGACTAGCGGCAAATTATTTCAATTTAAAAAGCACAGAATGCAAGAAGGACCGTCTGAGTCTGGTGTGCTGGAGTGCAAGTGTTCACAGAAGACTTGAGGCAACAGAAGGCAATTATCAGGCAGTGCTAGCGTTCTGACACCAGTGTGGCCTGTCACAGCCCTTAAAGACACTGCTGAAAAGGCAGAACTACCAGACCGCCAACAGAGACACCTGAAAGAAACTTCCAGACTTCAGTCATGTTCTGTAGATAATCATAATTGAGAAACAAACACCAAAATAATAAAATGGTTAAATATTTTTACCACTCAAACATTTTTAAGGGGGGACGTTTCTGTTATCTGAGAAAGCGAGAGAGCATGCGACAGCAAGATAGTATTTGAGAGAAAGAGAGAGTGAGCGAGCGAGCACGGGTGAGAGAAAGCAAGAGAGAGAGAGAGAGAGGGAGAGAGAGAGAGAGTGTGTGTGTGTGAGTCAGAGAGAGAGAGAGAGAGAGAGAGCGAGATAGTGTGTGAGTGAGAGAGTATGTCAGTGAGAGAAAGAGAGAGAGTGTGTCAGAGAGAGAGAGAGAGAGAGTGAGAGAGAAAAACTGGAGGTCAGCAGGGTTTACGGATGGAGTTGTGAGAAAGACAGTAAAAGTGCAGATAAATGCAGCTCCTGAGGCATGAGCTCATTGTCCCTGAGAGAGAAATAAAAAAAGAGAAAAGAGTATTATACAGAGCTATGAAAATAAACAATAGGCTGAAAAAAATGCAGAACTCTGTGCTGTTTGAGATGACAGCTGACAGCTGCCTTGTGCAGCTTTATTTATGAAACCATTTTACTAATTACCGATTTGTGCAGAATGATATTAAGTGTTCTACACAAGGCTATATTTAAAGGAATATTTAGACTTCATTTAACCTTTTGTGTATACACTTGGCAACTTCCTACTGAAACAATACAAAAGCCAGGCTGATGATCATGGGTTGCTTATAAAATCTATCACATGAAGTGCAGGTGCTTTATCACAGGGCTTCAAGAATGAAAACATCCTAAAGGAGCAGGAAGACACAGGACTCTTTGTCGTCGCAAAGTCCAAATGGGTGCATGCGCGCACACACACACACACACACACACACACACCGAACATTAAATGCTTCCTTAAGACATTCTAATCTCTCTTTATTCCTCTCATCCACATTAACTCCATCTACTACACACAGTACATTAGGCATGCGTGATGGAGATTTAATCATCTCTACAAAATATTTTTACTGTTACACGTTTACTCTGATCATATTACATTACCACACCTGCCAACCTTCATGCATTTTGCATAGGAGCTCCGTTATTTTTATTGATGTACACTGGTATGAGTGATCTCTCAATAATACACCAAAAGAGCAGTCTTTTCCACTCCAATAAAAACCAGGAAATTAACCAATTGATATATGAATCTGGAATGATCCGTACAGGTGTTTTGAACTGTCCGATATTAATTCACACCATCCTGAAGTGCCACCCTTTACGCCACTTCGAGCCATCACTTTGTCATGGTAAGTTGATCAATGTTTTGAGTTCATTAAATGTGACAGAAAAGCTATTAAGTCATGTTCAACTTTGCCAATATCAGACAATCATATAGTTAACTATATTTATTAGGGATGATGTTAGAAATGGTCAAAAACATCTGAAAAGTAAAACACCTTTCACAGAAAAACAGAAAGCAGGTCTACAACACAATGTCAGTTCTAACACTTGACACAATGTTAATGGTGATGAACTATGAAAGGTCTTTTAAAAATATATAAATAAATTAAAAGTTCTCTCTGCTCTCCAGCACCAAAAAGAAAATGTCAGCCATGTAGACATTTGACAACCGATTTGTAAGGATTATATTGAAAACTCACTGTTTTTATTTAAAGTGGTCATGGCATGACCTTTAAACATTTTTAAAACGTAATGTTTATTGGGTGTAATAGAATAGGTTAGCATGCTTTAATGTTAAAAAAAATGCATTATTTGTCAAAGAATGTACATCATTCCCGTGCCTAAAATGTTCTGGTTTCTCCAAAGCCCCGCCTTCTGAAAAGCCAGAGTGCTCCAATTGGCCAGCTGACCCACTGTATTGTAATTGGCCAAAAACCTCAAGTGCGTGTTGAAAATGTAACACCCCTTGGGTTAGCTTTAGCCTCTCAGGCTTCTAAAGCAATTCTAAGCTCCTAAGCAACATGTCAATTTTATCGCATCAGTTCAAGCCCAAGTCAGATTCAGAAAACTGCAGATCAAGTGAAAGCAACTTTGCAAACACAACTTGAGCAGAATGTTTCACAGTGGTATGTTTCTATTTTGTAACCCTCTTACTTTTGAGATACGATGTAAATTCCAACCCCACAAATGGGACTAACTATTTAAGCTAGCATTCTTGTGATTTGTGATTGATATAAACCGTTTCAAGATACAATCACTAAAGCAGATACAATCAACAGACCACTGTGGAAACTTAGCAAACTTTAGCTAGCATGTTAGCAGGGGTCTACAACTGAGCCACAACACAAAACTTTGAAGTTGGACAGTCAATAGATATTTCATAAAATAATCTAACACACTTAAAGGTTGAGGTGCTGAGAAGCAAGAGATTGTCCGAGCAAAGTGGGAATAGCCCCACTTTTCACGACTAGCCTTTGTGTGTAGACTGCCTCATACTCGCCAAGGTTCAGGAAGCGGTCCTCATGCAGGAACACATGCAGCGTTGTACTGCTCAGGAACAGCGTTATAAATGGTAAATCTGCACTTATATATCCAAAGCGCTTTACACTGTGTCTCATTCACCCATTCACACACACACACTCACAGTAACAGTAACAGAGCTGCCATGCAAGGCACTAACTTGCCATCGGGAGCAACTTGGGGACAACACTTCAATGTCCCCAAGCAGCCCAAGGACACTTTGGTATGTGGAGTCACCCGAGCCAGGAATCGAATCGCCAACCCTACGATTAGTGGACAATCCCCTCTACCACCTGTGCCACAGCCGCCCCCGTTATAAATAAACAGTAACCACTGATTCCTAATTTGCTCCATTTTCAGAAGGCCAAACATAAAAATTTTGCTTTCACATGAAACACACAGCATCTCCGTGACATGGCGACTAAATTCACTGAAGCCTCAAGTGAATATACTGAAGCCTCGCCTTCTTTCTTTGTGGCTGCCATTGGGCGGCATTATGCCGAGAGTGCACTCCGTGACGTAGAGAAATTACGGAAGTAAATCTGGACTGAACGTGATGTTTCGTGCAGGTCTGTAGCAGTGCTCTCTGTTAGATAGAATAAATCCCGTTGGGGGGGGCTTATATATGTACAAAAAGATAAACTACACTCCCAAACAGAAGGAAAACATTTATAAAAAAATTTAAAATTAAAAATTCCTTTTTGTCATGACCTCTTTTTTCTGTGCTTTACTACAGGAACACAAAAAAACCCACAAAAAATATAAAGGAATCCACCATGCATCTTAGTTTTGCGATCGCCGCTGCCAACAAGCAGTTCCCGACTGCTCAGCTGATAATATTACCTCCCATTCTCTTCTTAAACCTAAAATAGTTGAAACTCTTGTTTTCCTTGTCTTTTATTTATGCTATTGGTTCTGAATGATTAAATTGTTATGATTTTTTTAAACTGGTAAAATCACATTCAATCGAACACACACACACTTCTATATTTCTACTTTCTAATGCATCCATCTCAGTTCGTTTAGTTCTCATTTCTCACGTTCTTATTTTTGGGTTCAAAACGCACCAACAGAGTCATTCATGACATACAGTAAACCGGGACACAAAACAAGAGATAATGCGAACTGGAGGATGGTAAAGACACTATACACAATCAGCTTACAGGCTTTACCCCTGCTCGCACTCCACACACATAAAAATCAGGTCAGACTAGTCAGTCGCCGGATGTTAGATTTAGCACTATAAACTGATGCCTCGAACACACATGCAAGCCCCTTTGTAACCCAGTGACTGTGACAGTTACCCGTTTTCTTTTGTTAAACTGTTATTAGGACAGACTATAGCATCAGCATGTGACTAATAAGAGATTCAGACTGTCAAAATTCCACTACTGAACATTGCAATTGTGTCTTTCGTGTCATGTTTCGACCTTTAAGACAGCCCTCGAGAGCATTTATCGTCTTCGCATTAGAACAGATGATGGCTGGTTATGTCGTGCCCCCTCTTCCCCCCCTCCCTCCTGAACAAAGCCTCTTTTCACACTCTTTCACTAGACGATACCCAGACACGCGGTCACTGAACGAGGTTAGCGTAGTGTCTGAACTTCTCTTCATCATAAAGAGACATGTGTATCCTTTTGTCCAAAACAGTGACAAAATAAATGTATGAAAGTCCACAGACTGAGGGGCAGGATATAGACAGATGAAAAGTCAAAGTGTGAGCCCTCCTTTATTAAAATATTTAGATCTAAATGAAGTGGAAAGTTAAGACAGCACTGTGTCAGGGTGTTTGTGTTCTCGCTCTCTCTCTCGCTTGCTCTCTCATGCTCGCTCTCTCTCTCTCTCATACTCGCTCTCGCTCTCTGCTCGCACTCTCTCTCATGCTCACTCTCATGCGCTCTCTCTCCCCATGTAGCCAGATGGAGAAGAGTCTGGAGCTGACAGCACAGCAGAGGCCAGGACACAGCCTCAAAGAATGAGCAGCCACTTAGTGTAGTGGGAAGAGATGGCGAAAATGTCAGAGCAGTGACGGGGTGAAAGTGAAATACTGAAATTTGTGAGCTTCCTCGGTAACCAGCTTCAACCATGCCTGATTGGTAGGAGTGTCATATAATAGGATTCTTCGCAAACCCTCAAGTCACACACACACACACACACACGCACACCTTTTAATGTTCCCAAAAGTGCTCACACATAAAGACACAGAGCAGATTTCCCCTCAGGACTGATGACCTAATATTAAACAAGGATGTCAGACTGAGCCATGTACTCTGGCTCTGCCAACTGGATACTGGCCCAGGACATCTCTCTTCTCACACACACACACCAATCAGCATACATAAATAATTCATAATGCACAGTGAAGAAGAGTGTAGAGAAATGGTTCCGGTAAATTTATAATGGTTAAAAAATAGCTGGGTGCAGATGGGCTTGTGTGCATGTGTGTGTGTGGGCATGTGCATGTCTGTCGGTCTGTCTGTAATTGTCCATGCACTCCTCATCTTTGCCAAGTACTGCACCTTTCATAGCCATTACTGTACCTCATTCATGTCATTGTATGGTAAGGTGTGGGTGTGTCACACTACAAGAAAATCAAAATGCAAATCACGTCTTAATGTATGTATGTTTGTATGTAAACGCGATTGTGTGCGGCTGTGTTCAATTGTCAAGTTCAGTTTTAAGACTGAAGATATTAAGATATTCAAATTAACATTATGATTAGGAAAATGCAGTACAAAATGGCATTGTTTATGCATATAATGCACAAAATATAGCCTTTTGTGTGTGTGTGTGTGTGTGTGTGTGTGTGTGTGTGTGTGTGTGTGTGTGTGTGTGTGTAAAAAAGAAAAAAAGAAAACATCTTCAGCTTTCTTTTTCTTTCACTTTCTTTTTTTCTCGTGTTCACACCATTTACAAGTACACATTAATTACACTACACACACACATACCAATCACAACATGAAAGGTATGTGTCTGGTTTTAAAGCTGTGGGAGAGTAGTAAGAGACGTGGCTCTAATCCTCACCGGACTACTCTGCTGTCCAAAGTTCTGTCTTAAAAAAAATAATTAAACAGATAAAATTAGAGATGCAGTTCAGTGACAGTTTTTTTTTTAAATTATAGTGTTAAGAGCCATGAATGTAACTGAGGGCAGCAGATGGAAAACTAACTACACAACCACATAAAAATAAATTGTCAGAGGAATTGAGAGCGAGATTGAGAGAGAGAGACATGAGAAGTGGACGTAAATGTTTTGACTGTCCTGTGGCTATTTAAGCATTTATCAAAAGGTTTAAGGAACTCGCTTTCTAAATTAATTAAAAAACGTCATTCATGCCACTTTCAAAATGAACCGCCAACCTTTGATGAAACTCTCACTATGGTTTCTGCTGATTAGATCTCCAACTGTAAAAAGCAGGCTGTATTGGTTGGTGACTCCAGCCAGCATGGAATTGTTATTATAATAAAAAAAATTATAAAAGCCTTTTTATTATACCCAGCTTACATGAACACAGCTCCTTTGATTTACGCAAGTCTTGGGTACTAATGGCGCTTTTCCACTGCACGGTACGGCTCGACTCAACTCTGCTCGCTTTATGGGAGTTTTTCACTTTTTAGTACCACCTCGGTTGAGGTTCCAGGCGAGCCGAGCTGATACCTAACGTGACGTCAAAACACTGCAGATCACTGATTGGTCAAAGACACTCGTCACTATCAGTTTCATTGGAGTTGTGACAGGGGACATCAAACCTGCTAGTTTTACAGTTAGCATCAATTCTAACAAGATCATTTGTAAACACGATTTTTGAAAACACTGTAAAAAGAAATGGCTGTGCAAAAAAACAACGCCATGGTCAATAAACGAGATACAGACGTTCCGCTCGTTGGTAGCGGAGTAGAGGATCCAGCGAGAGCTGGATTGGGCGATGCGAAATGAAAAGTCTGTCGAGAAGTGTTTCAGCTCTTGGCTGCATACGGCTACCACTGGACCTACCAACAGTGTAGGGAAAGCTTTATAAAAATAATAATAATAAAATACAACCTTAAAAGTGACAACAGATTCATGAAGGACCTGTAGAACAGCAGGAGTGGTTCAAGCAGAAGAAATCGGAAGTGGTTCGACCAAACGGACACTACATATGACAATAGACTGGCGAGCAATGGGAGGGAGGGTACCCTGGATGTTGTTGGAGTACATGATGGAGGATGGTACGTTTTGTTACGTTAACTCTATATTCTGCTTGAAAGCTTCACTTTATTTAGTTGACCAGCTATTGGAAAGCTTGCTTCTAACAACCAGGCCTATTTAACAGTTACACTTGTGTAAAATCACCATGCCAACAACAATTGCTTTATGCAGCACAATGAGCTAGTAGCTAGCGGTAGTGCTATTGTTGATGGTCAGTAACGTTCTTGGGTTGTAGTTTCTAGTTCCTTTTGCGTGGCAGTAACTCGCGCATTACAAGCAAATTGTACAAACTTTGTTTCAGATTCATTGTCCACGAGTGATCAGGGTTCTTTAATAAGAGCCCCTTCTCCATGTAATGACGCCTCAAGTTCCCCGTTTGTGCTCCTCCAGCATCTGCATGTCACCAGAGCATGTGGTCACAGGTATGAAATATAGCTACCAATCATATTTATGGGTCAAGTTTACCTAATGCGTGACTCATGGCGATTTGAATGCCTGAAATAATATCGGATATATTATGAATTCCACCATAAATACATTATAATTATAACATTGTGATTAATTCACACTATAGAAAGGACGTTAATTTACAGTTTTCATAAATTAATTGATATGTGATCAAGTTGGTGCAGATCTGCACCAAAATGAGCATCTTTCTGTCCTAAGAGAGATGCAGGCTGCCAACATTAAACCGCAGGAGCTGAACTGGGCACAGAGGGGGCGGCATTTGAAGATGGCCATTGATGATACCCGGCAAGCGAGGTAGCTGGAAGCGGCCGTGAGGATGGAGGAGAATGCACAAATGGCCGCATTCAATCAAGCCTTCCTCAGTATCATGGGCAAGCTTGTGCAGGCGATGAGTCGCATGAATCTCTGCCCCTGGACTAGACCCCTGCCTATTACATGCTTTATGTAAGTAGCTTTGAGTTTTGCACACTTTTTTGTACATTTGCACATTCTGCTTAAAAAGTTGGCTGTACCAAATGATCAATACCAAAATAATAAATGCCTGGTTGATAAAAATGCAAGGGAGACATTTGTACTTTGAAAGATGGTACAAAAGTTTACTCATAATCAATACATGACCGGACAGACTAAATGAATGTTTAGCTATTCAAGTAACGCATCAGACCCTCATGTACATCCCTGCCCTCTTCCTCTACAGCCTGTGCCAGAGCCACAACAAGCTCTGCTGCTGAAGGAGAAGCCCATTCATTCTCATATGCCTCTCCATGATTCTGACGAAGGTTATGTAGGAGCACAGCATGTCAGCACCATAGATTTCACCAGTTTCCCATCACAGTCATTTCTTTGATTAAGGCAACACTATCTTCTTTTTAATCTACCAAAAGCATTTTCAACCACTACATGTGTTCGGAAGAGATTCATGTTGTAGACCTGCAGTTCTGCTGTAGTTTATAGATTTGGGGAATTAGTAACTACGGGGGCTAATACAATATCACACAGACTGAGTTTGTATTGGGTAACTTTTTTTTTCCTGCAACATATAACATTATAATTTAAAAACTATCATTTGTGTTTACTCAGGTTGCCTTTGTTTTATCTTTGATTTTCTTTTAATTTCTGAAACAAGTATTATGAGATACAAAAAAACAGAAACAATCAGGATGGGGCAAATACTTTTTCACAGCACTGTAGTGACCATCTGCTTATAATTTGGTTACATAGGAAAACAGCAGCCATTCAACATTTGACCATGATTATTTGCAAACTAGGTGCACAAACTGGTCATGTGATGAAAAAGTTCACACTAACAATTCAAAGTTGAATGACTTGGGACACAAATGCCGTCTTGTGGCACCTGTTGGGCATTCGGAGGGTGTTTTGCTCTCAGACAGTCAAATGTATAATGCCCCCTTATTGTTCTCCGACAGGGGTATCATGTGTTACGTTGCTATGGTAACTTTGGTTAGTATTTCATGAAACGTGTATGTAAACGGAGAGCTTATGGTAGACAGTTGGTTTGAAATTTGCAATCAAAATTAATTCATTTGCACGGAAACACAGCCACTCATACTGTATTTACACGCAACACTCATTTATAACAAGCCCAAAGATTGCATTGTCTGTTCTCTGAAAACATGTTTGGTATTGTTTATTAAATAGGAGTTATAATTCTATGATGCTTCTCAGTTTGGGATGTCTGGTTGGGGTGAGGGAATAATTCTGAGACTGAGAGAAATTCAATTTAACATCACTTCCAATAAACGCCTAATGTTATAAAGCTGCAAAGGACTGTGATAAAATTATTGAACGGTCACAAGGAGAAAGGAAGGAGGGAAAGAGAGAGAGAGAGAGAGAGAGAGGGGCCTGTTTCCAGATGGCCGCACTCTTCCTGCAGAGTCATGTTCACGCTTATATGATGATGACAGTGATGACGAAGGTTTTAGAGAATAGTAACGGCTGAGCAACTTCACGACTCACTAACTTTATTGTGTATAGCTCATAGGAGAAATTCATAATTAATTGTACTATGACACAAAAAGCTATAGTTAACCAACACAAAGGCTCTTTTGAAAATGCTGAAAAAATATAGGACGAAAACAAAGACTCAGGTATGACATTTTTGTTCTACGCCACTCTGCCGTGCACTAACCAGGACGCTCTTGTACAAAGATTTAGAGCGCACTGGCTAAGACTCATCATGCTTGGTTACACAGTGTGAAATTACAGTCTATCACGCCTGGAGAAATTTGGAGACATGTTGGAGAATAGCTGTCTGACAAGACAAACTACACAAGCAGTATTACTGCAGGTAAAGACCGTCAGTGTTGGTATAATATAAAAACACGAATGCTAGCAGTGAATTAGCTAGATTAGTAGTAGCATCAATAACAAGCCTCAATGGCAATAAGAAAGCATTAGCTGTGATAACAGGTTAAACAGAAATATAACCTTACTAACAATAATAGAGTAGCAAGACTGAGAACATCTATCCTTTTATTTATAGGGTATTGTTATTAATCAGAGTCTGAGTGTATACACAGAGAGAGAGAGAGAGAGAGAGAGAGAGAAAGAAAGAAAGAAAGAAAGAAAGAAAGAAAGAAAGAAAGAAAGAAAGAAAGAAAGAAAGAAAGAAAGAAAGAAAGAAAGAAAGAAATGTGTGCGTCTCAAAGAAGGAGAGAGATAATAGTGTTTTCTGGAATCCTTCCCATCGATCAATACAGCTTTCCTTCAACTTAATGCCCTTTGTCACATGACCCGTGAGTGTATTTCTGTTCCTGAGCCAAATATCTCTGGAAGAGTGTTGTGGGTGGAATGATGTGAACATTCTGGAAACTTTAACAACCACAGATTTCTTGTAAAAATGCAAAGGATTAACACTTGTACGGTCAAGACAGATGGAGAGCTTCCTACAGGCCTGTTATGTCCCTCTGGACTACACTACCCATAAGCCCTCGTCGCCCACACAAAGTCTTACTAGTGAGAGGATAGCTTTCAGACACACACACACACACTTAAGTATTTTAAAATTTCTCACGTATTTGTTGTGTATTCCAATGTCTCATGAATTTCGGATAAAAACAAACATAGTGGATGACAGTTCATTTCACAGCAGTGTATCTCAGCCACAGAGTGAACATTAGCAGTATCTAGTCTGGTCTAGGCAACATGGAATCAACATCATCCACAGAACTCGTTCTTATGCAGACTTTTTTTTTTTTTTTTTTTTAACCGCTCCATTAGAGAGTTAATCCAAATCCCAGTTAGTTTCCAATTCAGTATACATGCTCACTGTACAGAGTGGCACTGTCAAACCTATACTATAATGCACTACATTCCCAATAAAAAAGTCCTCCTCACCAGAGGAGAAAAAAAAAATACTAACAGGTACATCTCAAAATGTTTTTGTATTGTGGAAAAGTTCCTTTCTTTCTGTAATT
Source organism: Ameiurus melas (assembly GCA_012411365.1). Taxonomy (NCBI): domain Eukaryota; kingdom Metazoa; phylum Chordata; class Actinopteri; order Siluriformes; family Ictaluridae; genus Ameiurus; species Ameiurus melas. The sequence goes on from CM022756.1 coordinate 17,368,047, forward strand.
CACGCTTCCATCCGCTGACAAGCTTTATGGAGATGCTGATTTCCTTTTCCAGCAGGACTTGGACCTGCCCACAGTGACAAAACTACTAGTAACTGGTTTGCTCTGGTTTACTCACCTGACAGTGGCGGCTGTGGCGCAGTTGGTAGAGTGGGTTGTCCACTAATTGGAGGTTGGAGGTTCTGTTCCGGGTGACTCCACATGTTGAAGTGTCCTTGGGCAAGACACTGAACCTCAAGTTGCTCCCGATGGCAAGCTAGTGCCTTGCATGGCAGCTCTGCTACCATTGGTGTGTTTGTGAGAATGGGTGAATGAGACACAGTGTTTGGATAAAACTTACCATTTACCTGATTGTCAAGAGGAAAATGAGAGATAACAGATCCCAGCAATACAGACGAGTTGAAGGCCGCTATGAAAGCAACCTGGGCTTCCACAGGCTGATTGCATCCATGCCACAATGCACTGATGCAGTAATTTGTGAAAAAGGAGCCCTGACCAAGTAAATTAACATACTTTTCAGAAGGTCTACATTTCTCCATTATAAATTCATTATTCTAATATTTTGAGATACTGGATATTTGATTTGCATGAACTGTAACTGTAAGCTGTTATCATCAAGATATATATATATATATAATATATATATATATATATATATATATATATATATATATATATATATATATATATATATATATAGGCTTGAATTATTTCACTTTGTGTGTAATGAATTTAGAATCTTTTTCACTTTTTTAATTAAATTACTCTTTGAATTATGATTTTTTTTTTAAAAGATGCATCTGTACTTAAGCACCACCACTTGGATTCCATATTGTGCCTTTTTGTAAAACTATGTTACAGTATGGAAGAAGAAAAACATTTATATGTAGATCATGTCCCCAATGTGAACATTATGAATATTTACAGTAAAATTCATTCTTATAGTTCACACATACACAATATTTTCTATCTGGTTACCAATCGGCCATGACACAAGCTACTGCCGCTCTCTATCTCTCTCAAACCAACACACACACACACACACACACTAGACTGAACAAAAACCACTTTCAGCAAATGTGCTTCAGTAAGCCTGATTGAGTAGCATTCCCATAGGAAAAATACGCAGACACAATCCTCTGGCCCACCTCAGGCCTATAGTCAGGTCTTTCCAATGCTCTACCACTCATTAGAGCTTTTTAGCAAACATAAGTTGGTCAGCCATTAGCTCACAGCAGATCACCGAAAGCAAAAGAAAAGCGTTTTACATCCTCATACTAAAAGCACACTCACTACGAAGCCACTCCACATTCAAAATAATGGAATCCATTTAGCTAAAAGGAACCTCCATGCATGACCATATGCCATCCCAAAGGATCTCTAAAACCTGCACAAATTGTCATATCAGTTACTGTACTTCCTGATGTGCACTGATTATCGATCTAAACTTATGCTGCCATCAGCTACCATTTTCATGCTTAGGCCTCTCTGCTTCACTCACTAGCAAACCAGGTCAAAGAGTCACACAGCGTTTCCCACATAGTCATAGCCCTGTGGCATCATCAGTGCAACAGGAAGCTGGATGGGAAGTGAGTGGGCGGGGCTTCTTCCTTCCTGGATGCAGCTCAAACACAATGGCTGGACTTCCTAAATACAGACTAACATGCTACGCTGTTATTGGAACTTAGAACATTTGTACTTAGGCTGAGAGAGCAGGAAAGAGGGTGAAAAGGAAACCAACCGCTGAGATTATATAATGGTTGTTTGGAAAGGTGCGAGTATGAATGAATATATACAAACACACACACACACACACACACACACACACACACACTTTTACTCCAAAAGGTGTTACTGAAGCATTTTTCCCCCCATGAGTGTCTAACATTCAGCCAAATCCACACACTCCCACTTTGTATATGCTATGAACTTTAATCTACAACGTTGGTTTAATTTTGCAGCCTGTAGAAACAGAGCAAAGTGATCACATTAAAAATACTGTATGTTGTAATTACAGTTGGCCCAACTCTCCCCTCTGCCCAGGTTCCACTGATACTGGATGTATCGATGAGGGATGTAACACAATGCCACTAGCTGCCCCAGAAACATTAAAAAGCACTTGGGAAAAAACCTCAGAGGTAGAAATCCCTGCACTGTCAGCATGGTTTGTAAATACTGGCTTTGACAGTTCCTCAGCCTCAGCTACATCACTCGGGAAATGTGCATGGGACTGTTTATTTAATCCTGCTTGTGATATCCATCCATCCATCTTCAACCGCTTATTCCTTCTTCAGGGTCGCGGGGAACCTGTAGCCTATCCCAGGAGGCATCAGGCACAAGGCAGGGTACACCCCATGCATGGGAGGAAACCGGAGGAAACCCTCGCAGCACGGGGGAGGAAACCCTCGCAGCACGGGGGAGGAAACCCTCGCAGCACGGGGGAGGAAACCCTCGCAGCACGGGGGAGGAACATGCAAACATGCACACTCATGGCCCTGGCGGGAATCAAACCCCGGACCCTGGAGGTGTGAGGCTGGTGCTAACCACTAAGCCACCTTGCGCCCCTGCTTGTGATATTTTAGAACAAATTTAACAGGTTCCATTTCCCAAAATATTGCCAAACTATTTTAACTAATTTAAACCACCTTGACCTACACCTATACCAGTTACTAATGATGAACGAATGCACACTAAATGCTTTATACAATGACTCATGTTACAATAATGATGGTAGTGTCTCTTTCTTTGCTGTAAAACTGATCACATATCTGACTGCTTGCCTGCATGAAAATAAAAACTTGCTGCTTGATTGAACTTAAGTTTTTCAATTTTAGTTGCATCCTATGGGGTCCCAGTCCCGATACTCATCTCTAGTGCGCCTCTAATTCATAACTGTACTTGTATCCGTTTACGTATTAGCTGTTCAATCAGAACAATGTATTCAAATTCAGGTACATCCCTAGCTTGGTTACTGATTTTCTTGATAAAAATGAAGCATTCAAGTTCCTCTTTTCCTGCACGTTGTGTCATTGGCGGTGTGGGCTGAACAAAAGCTGTTTTTCAGAGTAAATTCTAGGTCAAACTCATAACTAGATCAGGTTTGAATATTTGGCTGTAGACAAGACTAATGAAAATGAAACCATACACACAGAGTAATCTAACAGGCTGAACAGGTTAAATTTTTTGCCTCTGTGCACCTGTACACTTGCTGTGCCTGTCACCCAGAGTGGCGAGGTAAAAAAAAAAAAAAACAACCAAAACAAAATGTAAATAAAAAAAATAAAAAAACCCAAGGCATCTCCTACAGCATTGAGAGCCTTCTGCATAAGCATGACAAGCATGACAAACAAGAGGGACCAGTTCTATAATGCGCAAATCAAACATACGCATAAGCAAAGTGTTTCTGTCTTACAGTATGTGTACATGTGTGTACTAGTGATTACCTCTGTGTGTCCCCCTTCATTTAAATTTTTTTTAAGGGCTAACCCTCGTGTCCATGGAACCATGCACCAGCAGATTCATGTGTGGGTTTGTGCAGTTGTGAACACGTTATATAACTAAAGCAATGCAGGCCAACCATAAGCCTTTGTATGAGCAAGAGAAAAAATGAGAGCAAAAAGAAAAGAAAAACAGAGAAAATAAAGTAAATACAGTAAAGTACACACACACACACACACACTATATATACATATATGTATATATATATATATATATATATATATATATATATATATATATATATATATATATATATATATATATATATATATTATACATATATACAGTGGGGGAAATAAGTATTGGACACGATCAGCTGACTTGAATTCAACTGAACAAGATTTAAAGACAACTAATTTCTTCATACAGGAAGCGTCTTGAAGCTGTCATTACAAACAAAGGTTTCTCGACCAAGTTTTCAATAAGTTTCAATGAGTCTTTTTAAATACTTTTTTCCCTGTGTCATTCCCCTTTATTACACAACTTTATTTATACACTTTAATTTTGTGAATTCTTTATATTTGTGGATTTCTTGAGTTAATGGTGATGTCTGGTGAAAATTTCATGTGAATCACCTCATTGCAAATATATTTACTGAAAAAAATGTTGACACATACAATACTTCCCCCACTAGAAATAATAGCACAATATCGATCTGATGTAGAAAATACACATCAACATAGTGCAAATAAGTTTCTCAGAACTGGAAGTGACTTTCTGTAAACATACTCACACAACACCTCCAAAAAATTAACAATCTGCAGCTTAAAAGCCAGACCAGCATGTGCTGTTCAGAGTACAATCTCCGATATAAACCCACCAGCTCAGCATATTCACACAGAAATCTACAGAAGTGCTTTATAAGTGCACAGTTACACAAAGAGACAGCTGAGCACTACTTTATAATAGTTACACACATCCAAGGATACAGTAATCTGGTAGAATTTCATGGCCCACTAAATGGTTAAAGGAAGCCTTCAGTTACTGCCACACACACAATGACCTTCTCTTCAGCCACTCATTCTCACTGCCCCTCCAGACTGGTCCATTAACTAAGCAGCAGGGAGGGGGTTGGGCACTTAGGCCCAGTTAGATCCAGTTATACAGGCAAAACAGAAAACTGGGTCCATGCTGTCTATACATTGGATGGATCCCTGTACCCAGAGGCATCAGGGCTGCTAATGGACATCGGAAAAAATGTCCCCTGCACTTGGTGCACATGGGAAAGACAAAATGCAATGACTTTCCATTACGATCATGAGTCTCACTGAATTTGATAATCTAAGACATCAATCAAACAACTGGAGAGATATATTGACAGGTTAAAAGTTAGTTAATACAAAAAATTATAGAATTAATTGATACGAACTCATTGTTTTTCTTTTATATTTATTTATATAAATAACTAACTTTGTAGAAGTGTCCCTCTATGTCCATTGTAACATACTGGACTAACACAATAACAAAATTGGAAACTACTACATACTTATTTTAATTAAAGAATATAAAATGTTGGTTATTCTGGTGTTCTCAGAATTTATGGATATCCACCCTCTTTTGATTTATTTTCCCTTGACTGTTGTTGTCCGGAAAGTTACTAATTTAAGCCCTAATCCAAATCCGCTCCGTAATCTGTTCTTGAACCTTCTTGAAAAAATAAATAAATAAAACTAATCCCATCATCCTGTTCTACCTCTTGGCCATTAGAACATGCAGTAACTCTCAGTCTGATGGCCCACTCTTACACCCAGACATGCTTATCCATGGGAAGGTCACACTACGTTTGGGTAAATAATGGAGTAGCCTCGATTTACTCCAAGATTATAAAAGTAGATTCAGAAAATAAAATAAAATAAAAGGATAATATTTGAATTAGAATATTTATATAACACAATCTGAAATGCATATGTTTATTAATACGTGTAATGATGTATTATTTTGTCTAAAGTGGAATATCACTATTTTATTTCTGTTTCTATTCTATTCATTTTTTACATTATTTTCCAAGGTATTAATTGATTTGTCCATACTGCACTGTAGCACTGGGGGGACGGGGAAGGGGGTGGGAATCAAAAAAGGACAGAGGGTGAAAGGAAACAGAATGAGAAAAGAAGGTCAATGTGTGAGTGTGTGCCTCTTCAAGTACTAATGCAGGCTGTGCCTCTGTACACAAGATTAATGACATTGAGCTCAGCTGGCATTGTGTGTGTGTGCGTATCTGTGTGTGTGTGTTGTTTTGACTTCATCACTGTTTGTGAGGGTGTGTGCATGCATGACAACTCTTTTAATAGTATTCATGTGCAGTTAAAAGTAATAACATCACATTGTGCATTTTGCATGGGTGTTTCTTCTCTTAAAGTAACAAAATGCTCTCTCACACACACACACACACACACACACACACACACACACACACACACACACACACACACTTTTACATGAATTACTGATCGAATCAGCCATGAGAGAAATTGGATGCAAACAGATTTCTGTGAAAATTTATTTGCCTGAAAAGTTATTTTCACACCTGCTGGTGTTTGTTTTCTAGTGCTTAATGATATCCAGCAATGATAAGGCATGTTCCCACCATTAAACAATGGCAAGGCTGGCAGTGTGTCAAATGGACACACTTGCACACACTCTCATACGTTTTTGTCCCTGTAATGTGTGCAAGGTCACTAATGTGCACCATTTGTACTACTTTCACACCAAGTAGAAGAAATTGCATTTCTAAAACAGTGTAGATGTATTACATATTTCAGACAGCTAGAAAAACAAGCAAGCCTTCACCAGAGCCAGGACCAACATCCTGTAACACACTGTAAAGGTTATCTCAGTCAATAATTGACATGAGCATTAGTTCAGTACCTCTCTCCCTTCCTCCTTCTCTCTCTCTCTCTCTCTTGCTCTCTCTCTACCTCTCCCTCTCCCCCCTCCCTCCCTCTCAGGGAAAATCCCAGAGGGTAGATCATTTTGCATGTGTGTGTTGTATGGAACACCAGAGAAAGGCAGATCAGCACATGGCTTTACTTAACACACACACACACACACACACACACACACACACACACACACACACACACAAAACACACACACACCCCTTATATAAAACTACTACATGATTGGAGTCCAGTGGTGTCCTTGAGCAAAGTCACAGAAGCTTATGAGACATGGGTATAAAAGAGCAATAAAACAGAACTGGTGTTTGGATTTGTCCCACCTTATTGACTACAAATGTCAGTCTCATACGTACAAACACACTGGAATCCTTGATACAAATTCACCAGTGGTTAGTTATAGAGGTACATTTTATACTTTAATCAGAATTCTCAGCTGACTGTCACTAGGCACCGTCACCTGGTACCTCTGGATACAAAGCTGTTTATGCATTACAGTAAGATCTCGGAAGACTAACGAGGGAGTGTGACTGACACAAAACAGTAATTGTCTATAGAAAAGGCTTAGGATTAAGAACAACTCAAATTCAGCAACTGCGGGGCGATTTTTATTCATCTTCAAGTATCATGAAACCTAAGAACCATGCTTTACTTAACAGTTCTTTCTTGAACACTAGGTTTGTGTGTTTAGGAAATGGTTATTTGTTAATAACTGGGGGTTAAAGTAAAAAAAATAAATAAATAAATAAAATAATATATATATATATATGGTTTTTGCAACCAACAAAAATATATGTTTACATTCTACTCCAGTCTCTGTAATATCCAAGACTTTGTGCACAGGACAAAAAAAAAATAATGTGGACCACCAACATCCAATCAATTAAGGAGGAGTCCTAGTTTATTTGAAGAGGTCGGATAAAGGAGGGGCTGTTATTGCTTGGATTTTCAACACCAAAATCGCTGACTAGACCTTTAAAACTCTGAGCTAGTGATTTTCAAATCTGAGGACTTTAACCCAATAACTGCTCTGTAACTATTTAACCCAATAACTGCTCTGCTGTATACTTGGACTGTACCCTGTCTGATGAGTCATTTTGGACAAGTGTTTGCCAAATGATTTTAATGACTGTTCATTTTATTGAAACCGTAATGCAAGGAGTGTGACACTTGCCCTAGCAATGTTACCCAGTATGTACTGTACAACTACACGGATTCGCCAAGACTTCCAAATGACAATGAATAAAAGGTCAAAGAAATAGCCTGTGTAAGATGTAACATACTGGACTACCACAATAACAAAATTAGAAACTACTACATACTTATTTTAGTTACATAATATAAAATGTGGGTTATTCTGATGATCTTGGAATTTATGGATATGCACCTTCTTTTGATTTTTTTTCCTTGATGGTTGTTGTCAAGAAAGTTACTAATTGAAGTAATCCACTTCGTAATCTGTTCTTGAACCTTCTAGTGGACAATACTATAGGAGTTAAACTTTTAAACAACTAGATAATCTTCAGGTATTTCATCTGAAAGCATATTAGTCAATTACTACAACTTATTCAGTGACCACAGTAAAACTAATAGGACAAGTATATAGTTGTGAGAGTGTTGAATGTAGGTTTGTATTCACCATCTGAGAATTTAAGTGGTAGGTAACAAATATTTCCTTTAAAACTCCACTATCCTCTGCAAGGAGTTTATACACTCCAATACTTCCTATCTTCTGTCCCAGGCTACAACCCTGCCACCGCAATCACAGGTCTTAATCTCAGTACGTGGGATCCAGTTTGCTAGTGTGAAGCAACGGCTGCTAACAACTCCACAATTTGTTTTGCCTCAAAACTATAATTTTTCAAATCACAACCGATTAAATGACGCTGTAGTCTGCTCCTGCAAAACGGATATTTGAATAAAACGATTTCTACCATCATTTTCCTAAGAACTGCTGCTCGACTACCAAAATGAACTTGACGTGCATCTTACACACCTACAGTGCAGAAAAGCAACAGCAGACATGATCTTTTTACAAGCAGGCAGTAGACCAGCACAGATCCCGCCACCGTGCACCTGTTGTATATGTATTCAGTTTACATGGCAGTGGGTGAATCGAAACGAGAATAAAAGGCTTTCAATTCATCTGCTACACTGAACCGAATCCCACATTCAAAAAAAGTGCTCGTCTTTTCCATGGAAAGGATTAGACCAAACACAGCAGGGTAGCAGCCGTCACTTGCAAATTCAAGTTTAAAAAATTGTATATATATATATATATATAGAGAGAGAGAGAGAGAGAGAGAGAGAGAGAGATAGGAGGTGCGATTCCCTGTGAGATAAATTATACAATCAACACCACATTTTTCCACAGAACTTGACAAATTTTTGAGGAAATGGTGGGTTTCCAAATAGTCACTACAATCAATCAGTAATCAACCTTTTGCACAACAGAGGGAACTTGTGTTAACACCTAACACGAGTAGTACGTGAGCTTTTCCTTGATCAATATTCTTACAGGCAGACATTACTGAACATTACTGCAGTGTGTGAGCAGGTCAGGCATGTTCAGTAATACACCAAGAGTAAAATACTACTCACTCATAGCTCAGCTTCCTGAGCTAAAGGAAGTACTGAATGTGTTTCCTGTCTTAGAGAGGCATGATGACTGTGTGTGTAAGTTTGGATGTGAGGCACAACAAGTATCTGTCATGTTAAGTAAGCGGACCAAAAAAATAATAAAATAAAACATCTTTCTAGGTCATCAACAAAACCGGTTCTGTGTGTTCAGCAAGTTGTGTGTAGTAAACAAAACCAGGATAAACTACAAAAAGACAAAAGATCTTACCTCAGGGATTTTTTTTTTGCGAGATCTTAGATTGACTCTGTGATGTTATCTCTACCAATAATTAAACGGACTCTGAATGACCAACATTAACAGGTGTTTTCCAGTAAGGTATGTTTTAATCAAAGTTGGTCAATGATGTGTGTCCACAGGAAATTTGATTGGTGAATCATGTCAGTGAGACAGTAGTGATGGCGCAATACCTTATATAGATGTTTTAAAACTCACCCAAAGGCAAATAACCAATGGTTTTTATAAGAAATTCATGTAATTGTCAAACAAATTAAATAATAAAAAAAAGCTGCTCAGGATATACAAAAATAATTAAATAAACATAGCACAAACAAAATTTGCATTCATGGCGTAAACATAACTTTGACGACATCCATATGACCTGGCTGAATTCGTTCTTTTAAAATCAAATCAAACCCGAGATACTTTCAAACGCGGTCTTTGATTGGATACATATCTGAAAAGTGCTACATGAATAGCTACATGAAGACCACTCATTCGTGATGCATGGCCAGATTAGAATTCATGTATCTTTTCAGGAGAGTGAGCAGCAGAAGTGACTATATAAAGTGGAAGGATGGGGAAACTGGTAACGAAATTGATATTTAGGGAATCAATTCCAGCAATAAATAAATAAATAAATAAATAAATAAATAAATCAACAATAGTTTCATAACATTACTGGTAAGTTCCTTCTGATTCTTTAAGAAATCAAATGTGAGCCAACAATTCCAGGTGTTTCAAGGAATGGGCGTGTTCAAATTAAAGAAGGCTATGGATCACTTTTAGTTACGAGTGTGAACTGTGAGCACAGGCAGATTTGATCTGAGGAAAAAAAAGAATAGGAATTGGGCAATGAAGATTGTACTGTATAGTAAAACCATGTTTTATCATATAGGTGACGGTTTTATTTGAGTCATCACCCTGAGAAACTAACCCCATTAATAAGACAAACCTGATATTTCAATGTCATTTTATACTGTTCACTATAATATAAAAGATTTTTAACAAATGAATGATGGGGACATGCCTCCAGCAGAAGTTATTCTACAGTTTGGTCCATTCCATTTGCTTTCGTAGATTCTATTGATGCTGTCGCCAATCGCCCCTCCTGAACATGTCATTAGATAAAGTGGCTAATATCAAATCATTCATCCACTGCATAAAAGTAAGGCGTGCAGGTTTAGGCAAAGAAAACACCAGTCTGGCCAGTTATAATTCTGTTAATGGAGAACCTAGAATCTAAAGCCAATCCTGGTGACTCTCTGATCTGCCACTCTACTTCAACCATCCATCTCCTCTGTCCATGTATATGCCTCCTGGTTGCTTCTATCCTTCTGTCACAAAGCTTTTAGTTAATAGGAAGTCATAACACTAGATCAAAGCCTGTGTATGCTTACACATCCTCTCGTTCTCCATCAAGCTCAGCTCAGAACCACTCTTCTCTTTGCCAGAGCAAAACACTTCAATCTTTATAATGGGCTCGAATAATAATGCTTTTCCAAGGCCATGTTTACTAAGCAGCAGCCACACAGACACTAACGAAACCCATGGAGAGATACAAGCTACAAAATGCTTCCTGAAATACTGTACTCGTGCTCTGGCCTACTTGGAACCAGCTCAATTCATTGTTAAAAAAATAAATAAATCTACAAGGGATTAATGGCACACGCATCAAGAATAATACATTTGCCTGTGTCGTGTGCCCCACCACCACTCCATGTGCTGTAATGCCAACTACAGATTTCAGCTTGATGTGACAGAGAGGGGGAATATCATCTGTTGCACAGTCACCTGAAAATAATTATGCACACAGACAGACAGAAGTTGTGGCTGTTTTAGTCTCATACCACATGTGAGTATGTGGAGGAGTGGAGGACCTTCCTTCTCTATTAGATGTACAATATCAATTTAACCAGTCCTTCTATGGTTATTGTTTTCTTTGGCAAACATCTACTAAATGCACCAAGAACAAGCGTTGTCTCCAGCCCCCCCACCCCTGTGTAGTTTTGTGCAGGTTTGACTACTAAATCCTTCCCCAGTATTTCACAAGCCATCTTATTTTAATTACAATCCCAGCCTCCAATTAGAGGCCAATAAACGTGGGATGAAAGAAAGAAGACAGACCTAACAAGGGATGGATTTTACACCCTTTGCTTTCCGCCACCGTAACACACCCCACACAAACACATAAATCCATTAGTCAGGGCTTTTCTGATTTAAACAGGGTAGCTCGGTGTGTGTGTGTAGAGAGAGAAAGAACTCGACAGTTTTCCTTTGTTCTCTCAAGGCTGCATCCTGCCTTTAAGATCTCGATGCTCAAGCTGGGTTTTCTTGCCGGCACTACCATTCTTGGAGTCGACCACCAAATCTCGAGCGAGGAGAGAGAGAGAGAGAGAGAGAGAGAGAGAGAGAGAAGGTTGGAGGTTGGGGTAGGGGCTGAGAGAAGACAAATGCCAAAATCCAACCTACACTAAAGCAAATAACACAAATTTAACAAGGTGCAACAAACCACTATATCCTGAACCCTTCCTAAAACCCTTCTCTGGCAGATCAATACAATTTCTTGTAACCATATTTTAAAATTATGCCATGACAGGCCTAAAATCAATAACTTCCCATAAGTACTATGCAGGCTTCAACAGCTCCAGAAGTCTTATCCATTGTCTCACAGTGTCATTACTCGTTCATCTCTGGTGGTGGGCTGATGGAATATTCATCTCTAATCAACCAATCAGAGCAGGTGGTAATGGTTGTGAAATATAGCAACTGCATCAGTCCACAAATGTAGCGTGTGTGTGTATGTGCGCAAGAGAGGTTTAGGGTCAGAACCACAAGACTAAGCTTCAGACAATGGGTATTTATTTTTCACACATCCTGTGACACCCAAAGCTCAAAGCACGTGTGACATATACATATACCATACTTCATAACCACATTTCCAGCATGTGTGCATATTTATTACTGCAATACGAATACATTCACCTACCTCGCAGCCTGCCAGGCAAATGTGCAAATGGACAGAGTGCGTGATCACTCGGTTCAGCGTGGGACAGTTATACACCCGGTCAGATGGAACACATTCAGTACATGTGTGTTTATAGTGTTCTGCTGAGAAGCCAGTCATTTCCTCTCCAGGTGTGGTATAGAGCACATACATGAGCACACACACTGGTCTAAACACTCCTTAATTACTGGGGCTGGGAAATGACACTAATATTACAATATGATGTATTTTTCCAGAGTGTTTACTTATCGCCACGTGTCATTGCTTCTATAACTATATAAAATGTTACTCACTGTACCAGGTGTACATTAACATATCATTTTGTAACAGTTTTCTTTTGTTGTTAAATACATTAATTAAGGAAGACAACACAAAAGGGAGAAATGATAAAGGAAAAAAAAGTCAATAAAAGTGCACAGGTGGTGTGACACAGCTTGACGTAAATCAGTGTTATCACACTGAAACCGATCATTTCAGCGTTTTATTCTTCTTATACACAGCCGAATCACAAACATGAATTATTTATTTATTACTGAACACCAAATCGTACATTTGATCCATTTATAGTCATCAGTCCCTCCAGGATTTTGTGATCACAGAAATTAAGGCAAAAATCAAGCAAACTCCACAATATTTGGAGGAGCTAACAGATTTTGGCCCAAGACGTGCAATGTGATGTCATCACAATGCGCCTGCAGCAAAAGCCCTCTTTCATTATCATATGCGTTGAACATGAATACAGCTAAAAAGGTCTCATTTACCAACAAACCACTGCAAAAGATTGCAATTTTGCCAATTCAAATAGTTTTCTGAGGATAAAAAAAACCCACACGTAAAAAATTTGCATCACAAATTTTGGCCAAGACAAGCACACAAAAAAAAACAACTCTGCGAAATCCTGTACGGTCCATGGAACAGCCACAAAGTAAGTTAGCTCCTGTTATCACTTATGCAGCTTGCCACGTTACCGACAAACCCTAAAACCATCTGTCCTGAAGACTTTCCGGTGTTGGAAAACTCACTGGAGACTCATTCCAAAAAATTCATTCTTATTACATGTTTTTTGTGAGTTGGTTTTATCCATTCATGTGGAGTTTCCACCGTACATGTCTCTCTGTATGCCCTATTCTATAATTGTCAATTTTGAATAAAACATCACTGAAATGATAGTTTCTCCTAAAATTATCCCAGTGTTCCGATGGTGCTTAGTTAGCAAAAGCAAACCTTAGACAAAGTAAATATTGAGACCTTGTAAATTATACGGTTTAAGCTGACAATTCTGTGGTTTTAAGAGGAGTTTCAACTCTGAATAAGGTCAAAGTAGGTAATTTTTTCAACTTTATGTTCCTTTTCTTTTAGTCACTGTTTTGGTGTAAAACGTCCTACATCATCATTAGTGATATATACGCATTAGGCCCTGTCAGGAGGCTACTGTTTCTGGGCGTCTTGCTTCATCGGCTTCAGAAGACAGCTGGCAGTTCTTAAGAGCCAAATATGTAAATGAATGTGTGTGTGTGTGTGTGTGTATGTGTGTGTGTGTGTGTGTGTGGAGGTGATCTGAATATCTCAATATTGCATTACACATCCTCCGCACAAGTCTAGGTGACAGTTAAGTCACATTAGATGCCAGACTGATCAACAAATTATGTGTTATGATGCCTTATAAATAATGAATAAAATATTTTTATAGATACGCCATATAAATAATAAAGGTCAAGGCAAGCATGCTGTGGCTTTTGGACTTCTAAAAATGTTTGCTCTACAAAGGTTAACCCACAATGTGGCGATCATGAGTTGACGGACAACCTACAAGAATGTGGCTTATCACTCAGCATGTACGTCACAAGTGGGTGAAAGATGAGGAGTCGGACGTGCAGAAAGAGCAATGAGTGAGTATGTCCATTCAGTTCACCTCTGTCGAAACTTACAGAGCGTGCCTAGTCACTTGTATTCCGTCATTATACAAATCACACAACCACTGTTCTATCACTGTGTAGACAGACAGCAAACAATGACTTCCAATGACACTTTGCTCCTTCGGACACATAGCTAAGGCTAACCCTGGATCTGTGTAACCTTTCGAGCTAATAAGACGTTAGATAAGAACTCTAGAGCCTTATATGGTTTGCTGTTTCAAAGGTACTGTAACAACCACATGGTTCAATAACACTAAGGTAAAAGGAAACATGGCAGAAAATCAATCAGAATACAGAGTGGCCTCTGACCTCAGCTACAGTATGCGAGACCCTCCTCTTGACCTTCTCAGTGTGGAGGTTACTGCTTTCAGCTTTCTACTTTTTAATTGCTGAACAGAACAGTTTTTTTGGGGGGGTGGTTACTGCAAATATAAATATAACCTTGAGAATAGATAATGAAATCAATTTCCAAAATCCAATGAAGAGGCGTGTGCTCCGTGTATGTTTGTTGTGGGGGGTTTCTTGACATCCAGAAAAAAAAATATATTTTCAGGGGAATGTCTTGCCTATAAACTCTGCCAAGCAAGAAATCTATTCATTTATTCAGCAGGAAGAAGCACTTCTCCACACACACACACACACACACACACACACACCGACTTGCAGCGCCAAAGCGACCGGAGACCATTCATTTTTCAACAAGAGCTGGCAATTTCCGGGGACATGAGCAACAGCGTCCATTGCCGACTAGATGTGGGTGTTTCCAGTGACATTGAATGTTGAGAAAAGTTTAACTTTATGCAAATTTTTTGCAACTTGATGCAGCGACTACCAATGGGAGTGAAGACATTAGCCTGCATGCGATTCATAGCCACCCATGCTCACTAATAGAAGCAACAGCATTGTGGCAGTCGCCGATTTGCTTAGCGTAGGATCTCAGCGGGTTAAAAGCAAATATTATGTTATGTTATATTATATTATTTTATGTTTATAACAAAAGAAATAATAAGGAAAACACACTCACTTTTTGGTGCAATTGAGTAAAATCTCAATGTAGCTCCTATCTTGGGTGATGTGACACTTACTGAGATAGGAGCTACACCGGGATTTTGCTAAATTGCAACAAAAAGCGAGTGCATTTCATTATTATTATATTGCTTTAAAAGCGCCAGGGCCATAAGCTAAGCCAAGTTAATTGTCGATTGCGCTTTTGCCGCAGACAGATGGCAAAGAGCACACACTGCTTCTTCATCTCGTAGGATATGATGCATACATACACTGGTGAATTTTACATAAGATCGCTCTCCCTTCAGAATGTTTCACTTTAGCTGAAAAAAAAACTGGTTTGTTGTCAAAAGTTGAATGTTAGTTGTGCCATCCATATTACTATGGCAACCAGTAGTAGGAACACCTACTGGCGACTTCATAGTACAGCAACTGGCGACTTCCCACGATAATTAATACATAAATAAATAAATAAATAAATAAATAAATAAATAAATAAATAAATAAATATTGCACTGTGTGGGAGAACGCACCTTCAGGAGGAAGGAAAGTCAGCAGAATGTTGGAGTATGAATAAACCCTGACCCTCATGACAAACTCCACACAGAGAATCTGCTTTGTTTTACACAACAGGCTAGGCTCTGCTTACGTTTGCTATGGCATTTCATACCAAACATGAAATCTAGGGGCTCATTGTAAAAGATGCTGATTAAAATTTCTTTTTGCGGGGCTTTTGTGCTGACACGCCAGACTTAATCGCCTACAGTGTAGGAGTGACGTTGGAGGAGAATGCGGAGGTCATGATCCTGAGTAGGCTAACGCGGCACTTCATCTTTTTCATTGTCTGGGAAAGAGCACGTTCTTAATGTGAGGCAAAAAACACACTCCTTCACACATGTGCTGCACACAACTGCCATTGTATATTAGGGTCATAAAGAAATTGCACATAAATGTGTTAAATAAAGACAAATATATCCCAACAGTTCATGGATCTACATGTCTACTTGAGTAACAGACATATGACACATAAAATGTCAGGCACTGAGAGGAGAAAAATAAATAAATAGCACAATCCCAATAAGAACAGAATGAACACCAGCTCCTGTTACTCACCCATGTGTGCCTGATGGAGAAACACTAGACCAACATCCAGCATGAGGATAGGGAAAAGTCAATAACGAGTGTGGAAAAAGCCACTGCCTATTCCATCAGAACTGTGAGCATCAAAATGCACTTTTGGTGGAAAATTCCCATAAGGCTCTCGTCATTTTTTTCCGCTTAACCTAGCCTTGTTTGTAAAACCTCAGAAGGTCATGTATGATGTTGGAGCTCCTAATCAGTGTCATGAGAAGGGTATTAGAAACACAGCTAGTCAAGTGAATGGTAAATCCAAACTGACAACGAGAAGAGGTTCAGAAATAGGGCTAGTGTCATAAGGTGGAATTATCCATGTGATCCATTTCACGTGAACACCAACCACACTGATAGTCAAAGATGAAAAGCTTACAACATAATGAATAAATTAAGCTACAGTTTATTGCATCAATTTGGAGTCTCAAAAAGAAAGAAGTTGCGGTTTTGGTAGTCACTGCTTTAGATGCAACTTAACAGGCACTGTGGAGCAGGCTGCGCTGTTGATGGGTGAAGCCTCTCCTGCGACAACAACCTCTCCCACAGGATGTTTAAGCGGAACACGGAAACAGTCACATGGTGAATCTGGCCATATGGGCATAATTAAAGAGTTCTCCATCTCCATCCCACAATGTGCTCTTCGGAAAGATAGAATCACAAACATTTCATCCTGATGGCATTTGGGAAACTATTGTAACAGAAAAATAGAAAAATGGAAGATGTTCAGCAGTGCCACAGAAGCGACGTGGGAAGCAGGAGAGAATTAAATGTGGGAAATGAGAGGCAGAGCCAGGATGAGGTTCCACACAAAAGGGGGATTATCACACTAACTTTAATAGACCTCTATTACTGGGGAGAAACGTCTAAACCAGTGCAAGAGCTCATTCATCAAAAAATTCCATGAATAAATGTTAGTGTCCTATTAACGCTTATTAGTGTCACGTTGTTAGCATTTGATGCTTTGCCATGTTATTTTGATTAATGAGTTCAAACCAACCATCAAACAGCCTTCTATTATCTGTTTGCTTGTTTGGCTTGAAGGTAATTTTTCTGCACTCTATAAGAAAATCACTGCCTTCTAATATGCAAACATAAATATACACAATTGCCAAAAGTATATGGACACCTGATCAATCACAACCATATGCGCTTGCTGAACATCCTATTGTACATTTGGCCCCTTTCACTTTTATAATAGCCCCCACTCTTCTGGGAAGGATTTTCACTAGATTCTGGAGCATGGCTGTGGGGATTTGTGCTCATTCGGCCACAAGGCAGTGATGGCTGCCTGGTTAAGGCTCAGGGTTACTGATCAGAAGGTCGGGGATTCAAGCCCCAGCACCACCATACTGTCATTGTTGGGCCCTTGACCTTAACCTTTCCCTGCTCCAGGAGTGCCGTATCATGGCTGACCCTCTGCTTGGACACCAACGTCCTAATAAGCTGGGTTATGCAAAAGGAATTTCACTGTGCTGTAATGTATACGTGACAAACATACGTTATTTATTTATTAGCAAGGTCACTGATGTTGGGTGAGGAGGTCTGGGTTGAAGTTGGCGTTTCAGTTCATCCAAGACAAAAGGTGTTTAATGGGGTTGAGGTCCGGACTCTGTGCAGAACACTCAAGTTCTTCCACTCTAAGCTTGGAGAACCATGCCTTTTTGTTAGATGAACTGAAACGTCAGGCACTGATGTCACCCCAGACATCAGTGCCTGACCTCGCTAAAATACTCTTTTTGGAAGAAGAATGTAAATTTGTCACATATACTTTACAGGTTCGGGCCGCTTAGCTCCGGCGACTGGTATTCCTTAATGCTACAGTATATATTCTACACAATTATGTGCTTCCAACTTTTGAGCCAACAGTTTGAAGGAAGCCCAACACATGGGTGTGATGGCCTGGTGTCCACAAACTTTTGGCCATACCGTATAGATGTGTGCTGCTGCTAGCAAAAAACTCAGATCAAGCCATACGAGCTTCTTGAGGAAATTCAAGTCTCGTGGTGCTCCAGCAAACGCCTGTAAAGGAGGAATTAACTCTTTTTGCCTACAGACGAGCGCCTGGAACAAGAAAAGAACATCAAGCAACCACAGCGAGGGAAAACGAAACCACTGGCAACGCGTCCTGTTCTTTCAGAATAATTGTGAGGCGTAAAAACAAATAAGCGAGCCGAGGTGAGTCACCTGTCGCGCGTGCGGCTCTCTCGCGCGTCATCCTACTCAGCAATACTAAACAAAAACCAAACTCGGTGAATATACTCCATGTAAAACAACATCCGGGAGTAATACTTGGATGGATTAATTCATCTCGTTGGGTTTAGGAATAGGACAGTGGCCCTGAGCGCACGTGAACTGACCACAGTAGCCAGTTTGTACCTAACCAACTGTTTTGTTTTTAATCAAAGCGTGTACAGGTGAGCAGGGGACTGTACAGGTGAGTGAGCAGGGGAGTGTACAGGTGAGTGAGCAGGGGAGTGTACAGGAGAAGTGAAATGCACTGACCTTCATGGCTGCTGAGAGCTGCTGTCCAGGAGAGGAGAGGTAAACACATGGTCAGAAGTGTAGCGAGCAGACAGGTGTCCGGCGTCATGTTCCGCGGATCAGAGCCACTGAAGTTCGGGAGAAAAGTCTGAAGATGACCAGTCTCAGCTGCAGATCATTGTACCGGTTCTGTGCCGAGACCAACACCTAATATTTCGCCTATATGGAAGAATAACGGCGAGGGCAAGTCGGTAACTTGCAACAAAAATAAAATAAATAAATAAAAAAGCGCGTCTCTGATGTATAAAAAAATAATAATGTGTATATAATTTTTTTATTATTATTATTAAATAAGCAACATCATGATGCTTTGTTTTATGTATTTTTACTCTCCGTCCTGGCGGCGTTTCCGCGTGCTGGTGCCAGTTTCAAGTGTTTCAGCGCTGCGTTCACGGGCACCTAAAACCCTTCATTTAAAAAAAAAACAACAACAACAAAAAAAAAAGTCAAAGTTTTCCCAAGTTGACAGCAATAGAAATGCTGAAATCCTGATAGCTGCTACATCAAGAACGATCCCAGTCGTTCTCTCTCTCTCTCTCTCTCTCTCTCTGTGTGTGTGTGTGTGCGTCCGGTCAGGTCTTCCGTCCGTTCAGCTGGAAGTGCACACCAATTCTAATGGTCCCATATACACCTCTCGGTCGCTATCCACCGGCTCGAATAAACACCACAAACCACATCCGAAGCGCGCTGGCAGATTATATAAAGAAACAACCGAGTACAAAAAAACAGAAGAAGACTGGAAGCGTTTATTTGTCCCGAGATCCCAGTGACGAGTCACTAACAAATCCTAGTCGCTCCGTGCACTCAGCGCCCCACCCCACTCCCATCACCGACTAATCACCTACAGGTAACACACCACGTGACCAGACTCACCACACAGCGGCGGATTTAATCAGAATCATCATAACAACAACAACAATAACTATAAGAACAGTAATAATAACAATAACAACAATATTATTAATTGTAATAATAATAATAATAATAACTATGTTAATAATAACAATAGCAACAATATTATTAATAGTAATAATAATAATAACAATGTTATTAATAACAATAGCAACAATATTATTAATAGTAATAATAATAATAATAACAATGTTATTAATAACAATAGCAACAATATTATTAATAGTAATAATAATAATAATGTTATTAATAACAATAGCAACAATATTATAATAGTAATAATAATAATAACAATAACAATTATGAGAAGAAGAAAATATTAGTGTTGTTAACAAAACATAAATAAACAAAACATAATTCTAACAAAAAGTTTGCAAAAAATCTATTTTATATTCATCCTTCTTATTCTTATTCCTTTCTTCTTTTTTAAGTATCTACTAAATTCATTTGTTTGACAAGCACTGGTATTCACACCGACTTACAATTAAGCCATAATTGACACATTGTATTATCATAATTTCTTCCTAGTAGTCAGAATATACATTTAGAATAAGATTTACAGGAAGATATCAGAATCCCATATCCACTGTATTATTCATTTCAATCCAACACGAGAAACTGGATTGGAACTTGGATTGGTGTAGAATCATTACTAGAGAGGGGTGAGGTTTGATACAGTCAAAACGCTCTATCTGATATACAGTACTCCAAAACCACATAGCCTACAGTAGTTGTGAGAGGAGGTGTAGTCTCTGACTTTCTAGCTTGAAGCCTAAGGTATGCTGTTTAAGCTGCAGCTTCCATCTGTCTCTCTTTAATCTGCATGAGAACAAAGGCCTGGGTCGCGACCACATCAGCAGACAGAAGGTCAGAGGTGACGCAGAATCAACTTGTAGAGAACTTAGTAAAGAACAAAGGGTCAACACTGCTGGGGGAAAATAAGTCTTAGTTTCCAAAGCTAAAATACTTTTACATTTTCTGGGAAAAAAAGTGTATTGCACATGTACTTGTCCTTCTCTAAGGTACAAACATAGTAAATGTACCTTCAAACAATGGATCTTGATAATCTAATTGTGTGTCTTGATACGTTTTAAAGGTGCACCAGATTCTCTGAAGTCCTCAAACTGAGGATTATTTTTTTCCCCTTTGAGGCTTTCACACAAATGACAAACATTTGTACTCTGAAAGAAAAAAAAATTGACAGTAATAAAATATACGTCAAGCATTATTGTTTTTATTTACAAAAAAGCGCCCTCTTCTGGATTGGTGGAAAATTACACCATTTTCATAGCCCTTAAAACACTAACTCTGAAAAATCTTGACTGCAGTGATGTTTAAAAAGCAACTAAATAAAAAGTAGGCCTAGCTGTTTGAACAATCTAAGACTGTCCACATTTTGTGACAGTATATAATCTGCCAAAGAGAACGCTTTGCTAATGAGCTCCAGATGACAGAAAAGAAAACACATTTACACACTGTAAACAGTTCCTTCATTAAGCTGGCTGGCTCAAGTGCATTCTCAAGAACGTATGAAAGGAATCAGCTTCTATAAGCCAAGTGTAAGACCTCAGTCCTTATGAAACAAAAACAAGAAGCTCATCTCTGATCAGCTACAGCACCCTTTACTGACAGGCATCGCTGTCTGGCTGCACTTACACTTTACAGCGAGACCAATCAGGAACAGTAGGCTAAAGGAAACTTAAAGGGATTGTCACACAATTTGTCTAGAGGAGGGCATTATTATTCTGCCCCCGATGTGAGCGAACTACACAACATGAGGCCTGAACCTTTATAAAAGAGAGGTCTTGCTATCTGCTGTGTATGGAGAAAAGCACAGACACAGTTTAGAGGAAGATTCCAGTTTAATATCTTAATGGGAGGAATGGGAATGTGTGTGGGTGCATTCATGATAGATTAATAATTGAAAAACAGAAGAGATGAATAAAAGTGTGTGTGTGTGTGTGGGGGGGGTGTGTGTTAGAGAGACACTACTGCCTATTCTGGTAGGCAAGCATTTAGAAGTGTGTGTGTGTGTGTGTGTGTGTGTGTGTGTGTGTGTGTGTGTGTGTGTGTGTGTGTGTGTGTGTGTGTGTGTGTGTGTGTGACTAATGCCAGACTTAATCAGTGTCCGACTGGGTGAGGTGACCTTGTAGTCAGTCGCTATTGAGGCTGCACAGTAATGGCTATAATGATAAGCACAATAGTTTTTGCTTGATTTTGAAATCAGGATTATTCATTATAATTCACTCACCGAGTTGCCGTCACCCCCCCATCGCCACGCCCCCCGCCCCCACCACTATCATTTAAAACCAACAGAAAGCATTTTCTCTCACATTGTACACCTACATTAGAAAGCTATATTGTTGACTTCATATTTGAATGTAACTGAACATTAATTGAGTTAATCCTTTTAAATGCTAGGTAAAAAATAGACTCACAGCTCCAGGGTCCCCAGTTTGATTATGTGCTCAGGTTACTGTCCATGTTGAGTAGACGGGTTGGTTACGGTAAATTGCCTCTAGATGTGGAAAAAGTGTGTCGAAAGAGTGTGTGCATGGTGCCCTGCGATGGACTGGCATCCTATCTGGGGTGAATACTCCCACCTTGTGCCCAGTGTTAACAGGATTGGCTCCGGAACACCATCACCAGGATAAAGCAGTTACTAAAGATGAATGAATGAATGAATGAATGAATGAATGAATGAATGAATGACCCACAGACAGTTAA
Source organism: Ameiurus melas (assembly GCA_012411365.1). NCBI lineage: Eukaryota > Metazoa > Chordata > Actinopteri > Siluriformes > Ictaluridae > Ameiurus > Ameiurus melas. The sequence goes on from CM022756.1 coordinate 17,390,535, forward strand.
AAATAAGACAATGAAGGATAGTAAACTTATGAATAGTTTAGGTAGTATATAATGTGTAGATATGTTTGTTAACCCTTTCACACTTATTTTACCTTGACTGCATGCTTCCAAAACCTATGTGCATTCAAAGAGCATCCAAAGACCCTACAAGTAAACGTGTGTATATTATATCTTCAAAGAGGGATTCGATTACTACGCCCTCCTTCCCCCAAATAACTTCTACAAATCCCGACATACCACTGCATCCTGTCCTTCTGGCTCAATACACATCATGTCCAGGAAAAACATGTAAGCCCAGGAGCAGTATCAGGGGTCATTATATCATTAACGTCACTTTCAGTCCCCACCCGTGCTATAAATGAGCCCAGGCTATTGAGTTAGCAGGATACAGGTGCTCTGATGCTTTCTGCAGGGTGCCGTGAAACGCCACGTCTCAGCCTTATCTGTAAATTGCCTATCTGGTGAGTAGCCCCGAGCAGACGGACTTGCCAGGCAGGATTTTTCCTACCACTGCTGCGGCACTTCGAGGGGGATGGTGTGAGTGCAATTTACACTTCTGTCTCCATCCCCCTCATCCTTGAGGAAATAAGGAACAAGGGTTGATCTTTGAGTGAGGGAGAATGTACAGACTGATTTGGTGGCATGTGTGTCGGTTGCGCATACAAAAAGGCAGACATGTGAATTTATAAATGTGTATATTGACTGTTTTGAATGTGTGTGCGTGTGTGTGTGTGTGTGTGTGTGTGTGTGTGCGCGCACGCGCGCGTGTGGGGGGATAAGCATTTTCTGTGACATAGGTTATTCTGATCTGTCCTTCTCATTTCGCTTGTTCCTATAAAGTGCATTGTATCGGCACTCATGAATGCTCAGTGAAAAAATTCAATTATACACTTGACTCACAAAATCCTGCTGATTATTTATTGCTTAAAATGTCTAATACAATGCCCAATTACGAGTTTATGTAAACCATCAGCTATTTGCAAAATAGGTGCAACATAGGTGCAAAAGAGAGAGAGAGAGAGAGAGAGAGATCTAATACAAACGATAATATTTTATATGGTATCTGAACTTCAGAGATACACTCAGCTAGAAAGCCACATTAAATAAAGGCCATATGGAATCTCCATTTATTCAATTATACAGATGGGGCTTCCACTTAAATTGATTAGATTACTGCTCAAACAGGTGTTTTGCTCACCAAGAGGCAAACAGGACACCCACCCATCTGTTGTAATGAATTGTTTTGTATCAGCTTTAATCTACACAGGTTGAATCAGGCTTTTTCCCCACACACATCAATCTGGCTTTATTTGACAGTAATCCCATTGAAAACACAATAAAAGCCAGGGACAAAGAATCAAGGGTTGAGAATAATGAGTAAAATACAATTCAAAAATAATGAGGGAAAGGGGAAAATTGGTAAGAAGAATAAGAATAATGTCATGAAACAAAATGAAGAATATTACCACTTTCATGTTTCTAAAATATTTATACCATCTAATTTCTGAAAACCTGAGGTAAAATTACAGTACAGTCGACAACAGTGACTTCATGAGCTGAACGAAATGGCCATTCTATAAAAGACATCCTAATTTTAACGCATTCCAGGAATCCACTTTGCTTAGCATCCTTTAATTGTATGTTAAATACATGATCCAGAGATTTTTTTTTGCAATATTATTAAAGCCAAAAAAGGCTGCAGCTAGAAATTCATGGTAGGAGGTGAAATTATGCCAAAGAGGACCTTAATCGTGCACCAAAATCTCCGACAGACAAATTAATGATTACCACTGAGCAAAGAGCAGATCTTTACAAGTCCCTTGAGAGCCAATAATCAAGCGCATAATGCAGATATGAATTTCAAAAATCTGGAATCATGCATGAAGGATTTGTTGAAAATAATAATTTGGTTTGAATGCCTGATTAAAATATGACACCCTCTGCACAGACAAATTAATGCAATTTCATCAAAAAGATTTAATAGATTAAAGCATCATTTGGTGTCTGGAAGACATACGATTCCTCTGATCAGACATTTCACCTGATCACTCTTAGTTGGAAATGAATATGCACAAGTAGAAGAGACGAATGGGTTAACAATCAAGGGCAGAGAAGGCAAGATGCCTACTTGCGGCATCATCATTTCAAACAAGGTAAACCAATAATTTTTTGCCAATTTACAATGAAAGACTTGGTCTCAAAAGACAGCATTATTTCAAAACAGATCCCTGAGGGATCAACATAATGCATGATGAATATGCATGAATGAGGAGAGCTAGATAATGAGGGACTTAATAAGAGGCTGTTCAGGAGGATATCTCTATAGGAGGAATCAGGGCTGTGAATGATTGGCATAACAAATCTGATTCCCCCCTCCAAAAAAAATTCTGCCTGCATTGGGGGAGGATGACTGAGATTAACTCTATAAACATATGCAGAAAACAGACCAATCCTGTGAGAGCAAGCTAGCTAGCCAAGCAAGCAAACCATATGTGTCTTAAATATATAATTATGCATCATGTTAAAAAACTGATTTCTAGAACGTGTCTTTTGCCCTTAAGGAGGTGATTTGGGCAGATGGCTGCTTTCGCTATTATGCATCCCTAAATACACTCTCAATGCTGCACAAGGAGCTTCAGGAGCACTCAAGAAAACACAGCTTTTATTCCCTTAAAAGCAGCTTTGGGAACATTTCTGTGTGATAATAAGTCAAACAGAGCTTTAATAGTCCCAGGAGTTCAGCTGAGGAGCTTATGATACTGGTTTTGTGTCCGATATTGTGAGGGTGGTGAGAGAATTACAAATGGTCATGTCATGATAGTGGTCAGTTTTAAAGCATTATATATAGATGCATCTGTACAGTGAATTTTCCTAATGGAATGCACCAAAAATAGGCAACATCTGGTGCTTCATGGGCAGTTACACTGACTTGCAAGCATAAAAAAATCCCAAGAAGACAAAGCAGTGACTGTGGGCTGACTGTGTGTGCTCGATGAAAGACAAGTCCTTAACCAGAAGCTCTGTCCTACTCACATGCTATAATCCACTATGGTGGTCACTGCTACAGTAGATCATACACCATGTTCTCTCATCTGACACATTCCATTCAACATGATACAACATGAGATCACAAGGATTGGACAGATAACATGGAGAAATAAAATGTACTCTGAGCTTGAGAAAAGAAAGAGGAGATGTTAAACAGGTCCTAAAATAAGCCTGTCCTTAATTGCATCAAATGAGTCCCCAGCTCAGATTATTTAATTTCTTTAAAGGCTTAATGGTTAGCTGATTGATAATCCTCTTCAATAGGACTTTCCCAAAGAATAACAGTTGCTCAGAATGATCACATTGCTGCTTCACTTCTACTTCACCATGAAAGACAGGCTAGTTATTGGTATAATTGAGCTTTAAAGGTTGTCTAGCCCGCCCCCGCCTCTCAAACAAAAAATAACACTCACTTTGAATAAGACCCTCACAATGCTTTTCACACATTGAGTGTCCGCGCTCGCCGCTTTGTTCAATTCAGAACAGCCAATATTAGCGGCATCTGTAAGCTCATGTATGTGGAAGAGGGTTTCTTTCCAAGTGTGTTACACTGCCATGGAATGTAGCATGAGCAGTATTTAAAAAAGAAAAAAAAAAAAACAGGTGAAGGTTAGCTTCATGTGTCTCAGAGGAAATATGTGTTTCCCCCAACCTCCCCAACTGGTAGATGTAATAGCGGAGATTTAGGTAATAGGTAGGAATTAGCCAGATCAAATTTGGAAGGAAATGGTTGGGTTGATTCAAGGTTTCAATTGCCATATCAGACCCTGTAGAATGAAAACAAAGCCAATTTTGATTAGAGGAAATTAACAAGCTTAAAATATTTATGTAGGGGGGCACGGTGGTTTAGTGGTTAGCATGTGTGCCTCGTACCTCCAGGGTTGGGGGTTTGATTCCCACCTCCACCCTGTGTGCACAGAGTTTGCATGGTCTCCTCATGCTTCGGGGTTTCCTAAAGGTACTCCAGTTTCTTCCCCCAGTCCAAAAACATGCATTCTAAACTGATTGACATTTCCATTATCCACAGAGTGTGAATGTGTGTGCAATTGTGCCCTGCGATGGGTTGGCACCATGTCCAGGAGTCCCCTGTCTAGAATAAACCGGTTAGGAAAATGGCTGGATGAAAATATTTGTATACTTTAGTCTAACAGCTAAATACCTTTTAATATAAGCATCTATTTAAAGCCTAACCGCTTTTGTTTACTTATTTACTTCAAAATACTTAGATTAAATCACATTTCAACTGTTTATTAGCATAACTGTCATTATGCCACCATAAAAAGAAACATTATTTAAACTGCATCTTCGGGACATGGTAGATTAGTGTAGATTAAAGTTGTTCCAGGACTCAATCTGTGTCAAACTGGATATCATTGAACCCATGCTGATAACAGAATCACACTGAGCTCCTTGATCCTTACAGACAAAAAAAATTACCAAGTGTTTACCAAGCAAGTGAAACAAAGGAAGGGAACACCAACATATCAAACACTTCAATTCTAATCTAACATCATAGGATCCACATTACAATAACATGGACATATTAGACATAATCAGGACATATTGGTTATCTTACTGTGGTTGCTGTCAAGCAATTATCACTCAAGGTTTCCTGAAGGCCAGCTGTTACTAAGCAGTTAAAACAATTGCTGACTGCCGAAATGAGAATAAATATTTTTTACTGCAGGAGGTCTCTGTTCATGCTGTTCCTAAAAGAAATGACATTTCCAATTATACATAAGCATCGACACAAATCAACTGAAGTTATTTGAAATCACTGCAGATATAATGCAAAATATTTTCTAAGAATAGTGCAAAGGCAAAGTCTTTTGCATAAACTTTTCAGAGTTAAATAGATTCCAAACTTCTGGCTGATGCATTTCACTTATGTTTTTCATGTGGTGAAATTATGTAAAATTATATATACGGAGCGCACGGTGGCTTAATGGTTAGCACGTTTGCCTCACACCTCCAGGGTCGGGGGTTCATTGCCCTGTGTATGCGGAGTTTGCATGTTCTCCCCGTGCTGCTCCAGTTTCCTCCCCCAGTCTAAAGTCTAGAGTACTCCGCCTTGTGCCCCATGCTTCCTGGGATAGGCTCCAGGTTCCCCGTGACCCTAAAAAGGATAAGCGGTATAGAAGATGGATGGATGGATGGATGGATAGATATATATATATATATATATATGTGTGTATATATATATATATATATATATATATATATATATATATATATATATATATATTGTGTATCCATCCATCCATCTTCTATACACTTATCCTAGTTTATATGTCATCTGGTTTTATATATATATATATATATATATATATATATATATATATATATATATATATATATATATATATATATATATATATATATAAACCAGATGACATATAAACCAGATTATATATGTATATGTATATGTTTGTATTTACATTTCTAAAGAACTGATTGTGTTTTCTCCGGCAGGTTTTGGCTACTGGTTGTTATATAGGACATATTATTAAGAAAAATGTTAATCAGATTGAAAGATGAAAAATGATACAATGCAGGTACAAAAAAGTATTTTGTGGATGTTAATCTGCGAAAGAATTAATGTAAAACAAGCAAAAAAAAAAATCATCTGGAATTCCGTAAAGACTTCAGAGGGTTAAATGAGAGGCTTTGTGTTTAATCAAGAGTTACCCGAGCCATTGAAAGTTTACTCTATATGGTCATCTGGTTTTGAGCAATATATCAAACACAATCAGTCTTATCAGCCAAGGAAGAGTCACTAAAAAGGAATTTGACTTGGCAGTTCTTCACAATAGCAGACACTGTAAAATAAATAAATAAATAAATAAATAAAATTAAATTAAATTAAGAAGGCATATAGAAAAGGTTCAATGAATGTGCAGGTAACTTGAGATTTTACCTTATAATATGGGTCCTAACATCACGATATGTGCAATATGGCCAGAATCTATAGACCAAAAACACTTCTTTGTTTTTCTACTATCTCATCTATAGCAGGATTTAGCATGTGCACTACTGCGGCACGAGGGCCTTCAGCAAGAACATGATAATCCTGTCAAACATTAAATGTATTAGGACAAGTCAGGAAAGTACTTGAGTAGCAAAACCACTCAAGCTGCATCTAATGATAGAGAGAACACTTATGTTGGATTATAGTTTATAATCCTGGTAGCAAACCTAGGGGTGGAAGAAGCTAAGAAACACTTGGAATAATTACTCAGTCTTTCTCAAATGTGTGCAGAGGTGATACCAAGGTTCTAAAAATACAGTGAAGAACTTTGAATGCCCTATTAAATGTTAAAAGGAAAACAGGAAAGGGAAATAAAAGTCAAATGGAAAATACTCTACTTACTGCTTGCTATGATTTAAAACACTACATCACTACATTTCTGTAAAAGCAGATCTTTATAAAGTCAACAGGTGACCTATTGGACAATGTCAAGGAGTGGAATATAAATCTAAATGACAGCAATATTAAGTCCTAACACCTATCACTGCAATCTATCTGTTGCTATGTACACTTGCACTTAGCATTCAGCTTGTGTTATATAGGCTAGATGGAGTTATTATCATGCTAGCTTACATTCAAGAGATTATGAATAAAGCTGTTAGCTAGCATTAGCTAATGTTCTCCCAAACAACAAATGTACTATCAGTAAGTACAATCGGTGCAAGACTGAACGTAGATGTCTTTTTCTTTTGGTAAGCTTTGTTGTACTTTTTCTTTCATGCTTTAAGTAAAGTTAAGAGTTTATTTTTGGGACACGCTGGCTGGTACTCTATCTTGAGTGAAGAAACTTGACATATGGAATTTAGTATAAAACTGGTTTGTTAGTCTGTGACGTTGCCTTTTGGGTTTGGGGTCCAAACAGAGCATAACACTGATCCAGAATAACAAATGTAAGGTGCACTGAGCCAAATCTGAGTGTGACTTGTTTGACAAGGTAGATTGGGACATGTTCATTGGCTTGCAAAATAAACAGACCTCAATCCCATAGAAAACCTGTGGGATCATTTGGATATGAATTCTATACATTAAAATATATGGAATAAAATAATGCTTTCCTGTAGCATTTGAAATCAGACCGTGCTTGTGTGATTGATCTAATCACAGGACACAGTTAATTGTACTACACATTGATCAACACTGAGGGATTATAACAGTCAGACTATAACATTATCCTGTTAGATCTACTCTCCAAATTGATAGATAATAAGCACTCTGAGAGCATATGACTGAACTATGCAAATTGTTAGTATATTGTTACCAAAGAACAGCATTGTATTGCAGTATGTAATGTATTATGTTTGCCTGTGTTATTTAAAACTAGTGTGAAAGAGATCTCTGTGTGTGTGTGTGTGTGTGTGTGTGTGTGTGTGTGTGTGTGTGTGTGTGTGTGTGTGTGTGTGTGTGTGTGTGTCTGTGTGTGTGTGTGTGTGTGTGTGTGTGTGTGTGTGTGTGTGTGTGTGTGTGTTGTGTGTGTGTGTGTGTCCTTCAAGGCCATATATTTTGGCAACTTTCAAAAAAAGTATGGTACATCAGACATAAAGAAAAAGTTGGAGGTGTCAAATGGACTGTAGTAAATGCTCAAAATGAAAGAGGTATGGAGTAAAGTGCCTCTCTGTGTCTGAAAAACTGGACTTTGTTATCTGATGGAGACACAATAGCACTCACAAACCTATTCCCTTTCAATACTCTTTTCTAACGACACGATTAATAAGCCAATTCCTATATTCTGTTTTCTTTCAAGTGGAAACAAAACCAATGCAGATACACAAAGCTGTTTGAAATGTCAGTCAGTAGGAAAGAGGTGGGAGAGTACATAACCCAATCTTTTCATTTGAAACATGTAATTAGATACAAAGTATAGGGAGGCACTTTGGGAATTTTCTCCTCTGATGCTAAATAAATAGGTTTCCTAGTGTTTGTACCAGCTTTCATCAAGTGGGTAACTGTCAGTATGAAGTCATCATGACTGAGTCATACGTAGAATGAGAATGCAAAAAGCCAAACCAAATTAAAACCATAAAAATGCAGGTCAGAGAACATACCTGCTGCAATATTCAAAAATAAGTAAAGAAAGCAAAAACGAATATGAAATAATAGTCATCGAGGAAAAAAGATGTAGGAAAGTTAAAGAACACAAATAGGCAGAGAGTGAAAGAGCGGGGAGAAAAAGTGTGGTCTATTGAGGCAAGCAGCAGGTTCTGCTGCATAAAAGTCGAGGGTAATGAAGGCAAACCCAGAGGGAGACCTGAAGCAATCACCGAACACAATAACACCATAGAGATGCCCATCACCCTGGAGACAATGGAGACCTCTACTCAATGATGTCATCTTTCCAAATTGGGCCACCACCATCAGGCTAAGAGGTTCAAGAGATTCTCTAGAGAGCGAACTGCTCTCTTATCCTTTTGGAGAAGTATTAGGTTAATTCATCCATTCTTGAATTATTGTTTTCTTTTGTGAGTTTATTTAGGATCTTTAAATACTAAAACCACCACAACCAAAATTACAATCTGAATATGGAGCAGCGCAGGCCGCAGATTGAGCTCAGTGAGGCAGTTCTGAGGAGAAGTTCTGTATTTGCCCAACCTATTGAACTACGGCAGATTCCATAGAAAAGCCTCCATTTCACATTCACTTTGAACATTAGAAGACAGGATGACAAATTGATATGGCACCAAGTGGAACTGGAACAACTACAACTTAAGCCTATGTGTGTGTGCATGAGAGAGAGAGAAGGGCAGATTCTGAACTCATCGACCCTCAGGCTAACGTGATCGCACAATACTTCTCCTTCTTAACGCTCACATGCTTTACGTGGTCGAAGCAGATTTCAGCCTTCAAATTTATCCTTCTCACTGACACTTCAACCTAATCCCACAACCTCTTTGTGGGAAAAAAAATTAATGATAGTTAACATAAAGTAAAATGGAAACTGCACTTAATGGTGGAAGTACATTACATCGTATTCTAGCCTCTGTAGTTTTTGAGGTTCTTGTAGCAGCTGAAGTGAACGTTTCCTCTCTTTTTTTTTTTTACAGGGGCACCCCAATGGTCTGGACATTGAAGGTCAATTACATAATATACAGTGTAGCCAAATCCAGTCTTGTAACACCCTTTCCTTCCTAAGAGCTTGAATAGGGAGGTTATGATGTTTACAAAAAAAAGAAGATTAAGATAAGAATTTTCACTTTCTTTTTTTCCAGACAACATTATACACTAATACACTATTAGAGAAAATGAACAAAGATGTTGAAAAGTTACCCGACTGTATCCCTTCCTTACAATACAAATGAAGATAAGAACAAAGCAAAAATGTTGAAGGCAATTTGTGTTCAAACAAATTAGGATGAACTGCTTAAGCAGCTATGACTTGAAAATGGCTCACTAATGGGCTATAAAGAGAACTAAAAAGAGTATTAGCTAATAGCTTTTACCATTTATGCAGTGTACTTCATAGAGAACAGGGAGCTATTTCCGATTCAAGAATAGCGTGCGTCAACTAAAGAGTGATTTCGGCCTCAGCCTTTATTTGTGTGACACGTGACAGAATGGCAGCTTTTTCCACTGTCCTTTTTTCTGTTCTCCATCTGGGTCCAACGCAGGGCCTGAAGCATCCTGCATTCAGAACCTTGAACAGCCCTAGCCTCCCCCCCCCCGCCCCCCCGGGGGGGGGGCTGCCCCCCGCATTAGACATGATCAGCACCCGTTGGCAGCCTTTCCCCTCCGTCACGTTTCACTGTGCCCATGACAGAAGCGCATAATTCTGAAAAGTTTGAGATTTCTCTTTGCTTTGAGGTAACTCGGATCATTGAGTGTGTGTGCCAAGCATGACTTAAGGTCTCCAGAGCACTGTGGCAGGCCATCAGCCTTTAGTATGAAGAGATATTTGCTGGAAGCAGGGATTTCTTATAGGCAGTTTTACTTATGGCTCAGAGGTGGTCAAAGTATAACCACACAAAAGACAAAGGAGATACACAAGTCACCCTCTTTAGAATATCTTACATTTTTGAGGCTTGTATCACTGCCAAAAAGTGAGCCTCAATAAATTGATACGGATATGGACATATAATAAATTTTTTATTTTATGATTTGAAGATAGGTAAGCAGTCTAAGAAACACAAGAAGTGAAATGCTACTCTCTACAAATCATAAACTCCTTAGGCTAGTAAACCTTAGTCTGGTCTAGAATAGCTCCAAGGCGCTTACCCAGTCCTTTTTTTTTGTGGTTGCCTAGAAGCCTAACTGACTAGGCTGAAATGTGGTAGCTATTTTTTTAGCTACCACATTTAACTACAATAAGCATTTTTTTTACTACTGCCTATTGTCTGTCTTTATTTGGTTTTATTCTGTTTTCTGTTTTTCTTTTCTTACCCTGTTCAGCACTTTAGTCAGTTTTGCTGTGCTAAACGTGCTATATAAATAAAATTTACTTACTTACTTGCAAGCTACTGTAATGTAATGACGTATGGCGAGCTAGCTATTTAAGTGCATTTCTACAGACCATGTGAATAGGTATACGATCACGTTTGTGTCCTCAACAAAAAGTGTTTAAAAAGTTAAGTCACTGGTGACCATTTCATCTAAGTTCAAGTCTGGCTAGTCTCATTAATTTCTCTTGATATGTTTAACCACATGTTGTGCTAACAGGAGATTTATATGACAGTTTTATACTGCACTTTATTCTGTGAACACCATACTTGCATGTTCCTATTTCTGAAAACATCATCTGTGATGCTTGCACGCTAATTAATCCAAATAGAGCAATCAGAGCACGCTATAGTAAGAGCAATATGATGCATAACACCAGTCTTAATCACATTACATTTAAACATAACATAACAAATGGGCCAAAACTGAGCGCAGTTGTTCTTGTTACTAATTTGTATGAAGGAAGCTACTGAAGAAAAACTATTTGAGATATTTGTCCTTTCTGTGACCTTGACCCTGTTTGAATCCATTTCAAAATCTAATCAGTCCATCTGCTGTTTACAATGATAATTCAATATAAATCCTACAACCATTCTACCACTCATTATTCATACCATTTTCAACCCGAAAACATTAAAGTGATGGAGGCATTATAAAAAATTGCACAATATAAGGAAGAAACTCTGAAATGACCGAGGACAGCTTACTTCTGTTAATTCTACACTGATCTATATTTGCCTAATCACTGTAGCCTTAATCTAGTCTCTCTGGAAAGAATTCTAAAGAGTTTCTGTCTTTTTCATGCTCTCCTCTTCAGTGGTGCTGACAGGGAATAAATTCTCATCCTTTGGAGAGTAGCCACTAAACATATTTCATAATAAAACATAATCTCTTTATTGACCAGCTTTCTTGGCTGCATTGGAACACTTCTCTTCACATACCCCAATGCACTTTCTCCTTCATACACGTACATGAAGGGATATGCTCATTTCTTTGTAGTCTGTATATTTTTTTTCTTACAGCTGCTGTTTTCATACTCTGCCATTTAGTTTTTATAAACATGCATTGTCCTTACAATCTGTCATGCAATTACACAAGCACTCAAACATGTCATTTCTGAGAAAGAGCAAAACAGGTCTGATAGCTTATTTCCATTTACAGTGACATGTGCACACCTAACTTCTGAAACTTGGCTTACATTAGCAACAGATGTTCTATGCTGGTCACCAGATTTAGCATCCCAGATTGAAGCCATATTACCAGTGGAGACTCATGAAATTGCACCCACGTGGCTAATTATACCACAAAATATACCACATTCTATACCAAATATATTTTGTTTGGGTGTCAAGAAGATTTGATCTAATGAATTTACTTCCTCTGACTCTTCTCGTTCAAACAGTAGATATGTTGTATCTTCTTCATAATGAGGCTGACATTATGACCAATCTCTACAAATTTCTGGCCACTTCCACTGATTTGCAGAGCTGAGTATTATGACAAATAATATTCACCAAAAAAAAAAAAACACCATGCAAAACCTTGGCAGATATCTTAGAGTTAAGCAGCAATGATGGGTTCAAGTGGAATTTGTGTATTCTTGCCTTCAAATGGTAAGGCAAACACACAAATTCAGCATTTTCCACAGAATTATTCAACACTAAAATCCCATGGAATCACATTATGCTTAATGTTGACTACAAACCAAACTTCCATGGACTCCACTATACTATACTATACTATACTATACTATACTATACTATACTATACTATACCATTATACTAAGAAATTCAACATCTAGTCTCAACACATGTACTTGAATCCATCAGAAAATTTTGACTACCTAAATGGGGAGGAGCATAATATTGGGGAGGAGCATAAGACTGGGCCATATAATATGGCATATGTTATGGCTATGGTAACATCTAAAAAAGGAGGCTACAAGTTTACATTGTACACTTCCAACTTAAAAAATAAATAAATAAACCTACAGTTCCTTGTTACAGATATAATACTCTGGTCCATGAAAATGTTCTTTCGTTATATCACAGAGATACCATGCCACCTCTGGTTACACCTGCCACGTAAATGAACAAGGAGCCAACAGTGCACACGTCACAAACATGCTGAAATAACAAACAGTCTGCTTACTTTGCACATTAAGGTTAATACTCCAGTATCCGTTCTTGTGGTTTCTGATGAGAGGTCAGCTGTTGGGGGTGGGGGGTGGGGGAGTTGGGAGAGGGGTGCTGCCTCTCCTTCCTGCCCTCTGTCCACACACACATTGCTCTTACCTGCTTCCTGTGCCTCCAGCAACAGAGGAAACCACTGCCTGTCAAGAGGTCACCTGGCAACCGCTTCCGTTCAAGCACTCACTGCACCCAAACAGAAAGTTGTTATTGTGAAAGACACATAGTATGGTGAGAGACATAAAAATTGCCTTTTCTCAGAAAGTTATGTGCATAAAAAAACACTTCAGCATTTTCATTTTAGCACATTTTTTTAATCATGCACCTGTTGTGCATTGAAAATCTCCTGTACTATAATTACTCAATCAAGGCCATGACTTGAACAATAGGAGTCCCGATCTCCAAGCTCCAGTTAATATTTACCCTGAAAAGGACAAAATATTTGTGCTTTTTTCTGTGCAAATCTTTCAGCTTGACCTGTTGTTTGACCTGCACTGTCTTGGTAATATAAACCATCATTCTGGAAATTTAGTGCTGTAGTTGCGTAGGAGGAGAGGCTGAATAGTTTAGTACTTTACAAGCAATAAGTGTTACACACACACACACACACACACAGAGAAAGAGAGAGAGAGTCAGAGATATATTCATCATCTATGATATTTGCAATGAAAAGAAAACATAATAGGAACACAGATTCCCTTCTACGCCTACACCCACACCACAGAGAGATGTTAGGAGGTCAATGAAAGCATGGTGTAAGTAGGAAGAAGAAAGAAAGAGGGCTTGATCCGGAGATCAAGAACACATGTGCAGTTCATGAGCTTCACATAAAGCACTGGGTCTCTCGAAATATGAACATGTATGTGTTTTAGATGAGGTGCAGTCCAGCTGCAAACCTAGGGGGTGAGGAGCCTAGAGAGGACTTTACAACTAAAGAGTTGTTAAGCAGTAAACCTGTGGGTGTAGGAGAGGAGTACTAGATGTATGCACATAGAAATAATTGAGTTGCTAAACATAAACGTATGCACCATATTTATAAAGTAACGATATTTAATTGAATGCAGTTTGATGCAAATCAACATCTATAATACCTAATGTCATGGAAAGTATATAGTTTGTTGAAATTGCTTGTAACAGAAGACCAGGTTTCAGCTATTCAGTCTCTCCTCTTATGTATCTACAATCACATTTTGCAATTATGTTAAGTGCTGAATTTCCAAAATGGTGGTTTCCTCTTACCAAGAAAGTGCAGGTCAAGCAACAGGTCAAGCTGAAATATTTTCATGTCATTGTGGAAGCTCAGTGAATGTTCCAAAGCCTATGTTAAATAGATAAACGCTCTCTTTTGGGCCTGCATTTGTACAGCTCTCCATAAAGTAATTACAAATTCCACATTTTCAAAATAAGGTGTCAGCTTTTCCGATTTTTCCTTCTTCTTGTCCACATTTTTCCCTATTTCACATGAAGAGATTAGGACTCAAATCCAGCACCCACGAATTAATCTTTCATATGAGAGCATTCAAACAGCTATGTGTGAGAGGGCCATTTCCATGACAACAGGACGAGATTAGGTGGTGATTGTGCGGGACCTTGATTGGGAAAAGCACTTAAAGATTTCTTTTCTCACTGTGAAAATGGGCTGGCCTGGCGAACAAAAGAACACAGAGGAAAAAAAGCAGAGCATGTGAAATTCATTGGCAAATTTCAGGATATGACTGGTGCATGCATTTCAATTTTAGGCCTTTTAGTCTTTTTCTTTTTTATTTTGACTGGTTGATCTAAAAAAAATTAATTATTGTTACTGCATGTGCAATATTTTCCTTTGTGAAAAAAGATTTGGGCAGATTTCCATTCATTTCTTGCTTTTCACCTGAATTCTTTTAAAGCACAGTCAAGTAGCGTGACAGACATTTGTGAATAAGATAATGAATTCACACTCCTGCAGCCTCATTGTTAGTTATGCTTTCAGTTATTGTTTGCAGTCATTCAATGCTCTCAGCATAGAAGGGCATTTTGCAACTGGCCACTTTATTAGGGACACCATACCAATACTGGGTAGGATTTTTTTTTAGGTAGTTTTGCTCTCAGAACAGCATCAATTCTTCATGACATGGATTCCACATGGGGTTGGAAAAAAATTCCATTGAGTTTCTGGTCCACGTTGACATGACGGCATCACATAATTAATGCACGTTTGTCAGCTGCATAGTAATGCTGCGACTCTCCCTTTCTACCACATCCTAAAGGTGCTCGGTTGGATTCAGATCTGGTGACTTTGAAGTACACTGAACTCATTGTTTGTTCATGGGGCCAGCTGGGACAACACA
This sequence comes from Ameiurus melas, assembly GCA_012411365.1. Lineage (NCBI taxonomy): Eukaryota > Metazoa > Chordata > Actinopteri > Siluriformes > Ictaluridae > Ameiurus > Ameiurus melas. Next base: position 17,405,556 of record CM022756.1, read on the forward strand.
ATGCATTATCATGCTGGAAGTAACCATTATAAGATGAGTAAATTGTGGCCAGAAAAGGGTGCATGTGGTCAGCAACAATACTCAACGAATGCTGTGGCAGTCAAATGATGCTTGCTCAGTAATAAGTGGACCATTGTGTGCCAAGAAAACATTTGCCACACCATTACAAAACCAGCAGCCTGAACTGTTGACACAAGGCACATATTCTGTTGTTGTAGCCCATCCACCTCAAGGTTCCATGTATTGTTCTTTTCTGCTCACCACGGAGTGGTTATTTGAGTTATGATTGACTTCCTGTCAGCTGAAACGAGTCTGGCTATCGTCTTCTGACATCTCTCATCAACAAGGGATTTGTACCTGCAGAACTATGGCTCACTGAATGTTTTTTGTATTTTACACTATTCTGTGTAAACTCTAGAGATGGTTGCACATTCTGAAATTCTCAAACCAGCCCAAGAAACATGCCAAGGTCACAGAGATCACATTTTCTGGTGTTTGATGTGAACATTTGAACTGATTTAAGCTGAAGATTTGGCTGTATCTGAATGATTTTATGCATTGTGCTGCTGCCACATGATTGGCAGCTTGGATGATTGCATGAAGTAGGTGTTCTTAATAAAGTAGCTGGTGAGTGTATGTATGTACACAAACAAGCAAATGTGACAGACTTCTCAAATCTACAATTTTCTGCACTGGACACTATTGAAACTCAGGGTCAGCAGTGACTCAATGGTTAAATGCTTTGGGATAGTGAGCAGAAGGTCAGGAATTCAAGCCCCAGCACAGCCAAGCTACCACTGTTAGGCCTCTGGGCAAAGGCCTTTGTATAACGCTCAGTTGTATAAGTGAGATAAATGTAAGTCACTCTGGATATGGGCATCTGCCAAATGCTATAAATGTAAATGTACATGTAAAATCAGAATCTTCTCTTGGTAACTGTGTCCATATTGAGTGGCCAGGTGTCTGGCACTTCCTCTAGAGCTTTTCAGCGTCTTGTACATACAGATTACTTGCAAATGCACAAATCCTGTAGATTTGATCAGGATAATTCTGTTTCCATCTCAGATTTGAGATTTCTTCCTCAACCGTTAATCAGTGCATTTCAAATCCTAGCACTGGAAAATGACACTAATGAGAGCGGGCCTCTACCACTACCACTGTAGAACACCCCAGATCATTAATGTACATAAATCATGAAGATAACAGACACAAACTGACCCCCCCCACCACACACACACACACACACACAAAACATACCAAAATCAAACCATATTTCAGTTTCCTAAGATCATCCATCCTCATTCTAAGATGTTGAATTTAAGGTATACAGACATGTCATTCTGGGAAGAGCTGTGACCTTGACTCAATCTGGAGCTTTCCTATGGTGACGATTTATGATGTAATCCCTCAGCAGGTCATGCAGCTGGACTGAGCAGAGTGTCTAGCAAATAAACCTTCGACTGTAGAGAAGATTAAACAGAGAGAAGTTGTGACAGTGTTAGAGACAGATTTACATCGACAAAAAATGAATGTCTGACCTCATTACACCAAGGTAGTACATAATGAGGTGGTCCAGATTTACTGCATCAGAACAGCTTCATGGTGCCAGCACTATTGAGTTACGATGAAGGTTACAGTCATGTTAGTGTTAGCATTACTGAAGCCAGGACCTTCAGAATACTGGTGACCAGCTGAAATCACAATGACTTTAGAAGAAAATAACATACACAATCAACTCCAGAATTATTGGCACCCATGGTAAATATGAGCAAAGACCGCTGTGAAAAATTGCCTCTATTGTTTACCATTTTGATGTTTTGTTACCACAGATTTTGTGCAGATTTGGGCCAAGTCATGCAATGTGACATCATCACAATGTGCATTCAGCCAAAGCTCTCTTCAATTCACGTGCGCTGAAAATGAGTACAGCTAAAAAGTGATCAGCCACAAACATCACCGCAAAAGACCATGCAAAACAATTTCGTACAATTGCAATTTTGCCAATTCATAGTTTTCTGCAAAAAAGCACAAAAACCTCACAAATTTTGAAAAAAGAACAACAATCACAAAAAAAATCTATGAAATCCAGTATGGACTGATTAAATGTTAGATTTCTCTGTCAGATTAAGCTAATAAACCATTTTTATAATAAGACATTTTTCATGACTTTTTTTAACCAATGATTTTGGAAGTCACTATACCTTACTCTGTATGACTTATGGTACAACACATACAATCCTGTACCAAAAGATAGGCTAATGTAAAGACTTCACTCTATGTGCAAACTTTATTACAGAATAATCAGAGGCAAAGCGTTTGGTACTCATTACAGTATAATGCCTCTATATTAATCTTGTTGAAAAACAACTAGAGAAAGAATGGTCTTCAGGAAACAGGTCAATCAGTGAACAGTTACTGAAATCAAGCCTAAAGCTTTAAGTAATCTTAAAAAACAGCAAGTATTTACCCTATTATTGTGAAACATAATGAGGGCTCATAGCTGCATGGATTTAAAGTTAAGAGGCTTTCGCATAAGGGGAAAGAGCTAAACACTGCTGAGAATGGGAATGTAGGGCTCAAGTGAGAGATTATTTATTTATTTTTTTGTATTTATGATATACACTTAATAGATGGAACATTTATGAGCTAATAAAGAAAGCAACAACAAAAACAACAACAACAAAACATTAAATAAAAAGTTTGTCCCCATCCCCTTTAGAAGAATAGATGCTAAGTAAAATATACAGTGCTGTAAAAAGTATTTGCCTGATTTCTTTTTTGAGTGTATCTCATACTAAATAGTTTTAGATATTCAAATGAAATGCAACATAAAACAAAGGCAACCTGAGTAACTCACTTTTTTGTTTATTGAAGCAAAAAAAAGTTATCCAACATCCATCACCAATGTGAAAAACTATTTGCCCCCTTAAACCTGAAATCTGTTTGTTCCAACTTTAGCAGCAATAACTGCAACCAAACGCTTCCGATAACTGGAGATCATTCTTTCACTTACTTCTAGGACTGGGATTTACTCCTATGCTTTGGATCTTTGTCTTGCTGCATAATCCAGTTGTGCTTGAGTTACAGACTGAAGACATTCTCCTTTAGGACTTTCTGGGAGAGGGCAGAATTCATGTTTCCCTCGATTATTGACTGTAGGCATGATGTTCTTTTTGTGGAATTCATTGTTTGGTTTACGCTAGTTGTAACGGGACCCCTGTCTTCCAAACAGTTCCACTTTCGACTCATCAATCGACAGAGCATTTTCCCAAAAGGTTTGAGGATCATCAAGGCGTGCTTTGGCAAAATTCAGACAAGTATTAATGTTCTTCTGGGTTTGCATTGGTTTTCATCTTGCCACTCCTCCATGGAAGCCATTTTTGCCCAGTGTCTTTCTGATAGTGGACCCATGAACAGTGAACTTTATTGATGCAAGAGTTACAAGGTTTGTGCTATCGTTTTCATCTTTTCATAAAACTGGTTAAAGGACAGAACACACACAGAACATCAGGGACTATTTTACTGTTTGAATGTTGTCATCGATTTCAAGCACAGTTCACCAAGGCTACAATTTATTTATTTATTCTGCATAATAATTGTGACCAGAACAAAAATGATCACTACATTATACACCAGTAACACATAAAGGAATCTGATATCTTGTAAAGCAAAATGTATTAGCTGTAGAATGTACACTTGTACAAAACAAGTCTTGCCTGCTTGTATCCCAAAGATGCATCAAATACTTTTTCCCCCATGAAGTATGCCTCTTGATCATGAAATTGCAATTCTGTCTCTGCCAAATAAAACAACAAGATTTAAGGTTAATTCCCCCTTAAGAGGTGCAAGCACATTTTGGCTCCATTCAACGATGCTGTGACATTGAAAATCCGGATATTTCTGTAAGCGATTGTTCCAGATAGAGGTTACATCGTAAGACGAGCTGAAGAGCCAGCAAGCAGAGACAAGACTTTTGTTTTATCTAAGTGTGGGTTTCTGGATAAAGCCTAGCAGCAAGAGAAAAACCTAAACAGTCATTACGTTACCACACTGGCACTAACCACTGTTTATCTCAATAAACCCAGCATAAAATGGCAGTCTTATCTACAGGACATAAAAATACCAATAGAGTCCACAAATAGAACCTGATATTGATCCTGTTAGAATATATCAGTCCTAAATCTAAACTTTTTCTAAATGCTACGAACCGAAGACACCTAAAACACATTATACCCTGCGACAGCAGAGGAACACAGAGATGAAACATTTGCAAGCATTCCAGTTTTAGACCTTTCCACCTAGTGAAATTTGACAGACACGGTCGCGTCAGATTGGCGTGCTAGTCCGTTCTCCCTTATCTCCGCAGAACAGATGTGGCAGTTTCATGCCAATTCCCGCCTGCACAGGACGAGTAGCGCATCGTCATACGTCAGGTCTGATTTCACAGCACAGCCGTCAGCCAAAGCCTCTTAAAGCTTAGAAATGAATCCGGCTCTGTGGATGTGCTTAAATAACTGCCAGTTTATTTAGGGGAGAAGCTTTTGATTTCGTAATATTTGGGAAAGTTGTGGTAGGTGTGAAAATGTTTCTGCTGAACTTTGGGAATGGCTGGATGCACTTGGCTGGGATGAACCATTCATTGAGGTTGGTAGGAGTTTGCTAGACATCAGTGACAAACATGAGCAAATCAGATATTCTGTTAATGGCGTTCTAATCCAACTGCTCTGAGCTACTATGCAACAGGCAGAAAAGAAGAAACGAGCAATCTTGGGAATAAATTGCTTTTGCTTTCATTGGCTTAGCGGTTCGCATGTTTGCCTCGCACCTCCAGGGTTGGGGGTTTGTATCCTGCCTTTGCCCTTTCTGTGAGGAGCCTGCATGCTCTCCCTGTGCTTTGGGGGCTTCCTCCAGGTACTCTCGTTTCCTCCCCCAGTCCAAAGACATGCATTGTAGACTGATTAGCATTTCCAAATTGTCCATAGTGTGTAAATGTGTGTGTGTGATTGTGCCCTGCAACAGGTTGGGACCTCGTCTCTGCCTTGTGCCCTGAGTTCCCTGGGATAAGCTCCAGGTGCCCTTGACCCTGTGTATGATAAGCAATACAGAGCATTGAGGGAGGGGGACACCTACAATTTTCTTAAGAAAATTAAGAATTTTTAAAAATGTTGCTAAAAACACACGGAAGCAGGCCTATGATACCTCTGGTCAAAAACATTTTCAGCATCCAGGTTGCTGCAATGTATGCTATTAAAGCAGACAGATGAAATTCAGTTTTTAAACACTACTGTTCCTGATAAATTCGTATCATGCAACACCAGTGTACCATGTCAGTGTCATGGCTGTGCTGAGAACAATCCACTACCCTGTATATCTAAAAAAGTCACCTTTGCAATGGTAGCTTTAATATGGTTATTAGTAGCATTAGGTTATGTGGAGTGCCATAGAAGTCACTGGGATTGAGCTGTTACTATAGAAAGGATTAGACACGCATTAGACCGAGTGCATTAATATAAACCTGTGTTTGCACTACAATCAGAGATGCTGTACACTTGAGCATTAGTGAACTCGTATTTTTCTTTGCACCCTCACTTTCAATTTTGGGGGAATGTCAATAATAAGTATGAATATGACAGCTATAGCAGACAGTAAGCTTTAAGTGGTAATGGTGGCATAGTGGATAGCTCGTTTGCCGCACACCTCCATGATTGGAGTCGGTTCGATCGAGAATTGGTTCGATTCTCGCCCAGGCCCTGTGTGTGTGTGTGTGTGTGTGTGTGTGTGTGTGTGTGTGTGTGTGTGTGTGTGTGTGAGTTTGCATGTTCTCCCGTGCTGCGGGGGTTTCCGGCTTCCTGCCCGTGTTGCCAAAGACATGCATTGTAGGCTGAATGGCATTTCCAAAGTGTCTGTAGTGTATAAATGGGTGTGTGATTGTGCCCAGCGATGGATTGGCACCCTGTGTCCCAGGTTCCCTCCGAAGCTGTATGATAACGGGTACAGATGGATTGATGGATGGATCTCTGGAATCAAAGTAGGTCAAGCTGGTGAGATCATTGAGCGGCCATTCTTCAGTTACAAATATATCTGATGTTAGTGATCTCTTAAGACGTATTGTTGAAATCCATGACGTAAGTCACTAAAATACAGACCTTTTAAAAAGTAAACTGGCCGAACTTGCACCACAATTATAGATAAGACATGAAGAAAGAAACATAATTATGGCGAGACGTCAGAAATGTGATCAAAAGAAAATCTGGGAAAACCCTGCCTAATCAGATCATTGTTTTAGTACCGTATTAAAGCATGGACATTGATTGGATTCGTCAGATGATCTGGAGACGGCTTTTGTGATTCTTCAATAAAATTCAGATTTTCGACATCACTTAAACCCCTGGACTCTGAGGGACCTTTACTTCTGACTCAGGTGATTTTCCTCAACACTGCCACACAACTGACTGACCGGAGACCTGCATACACATGAGCAGGTGTACAGGTGTTCCTAATAAAGTGACCGGCGAGTATAAACACGGTAAATGTAAATTTGCACACATGGACATCAAGAATTATAGGTGAAAAACAAAATCTGCTAAAAACATTAAAAAAATAAAATAAAACAAAAAACCCGACCGATATAGATATCGAAAGTATTGAGTATCCGCGTTGCCATCTCTGTCGTGGATCTTTCTGAAAGAAAACTTCTGGCAAATATCGAAATAACACCCGACAAACTAGCAAAGTAAAGAGTTATATGAAATAGTGATGCGCTGAGAAAAAAAATCTGTTACCAAACGATTGCGTATTCATTACGAAAACAACAACCATCATTAATACAGCCCTTTTTAGTAAGCTACTATATATTAGCATTTAGTCCCTCAAACAAGGTAGGTTGGTAGCACTAGCTAACGAAGATAGCTAGTTAACTACAATAATTAAAACGACACATTTAAAAAATATATATTATTTAAAATATTATTTGTATTATTTTGCTTCCTGTGTATTTGACTTACTAACCGTTCAAATACCTCAGCGTTCTTGTCACTTTAATATCGCCTAAATACACCTACCGTATTGTACACCACTGTACCATAGATACAGTAGGTGCACTTTGTAGATATGTAATTACAGCCTATAGCTCCCAGGACATAAGATAGATGTAAACAAATGATATTTTAATCGATACTTCTCGGTAGTTATGATATACCTCGATCAGCCATAACATTAAAACCACCTGCCTAATATTGTGCTGCTAAAACAGCTCGAGGTATGGACTCCACAAGACCTCTGAAGGTGTGCTGTGGTATCTGGGACCAGGAAGTTGGCAGCAGATCGTTTGGATCGGACTTGTTTGTCCGGCACATCCCATAGATGCTCTATCAGATTGAGATCTCGGTAATTTGGAGGCCAAGTCAGTACCTTGAAGTCTTTGTTGTGTTCCTCAAAGCATTCCTGAACAAGTTTTGCAGTGTGTCAGGGTGCATTATTCTGCTGAAAGAGGCCACTCTGCTGTTAGGGAATACAGTTGATATGAAGGGGTGTACTTGGTCTGCAACAATGTTTATGTAGGTGGTATGTGTCAAGGTAACATCCATATGAATGCTGGCTTAAGTTCTTCCCATAGTGCATCCTGGTGCCATCGCTTCCCCATGTAAGCGAAGCACACGCACCTGGCCATAAACGGGATGTAAAAGAAAATGTGATTAGTCATACCTCCCATTGCTCCACGGTCCAGTTCCTATGCTCACCTGCCCATTGTAGGTGCTTTCGTCAGTGGATACGGGTCAGCATGGGCACTCTGACTGATCTGCAGCTACACAATCCCTTATGCAGCAAGCTGTGATGCACTGTGTGTCCTGACTCCTTTCTATCATAGCCAGCATTAAATATTTCTGCAATTTGCTCTACAATAACTCTTCTGTGAGATCGGACCAGATGGGCTAGACGTCACTCCCCACACGCATCAATGCGCCTTAGGCGCCCATAACCTGTCGCAGGTTCACCGGTTGTCCTCCTTGGGACCACTTTTGTTAGGTACTAAATAAATGAGATAAAGGCAAGTCGTTCTGGATAAGAGCATCTGCCAAATTCCATAAACGTAAATGTAAGTAATTAATGTTATTCACTTCACCTGTTAGTGGTTTTAACGTAGTGGCTGATTCATGTATATTGTAATCATATATTCATAATAGTGATATCTGATTAATGGTTGCTAAGCCTGTAAAAGTAGGTGTATGCACACACATCTGCCAACGAGATGGTTCTGTACTGTAGAAATGCACTCTTTTCACCTGTAATGCATTGAAGTGTTTAACTTTAACACAAGAAAACCTTTGTAAAGTTCTCATATTTTAACAACAGTTCCGACATAAAAAAAAAATATGGACCACCAAAAATCCAGTTATGTCATGGGTGGTTTTCAATTGTTCATCAGTAATGTAGCCTGTCTATTTAGGGCTAATGAGTCCATTTGCACATGGTCTGGGTGTTTCTTTTTACTGTTTACCAACTGGCTATGGTAAATTAAAGGTCTTTCCTTTTCGTGAAGACCTCACATGTTTGGCTAAACATGATGTGTTGGTGGCACATTATACATTCAATAACATTTATAAATATTCGTATTTGATTAGATGTCTGCCAACATACTTGAACATAACCTGAAGACATGTACAAGGGGACGACGTCATAACCAGAATAAGAATGTTCAGAAAAAAAGAAGGATAAAGTTTTGAGAATAGCTAAAATAGCTTTGTTGCAGTCTGATGTTGTTTTTCTTTTACTCCCAAACGATCCTTTGTTCTCTGATCATTTTTGCTTTAGCTTAGGGTTTGGTTCAGGTCTCTTCCCAAACCCAAAACTACCTGATAGACTCCGCAGTGTACTTGCCACAGAGCACTGCACATTTATACAAAATGTAGTTACTGTATATTGTCATGGATCTTCACAGAAGTGCAAATCAGCCCTCGGAAAGCTCCCTCTCCTGTGCTTCAGGTGTTCTATTATACATGTCCTCAAGTATGACTTTGGCATTAACTCTGAATGATTGGGCTGTATTTATTTGAATTTCGGGTTCAAAACAGCTAGCTTCAGCTCACATATACCAAAAATCACTGTTAACATTCCTGCCTATTGTTTGACCCCATTTTACTCTCTTGTAAATTGCACGTCCTGGCTACAAAATCTGAAATTATTCACAGTTCACAGCTACACTAAAATACTAAAATACTCACAGAAGTTTAAAAAAAAAACATCTCACTGATGCTAAAAAGTATTGATAAATGGTTGGAAATGGATTTCAAAAGCATGAAGCGTTCATTCTGACACGTAATACCAACAACTGAAGTGGCACCAGAAAGTTCTTGTCAATTATACAGTCTCTCATAGTTTTCTAAAGACCTTTGAAATAATAAGTCGAAAACACTTTTGCTGTAGAGGATTTTTATGCCTATTAAAATGTCCCCATCATTTCCTCTTGTTTTGATCAGGCTGCTTGCTCATCTAATGCCTGCACTGCCCTTCAGTCTAAAGCAATGGACTATTTAAGATGAGACAATCTGTCTTTTGTTGTGCATGTTGTGTTGAAATGGGGTGAAAGCCCGAGGCACAGCCTGATCCAGAACATCAGCTTGGTGAAAGGGCTCTCTTATGAAGTAGAACATAACTGATGAGCCCATAGATTTCAGAGAATTGTAGCCGTATTTAACCATCCTCTGCCAGTATCCTGCTTTTGTAAGCAACAATAACAGCCTTGTTTTAAATAGCCATGGAAAAATCTTAGGAAAAAATGCTTTTGGTCCAGTCTGCTACTGGTAATTGTTCATTAGCTTGATTACTACCAATCATATTGTGCAAAAAATTTATAGTTTGCTGCCTCTTTTGTATTGACATCACTGATTATTTTCTAATATCAATATCTCTGCTTTCCTGCAGATTCAGAAGCATGAGTGGCAGAAACCGGTCAGGTGCTTCAGCCAGCCAGGTGTGCCGTGTGTCGTCCTTCTCCAATCAGCCACCCCGTGTACTGATAATTGACACGTCGCCACCCTGGTGGTCAGAGACACGGTCCGTCGTGTGTGAGGCCCTTGAGAACTTCCTGTCTCTGGCAAGCAGTCTGGAGGGACCCAGTCGAGTACCTCTGCTCAGCCTCTATGCAGTAAACATGCAGCAGGAGTGTCTGCTGCCATTTGTGGTGAGAGAAAGACTGAGGATTCTTTGTTTGTTTGTTTTTTTGTTTTAGGCTGATGATATGAGCTGGTGAGCAGAAGATGGACTGTTGGTAATGGCACTGACATTTATAATTTCATCTTTTTTACATATGTGTGAAACCTGGAATGTGTCAAACGATACAGACAACAACGTTTACCCATTTTATCTAAACCCAGGGGTGGGTAATATGATGATTTATCCCACAAATTTAACACTCAAAGAAGTAGATTACTAGAAGGTTTTGATTCATTTTCTATAACAGCATAGCTCAGTAGTGTGGTTGTAATTCAAATACCTTTGAATACGTTATTGTTTCTATAGTAACAAGTCTTTCAAAGAGACTTCTACCCAGTTTATTTAAGCCTACTGAAAGCTGATTGCTATTTAACAAAGAAAACCGTATCATAGTTGATATGATAAAGCTTTTCGTAAGGGGAACTTAATATTTGTGGACAGAGTCTCCAGGGCCAGGATGTTGTATCAGACAGTCATGGGAGACTCTTCAAGACTTCAAGACTTTGCTCTTTCTGGTGTCTCTGTAACATGACACGCTCTATTTAATTTTTCTTTTCATGTCCAAGAGCGAGATAAAGAAAAGAGAAGCTGATGAGGGAATAAGTCTGTTTATATCTGCCAGGACAACTTATTTCACAGACATTTCACATTAAATGTACCTGTTAATGGATCATAAACATGGCCTTTTTTACTTAATAACACATGTAATTATTTTGACTTTGAGAAATGTTGTTATTGGAAAACAGTCAATTTTTGGGTGGTAACTCGGTTCTGCAGGTGGCTTCACACCACCGCAGCATTGATTATTTTCACATAACAGCAGGCACCTGTCATGTTTTATTCCTCTTATAATAAATGCATCACTAAAAGCTTTATTCTTAGAGCATTGCAGCTATCATCAGTATTTTGATAGTACTGACCAATTTTACTTTTACTCACGTTTTCAGGTATCTTAAAACAGATTCGGATATTATAATAGGTTTTGTTCAATCTTACTACAGCTTCATGCTAATTAAAGAATCTTTTTGTATCCATCATTTTTCATAGCTTTCATTTCACATGGGGTTTTGCTGACATTAGCAAACCTGAATATCATCACACAATTCATGTATAATGAATTATCATGAATATCATGAAATATGCTACAGTATTTTGGCCTATCTCGTCATACCCCCGCCCCCTCCCCATTTTGGTTTCTCTGTTCTGTCACTCGGCAGCAGGTGAAGGGGAATCTTGTGCGTTTACACTCATGTGTGGAGGAGCTGCGCTCTCTGCCTACGGAGGGCTGTACACGGCCACAGGTCGAGCTTCTTAAACATGCAGTACTGGACAGCCTGCAGCAGTATAAACACTACACCCGCCATGCCAATCTGGGGAACAACCTCCACAGTGGCTCTGTAGAGGTAAGGATCCAACACGTTTCTTATATGTTGATGGATGTGTAAGAATTTTTTTTTTCTGAATCTGCATGTTCCGTTTTCTCCATCTTTGCTGGAAACCAATTAATATTTCAGTTGGAGACCAGGGCCTTAGCCTCGTGTATAAAGTGCTTTCAGTGTACTCGTCAATGGAAACCATCCACTGAGCTACATGAAGATAATCCCACTCACTTTTTCAGTGAACCAGCATTCATATTGAAATCCCCTGCTGATGGAATGTGGAACCGATTTAACCCCTGTTATCAATCGTTAATGAAGCCATCATCATTCTGACACAAACCACATGGCCTGCTGTTTCCTCTCTGCACTCCACAGACCACACTTAAATGCTCTCCATACAGGAAGCAAAGCAGAGGACAAGTGCTTTTAATCAGATTGTTCTGATATTTATTTCACTCTTAATAGGATTAATGTTACATTTGTGCTTTTTGTTTCAATTACTTTTGATTACATCTGTAAGAGATTAAGAATGACTGCATTTCAAACAGAAATACTTCTGTGTTAGAGGAGGCTTTAGTAACCTACTACAGGGATGAACATGAGGCAGAGTTGAGGACCTTCGTGTACACTCATCAGACTAGGACCAATGTACTTTTTACCCTAAATGAACAGATTATACACAAACTGTATGAAAGTATATGCAAAAGGTGTCATTTCTCATTATTTATATGACAACAATGACTAGTTTTTCTTTTGCTATTTTATACGTCTATTTAAAAAAAAATCTGAACCCAAATAAAACAAATCATGATGAACATTTTGGACCAAGGGTTCTCAAATCTGCAACCAAAACCCATTCAGGAAATCATAGTACAGATTAGTCATTTGAATAAGCATATTATTCAAATATTAGGCAGATTAAGGTCCAAATAAAACTTGCAGTAGCTTATAGTAACTGAACACTAATAATAACTACAACAATTTTTGTTAGCAGTTAATAGTGGCCACTATCAACAACCACTTTGAAGTAATTTAACTAAATAATTATAAAATTGCCCAGACGACACTTTTATCATTTTAGATTTAGATTTAGATTAACTATTGTTAAGCATTTTGTTAATTTTTAACAAAATTAATTTTGTTAAAAATAATAATAAATAATAATAAATAATCTTCTTCATATAATTATTATCAAACAGTATTGACGCCCTATCTGTCCAGCTTTCAAAAGTATTGGCGCCCTATACGGGCAGCTCTCAAAAGTATTGGCGCCCGATCCGAATTTTGCCACAGCAAGCACCACTCATATTTTCATCAGTAAATGTACCGGTCAAGTTATTATTATTATTATTCAACAGATCTTGATATTTCGAGACCAAAATCAGAACAGATTTTCAAAGAATGGTTTATTATTCATTGATTAAGTTGTAATCAGAATTGTGTGTTTGAAGGTGACGGTTCTGAGCAGTACTGAGCCGGGCCGGGCTGTACTTGGGAAGCTGGAACAGGGCCTGAAGGACTCTGACCTGGTCAGTCTGCGACGGCTGGTTGTCGTCCACATCGCTGTAGAACAGAACCTTCCAGACAGAGAGCAAGCCTGGAGCCCAGAGTCCTGCTGTACAGAGATTATGGAGAAGCCAGACGGTCAGCACACTCACTTCGGCACATTCAGTTCGGCACATTCAGTTTAGAAGCAGTTGACATTTTTAAATTAAGCACGTCAACAAAGCTTATTAATATTAAGTAATTATTATCTAGTAAAAATTGACTTCTGGTACACTGTGCACATTGTGTGCTGATTGTATACTATTCAAGGAGCAGTTAACCTAATTATTGTATTTAATTTTTGAAGATCCCTATTAATAATTTTTTTGGTTGCTTTTGTGTCACAAGCCAAAACAGATTTAGATGAACTTCTAATCAGAGTAAACATCTAAACTGAGGTCTAGTCCTTCTCTACACGTTTGTGGTTAGCATTCTAAGGCTTGCTATAGCACAGACTAAAAAACAGGAAGTTTCCTTGGAAATATGCATGAATAAACGACAACACAACATGCATACATTTCATACTTTCTACCTGACAGACTTATTCAGGGTGCTTTACAAGAAGTGTAAACAGCGGAAGACAGAACAATACATTATACTTATATAATGAATATGTAAGGACTGGAAACCTGAAAGACCAAAGCTGGCTTTTGCAAGTGTAAGTAAAAAGCCAAATAAAAGCATTCCAAATACATACAGTATGATGACACTCATCTACAGTGGCAAGAAAAAGTATGTGAACCATTTGGAATTTCATGGTTTTCTGAATAAATTTGTTACAAGATCTGATCTTCATCTAAGTCAGGCATATTGACAAATATAATGTGTCTAAAATAATAACACAAAATAAATTCTGATCTTTCATGTCTTTATTGAAAACACTCATTCAACATTCAAAATGGCAGTGGAAAAAGTAATTGAAACCTTAGAATTAATACCTGGTTGACCCTCCCCTTGACAGCAATAACCTCAACCAGGTGCTTCCTGTAGCTGAAGGTCAGACCTGCACATCATTCAGGAGGAATTTTAGCCCATTCTTCCTGGCAGAACTGCTTTAGCTCGGTCATATTCTTTGGACGTCTCATGTGTGTGGCTTTCTTCAAGTCATTCCGTAGCATCATTATTGGGTTGAGGTCTGGGCTCTGACTTGGCCACTCCAAAAGCCGTTTTTTTTTCCTTCTTTTTCTGAAGCCATTCTGTTGTGGACTTGCTCCGGTGTTTTGGGTCGTTGTCCTGTTGCATCACCCAACTTCTACACAGTTTCAGCTGATGTACAGACATTCTCACATTATCCTGAAGAATTGTCTGATATACTTGGGAATTCATCTTTCTCTTAATGATTGCAAGCTGGCCAGGCCCACCATACTTTATGGTTGGGATGAAGTTTTCATGATGATATGCCATGCCCTTTCTACACCAGATGTAGTGCTGTGTGCTTTTTCCAAATAGTTCAATCTTAGTTTCATCAGTCCACAAAACATTTTGACAATACCACTGTGGAGTGTCAATGTGCTCTTTTGCAAACTTCTGGCATGCAGCAATGTTCTTTTTAGTAAGCAGTGGCTTCCTTTGTGGTGTCCTGCCGTAGATGCCCTGCTTGTTCAATGTTTTGCGTATTGTAGACTCATGAACAGAGATGTTAGACAGTTCCAATGATGCCTTCAAATCTTTGGCTGTCATTCGGGGGTTTTTCTTTACCTCACTGATGAGTCTTCATTGTGCTCTTGGTGTCATTTTGACTGGGCACCCACTTCATGATAGAGGTGCAACAGTCCCAAAGTGTCTCCATTTGTAGAATGTTTGCCTAACTGTAGACTGGTGAATTTCTAAAGTCTTTGAAGTCACTTTGTGACCCTTGCCAGCTTTATGTAAATCAACAATTCTTGATCGTAGATCCTCTGAAAGCTGTTTTTGGTGAGGCATGGCTCACATAAGCATGTGATTCTTGTGCAGCGCAAACTCCAAACGTTTGAAGGGTTTTTATCAATCAAAGTAGCTGTAGTCCACACCTCCAAACTCATTTTCTTAACAAGCTTTTTGAGGTTCTTAAACCCATGGGTTAACATATTTTTCCACACCCACCCTGTGGTTTTTTTTTTTTATCAAAAAAAAAAAATAAATTATTATTTTTTTTTTTTTTTTTTTTTTATATTAATATAATTTTTTAAACCCCTTTTATAAAAAAATTTTATTATAATTTTTTTTAAAAATTCAGAAAATCATGAAATTCCAAAAGGCTCACATACGTTTTCTTGCTACTGTATCTAAGTGAACATATTCAGATACCTGGTCTCATCTGATTAATATGTTGATAAGTACTTGTAGTGTGTGGCACACAAGGAACCCGGCTGCATTTCATCTTTCCCAAACTCAGGAGTGCTGGAATGTTATTGAAGTCAGAAATTTGGTGTGTTTGGTTGGTTACTTAGTACATGCCTTATCCCAGATGTGGGTGTGTATGTGTTAGCAAGCTCTGCCTTTCCCCCTGTAAAGGCGGAGACACAGTGTGTGTATCTCTCTCACGGCCTCAAAGATGTCTGCCCCTGAAAAAGTCAGCCAGACTGGAAATTGCATAACCGCTGTAAGAAGACAAATTAGTTATGTCATAAATAAGATTTTTTAACAAGAAGAGTGAAAACATTGCAGTGTAAATGACCAAGCAGCAATCCATTTCTTGTGTGACAAATAGGCAGATACTGAGGTCATCTGAGTTTAAAAACACAGTACAGCACATAGAAAACACAGATTTCCGAAAAGAACAGTTACATAAGCATAATTACTTTAAAGATGGGTGCGCCATGGTTCTTCAGTCTCAACAACATGATTATTCTGACTGCATCGCTCCCGGGTCAGCTTAGCTGCTTAACATAGCACTGGTTCAAGAAAAAAAAGGAGTCAGATGCTGCACTAATTGTAAGACATTGATATGGATTATAGGTGAATATGTTCTCAAGTGTGCTGTAGTTCTGACTTCAATTCTGCTAGACACACACTCAGCCATACACTCAGTCACAGATCTATGCTGACCTCCAGAGCCCAGACCCATTAACAGTGTAGGCCTAGTGGAAAGTGAGCCAGAACCCCTCCTTCACATACATCCTGTTTTTCAGATTTCACCAGACAGACTTGAGCATGACAGCCTCATGACCAGGGTTGTGGACGGTGTTTTGTAACAAAAAAAGGAAAGAAGAATGAAAGTGTGTGCATATGTACACTATAAATAATACAAAAAGATTTGTGTAGATGGCTATTTGATACAGTATTCATGTATCATGTAGCACAGATTAACCAGAAAGTGTGGATTATCCTGTACTAAAGTTTGTATTTAAATTATTTATAGTCATTTATATAACCAGTGTCTAAATCTTAAGGCTCATCAAATGTTAATTGTTTTTAAACTCTTTTGAGCTATGGACACAATATACTCTTTTATCCCAGTACAACATCTGCTGGTGAGCTTTTGATGCACCGTCATGCATGTCCATCTGGGCTTTAAGCCCTGTCCATGAATCATAATTCTGAAGTCAGTCTGCAATGTAATACTCTTAAGCAATGCAAAGAGAGTTCGATGCATATTCAGTGACTGCATTTACCCATAATTCATATGCTTTGTTTATGCATAAAGAGAGCACGCTAATACTAGGTCTGAGACTGTATCAGAACCTTGGTTGGGGTATAGTACCTAAAACAAAAAAAGAAAAACTGAAATTAATTTTTAAACATTATAACCGAATAAAAATATTTGTATATTTATATAACTGCATCCAATGCAAATATCCATACATCCATTTTCTGTAATGCTTATCCTACACAGGATTGCAGGGAGCATGGAGCCTATCCCTGGGAGTTTGGGGCACAAGGTGGGGGAGCCAACCTAATGTAGGGCACAATCACACATGCACACACTCACACGCGCACACACACACACACACACACTACAGACAATTTAGAGATACCAATCAGCCTAAAACGCATGTCTTTGGATATACTGTTGAACATTTGGCTCAATATTTATTCTCTACTAAAGCACAATTCATATTTTCCCACTGTGATAAGAGGTTATTTTTAAAGCCCTTAAAATGTGCGCAAGTGTATACATGCTCATAAACCATAACAAATAAACTTGACTAAATTATATAGAAATAGAACCTGCATTTAAAACCCACAGCACAAAGTCTTCTCTCTTGCTGCTTTTTGTGTGTGTGTGTGTATATATATATATATATATATATATATATATATATATATATACAGTATATGTATATATGTATGTATATATATATATATATATATATATATGTATGTATATATATATATATATATATATATATATATATATATGTATGTATGTATGTATATATATATATATATATATATATATATATATATATATATATATATATATATATACTACACACACACACACACACACACACAAATATATATATATATATATATATATATATTTTTTTTTTTTTCAAAAATCAATCCTAATATGAGTGGTGGCTCAGTGAGTGGTGTCTCTGAACTCAAGATTTCATTACATTAGAATCCCAGGACCGCCAGAGAGCCGCGAGACCCATGGATTGTGTCCTGGTTTAATTTTAAGCCACTTTTAAACCCCATAGCCTAGTTGTAATTCTCTGTTACCCATTGCTGGTCAAGGCACAGTCTTGTGAACAACTGGATATTTACTTGGTGACTTGAATCAGGTGGAGTACCACAGAAAAACAGACAATTATGCAATGGCCTTGTGTTCAGGAATATGATCTGATCATGGTTGTACTCGAATGCCTGTTTTTTTTTAATGGGCTTTGTTTACTCATTGTGGTGATGGTTGCACTGTCAGACTTTAGTCATTTTCCTCTGTGGCATTGAGAATTTCAAAAGCTGCGGATAACTCTTTCCTGAATGCTGTACTGTAGTTCCAGCTTTCTTATACCAGAAACTAGACGCTCTTGTGGGTCAGTAGTACACAGAGTTTTCTGCATTACAAGCCAAAACAAGGCCACCCAGTCAGTCTGTCTGACTTTCAACTTCTCTATCTATTTCTCTTCCATGTCTCTGTCAGACGCAGTAACTCTGGTCTTAACTAGTTTTGAGATGGCAGATTTACTGCTATGGGTACAAGACAGACCTGCCCATAGGTCGTGCTCTATTTCTTTTTCTCTTTCACCCTCTTTGACATCGCCATGGTGATGGGATGGTGTGGTCAAAGCAACATGTTTTTGTGCAGATCAGTGAAAACGTTAATGACACTCAGGCTGCCACTGGATACGATAAAGTGTGCACGGGTAATCTAAATATATTGCTAGATGTCAGAAAACTGGCATGTATGTGAATAGGTCTCTGTTGGTGCTTTGGTTTAGGCAGACTGACAATGTGTGCTGAAAGTGTGTGTGTGTGTGTGTGTGTATCCCTATCTCTTAACACTTACTGCTCATGAAAATGAAGTCCCTGCATTCCACACCTCTTCCATTTCATCCTGAACGTGTACATTTCACTGTGTAGAAAACAACTAAAGAGTGTTAAGTAATGAGTAGACTATATTTGTAATGCATTATATGCTGTAACTTGTTATGCAATGTAAATCCACAGATGCTGTAATCAACTAAACGATCTTATACACGTCTATTTGTCTCTTACAGACTGACTACAAGACTAACTACAGATTAAAAAATCTTAATCTGTCTGAATATTTTAAAGGCCTTATTGATAATGTCTAAAATTGAATCTCACAATATATTTAAGCCTTTTGGACTATTCTTAATTATGACATTTTTAAAATGTTATTATTTTTAATGCAGTTGAGTCTCATTTATCATTTAACACCATGTCTCACACACTGAATAATAACTAAATGATACAGGGAGACCTGCGTTTCAACCCAGACTGACTCAGTGTATCCAGACTAGCTGCAGAACAGAACATGCTCTCACTGTGTTGGTTTTAAAATGTCCTTTAAATGGGAATTTAAAGGGTTTTGTTTGATTGGTTGTTTGTTTTTAAAGGAAATAAAGTTAACTTGAGTATACCTGCAGACACCCTGTGCCTAAATTTACTATGATTCGTCTGTCTACCCAGACACTATTATCTCATAATGGCCACAGAAATACAGGGAAAAACTGTGATGGATAGCATGTCTTTTCCACTCATCTTCTCTCAAGGTGTCATGTTTCAATATCGCCTGGCCATTTCTGTTTTATGGCATATTAGTAAGTTTGTACCACATATCTAGGCTAGATGGAGTGTGCGTTTGAGATTTCAGCATTCTCAGGTCATTTCAGGGGAATGTGGCGTCCATCTTGGATGTATTTCAAAGTCAGATTCACCAGCTTGTGAAGCAAGTGGGACTTGACCAATGATGACCTCCTTAAGTGGGGTTATCAGCTCATGTTTACACTGCTGTCTCGACTGACAAGCATGGATATTAAAAACAGGCCAGGTCAATAATAACTGCTCTAAAAGTAATAGTGGGTGTAATAAAAACAAATAAAAAATGTTGTTGATCCTGGAGGCAGCTTAGGAACGTTATGAATTCCTATATATTTATTTAGAGTAGGATGACAGATTAACCAGCATGACTCATCAGAATAAGTCGCTCTCTAAACATTTAAACACCTTTTGACAGCTGCCATTGTAGGCTGATGAAGAAACAGTGCTTTCAACCCAGATCCTGTTCTAAACTGCTAGATATTAAACCATGGAACTGGATCAGTTTAGCCTGTTGTGTGCATTGTTAGTGGACTTGTTGCTGATGATTTGCAACAACAAAAAAAGTTCAGATCTCAAAGAAAATCACAGAAGAGTAAACTAAAAATGAAAATCAAGCATTAAATGTGATGAAACCTGTAGGAAAACCAATGAAGTGAAATGGTGGCACAGCGGCTCACAGCTCCAGGGGCCCGAGTTTTGGATGTTCTCTGTGTCCCCTACCGAAAACATGCTGGTAGGTGGATTAGCTACTCTAAGATATCCTTAGGTGTGAATAACATCAGAGGAGCCAAATTATTCGGTTTGCATAGACCCCTCCCTGTATTTTGCACTTAGGAATATTTAACATTAGTTAACATTACATGAGGTTATAGAATGAATTAAAAACAACAGCTGATGTTTTAAATAAACACAGTGTATCTGAAACGCTCTGTTCTGTGTATTAGATTATCTTTTGGCTGTAGACAAAGATTCCCCATTTAAGGGAAAAGGAGAACACATAAAAAAAGACATATTTTGTTGCCTTATCTCACATTTGCTCTCAAATCTTTCTGATGTGCCTTGCTAACTTGGAGTTTTACCATTTAAAGAAAAAAAAAAAGACAAATATAATTGTGTGTTGTTGGGTGTGTATGTGTGTGTGTCTCTGTGCAGGGTGTAACAGTCACGGTGGTCTGTCAAGGATTTGGCCTTGAGTGTTTCTGTTTGGAGGGAGTTAAGAGGATCTGTCTCTTTGTCTGTCTCCTGTCTCACATTCTTTCATTTTAAAAATTACTGTGTGTATACTCATCTACGTTACATTTTTACTTCAGTGTCATTAATAATGTTATGATTTAAAAACAAACAAAATGTGTTTTAATGCTTAGGCCATAATTGCATGCCTGACTGTTTGTAAGATTTCTTTAAAGAAGATTTCTGTTTGTTAAAGACACCTTTGTAGATACAAAGCGCCTCTGATCATTCTCTCTCTCTCACTTTACATTCTGTTGCTTATGTGCATTAGTAACAGGATTGATCACCCTGGCTTATGTAACTCCTTCCCATTAGAATGTTGTTAGCTAAATTCGTCCCATCGCCAGACTTCAAACATTTGTTATTTATTAAAAGGACAAGCCTGATAGATGATTAAATTAGGGAATTATTCATTCTGATTCCACCACTATGACCTCTGTGATGGTTATCACAAAAGTGATTTGCTGTTATAAATGATGGTGGCGAACTCACACAGACCACCAGGGATGACATTTAGACGTTTAACATCTGTAACACTTGTGTGTCCTTGTTTACAACTCTATCTTATCTTCCCCTTTGTCCCTTTGTTGTTTATCATGTTTCATGTATGATACCTGACATCTGAAGTCTGATACTCATTAGTGTTACCGTTTACAAACACCAGGACTGGATCTGTACAGTACAGTTTGATACAGTATTTATTTTGGTAATCCATTTTGACCTGAAAGCCACCTGCACAGTCCAGCTGTTCAGGAAACAGTCACCGTGGAAAAGGTCACGTAAAAATCATAGCATAGTATTAATGATGTTAGAGCACTGGCAGGTGTGTGTACAAGAAGTAGTCAGTCTTCATTTGCTAGTGATGCAGATTTTATATTGGTGTATTAGACTTTTTTCCCTTGTCCCTTTGTGAGAAGACAGGAAGGAGGGTGTGACTGACTCTTGGCTTCAGACTTCATTCATAGCAAACACAACAGTTGTTTTTGTTGTTTTACACTTTATGCTATTTCTTCTCTGTAATCCTTCTGGTCAATGGGAATCTGTCAAATTACATAAAACTCAACGTTGATTCCTGGGAACAGTCTCATGACTCAGAAACAGACAAAGCCACTTTTAGAGCTGTCAAACCATCAAAGATCCAAAATCTAACATCACCCTTAATCCATTTCCTCGTAAGATAAAAGATAAGATATAAGCCTATAATTATTCGCAGAGAATTACGTGTTCTAATGACTCAGTAGCTATTAAGTGCACAATACATGTCACGTTGAACCTTCTGATGTCTAAGTGACGGCAAAATGATCGATCAGGCCCCATTTGTTTCAGTATGACAGAGAACTGAGGCTCATACAGTCAGCTAATTTGATGGTGTTTCGAGAACCGATAAAATCTCTGATCTCTATCTGTTCTTAGGAAAGAACTGTGCATACAAGTCAATTAGATTAAATTTAAACACACCCAGAAAGGAATAGGGGACGGGACAGAAGTGGCAGACAGAGAGAAACGAGATATATACGAGAAACGGTAATCTTTATGTTAACAGGTGATGTGGGGGTTGCTCTGCATCTGTTATTCCTCCTGCTCTGCGTTTCCCATTTCTCCATCCTCACCTTTTTAGCCCACTCACACCATCTGGGTGACATTTACTAGATGTTAAATCTTATCAGTGTGCAGTGGTGTATGACATTCATCAGCCTTCATTTAGGATTCAATATTAGAGCTACAGCTAATATGTAAATGAACTCGTGTCACGTTGTTAACTCTAATACAAAGAACTGATCTGTGTTGAAATCTTTGTCTTTTTTTTTTTTTTTACTTATTCTTTAAAGGACAATCAACTGCATGTATATGCATGAATGTATAGCTCCACTACTAAGTATTTATTACAAAACTGCTTTAGTGCATAAAAGAACTCTAGCCTCTCCCATCATAAATCCCAAGACAGTGATTACATACTAAAATTGCTTCCTTTTTTCTCCAGTCTTTCTCTTCATTCCTGGATCCAACCCTTCCTCCACCTCTCTCTCTCTTTACTACTTAATGAAAGTTTAAACATGACCACTTGGCTCCCATTAGACTCTTTGGGCCCCTTGGAGGTACATGAATAATTGAGTATGGCTCCAGAGGAAGCATGAGTCTTATCTTATAGAGGTTGTCCAGTCCAATGACCAGGATGACAGGATGACATTCATGAACAATTACACTCCTTATGTCAAGAACCATGTTGTACAGTATACTGTATATAAATATTAGTCTTTTTGAAGGTTTATGTTAGTCCAGAGTCTCTAAAAATACCCAAATACGTTAAGCCAAAGTAAGCTTTGAGGAATCTTTTAAAATTCATTTGAAACATTTGGAAGCAGGACAAGCAATATCTGATTATAAAATATTCATTTATTCATTAATCTTTACTAACTGCTTTACTCTGGTCAGGATCATGGTTAATCTGGAATCTGGGAACACTGAGCATAAACTGAGAATACACCCCGCATGGGACACAAGTCCACCGCAGCTTTCCATGCACACTTATTCACACCGAGGGGCAATTTAGAGTAGCCAATCCTTCTATGTCTTTGGGACTTGGGTGGAAACCAGAGAACCCAGATGGAAATCATCCATACCGCTTTTTTCCCCATACCGCTTCTCCTACACAGGGTGTAAGGGGAGCCTGGAGTCTATCCCAGGGAACTCGGGGCACAAGACGGACACCCTGGATGGGGTGCCAACCCACTGCAGGGCACAATCACACACACACTCACACACTACAGACAATTTGGAAAATGGCAATCAGCCACCAGTGCATGTCTTTGGACCTGGGGAGGAAACCAGAGTAACTGGAGGAAGCCCCCAAGGCACTGGGAGAACATGCAGGTTCCATGCACACAGGGCGGAGGCGGGATTTGTACCCCCAACCCCAGGGGTGCGAGGCAAACATGCCAGACACTAAGCCCGAAATCCCCAGCCCCCCAGGAGGAAACCCACATGGGCAAAAAAGAAGCGGGGGCAAAGTTTCTGTTACGCTGTAAATTCTGTACAGAAATCTCGGTAGCCCAAACTCCGGATTCATATGGGAGTTATCTGCTCCACCATGCTGCCTCATATAAATACAACGTAATTGATTAATTAAGTCATATCTCTGCTGTATATTAAAGCAGTTTGAATAAGTATCTGCTAATCTCAGCAAGTAAGGTTTTAAGAAATATTAAGAAAATTCACGTATAAAATAATTGTTAAAAAAAATAATAATTCCCCAATTTCTGGCTGTTTTCATAAAAGTACTGAAATGCTCTGAAATGCATTAATGGTTGCCAAAAGCCAAGCAGAAAACATTGTAGATGAAAACTTTGTCGAGTTCCTGATAAGACACCACAGTTCTGCACCACCATCTAGTGGTAACATGAGATGCAGAAAATACCTAAAATATTCCCTCACTTTCAAAAGCTTCACAGAAAAAAACAAAAAACAATATGAATCACTTTCCCCTCAGAAGACATACTAACAAAAAAAAACCCTATGTAAAGTTTTTATCATGAAAATTGTATGATGAAATCACAGTGTGCAGTTCCTGCCTTTCATATCTGACCTGTTGCATGTACTTTAATTTTTATATATATATATATATATATATATATTATATATATATATATATATATATATATATATATATATATATATATATATATATATCCCAGAAAAGGATGGATTTAAATTCCATCCAAAATGTAAAAAAACAAAAAAAACAAAAACGAATTGCAGGAAACATTTTTTTATGGTAAAAATAGTCTGCACTTATATAGTGCCTTTTAACCTTAGATGTTCTAAGTGTGCAAAGCACTTTACCCTGTTTCGTATTTTACCTATCATACACACACCGATGTTGCAA
Source organism: Ameiurus melas (assembly GCA_012411365.1). NCBI lineage: Eukaryota > Metazoa > Chordata > Actinopteri > Siluriformes > Ictaluridae > Ameiurus > Ameiurus melas. The sequence goes on from CM022756.1 coordinate 17,430,021, forward strand.
TGCACCATGCAAGGTGCTAGCCTGCAGTTAGGAGCAACTTTGGGTTCAGTGTCTTACCCAAGGACACTTTGGCATGTGGGACAGGAATTAAACCACAGACCCTACGATTAGTGGACAACTCGCTCTACCACCTGAGCCACACCCACCACATATAAACTCATAAACTCACTCACACACTCTCTCTAGATGATCTGATGCTAGGGGCTGAGATGGACTTGCAGCTAGTGGAGAACAGCGTCATCGCTGTGGAGAACATTCTGAAGGAATGGCTTCATGACCAAACAGGACAAAGAGAGCACCTTCAGCTGCTGTTGACGGCATCTGTACAAACAAACAGTCCAAAACCCATTCCTGCTCACAGACCTGATCTTGGTGATTCACATTACACATACACACTATTTCTTAAAACTTTTAAGGAAATACAAAATGTGTATGTAGGCACTGAAGTAAACAAATGTGTTTGTGTGTGTGTGTGGGGGGGGCCTGTAGTGTGCATAAAGTGCGACATGCAGGAAAGGCTTGTGAGCCCAGCTCTTCTCCCCTTCACGCCTGACCTTGGAGCCCATACTGAGAGCATACGGGACTTCCCTCCAGCAAGCAAGAGCCCATCTAATCAGAGCTCAGGGCCAAAGCGACTCAGAGTCATCAAGTACAGCTTCACTACAGATAAGATGTCTGCTGTAACTGTGCCAGTGTAATGATAATGGTTCAGCCTGAGGCATGCGCACAGGCAGTGATGTTTTCTGTCATGAACGAGGCCTTTCATACGGCCCTTTCAACAGATCAAACACACAGCATGTCCATGTCTACGCTGTCAGTACCAGTCACCAACAGAATTTGAATTGCATCTTCATTCATTACCAGTTCTAAAAGACTGATATTTGCTCAACTGAATGCATACGGGTTGTTTTTTTTATTTGGGAAATGGAAAGTGTAGGAGATCTTCCTTTCCCCCTTTTTCAAATTACATGCCCTTTTAGACACTTTGAGCATACATGTCTAACCAATGAGCTGCAAGAAATTCAGTAGTATTAAATGTGATCTGTGGGGGGAAAAAACAGTGAAACTTTGAGAGAGGAACTGAAAAACAGATAGTGTGTCTAAAGGAGTGGCCGAAAGAGATGCGAAAATGAATGGATTATGCAAAAAAGGCATCTGTGTCATGTTGAACATGGCCACGAGTCATGCCCTAATGTGGTGTGGAACATTTAGACAGAGACTTCTGTGTCTGTCATAAGCACACACACAGACAGACACACTGCCATGCATTGTGGAAGCTTGCAGCGTTTGCATACATTTTACATGCCCATGAGGTCATTGATTTCAGGGAATTTTAGAGAAACAGTGCAAGCATTTTCACCTTATTGTTGTGCAGCGAAAGGAAAAAAACATCACCCTGTCATCTCAGTTTCACTCTCACTCTCTCTTTCCACCCACTTCAATATTTATCATCAGGATGTTGTTTTAATCTTTTCTTTTTCGTTGTATTTTTTCACTCATTCCACATTTACTATGAAGTTGTGCATATTAGACATATTTAATCTATTTAAGAAGCATTAGCATATGACTAGTGGGTGATTATAGATAAATTTTGACTCTGTAAATGTGTGTGTGGTGTGTGTGTGTGTGTGTGTCAGAGCTCTGCGTGCAGAAGGAATGTGTCAGTCTGTTCTGTACGGCCTTCCACTAGTCATAAGACCTACAACTTGCTGGCAGCTGGACTGGGAAGAGATGGAGAGCAACCATCAGACCTTCCACGCTCTCTGCCACACACTCCGAGTCAGTGAAGAATGTGTCTGAGCATGTGTGAAATGGGGAAAAAAAGAAAGTTCAAATTCATATTCATAATATAGGAACAGAAACATATCGATTGCAATATGTGACATACTATTAGAGTAAGAGTTCAACTTTATAAATCTAATTTATGCAATTTTCTATTTTCCCCACAATGGGACATTTTGTATTAACTACAATTAACAACTATTAACTATAATTAACAATATTTGGGGTCAAGGGAAAATAGTGTAAATGAGAGTTTTTTGCTGCACTATTTTAAGGAATATTCCTAGTGTTTTAAAAACGTGATGCGTTGCTTTTGCATGTCTTTATGCTTCTCCAGACCCGTGACTGGTTTCTCTTAGTGCGTTCAGAGACTGAGTTTCGTTCTGCATCCAGCGCAGTTTCTTACTACGTGCTCCAGTCTTCAGCCTCCCTCTCTCTCTTATTAAAACCTGTCCTCACACGAGAATTAATGCTGCCCTGCAATCTGCCTATCTCAAATGAGGACCCACCACTCAACACACTCAATATGGTGGAGGTATTCTTCTTTTCTCTCTGTCTTTCTCTCATGTCTTACACACAAAAACAAACACGGCTCAGTATTCAAATTATGTAGTTTCACTTCATATGATATCAAGACCACCTGGTCCGAGCCAAAACCCTCAGAGTTTGGTAAATACAGGTGCTGGTCATATTAGAATATCATCAAAAAGTTGATTCATTTCAGTATTTCCATTCAAAAAGTGAAACTAGTATAATGTATACATTCATTACACACAGACTGATATATTTCAAGTGTTCATTCCTTTTCATTTTGATGATTATAACTGACAACTAATGAAAACCCTAAAATCAGTATCTCAGAAAATTAGAATATTACTTAAGACCAATACGAAAAAAAGGAATTTTAGAAATGTTGGCCAACCGAAAAGTATGAACATGAAAAGCATGAGCATGTACAGGACTCAATACTTAGTTGCGGCTCCTTTTGCCTAAATTACTGCAGCAATGCGGCGTGGCATGGAGTCGATCAGTCTGTGGCACTGCTCAGGTGTTATGACAGCCCAGGTTGCTCTGATAGTGGCCTTCAGCTCTTCTGCATTGTTGGGTCTGGCGTATTGCATCTTCGTCTTTACAATACCCCATAGATTTTCTATAGGGTTAAGGTCAGGCGAGTTTGCTGGCCAATTAAGAACAGGGATACCATGGTCCTTAAACCAGGTACTGGTAGCTTTGGCACTGTGTGCAGGTGCCAAGTCCTGTTGGAAAATGAAATCTGCATCTCCATAAAATTGGTCAGCAGCAGGAAGCATGAAGTGCTCTAAAACGTCCTGGTAGACGGCTGCGTTGACCTTGGACCTCAGAAAACACAGTGGACCAACACCAGCAGATGACATGGCTCCCCAAACCATCAGTGACTGTGGAAACTTGGATTCTGTGCCTCTCCTCTCTTCCTCCAGACTCTGGGACCTTGATTTCCAAAGGAAATGCAAAATTTACTTTCATCAGAGAACATAACTTTGGACCACTCAGCAGCAGTCCAGTCCTTTTTGTCTTTAGACGCTTCTTGCTCTTGTTCAAGAGTGGCTTGACACAAGGAATGCGACAGCTGAAATCCATGTCTTGCATACGTCTTTGCGTGGTGATTCTTGAAGCACTGACTCCAGCTGCAGTCCACTCTTTGTGAATCTCCCCACATTTTTGAATGGGTTTTGTTTCACAATCCTCTCCAGGGTTCGGTTATCCCTATTGCTTGTACACTTTTTTTCTACCACATCTTTTCCTTCCCTTCACCTCTCTATTAATGTGCTTGGACACAGAGCTCTGTGAACAGCCAGCCTCTTTAGCAATGGCCTTTTGTGTCTTTTGGACAGCTGTCAAGTCAGCAGTCTTCCCCATGATTGTGTAGCCTACAGAACTAGACTGAGAGACCATTTAAAGGAATTTGCAGGTGTTTTGAGTTAATTATCTGATTAGAGTGTGGCACCAGGTGTCTTCAATATTGAACCTTTTCAGAATATTCTAATTTTCTGAGATACTGATTTTGGGGTTTTCATTAGTTGTCAGTTATAATAATCAAAATTAAAAGGAATGAACACTTGAAATATATCAGTCTGTGTGTAATGAATGTATACATTATACTAGTTTCACATTTTGAATGGAAATACTGAAATAAATCAACTTTTTGATGATGTTCTAATGATATGACCAGCACCTGTATATGAAGTGCTCAGATAGCATAAACATGTTATCTAGAGAAGCCATATCTTCGTATGAAGCGCAAATTTGATTCGGATGCGTTCAGGTACTTCCATATCTGCGTATTAACATTCAACTGCAGTGACAAATCTTCTGTTAGAAGTGTTGTCAGAAGGCAAGCCCAGTTTAGTCAAGTTAAAGACAAACTTGTTTCCATGAGTGAGATCTAGTGTAAGCCACAATTAGCTGTCTAACCAGTGATTGCGACATGTTTTTCATTTTTAAAAATCACCATTGGGTGGCTCAATTCCCCATGCAAGTTAGTATAAAATGAGATTAGGAGTGTTTTTATTTATTTATTTTTTATTAATGCAGCGAGTCAATAAGGTTAAAATAAGGTTACTTAATACTTAAAAAGGCTATAAATAAAAGAGACTGACATTGGTAAACCTAAATGTTACTCATTTTTAAAAATGACATCAGTCATTCAAGTAAACACTATAAATGACACACGTTCAACTTCCATACAGGTACAGGAATATGTAGCTTATACTTTTAATTGCATAGTTCATAGCTTCATTAAGCAAAACACTCGTTAGAAAGTAGAACCTACATTACATGAGACTAACAGACTAGTTTAGTTATTATCGGTAGGCCTGCGAGGCAAAATGTTCTCTCAATGTTGTACCTTATTATGCCTCTCCCAAAACAATTTCATAGTACCCTAACAGTTCTAATCACAATTAATGTGATGCACTATAAAACATCTCAAATATAACACACTCAATACAAAGTATTAATTATTATTATTAATATTACACATTAATCAAAATGTGTAGTATCATGTCCATTTTGGGGACTCTAAAGTCTCAATGTAAATCATACATTGGGCATAATTCATCATATGATAAAGGAAGCACTGTGACCTTCAATGGATTGTATCATGACCTTTCAAAACACCCGTGTTGTACGCTGCTTTGTCATGTGATGCAGCACATAATGTTTCTTAGTGTTCTTCCCTGTAGTTATGATGGTTAATGACTCATAAAGTACTGTCCTTTTTGGGTTCTAACATCCTGTTCCTATATGTGTCATTTCCTCTTCTGTGATAAAGGTCCATGTAACAAAAATATATATAAATCTTATGGTTAAGTGAAGAGCATATGCTCTTGAATCTGTCAGCAGGTCACACAGACACAGTACTGCTACGTGTCAGGATATAATTATAAACTTATGTATGGTAGCAACATCTTTTATTTACTTCAGCAAAGTATTTACTGTTGATTTGTTTATCTGCACAATATAGTTGTTTGCTCTTACCATCCTCCCCAATTTTCATTTCATATTGTTAGTATTCTCTCGCCCTGATAATGCCACAACTACCAAATATTGAGGCCTTTTTTTAAACTAATATGTATTCTGCAAAATATATGCAGATTTTTTTTTATCAATTTTGTCCCAGGGATGTCTGGAGCAACTGGAGATAGATGCTGCGTTTAACCCTCTTTGTCTGGGCTGTAATCTCTACCCATACCTGAGGATGAAAGGCCTGCGCTCTCGCTCTTACTACTCTCAGTCTCTGAGCCAAGCACGAGGCCAACGTCGAGAAACAAACCGACCAGCAGAGGGCTCCACACCTCGGCAGGTCAGATGCACTACAGAATAAAGCACTTAGAAGTGCTCTCTGAATTTTAATCTAAACATAGAACTAATTATGTCAGATTTTTGTTTTTGGAACTTTCATATCGTTATTTGCAAAATACTGTTCAAGGATGAACAAACTTGCTACACCTAACACTTTTTTTTAAACCAGATCTTTATCTGCTCTACATCATGAGCCTACGTGTGATAACAGCAGACAAGACTATAAACACTTCATATGAAACCATCTTGTAAACCTGTTGCCTTGAAACTCAGTTAAATGTTCACAAATACTATAATTAACATCACTGCATGCAAATTCAGAACTACAAACGTTATATAGAGCTCTAAGAATGAGACAGACACGAAAGAAATCTGTTCTTAAAAAAAATATGTTTTATGCAGCTTTCCAACACTGAAACAACATGTTAATATGTAGTCACTTGTGATTTGCCTAAAGTTTCGTGGTAGCCGTGTGTCATTAGACCCACACAACCACATTAGTGACACATAAGGACAAATTCTTCTCCCTGAAAAAGTAGTCCCTTTTCTGAGAAAAGAAATTTTTAGAAAACATTTAGAAAAATTACTTTGAAGGATTCATGAACACTTTATGAGCTACCCTAAATGCTTCCGTTAGAGCAAGTCTTGAGGTTTCTGTTCTTTTTTTTTGTATAAGGAAATGTGTTGTCTTTCTTGTCCATAGCAATTGCTCACACTGTATGGAGGTAAATTGAGATCAAGTTAGAGAACAATTTAATACCTTATTGTGTTAATTATATTACATTATTACATTCTGGTATGTTAGTACATTCTCACACTGATTTACATAATTACGTGGTCATTCTGGGATTTGCCAAGAATTTGCAAACTACAGTAGTTGTATCATAAGCATGTGTAAATAAACTTCCACCACCAGCCGATTATTAAGACAATGGAATTTATTTTGCCAGCTGAATATGTGTCTTTTCTTCTTGTATATAGTTGCAGCAAGGTCGTGTCAGAGCCATGGTTGCTCCTCTGTCCTCTGCACCCCCAGTCAAGATGTCCCGCCCCCCTCTGACCATGAGCCGCTCACGAACTCATGACCCCTCCCTTTGCTTAGCGGACGATGACGTGGATAACGATCTTCTTATGATGATGTGAGAGTGCAACAATACTACCAGTACTACAATCTGCCATTTGTGCAGACTGTTCTCACGTTGGTTGCTTTTTTGGTTAGTGTTTAGACACATAAACCTGACCTACAAACTGACACACCGCACCACAGTGCACTGCAAACCCAACCTTATATTTTTAGGCCAGACACATTTCCAGTTATAAACCGACCTATGTTTTTTTTTATGTGCGTAAATGCACTCTACACAAATGGCATCACGAGATATATTCGGATACAAACAGACTAACCGACAGAAGAAGCTGAAGCCAAATTCTAAAGCTAGATATTTGTAGTCATTCACTGTTCAGTGATCAACATCATTCAGTGCTTAGCAGGCAAATATATCTCCAAGCCCAGTGGGGGAAAATACACATACGTGTTGACAAGTTGCAATATCAAAAGAGTTCTGCAGACAAGACAGCCTATTAATAATTCAAAATAATTCCTAAACACCAAAATTTGAATCGAGTCAGTGATTGGACAGGATTTGCTTCACTCGCTGGTCTCTATTAGCTATTAGAGGACAATATGGCAGCCTTACAGTGCAGCACACACCAGCTGTTTATGTGTCTACAGCTGTTAAACATTAGAGCAGATAAAATGCCTCATTCTTCGCGAAAAGACTGGGGAAAAACCGATAGACCTTGTTAATACACTTACTTTGGCCCTAGATGGTCAGAACACATAAAATAAATAAGTTTTGTTACTGAGACACTGACAATTGCAGTAGTTTTCACAGTGCATTAGTATGACTCGACTTATTTGCTTTAACAGCGACTGTTAACAGAAATTCTCACATACAGAGTGTGATGCTGAAAAAAATTCAATAAAACAAAAAGACGAAATATGAAAATAAATATGAAGCAGCATTTTCTATAGCTGTCTGTAGCGCTATAGGAGAAGTATAGAAGAGCACATAATGTTGTAGAAGAATTGTGATCTGCCATGCACTATAACACACACACACACACAAACACACTATACAGCTGAATATAAATTCAACACAAGGCTACAATGAGAGAATACTGTGCTGAAAATGAGAGAGAACTGTGTTCAGTCTCTGTAACATTATAGTTTTGAGGGTACAGAAGGGAATGAAACAGTTTCTAGAACTGAAGCGATGTCGAGGACATGGTGTTACTCAATGTCACCGTCTGACTGAGGCCCATCAGATCTGCTTCATTAGCATTTCCGCTATTCCACCCACCCAATGCCGCCTACACTGATGCCACTATGACCTCATTTTGGGTTTAGACATTATCCATCACAAAAACCATCACAAATGAGAAGCATTTTGTAAGAAGTTCTTCATCTCAGTTTCCTGTTCCATATATTATTTTTTTAAAAGGCTTTAAAAGTTTTAAAAGGAGGTATTTTCACATCAGAGTGCTTTCACATCAGAGTCTACCTAATGGCGTCAACACGTGTTCTCTCCTGGGCCAGATTGCATGTGGATTTGTAACGTCTGTGAAGAGTTATTTAGACTCCAAGTCGAAGTCCACAACAATCATTTTCCCCACAGAACTAATTCTACAAATTTAACTCAAAGCTCACAGAGATTGAGACAATATGTCTGGGCATTTGTCCACATAAACAACAGACATGCAAATGTGTTTTATTTTAAGTCTTTTGCATTACAATAAAGAGCTTCCTCTCTCAGCCCACATCATTAAGGAAAGGAGCTCAGCGCATTAATGCTTCTTTCTTTTTTAAAATAAGAGTTACTGTTCAGTTTAATTATTTAACATTATCTTAATGTGACTTGTTTAATACAAAATGTTTCAAAGCCAGTAAATGTGTTAATGGAGTTTTGTTCCTGTCTGAGCAGTTTTGTTTAATTTTCATACAAAACAGTCCTAGATGGTTCATCTACAAAGAACATTTTGTCATGAAGTGTGTGCAAGTGTGTGGAAAGCAGAGACAGGGTCTGGCAGGGACTAGAAAGACTGATGCCGTTTCCATAAATAGGAATAATTAGTTTCTGGCAGTAACAGATTTTTCATGAAGTAGGTTTTCCAGCTTTCCTGTTTTTACTTACGGAATATCCTATCAGTATGACTTATTACAAAATATATGTAACATGAACCCTCCACATATCTTTACTATTTTTATATAATGTTTATTTAGCTCTTTACATAGTAAGACAAGTGCAAACACACACAGTGATTAGTAACTCATTCGTGACTAAGTTAACGCCCCGGCTATAGTTTTATTATAATTGTTCCTCAAGGCTTCTTGTCACAGTCATTGTCACTGACCACAATGTCCATCATGCCAAGTGCTAAATGTTAAATTTATAACCATATAGATCAGTTAAATATCTGAGTTGAAATATAAGGAATCGAGACAGTTTAATATTCAAAATATATTTTGAGTACGAGAAGCATTTTCATGTCCCAAAAGTACTTCTGCTGTTCGATTCAGAGAGCAAGGGCACATTTCTGCGGCGCCCCCCCCCCCCTCCCCTCCCCCTCCCCTCAGGTTATTCAGGCATAAAAAAAGGGGGTGGATTGAAAACAGAAACTGTAGATTCTACAAAAGGGGAAGTCAAACAAGATGAGAAATACATCCCCTGTACAACCCTTTTTATAGACTGGGAAATGCCAATACTGATACCAGTGAAAATGTCACCAAATAAATTATCACTATTAGACATGATCATATTTTCCAGAAACATTTGGTTCTGAAAAGATGTCAGAAAGACCTTTCATTTCCCAAATAATTGTTTAATTAGTTTTTTGGGTCACAACAAATGCTCTCATAACAAAACAAAATAAAACCACTATTTATCAAAAATGTTTTGGTAAATAGTGAGAAAGATGTGTATTCAGTGGAGCATTTTGGCACTCTAATCACATTTACAGTGTGTATCACTCTGGGCTAAAAAAAAAAAACAACCACCAAAAAAATAGAAAAACAATCGTCAGTTACCTGGTTAAAAAAGGCAACATGTTAATTTGATACAAATTGAACAACAGAACTAAGATATTGATTAAGGTCTAGGGAATTATCCATGCATGTTATTATGGGCACAGTGCTAACTTTGCTTTTGTGGTATGTTTACAAAACTGTCCAAATGGATTGGGAATTGTAGAGGTAATGACTTTAATGGCATCTTAATGATTTCACAGTGACACAACGGGTAGAGCTGCTGCCTCACAGCTCCAGGGTTCCCAGTTCAACCCTGAGCTCATGTTACTGTGTGTCTGCACGAGTTCTCCTCCCAACTTCCAAAATGTGCCAGTAGGTGGATCGGCTATGCTAAATTGCCCCTAGCGTGTGAATGTGTGAATGTGCATGTTGCCCTGTCATGGACCAGGTTGTATTCCCTTCTTCATGCCCAGAGTTCCCAGAATATGCTCCGGGATCCACTGACACACTAACCAGGTTACTGAATATATTATTGAACATGAATGAAATGTATGGAATCGCCACAAATACGGTCCTCTCTCAAACAATGTGTCAACTTTTGCTGAGAATATTTAAATCAAGGAGAAAGATGCACATGTGTACTTGTAGTAAGCACAGACTAATTTCAGGGGAGTCATTTGGTACTTTTACAGAATGACTAAAATGCCTGCTTTTCAGCTTAAGAAAACAGCATACTAAAAATGCACCACAATGTGATGAATGGATCAGATTCTGGCAGGCCAAGAGGGTGGTCATTGAAGAAAAACATTCAGACAGTGGAAGAAAAGACAGAGGAGTGGAGAATGAAAAGGAAAGAGTGAAGGGGTGAATGAGAGAAAAAAACAGGACTAGGAACAGCCTGTACCTTTAGACAGAGCCAGGCAGACACAGATTAACTTAGCCAGCATTCTAGCCATTTCAATTAAAGCCCTTTTTTGTACAGCTGGTTAATATTCACAAGGCATCAGGCTATGTTTTATCTTTTTTGGCATTCCTCAATAGCCGTTTCAGAAGGACAGAATAAGGGAGTAAATAGAGGGACGGTAAGAAAGGAGAAAAAGGATTTGGGATGATTTTCCATCTTTGCCGTCTTCTGAGAAGACAACAAAAGCAGTTTTAAGACAAACAGATATTTCTCGGAATAGAAAGTGCTAGGAGGTTCTGAAAAATCTTTTATTATCATAATATATCAACAGCACAGCTGTTTTTGACTTACTCCCACACATACACATAGCAGATGATTAGTATATTGCTACATTTAAAATCTCAATAGAAAAAAAAATGTAGATGTGTCCATTGATTGTCCATATAGTCTATCATCTTTGACCATCCAAGGTGAATTGGCATTGTGAGACAACAGCAGATTCCCTTGACTGGCAGTTTCAATTTCTATTTAAGGGCTTTGAAGCCTCTAATATACAAGTCACAGACTCGGTATGATTCACTAAGAAGGAGAAACTGGTAAAATATGTGCAAAATTGACATCGTATAAGACCATGTGAGTAACCCACATACAAGAAATGTGTTTTAGAGAGCACATTTTTTTTTTTGCAATTCTGCAAAACTTGTAGTTTCACAGTCCTTCCTTAAGGAAAAGAACTTCGTGTCACTGATAAATCGATCACAGTGCATTGTCTATGACACCAGTTGTGACACTAACCTGCACACTTTTTCCGGTTGTCCAGTTACTGTAGTAATCCCAGATATTACAGTGGCCCCAGAACAAGACCCCAGAAAGCGTGTGATCGTTTAGAAACTCTAGGAATAGGTTTCTAAAGACACCAGAGAACATTTTGACTGTTAGAAAAGGCATGTAGGATCAAATCAGATATCACCCAAGTTGTCATAGATGATGTCTGGAGGTCGCATGGCAGGGTGCCATGCTGTGGCAGGGGGCTTATGCTTAGACACTTTACTGTAAATCTCTGTATGCTTCTCTACTCTTTCTCCACCAATTCCTCCATTTCCAAACCCTTCTCCAGCACAGTAAGAGAGACTGCTGCTATTGTTGTTGTTCAAGTTAGCTCCAATTTTACCTTGGGGCAGTGGAGGTGGTTCTTTCTTGGGAAGTGCTCCCTTCCCTGGTTTGGGTGCTGTGAGGGGCTTGGGACCTTTAGGCTTGGCCACAGCTGGTGGTAATGGTGTCTTACCAAAAGGAGGGACACCAAATTCATAATCTGTATTTGGATTGTAAGTCTCTTCATTACCCTGAGGATCTTCAACTCCACTAGATTTCCAGGACTGGTTTTCCAGACGTGCCTCATCATACAGAGAGGTGATTGGCTGGATTACTGGAGGACCTGCTCTTCCTTCAGGCTCATCATAGATGTGCTCTGCCTGGGTTACTTCAGCAGGACGCCTCTTACGGGTTTCAAGTCCCAGTGCTCCTGTTCTTGGGGTCAGGTCAAGAGTCACTCGGTCATAGAGATCTGCATAAAAAGGTTCATTCTTATTGCCTCCAACTTCATCACCAAGTGGACGATGCCGTGGGTTGTGCACTGATGTAGGTTTAATGCTGTCTACAGGGTCAGAATAAAGACAATCCCCCAGAGGTGTGGGCAGACGGACTGAGTCAGCAGGCTCCGAGTACAAATTCACTTGATCGTCCAATGCACTTTTTGTCCCACGAGGCAATGTACTTGGAACAGGAAGTGGAGGCTCTGGTAAGGTGCGACCCTTAAAATGTTTACTTTCTCCTTCTCTTCGGCCAATGACTCCATCAGCAGATCCTGGTTTGCTGCCACCAGAGTCTCCGTCTGTCTCTCGGCTGATTCCCTCAGTGATGGCAGCACGGATCTGTTGGAGAGCAGGACAGTCCCCGTCAAATGATGAGGTCTGCTGCTGTTCCTCAGCCTGAGCCTTCTGTTCCCGAATGGCACACTCCACAATCTGGAAGATCTCGTTTCCTTGCTTTGTCTCAAAGGTGAAGTTACCTGGGCCAGATTCACAACGGCGTCCAGCCTCAAATGAGAACATAACCTGTACCAAATGTCACAAACAATGAATAATGATTATGCTAACTAAGGTACCTGTACATTTTTATTTTAATGCTGTACATCTTTTGACAAAAATCAACAATATATAGGAATAGGAATCTGTGTCTTTTTTTGGTGCAGCACTGAGTCTGTAGACAATCTTTTCTATTATGAACGTTATTATAAGACCAAACTGTAATCTGGTCAAGCTGCATCGGAGGAGAATTAGCACGCATTAATTTAGATCTGTGATAGATATCATAAGCTTAATTCCAGTCACCTTAGACCTGCCCTACTGCCCACACAGAGAGAGAGAGAGAGAGAGAGAGAGAGAGAGAGAGAGAGAGAGAGAGAGGAAGGCTAGTTTCCTGTATCAAACCAGTTTCTATGGTAATGACAGGAAGCAGTCATGGAAACAACAGTGGCCTCAAGTTCCTGCTTTACTAAGAGGGTAGCTGTCACCAAAAATACAGGCTGAGGACAACCACAAAAGGTATTTCTGGTGCACGCCATTTGCATGTATACACATAACGATTATAGGCATCGGTAAAGATTTTGTGAAAAATGATACAAGGCCTTGTGTAAATGTAAATGATGCAATGAGATGGCCCAAACTGCAATTTACTTTCCCTTCATATTCTGTTAAAGACGATAAAATAAGAACTCACTCGATCTCTGCCATAGCGACGTAGCAGTTTGTAGGGCCACACCAGCAAGTTCTTCTTCATCTTAGGATCCTTCAATATCAGGCTCTCTCCATCTGCTTTAAGCCAGTAATTACCGAGTAGACCACAACGTTCGGATGCTTCTGTCCTTTGGACACTCACCCAGAATTCATTGACTGTAAAATACAACAGGTACAATGTGTTTGTTCAGACCTGCTCAACTCTGGTCCAGGAGTAGCAACTGTGCCTGTGCAAATGGGGAAAACCTAAAACTGTGCAGTGCCTCACAAGAGCTACTTTAATTCAAAGTAAATTTTTTCCAGCCTAAAAACCCTCAATGTAAATATATGTAATTGTTAGTTCTGTCTATTAATTAATCTCATAGAAAAGAGAGTATGCTCATATACAATACATCTATAAAATTGAGGCTAAAAATAGAGCATAAATTTGTATTGGAAGTTTATTGAGTACTGCACTGTTGTGTACAAACTTAGTTTGACATAGCAGATGTTTCAGGTAGTCTTGGTTAAGAGTAGTACAAAAAAATAACACTGATTCACATTTCATGTTCTAATGAGAACAAGAAGCTGACAGCCAGACCCTTCCAACACCCTCAACAGATAGGTCAGTGGGCTAGTCCAGTGTATACTTTGGCTTCTGCACCTGACTCAGATACCCAAGGTTATCAGGACCTGGCTCACAGTTCACTTCATTTCAGAACTCAAACACTTTCTAGTGGAAAATGAAACTTCTGTAAAACCGTCAGTCAGTGCTACAGAATAGCCATGTGGGACTCGGTGTTGCTTCATATGGTGAGGATACTGAAAAGCTACAAATGTGCAAGCATGATTACTAAACACAGGTGTTAAATAAGAGCTGGTACAATACACCCACCACAGAGCGCATGACATACACAACCAGCGCTCCCACACACTCAGGCACTGAAGGTACGATCGAGTGTGCCAAGACTGCAAAGTCACAAGCCTCTTAATGTCAGTGCTCACTCACAGACACACATGGTCTCTTTGAGGAAGTCACAGGTGGCCTTATGAAAAACAGAAGTATTAATGACCTCTATTTCCCTAAAAAAACTTCTCTTCAAAGAAAGACAGAGGCCTTTACAAATATCTATCAATTTTGCACTCGCCCTCCTCCCCTCGCCAAGGCATGTGTAGAGGTGGGCTGTGCCAAAGGGGGATGGGGCTAAATGCCTGAGATTCTGTGCTACCCTCCGTGCTCCTTTTCACTTAGTAACATATTTTTCTTTAATTCAACTTTAAAGTTTAACTACAGTCAACCAAGGCAGACTGGCATTGCAAATATAGCAATGAATGAGTATGTGTCTGTGTGTCATTTTTGTCACAGTATGGAAGCAGCTACCCTCTACACTGTCTAGTGTAAACACATTAAAAGTCACATTTTTCCAGAGCTGTGTGCCTAACATGTGACCGGAGGAAGTGTTCTTTGTATGTTGTACGAGGCCCGTTTTGCCTTTTCTCCTCCCTGCTTATGGGTTAAGACTTAGTTCAGCCAAAATTAAACACACTCAATTATGTAACATCTCAGACATCTGCTGTCCTGGACTCTTCTTCATAAGAATGATTAATTTACAGTAAAAAAAAAAAAAATCCAAAAAAACCCAAAAACCAAAATAACATCTTTGTTACCTTCCTCTCTGGAGTAATAGATCAGGTTCTCAGACATCTTAAGATCCTGTTGTCCATTTGAGTCAATATTACTGAAAGACCCACCCCCTCCCTGAAAGACAAAAAATAAATAATTAAATAAAAAGAGAAAGTAATAGTGAGGAAGGGAAAGAAAGAGAGAGATGCTGAGTGTGCAGAGTCGCCCTTCTGATTCCCATAAAAGTTCAAATTCCCTTCTGCGTTTGGAAATTCCCAGCATGTATCCAGAACATGCCTAGACATTCCCTGTTCATTCTGTACACAAACACAAACAACCTGAGACAAGGACAACCTAGTGCAGTTTAGAGCTTTATAATAATCTACTACTTAAATTCTTTAATATGCTGTATTGTATACACTTATGTAAGCCTGAATGCTTATCTGTCTATCTTCAGTAACCGCTTGACAGGGGACCCCAGGACCACTGGGCATGAGGCTACTAAAGCCATATTTAAATATATATATATATATATATATATATATATATATATATATATATAATAATAAAACAATGTTTCACCATGTGAGAGTGATGATATTAAAAAAACATTTCATCTCATGCCTCACCTGAAATGCAATCTCACACATCTTCTCCACCCACTCGTTAGTGACTTGCTTTTCAGCAGCAAACACGTGCGTCTTATCGTTGGTCTCCACGCAGAAGGCGGACATGTTCTCTTTAGGACAGCTTTCGGTGAGGGCAGGAAGGATACTGATGCACTCCGACAGGCGGATGATCTTTTTGTCCAGTTTTTTCGTGCTGGGTTTTTCAATGCCGTAACCTGCACAGTCAAAGAACTCGAGTCGCGCAATGCCGTTCTGACTTGCCGGATACAGCACGAACCAGTTTTTCTTCCATTTCTGAAAACAAATTGAGAGCATGGATAATGAGATGGTTATACGTTAACTCCTTTGATACAGTTTTGGCAGTAAGCAAGGGCAGAAGGCCTTGGTGGAATGCCAGGTACCTGTACATTTAATGGGTCTTGGCACATGCAAAGATGTACACACACAAAAAGCAATCAAGCTTGAAGAATTACACCACTTAAACAGACACGATCTTTAAAGCTATTCTCCAGGTGAAGGAGGAAGTGATTCGTAATGCCCTTGACCTGAAGATCAAACAAGAGGTCATGAATGTTAAGCCCTGCTGGTGAATGCAAGACGATCATGAATAACTTGAATCTGCCAAATTCAAATCATTTCTACACCCCAAATAGCTTCTCGTTGTATGGCATCATACTCGTACGAGAGACTTCTTACTTGCATCACGGCATCTTTATTTAGCGTTTGGGTGACTATGTTGAGGTTACAGCAAGGAAACATGCTGCCAGTGACTCTGAAGGCCCGTCCTCCAGATGCACAAAAGAGGGAAGGAAAGCTGGGAGGTTGCGTGAATAAACAAACTACGTGACCATGGACACTAGTGTGTGTGTATGTGTGTGTGTGTGTAAAACTGTAACATAGCTCACCACAATATAGCGTGCATTTGCATATGATATTCTCCCTGATACCTGACTCTGCACCACAGTCTCCAAATGTGTTCTAACTTTATTTCTATTTCAAAAGAAAATGTGCATCTGAGACAGCGGTTATTTGTAATCTACAAAATTGTGCATTTAACAACGAAGGCTTAATTTCCAGTTTAGAAGAATTATTTTTAAAAATAAAAATAAATAAATACAATAAAAAATAAAAAAAATAAAAACAACAGACAGCAAATGCAGACTGTTGTAGTGAGTCAGAATAAGCCATGTTACAGTTCTGAGCAAAAGCATTAAATGCTAAACAGGTGACAATTTAATAACAGTGCGGTATCGGCTTGCATGATATGCGCAGAAATAGCATTTCTAATTATAACGCTACATCTGTCTTGCACTATGATTAACCAAACTGTTGAAGCATTGATGCACCACAATTAAAGGGGTCATATGATGCTTTTGAAACGTTTTTAAAAGTGTAGTAGAACAGGTTAACATGCTTTAATGTTCAAAAAACACTGTCATATACTGTACATTATTTCAGTACCTCTATTCCTAAGCTGTCTGAAACGCTCTGGTTTCTGAAAAAAGCCCCTCCTTCCGAAAAGCCCAGAGTGCTTGAAGTAGCCAGCTGACCCATTGCGTGGTGATTGACCAAGAACCTCAAACCTGTGTCGTAAATGTAATGGCCCTTGGCTTAGCTTCATCCTCCAAGGCCTCTAAAGCAATTCTAAGTTCTAAAGTAACATTTCGTTGGTTTTACCGTATCGGTTCGAGCCCGAGACAGATTCGGAAAATGCAGATGATCAAGCCATCGCGTTCATAAGAGCAAAACTATGCTACGTACAGCTACTGTGTGTACATGGATACTCATGCAATATATCTTTAGAAATCTTGTGATTCTTACAAAACTGAGGCAAATAAGCAAGTTTTAGATCTACAACTGAGCCACAACACACAACTCTGAATTTAGACTGTCAATAGCAGATATTTCATAAAATAATCGAACATACTTATAGGTTCTGATTCAGAAGCACAAGATTGTCCGAGCAAAGTCGGAATCGTCCCACTTTTAAGGACTAGCCTTTGTGTTTAGCCTGCCTTGCCAGGTTCAGGAAGCTGTTTGCCGTCCAATGCGAAAATGTCCAAAGCAAACATTCAGGTTGTACTGCTCAGGAACAGCGTTATAAATAAACAGGTCAAACAAAGGAGTTTCACTTTCACATCGAAACACACAGAGTCTCCATGACATAACGACTAAATTCACTGAAGCCTCGCCTTCTTTCTTCATGCTGCCTTATATTCGGGATTAGGCTGATATTTCAAATTGTCACGTAGATGTTTGCGGAAGTAATATCCGGACTTCGATCGAGGTGTTTTAGGCAGGTCTGGAGCAGTGTTGTTGTTAAATAGAATAAATCCCTTTGGGGTAAAATATGAGCTTTTTAAATTCGCAGACCAGATACATTACACAGTAAAGGAGAAGGAAATCATTAAAAATCATCATATGACTTGGCTTGTATAATAATTGGCATAATAATTGGCTTGTATCCAGTTAATTTACATTTTTTCCAATATTCATTCAATTTACATTCTATTCTATTTACACAAACACGCAAAAAAATGTTTTAGTTTTTTTCTATCATGGCAATGCCCTACTTTATTTAAAAGCCCACAAAAATTTTTTCTAGAACCTCAGATTTTGGTCAACCAGAGAACAACTGTGGTTGATTTCAAATAGGGGTTAGCAGTAAGGCAAAAAAGAAAATAATATAAAACGTAAAGACATTCATATGGTATACGATGTGCATCACTATATATTGTTTTGCAAACAGAATAAAAAATAAATACTTTTTTTTTTAAAGTAAAGATACTTATATTTCACAGAGGATGATGAAAAAATGTATATATACATTTTAATTTTCAAAAATCAACGCTAAATTTTATTCTCTAATCAGCTGCTTCCAATTAGCTTATAACTTTTTTTTTAAATATATATACCGCTGTAAAATATTGATTAGACCCATGATATCTAAAAAAAAAAAAGTGTATTGTGACATAAATACATCATCATATTGCCAAATCCTAGAAAGCTCATTTGTGTATTACAGCCTTCTACAACATCAATTCCACAATGACAATTAATAAATAATATACATGAAGCCCTGACACAGAACAAAAAGAGCTTCCATTCAATCTCCATTCAATTATCAAAGCCTTTTTGGTTGTTGTGACTGCATATAAAACCATAAAGGCAGATATTCTTGTGTGTTACAGGAAAACAAGAGCCAGTAGTTTTACTATAATGTGATACCCAAACTCTAGTGTTGAGGAACAGTGAACTCTATGACCAGATCAATTTCTAATTTGAAACATACTTTACATTATTGCAACATTACACATGAAGGCAAGCCAAACTAGCCCTAGTGAAAGACAGTCCTTGTTCGGTCATTCAGGTATCCGCTTGCATTACTACAAGTCATATTCCACTGTGTACTTCCTGCTAAGCCAACAGAGCGGTGTGCAGCTCAGATTCAAAATGTTAAACGCATGAATGAGAACATGTTAAAAACAAAGAACGAATGTAACAGGTAAATATGTAAGAGGAAAATGGGTGACAGCTGTAGCACATGGTCACACTGTTTAAACAGGACAAATGAACTTAAACAGGAAAAATATCTTACACACTTTCAAAGATGCAATTACCACACACCCTTATTAGGGAGCAACGAATATGCTTTATTAATCTATAACATACATGCAACTGCCAGTGCAGCAGAAAGGAAATGTGTGGGATTACCCAGTGTGCTTTGCTTCCTCCAACACACTGCAGGTGTATAGAAAATCAGCAGATATCCATCTGCAAAACTCATCTGAGCCTCCTGTCCTGAAAGCGCCGCAGTCAAAACCAATTTCATACTACAGAGGGTTCAGAAGGACACATATCCTTTATTATGGTCAAAATTATACTGTTGGCTTTCAACAAAAAAACAGAAATGCCAAAAAGTAACAAACCTATTTGTTGAATATCTAAAATGATTAAATACTCACTGTACTTATCTAGAACAAACCAGTAGCTGATGTGGAGACTACCTAGATGTGAAGATGTATATAAAAACTATTATCTGAAAATAATTAGAGTGCTTATACAGCAGGCACTATCTGTGCAAGTATGTAGAACAATCATTCATTTAAATAAATAAATAAATCACACTAACCATCCTCTAGCCTTATCAACAGGAGACAGGACTAAGTACAGTTCAAGAGACATCTGTAAACATACCACCAATGTATAACTTCACATCATTGTAGGGTATGTCTCCAGCAGCCTGTATTTAAATTACATGGAAATAAAGTGAGTGAAATGGAAAATGAAAAGAACACATTTACTACAGCTACTAATATTACAAGCGGCTAACTTAGTATGCAAATTCTGTGCTGGCATTGCCCCAACATAAACCCTTCTAAGCTCTGCCTGAGAAATGCATCATTGTATATTATCTTGAAATAATCCATAATAATAAACAATATAATAATGGCAAGAATGTCTATAAGGTATATTTAGTAGCCTCCCTTAGAAACACTTATAACTGATGTAACATATACTATGGTCATTTTTCATGCAAGGCTTCAGTTAGTTTTTCAGGTCAGGGCTCAGAGTTTTACATACATACACACTATCTATCTATCACATATACATACACACACATATATATATATATATATATATATAGAGAGAGAGAGAGAGAGAGAGAGAGAGAGAGAGAGAGATAGATAGATAGATAGAGATAGAGATAAATAGATAGACTTCCACTCTACGTACAATAGCTCTATATAACATTTGCAGTGGTGGGTGAAGCAAAGTTTCATCTCAGTTTCTCAGTCTTGAACTGTAAACTGCATCCCCTTGAAGAGTAAAATAAATTCTGCCGATCCATCAGTACAGATTTAAGAACATAATCATATTAACTATACAAATATCAGGGTTATTATTTAAATGTATACAATAATGATTTATTTAGGCGCTGGAAGATTTCTATCTCTAACTTTTACAGCAACAGAACGCATTAGGTCCAAGTTAACATTATTTATATTATAGTTCAACTTGTTTTGTATGATTGAGGTTTGAACTAAACCAATTAAAGTGACCAGCCAAACAGGCTAATAATGATAAGAACTCGATAATAAGTATAATACCTTTAATAATGCTGCAAAAAAAAGAAATGCACCCAATACACTGAGCAACAAATATGATTCACAAAATCCTACAGACAGACGTGTAGACGTGTTCAACGTGTCTCTCCTCAGCTGTTTTGACATACACCTCTCAGATTCGGACTCAAATTTCCTTAAGACTTTAACAAGACATTTAATAGCGGTCTACATTTTCCCCTTTACCTTTCTACAAACAAATGGAGCTACACGTCATGAGAGCAGTCATTGTTGACATTTGTGCAAAAGAAACTGAGCAAGTATTTGACCTGATTTCTTTCTTTCTTTCCTTTAAGGAAATAGCATTTAATATGAAGAGATTTTGGGTCCACTGTATTTTCTACTCTTAACTTGATCAGTTTCTTTACATTTCTTTCTCACAATATTCTTGCTGATACAAAAAATAAACTGATATGTCTGCATCAAACCTCTCTTCAGAACACATCATATTTGTAAATACCATCCAATGCACCCGTCATTGTTAAATTACCAATTAGCTTCCTGATTTTGCTAGTCAAAGTCTAATTCAGTACACTATATGGCCGAAAGTTTGTTACACCTGACCTTCACACCAATATGTGGTTCTTCCCTAAACAGCTGACAAATTTAGAAGCAAACAATTGTATAGGATGTCTTTGTATGCTGTAGCATTACAATTTCCCTTTACTGGAACAAGAGTACCAAACTTGTTCCAGCATGACAATGCCCCTGTGCACAAAGCGAGATCTCACTGAACACCTCTGGGTTTAATTTGAATGCCGACTGCACCCCAGACCTTCTTCAACCAACATCAGTGCCCAGTAGGGATGGGCGATATGGATTTAAAACTATACCATGATATTTCCTGGTATTTATTGCGATAACAATATGAGTGACGATATAAATATAGTACTGAAACACAAATATGATCCAAAAATAAACTGATTATGCATGCCATAAGCATTTGTACAGCGCAAAGATATCTACAATCAAAAGCAAACAAAAGTATGATCTACAATCCACTACAACACCAAAGAGAACTGAAACCAGAAGTTGTCAAATCCAAGAAGTTTAATTTACGATAAACGTCAAAGTTTTAAGATGTGATTTCAGCACAGTTACGCCATCAGTGCCAAATAAGGCACGAGTCAGTCTGTGGAATATGTTACACAGGATGGAACTCATGCAAATAAAGCAAGAGAGAGTGACTTCCTCAAATCTGCATCCCTGTCTTATCAGAAGTATAACAGAAGCGTGGTAGACACACACACCTTTCCCCTTTAGGCCTTATAGTGGGTAATGACTGTAAATATCACATAACTGATTATACATGTAAAATAACCAGAACCATGGGTACAATTAGTAGGAACTTGCATAAAAATAGAAGATACTCAAAAGATATGCATGTGCTAGTTTACACTGATATTTGTAACACACCTACGCAGCATTCACTTATTAGCCTCATAGCTGGCATTTTAGGTTAATGAGTAACCACATTTTATAATTCTGTAAGAAGCTTTCTGTTTAGACTCTGGCATCCACTGTTTCTCTCACATTCATGCAAACTGAAGCGTTAACCAACCCCTAAAAACATACACATGATATTAAGTGCATTGACGCGAATAGTGGACAAATGGGCGCTTGTATTTCCTAATTAAAGACGAGCTATGGTATCGCTACTTAATGATAAAAACACGACAAAGTGGCTTCGGGAGTTAGTTGAATATGTGTGAAGTCTTAACGTATCGAGAAGAGTATGATGCCAAACAAGGGTTTGATCGTGTTAAAGCATTAGAAGGTCCCTCCGGAAATAAACAACTGTTGTGGTGTAATTAACAGTTACTCAGAAAGCCCCAAAAGAGTACTAGATGTCTTATAGTTCTGTTTCTTAATGCTGCTGCTCTGAGGTTTTTGACTAAGACACAGAAGTATGTTACTCAAGCGGAAAGACAGCACGTTCTATTCTGGATCACTCTGGTATCAGTTCTTCACGTCAGAGCTTGACATACGTACGTGTGTGTGTATGTGTGTGTGTGTGTGTGTACCTGTTTGTACTGAATCTAGAGGGAGCAAAAAAAAATGAAGAAAACGTGCCACTGTGAAGAGCCCTGCCTAAAGCACAGCTCAATCACTTGATCACAAGTCTACACTTCCTCTTTTGGTAAAAGACAGCGACAGAGAGTGTGTCGTCTGCCATACCACATTGTAAAGCCACAGTCTACATTCTTAGTACATTCATAACAGACCCAGACTCATGTTGCTTGGTCAAAGGCAACATGAGTCTCAGAAGACTCCGTCATACCCTGGTGTTATGATCCTAAAGGTCAATGTCTGGGGCAACTTCCTGCAATAACACCCCCAAAAGTTACTTTTCAAGAGGTTTAAATAAATAAATAAATAAATAAATAAAAAAAAAAAAAAGGATTAGTCGTATTCGAGCTACTTTGAGGAACAAAAAAAAAAGCACTAGAATTGTTATTCATTAAAGTCAGTTATTTTTCAGTTTGATACATATAATAAATACACATGTAACTAACCTAACTATGATTTCCAACACACAATGATCTTTTAAAGCATGATACAGAATCCATAACCATCTCACACATGCCACCTACATCAAATTCCTGAGCAACCAAACACACGTCCTGGTTTACGTGCCAAGTCTTTATTAGCACATGCACTAGAGAAACCTTCAGACGTAGCACTAGCATCGTAAGATCGAACGTGATATTTTCTTTTTATTCATGCAAAAAGGGCAGCAATGCATTTCATAAGACAGAACCGGTCAAACAGGTTCTAAACATCTGCAGGACTAGTGTATAAATAACTGATTGTTGAATTTGTTGTTTTTAATCTTTGAGAGTTTACTGAAATGCAATAAGCATATACACCAAACTCATTCATTCAGATCCTCCAGAACGTTTTGTTCACCATATTTTTTCATTTTGTTCATTTATAGGTCATATCTATTCAATATGGTCATGGTAAGAGGGTGTTATTTACAAAGACACACTTTCACATAGACCAGTGCATAAGAGCACATTACTGCAAACTAATGGAATTCTTTTTTTTTTTTTTTTTTTTTTTACAAAATCTGTCACTAAACTGGAGGCCATTAAACAATTGTAAAATATTTGTACATGTCAAAATCACTGTTGCAGGCATACTTTGTATTAATCAAATCGAACAAACTTAGGATATTGTATTGCTTTAACAGCATTCATTATAATGCTGTTCATATACAACTATACGCTGGTTAATCATTTAGGACTGAAAAAAAACAAGTCATATCAATGATTCAATAAATTTTATTTTATACCACAGCACTGCTGAACATGCAAATCTGATTGGTCATGAGGAGGTGATTAATTTACTATAACAGTGACAGTACTACGACAGCAGATCTCATTCCAAAGCAACTCACATTGTAATATGAACGTGCTTCCTCTAATGAATTATTGTTTCAGACACTTCACACAGACTGGTTAACACACGTGTATAAATTTGGATATGGTGATGTTTTCTCAAAAGGT
Source organism: Ameiurus melas (assembly GCA_012411365.1). NCBI lineage: Eukaryota > Metazoa > Chordata > Actinopteri > Siluriformes > Ictaluridae > Ameiurus > Ameiurus melas. The sequence goes on from CM022756.1 coordinate 17,454,239, forward strand.
GTTAATTTAGTGTTTCTGAAAGAAGTGTCCGGTGTCAAGGCGTTTCCAGACACGTGAATGTCTTCTCAAAGGCGATGCACTTTGCAGTAACATGAGAAGCTGCATTTTTTTTTATTCACTTCAAGAAGGAGGAAAAAAAAAGAGGCGAGAGAGGGAATGGCAGTGTATAGTAGCATGTCATAAGTGTATATAGTATGTCATAAGTGATAACAGGAACTACCTTATTTGACCTGTTCCACATAATTAAATGTGACTATAAACAGGAAAAACATGACATGTCGTTCTTTAACCTTCCTATTATGTGAGGAGGAAAAAAGTTATATCCATTATGGTATGGGTCAAAATAACATTTTAAAATACACACAAGAACAGCTTAAAACAGTAAACCTCTGGTCCGAGACAAAACATAAAAAGAAATATTTGCCTATAAAAGTTCATGACCCTGAATGAGGAAAGTCAAAAAATTCCAAAGAGAAAAAGAAAAATTAACCAGTATTTCAGACATCTCAAATGTGGAAATGGGTCAAGACCCATAACATCATAAGAGGGTTAACAGACACAAAATATCTGTGGTATAAGAGGAATAAAACATCATCAGGCTGTACTGTTATTGGAAAAGAATCAACTTTTAGGTCGATTATTTTCCCTAAAGCAGCACGGACACTGTTTTATTCCTTACGTGGCGTTTTTGGAGGTTTAGGACTGATCTAAATGTGTAGTCTTCTCGTTGTTCACACAGAAACCCCAGATAAAGAAAACAAGTTCTCAAAAACACATTCAGGCAGCCAGAAATAGACAATTTGTTCTAAAGTGGTCCAAATCAGTTTGTCTTATTCAGTTGCGCTGGACTGTTTATTTGGAGTTTTCTTTTATGTCACTTTTGTGGTTAGGCCTTCTGGTGAAACAACAAGGTTACACATTTTCCATCAGATGTAGAGTAAGAGCTTGTGAAGACCACAGCAGGGTATGTGTGCATGTGTGAGATTTACAGTGGGTTTATTATTATTATTATTATTATTATTATTATTCTTTTATGATTTCGTCCTTTGTAAATATTCTATGGAAAGTATGCCAGTTAAACATCTGACATCGACAGACCGATCCCTCACATGCTTTGAGTAAGTGTGTAGAGTTGTCTCCTGTGATCATGACTATGCTGCACTTTCATGTGACTTGCTCAGGGCAGAGGAAGACACCAATTTCCATGATCTCAGGATCAAAGTCGCTCAAATGTTTCTGCTGTCAAATCGGACACTCTTCAGCAGAGTGACCTGCAAACAACGGTGCAATTCTTGTAGGACAAACATGATGCTCTTTTGATGTGAATGTCTTCAAACAAGCTGAAAGCGCTCGTGTGTTTCTTTGTAGCAGCAGACGCTTTGGGTTAGTTTTCTCCCAGGCAGCAACAATCTACTTTATGATTCAGTGTTTAACAACAGAAGAAAAAAAACAAAAACAAAAACAAACCCAAACCACCACGGCTTACCTTTCCAAACTTCTGGTGTTGAACATAAAGTTGCCCTTCTTTGACGTGAGTGTCCATTTTTGTCCTTCTTCTCTACAGAAAAACAAGCCAATCTTTCCCAGTCTCTAACTTTTGTTCAGACGGCATGAACTTCCGCTTACCAAACTTCAGTAGTTCGTCACATGAGGGTTTTATTTCGAGTGTTTGTTTCAATCAAAATGAGCAGCACGGTATAAAGGAAATGAGTTTGACCTCTTCGACGTTAACAAACAACTGAGGCTCACTTCTCTCTCCGCCTGAAGCGAAGTGAGGAAGCGCTGCTCAGAGAGAGAGAGTACACATGCTGCATACTCCCATCAAGCAGCCAGTATGCGCTGGGTTGCCAGATTGTGCTACAACACCACAACTAATTTCCTAATTCGGTGTTCAGGTTGCGTTAATACTGGACGAAGAGGAGATAGACAATAATGTAGCTAATATTTTCCAGGCATGTACACAATGGACTGGGGACATTTTAAACTCGACTGGACTAAAAAAGACGTTACAATCTGGCAACTATTTTCTCAACCTGTATCGTGTGCTCAAACATGTACTAGC